>OY829541.1:27474546-28219162 GCA_963691705.1 Viola odorata
AAGGGTAAGTGCGGGTATTGCACCTCCGCGAACTTACTGTGCGAAAAATAAGGGGGTAAGTGGGGGTATTGCACCTCCGCGAACTTACCGTGCGAAAAATAAAGTGTAAGTGGGGCTATTGCACCTCCGCGAACTTACTGTGCGAAAAATAAAGGGTAAGTGCGGGTATTGCACCTCCGCGAACTTACTGTGCGAAAAATAAGGGGGTAAGTGGGGGTATTGCACCTCCGCGAACTTACTGTGCGATAAATAAAGTGTAAGTGGGGGTATTGCACCTCCGCGAACTTACGGTGTGAAAAATAAGGTGGTAAGTGGGGGTATTGCACCTCCGTGACCTTACTGTACGAAAAATAAAGTGGTAAGTGGGGGTATTGCACCTCCGCGAACCTACTGTGCGAAAAATAAAGTGTAAATGGGGGTATTGCACCTCCGCGAACTTACTGTGCGAAAAATAAGGGGGTAAGTGGGGGTATTGCACCTCCGCGAACTTACCGTGCGAAAAATAAAGTGTAAGTGGGGCTATTGCACCTCTGCGAACTTACTGTGCAAAAAATAAGGGGGTAAGTGGGGGTATTGCACCTCCGCGAACTTACAGTGCGAAAAATAAGGGGGTAAGTGGGGGTATTGCACCTCCGCGAACTTACCGTGCGAAAAATAAAGTGTAAGTGGGGGTATTGCACCTCCGCGAACTTACTGTGCGAAAAATAAAGGGTAAGTGCGGGTATTGCACCTCCGCGAACTTACTGTGCGAAAAATAAGGGGGTAAGTGGGGGTATTGCACCTCCGCGAACTTACTGTGCGATAAATAAAGTGTAAGTGGGGGTATTGCACCTCCGCGAACTTACGGTGTGAAAAATAAGGTGGTAAGTGGGGGTATTGCACCTCCGCGAACTTACCGTGCGAAAAATAAGGTGGTAAGTGGGGGTATTGCACCTCGGCGAACTTACTGTGCGAAAAATAAGGTGGTAAGTGGGGGTATTGCACCTCCGCGAACTTACTGTGCGAAAAATAAGGTGTAAGTGGGGGTATTGCACCTCCGCGAACTTGCTGTGCGAAAAATAAAGTGTAAGTGGGGGTATTGCACCTCCGCGAACTTACTGTGCGAAAAATAAAGTGTAAGTGGGGGTATTGCACCTCCGTGAACTTACTGTACGAAAAATAAAGTGGTAAGTGGGGGTATTGCACCTCCGCGAACTTACTGTGCGAAAAATAACGTGTAACTGGGGGTATTGCACCTCCGCGAACTTACTGTGCGAAAAATAAAGTGTAAGTTGGGGTATTGCACCTCCGCGAACTTACTGTGTGAAAAATAAAGTGTAAGTGGGGGTATTGCACCTCTGCGAACTTACTGTGCAAAAAATAAGGGGGTAAGTGGGGGTATTGCACCTCCGCGAACCTACTGTGCGAAAAATAAGGTGTAAGTGGGGGTATTGCACCTCCGCGAACCAACTGTGCGAAACATAAGGTGTAAGTGGGGGTATTGCACCTCCGCGAATTTAGTGTGCGAAAAATAAGGTGTAAGTGGGGGTATTGCACCTCCGCGAACCTACTGTGCGAAAAATAAGGTGTAAGTGGGGGTATTGCACCTCCGCGAACCTACTGTGCGAAAAATAAGGTGTAAGTGGGGGTATTGCACCTCCGCGAATTTACTGTGCGAAAAAGAAAGTGTAAGTGGGGGTATTGCACCTCCGCGAACTTACTGTGTGAAAAATAAAGTGTAAGTGGGGGTATTGCACCTCTGCGAACTTACTGTGCAAAAAATAAGGGGGTAAGTGGGGGTATTGCACCTCCGCGAACTTACGGTGCGAAAAATAAGGGGGTAAGTGGGGGTATTGCACCTCCGCGAACCTACTGTGCGAAAAATAAGGGGGTAAGTGGGGGTATTGCACCTCCGCGAACTTACTGTGCGAAAAATAAAGGGTAAGTGCGGGTATTGCACCTCCGCGAACCAACTGTGCGAAAAATAAGGTGTAAGTGGGGGTATTGCACCTCCGCGAATTTATTGTGCGAAAAATAAGGTGTAAGTGGGGGTATTGCACCTCCGCGAACCTACTGTGCGAAAAATAAGGTGTAAGTGGGGGTATTGCACCTCCGCGAACCTACTGTGCGAAAAATAAGGTGTAAGTGGGGGTATTGCACCTCCGCGAACTTACGGTGCGAAAAATAAGGGGGTAAGTGGGGCTATTGCACCTCCGCGAACTTACCGTGCGAAAAATAAAGTGTAAGTGGGGGTATTGCACCTCCGCGAACTTACTGTGCGAAAAATAAAGGGTAAGTGCGGGTATTGCACCTCCGCGAACTTACTGTGCGAAAAATAAGGGGGTAAGTGGGGGTATTGCACCTCCGCGAACTTACTGTGCGATAAATAAAGTGTAAGTGGGGGTATTGCACCTCCGCGAACTTACTGTGCGAAAAATAAAGGGGGTAAGTGGGGGTATTGCACCTCCGCGAACTTACTGTGCGAAAAATAAGGTGTAAGTGGGGGTATTGCACCTCCGCGAACTTGCTGTGCGAAAAATAAAGTGTAAGTGGGGGTATTGCACCTCTGCGAACTTACTGTGCGAAAAATAAGGTGGTAAGTGGGGGTATTGCACCTCTGCGAACTTACTGTGCGAAAAATAAGGTGGTAAGTGGGGGTATTGCACCTCCGTGACCTTACTGTACGAAAAATAAAGTGGTAAGTGGGGGTATTGCACCTCCGCGAACCTACTGTGCGAAAAATAAAGTGTAAATGGGGGTATTGCACCTCCGCGAACTTACTGTGCGACAAATAAAGTGTAAGTGGGGGTATTGCACCTCCGCGAACTTACTGTGCGAAAAATAAAGTGTAAGTGGGGGTATTGCACCTCCGCGAACTTACTGTGCGAAAAATAAAGGGTAAGTGCGGGTATTGCACCTCCGCGAACTTACGGTGCGAAAAATAAGGGGGTAAGTGGGGGTATTGCACCTCCGCGAACTTACCGTGCGAAAAATAAAGTGTAAGTGGGGCTATTGCACCTCCGCGAACTTACTGTGCGAAAAATAAAGGGTAAGTGCGGGTATTGCACCTCCGCGAACTTACTGTGCGAAAAATAAGGTGGTAAGTGGGGGTATTGCACCTCCGCGAACTTACGTTGTGAAAAATAAGGTGGTAAGTGGGGGTATTGCACCTCCGCGAACGTACCGTGCGAAAAATAAGGTGGTAAGTGGGGGTATTGCACCTCTGCGAACTTACTGTGCGAAAAATAAAGTGGTAAGTGGGGGTATTGCACCTCCGCGAACCTACTGTGCGAAAAATAAAGTGTAAATGGGGGTATTGCACCTCCGCGAACTTACTGTGCGACAAATAAAGTGTAAGTGGGGGTATTGCACCTCCGCGAACTTACGGTGCGAAAAATAAAGTGTAAGTGGGGGTATTGCACCTCCGCGAACTTACTGTGCGAAAAATAAAGGGTAAGTGCGGGTATTGCACCTCCGCGAACTTACTGTGCGAAAAATAAGGGGGTAAGTGGGGGTATTGCACCTCCGCGAACTTACCGTGCGAAAAATAAAGTGTAAGTGGGGCTATTGCACCTCCGCGAACTTACTGTGCGAAAAATAAAGGGTAAGTGCGGGTATTGCACCTCCGCGAACTTACTGTGCGAAAAATAAGGGGGTAAGTGGGGGTATTGCACCTCCGCGAACTTACTGTGCGATAAATAAAGTGTAAGTGGGGGTATTGCACCTCCGCGAACTTACGGTGTGAAAAATAAGGTGGTAAGTGGGGGTATTGCACCTCCGTGACCTTACTGTACGAAAAATAAAGTGGTAAGTGGGGGTATTGCACCTCCGCGAACCTACTGTGCGAAAAATAAAGTGTAAATGGGGGTATTGCACCTCCGCGAACTTACTGTGCGACAAATAAAGTGTAAGTGGGGGTATTGCACCTCCGCGAACTTACTGTGCGAAAAATAAAGTGTAAGTGGGGGTATTGCACCTCCGCGAACTTACTGTGCGAAAAATAAAGGGTAAGTGCGGGTATTGCACCTCCGCGAACTTACTGTGCGAAAAATAAGGGGGTAAGTGGGGGTATTGCACCTCCGCGAACTTACCCTGCGAAAAATAAAGAGTAAGTGGGGCTATTGCACCTCTGCGAACTTACTGTGCAAAAAATAAGGGGGTAAGTGGGGGTATTGCACCTCCGCGAACTTACAGTGCGAAAAATAAGGGGGTAAGTGGGGGTATTGCACCTCCGCGAACTTACCGTGCGAAAAATAAAGTGTAAGTGGGGGTATTGCACCTCCGCGAACTTACTGTGCGAAAAATAAAGGGTAAGTGCGGGTATTGCACCTCCGCGAACTTACTGTGCGAAAAATAAGGGGGTAAGTGGGGGTATTGCACCTCCGCGAACTTACTGTGCGATAAATAAAGTGTAAGTGGGGGTATTGCACCTCCGCAAACTTACGGTGTGAAAAATAAGGTGGTAAGTGGGGGTATTGCACCTCCGCGAACTTACCGTGCGAAAAATAAGGTGGTAAGTGGGGGTATTGCACCTCGGCGAACTTACTGTGCGAAAAATAAGGTGGTAAGTGGGGGTATTGCACCTCCGCGAACTTACTGTGCGAAAAATAAGGTGTAAGTGGGGGTATTGCACCTCCACGAACTTGCTGTGCGAAAAATAAAGTGTAAGTGGGGGTATTGCACCTCCGCGAACTTACTGTGCGAAAAATAAAGTGTAAGTGGGGGTATTGCACCTCCGTGAACTTACTGTACGAAAAATAAAGTGGTAAGTGGGGGTATTGCACCTCCGCGAACTTACTGTGCGAAAAATAACGTGTAACTGGGGGTATTGCACCTCCGCGAACTTACTGTGCGAAAAATAAAGTGTAAGTGGGGGTATTGCACCTCCGCGAACTTACTGTGTGAAAAATAAAGTGTAAGTGGGGGTATTGCACCTCTGCGAACTTACTGTGCAAAAAATAAGGGGGTAAGTGGGGGTATTGCACCTCCGCGAACCTACTGTGCGAAAAATAAGGTGTAAGTGGGGGTATTGCACCTCCGCGAACCAACTGTGCGAAACATAAGGTGTAAGTGGGGGTATTGCACCTCCGCGAATTTATTGTGCGAAAAATAAGGTGTAAGTGGGGGTATTGCACCTCCGCGAACCTACTGTGCGAAAAATAAGGTGTAAGTGGGGGTATTGCACCTCCGCGAACCTACTGTGCGAAAAATAAGGTGTAAGTGGGGGTATTGCACCTCCGCGAATTTACTGTGCGAAAAAGAAAGTGTAAGTGGGGGTATTGCACCTCCGCGAACTTACTGTGTGAAAAATAAAGTGTAAGTGGGGGTATTGCACCTCTGCGAACTTACTGTGCAAAAAATAAGGGGGTAAGTGGGGGTATTGCACCTCCGCGAACTTACCGTGCGAAAAATAAGGGGGTAAGTGGGGGTATTGCACCTCCGCGAACTTACCGTGCGAAAAATAAAGTGTAAGTGGGGGTATTGCACCTCCGCGAACTTACTGTGCGAAAAATAAAGGGTAAGTGCGGGTATTGCACCTCCGCGAACCTACTGTGCGAAAAATAAGGGGGTAAGTGGGGGTATTGCACCTCCGCGAACTTACTGTGCGATAAATAAAGTGTAAGTGAGGGTATTGCACCTCCGCGAACTTACGATGTGAAAAATAAGGTGGTAAGTGGGGGTATTGCACCTCCGCGAACGTACCGTGCGAAAAATAAGGTGGTAAGTGGGGGTATTGCACCTCGGCGAACTTACTGTGCGAAAAATAAGGTGGTAAGTGGGGGTATTGCACCTCCGCGAACTTACTGTGCGAAAAATAAGGTGTAAGTGGGGGTATTGCACCTCCGCGAACTTGCTGTGCGAAAAATAAAGTGTAAGTGGGGGTATTGCACCTCTGCGAACTTACTGTGCGAAAAATAAAGTGTAAGTGGGGGTATTGCACCTCCGCGAACTTACTGTGCGAAAAATAAAGGGTAAGTGCGGGTATTGCACCTCCGCGAACTTACTGTGCGAAAAATAAGGGGGTAAGTGGGGGTATTGCACCTCCGCGAACTTACCGTGCGAAAAATAAAGTGTAAGTGGGGCTATTGCACCTCCGCGAACTTACTGTGCGAAAAATAAAGGGTAAGTGCGGGTATTGCACCTCCGCGAACTTACTGTGCGAAAAATAAGGGGGTAAGTGGGGGTATTGCACCTCCGCGAACTTACTGTGCGATAAATAAAGTGTAAGTGGGGGTATTGCACCTCCGCGAACTTACGGTGTGAAAAATAAGGTGGTAAGTGGGGGTATTGCACCTCCGCGAACTTACCGTGCGAAAAATAAGGTGGTAAGTGGGGGTATTGCACCTCGGCGAACTTACTGTGCGAAAAATAAGGTGGTAAGTGGGGGTATTGCACATCCGCGAACTTACTGTGCGAAAAATAAGGTGTAAGTGGGGGTATTGCACCTCCGCGAACTTGCTGTGCGAAAAATAAAGTGTAAGTGGGGGTATTGCACCTCCGCGAACTTACTGTGCGAAAAATAAAGTGTAAGTGGGGGTATTGCACCTCCGTGAACTTACTGTACGAAAAATAAAGTGGTAAGTGGGGGTATTGCACCTCCGCGAACTTACTGTGCGAAAAATAACGTGTAACTGGGGGTATTGCACCTCCGCGAACTTACTGTGCGAAAAATAAGGTGGTAAGTGGGGGTATTGCACCTCCGCGAACTTACGTTGTGAAAAATAAGGTGGTAAGTGGGGGTATTGCACCTCCGCGAACGTACCGTGCGAAAAATAAGGTGGTAAGTGGGGGTATTGCACCTCGGCGAACTTACTGTGCGAAAAATAAGGTGGTAAGTGGGGGTATTGCACCTCCGCGAACTTACTGTGCGAAAAATAAGGTGTAAGTGGGGGTATTGCACCTCCGCGAACTTGCTGTGCGAAAAATAAAGTGTAAGTGGGGGTATTGCACCTCTGCGAACTTACTGTGCGAAAAATAAAGTGTAAGTGGGGGTATTGCACCTCCGCGAACTTACTGTGCGAAAAATAAAGGGTAAGTGCGGGTATTGCACCTCCGCGAACTTACTGTGCGAAAAATAAGGGGGTAAGTGGGGGTATTGCACCTCCGCGAACTTACCGTGCGAAAAATAAAGTGTAAGTGGGGCTATTGCACCTCCGCGAACTTACTGTGCGAAAAATAAAGGGTAAGTGCGGGTATTGCACCTCCGCGAACTTACTGTGCGAAAAATAAGGGGGTAAGTGGGGGTATTGCACCTCCGCGAACTTACTGTGCGATAAATAAAGTGTAAGTGGGGGTATTGCACCTCCGCGAACTTACGGTGTGAAAAATAAGGTGGTAAGTGGGGGTATTGCACCTCCGCGAACTTACCGTGCGAAAAATAAGGTGGTAAGTGGGGGTATTGCACCTCGGCGAACTTACTGTGCGAAAAATAAGGTGGTAAGTGGGGGTATTGCACATCCGCGAACTTACTGTGCGAAAAATAAGGTGTAAGTGGGGGTATTGCACCTCCGCGAACTTGCTGTGCGAAAAATAAAGTGTAAGTGGGGGTATTGCACCTCCGCGAACTTACTGTGCGAAAAATAAAGTGTAAGTGGGGGTATTGCACCTCCGTGAACTTACTGTACGAAAAATAAAGTGGTAAGTGGGGGTATTGCACCTCCGCGAACTTACTGTGCGAAAAATAACGTGTAACTGGGGGTATTGCACCTCCGCGAACTTACTGTGCGAAAAATAAAGTGTAAGTGGGGGTATTGCACCTCCGTGAACTTACTGTACGAAAAATAAAGTGGTAAGTGGGGGTATTGCACCTCCGCGAACTTACTGTGCGAAAAATAACGTGTAACTGGGGGTATTGCACCTCCGCGAACTTACTGTGCGAAAAATAAAGTGTAAGTGGGGGTATTGCACCTCTGCGAACTTACTGTGCGAAAAATAAGGTGGTAAGTGGGGGTATTGCACCTCTGCGAACTTACTGTGCGAAAAATAAGGTGGTAAGTGGGGGTATTGCACCTCCGTGACCTTACTGTACGAAAAATAAAGTGGTAAGTGGGGGTATTGCACCTCCGCGAACCTACTGTGCGAAAAATAAAGTGTAAATGGGGGTATTGCACCTCCGCGAACTTACTGTGCGACAAATAAAGTGTAAGTGGGGGTATTGCACCTCCGCGAACTTACTGTGCGAAAAATAAAGTGTAAGTGGGGGTATTGCACCTCTGCGAACTTACTGGGCGAAAACTAAGGTGGTAAGTGGGGGTATTGCACCTCCGCGAACTTACCGTGCGAAAAATAAAGTGTAAGTTGGGGTATTGCACCTCCGCGAACTTACTGTGCGAAAAATAAGGTGGTAAGTGGGGGTATTGCACCTCTGCGAACTTACTGTGCGAAAAATAAGGTGGTAAGTGGGGGTATTGCACCTCCGCGAACTTACTGTGCGAAAAATAAGGTGGTAAGTGGGGGTATTGCACCTCCGCGAACTTACTCTGCCAAAAATAAGGTGGTAAGTGGGGGTATTGCACTTCCGCGAACTTAATGTGCGAAAAATAAGGTGGTAAGTGGGGGTATTACTCCTCAGCGAACTTACTGTGCGAAAAATAAAGTGGTAAGTGGGGGTATTGCACCTCCGCGAACCTACGGTGCGAAAAATCATGGGGTAAGTGGCGATATTGCACCTCCGCGAACCTACTGTGCGAAAAATAAGGTGTAAGTGGGGGTATTGCACCTCCGCGAACCTACTGTGCGAAAAATAAGGTGTAAGTGGGGGTATTGCACCTCCGCGAATTTACTGTGCGAAAAATAAAGTGGTAAGTGGGGATATTGCACCTCCGCGAACCTACTGTGCGAAAAATCAAGTGGTAAGTGGGGGTATTGCACCTCCGCGAACCTACTGTGCGAAAAATAAGGTGTAAGTGGGGGTATTACACCTCCGCGAACCTACTGTGCGAAAAATAAGATGTAAGTGGGGGTATTGCACCTCCGCGAATTTACTGTGTGAAAAATAAAGTGTAAGTGGGGGTATTGCACCTCCGCGAACTTACTGTGTGAAAAATAAAGTGTAAGTGGGGGTATTGCACCTCTGCGAACTTACTGTGCAAAAAATAAGGGGGTAAGTGGGGGTATTGCACCTCCGCGAACTTACTGTGCGAAAAATAAGGGGGTAAGTGGGGGTATTGCACCTCCGCGAACTTACCGTGCGAAAAATAAAGTGTAAGTGGGGGTATTGCACCTCCGCGAACTTACTGTGCGAAAAATAAAGGGTAAGTGCGGGTATTGCACCTCCGCGAACTTACTGTGCGAAAAATAAAGTGTAAGTGGGGGTATTGCACCTCCGAGAACTTACTGTGCGAAAAATAAGGTGGTAAGTGGGGGTATTGCACCTCGGCGAACTTACTGTGCGAAAAATAAGGTGGTAAGTGGGGGTATTGCACCTCCGCGAACTTGCTGTGCGAAAAATAAAGTGTAAGTGGGGGTATTGCACCTCCGCGAACTTACTGTGCGAAAAATAAAGTGTAAGTGGGGGTATTGCACCTCCGAGAACTTACTGTGCGAAAAATAAGGTGGTAAGTGGGGGTATTGCACCTCCGTGAACTTACTGTACGAAAAATAAAGTGGTAAGTGGGGGTATTGCACCTCCGCGAACTTACTGTGCGAAAAATAACGTGTAACTGGGGGTATTGCACCTCCGCGAACTTACTGTGCGAAAAATAAAGTGTAAGTGGGGGTATTGCACCTCCGCGAACTTACTGTGTGAAAAATAAAGTGTAAGTGGGGGTATTGCACCTCTGCGAACTTACTGTGCAAAAAATAAAGGGGTAAGTGGGGGTATTGCACCTCCGCGAACCTACTGTGCGAAAAATAAGGTGTAAGTGGGGGTATTGCACCTCCGCGAACCTACTGTGCGAAAAATAAGGTGTAAGTGGGGGTATTGCACCTCCGCGAAATTACTGTGCGAAAAATAAGATGTAAGTGGGGGTATTGCACCTCCGCGAACCTACTGTGCGAAAAATAAGGTGTAAGTGGGGGTATTGCACCTCCGCGAACCTACTGTGCGAAAAATAAGGTGTAAGTGGGGGTATTGCACCTCCGCGAATTTACTGTGCGAAAAATAAAGTGTAAGTGGGGGTATTGCACCTCTGCGAACTTACTGTGTGAAAAATAAAGTGTAAGTGGGGGTATTGCACCTCTGCGAACTTACTGTGCAAAAAATAAGGGGGTAAGTGGGGGTATTGCACCTCCGCGAACTTACCGTGCGAAAAATAAAGTGTAAGTGGGGGTAATGCACCTCCGCGAACTTACTGTGCGAAAAATAAAGGGTAAGTGCGGGTATTGCACCTCCGCGAACTTACGGTGCGAAAAATAAGGGGGTAAGTGGGGGTATTGCACCTCCGCGAACTTACCGTGCGAAAAATAAAGTATAAGTGGGGGTATTGCACCTCCGCGAACTTACTGTGCGAAAAATAAAGGGTAAGTGCGGGTATTGCACCTCCGCGAACTTACTGTGCGAAAAATAAGGGGGTAAGTGGGGGTATTGCACCTCCGCGAACTTACTGTGCGAAAAATAAGGTGGTAAGTGGGGGTATTGCACCTCCGCGAACTTACGGTGTGAAAAATAAGGTGGTAAGTGGGGGTATTGCACCTCCGCGAACTTACCGTGCGAAAAATAAGGTGGTAAGTGGGGGTATTGCACCTCGGCGAACTTACTGTGCGAAAAATAAGGTGGTAAGTGGGGGTATTGCACCTCCGCGAACTTACTGTGTGAAAAATAAAGTGTAAGTGGGGGTATTGCACATCTGCGAACTTACTGTGCAAAAAATAAGGGGGTAAGTGGGGGTATTGCACCTCCGCGAACTTACTGTGCGAAAAATAAGGGGGTAAGTGGGGGTATTGCACCTCCGCGAACTTACCGTGCGAAAAATAAGGTGGTAATTGGGGGTATTGCACCTCCGCGAACTTACTGTGCGAAAAATAAGGTGGTAAGTGGGGGTATTGCACCTCCGCGAACGTACTGTGTGAAAAATAAAGTGTAAGTGGGGGTATTGCACCTCTGCGAACTTACTGTGCAAAAAATAAGGGGGTAAGTGGGGGTATTGCACCTCCGCGAACTTACTGTGCGAAAAATAAGGGGGTAAGTGGGGGTATTGCACCTCCGCGAACTTACTGTGCGAAAAATAAGGTGGTAAGTGGGGGTATTGCACCTCCGCGAACTTACTGTGTGAAAAATAAAGTGTAAGTGGGGGTATTGCACCTCCGCGAACTTACCGTGCGAAAAATAAGGTGGTAAGTGGGGGTATTGCACCTCGGCGAACTTACTGTGCGAAAAATAAAGTGTAAGTGGGGCTATTGCACCTCCGCGAACTTACTGTGCGAAAAATAAAGGGTAAGTGCGGGTATTGCACCTCCGCGAACTTACTGTGCGAAAAATAAGGGGGTAAGTGGGGGTATTGCACCTCCGCGAACTTACTGTGCGAAAAATAAGGGGGTAAGTGGGGGTATTGCACCTCGGCGAACTTACTGTGCGAAAAATAAAGTGTAAGTGGGGCTATTGCACCTCCGCGAACTTACTGTGCGAAAAATAAAGGGTAAGTGCGGGTATTGCACCTCCGCGAACTTACTGTGCGAAAAATAAGGAGGTAAGTGGGGGTATTGCACCTCCGCGAACTTACTGTGCGAAAAATAAGGGGGTAAGTGGGGGTATTGCACCTCCGCGAACTTGCTGTGCGAAAAATAAGGTGGTAAGTGGGGGTATTGCACTTCCGCGAACTTACCGTGCGAAAAATAAAGTGTAAGTGGGGCTATTGCACCTCCGCGAACTTACTGTGCGAAAAATAAAGGGTAAGTGCGGGTATTGCACCTCCGCGAACTTACTGTGCGAAAAATAAGGGGGTAAGTGGGGGTATTGCACCTCCGCGAACTTACTGTGCGATAAATAAAGTGTAAGTGGGGGTATTGCACCTCCGCGAACTTACGGTGTGAAAAATAAGGTGGTAAGTGGGGGTATTGCACCTCCGCGAACTTACCGTGCGAAAAATAAGGTGGTAAGTGGGGGTATTGCACCTCGGCGAACTTACTGTGCGAAAAATAAGGTGGTAAGTGGGGGTATTGCACCTCCGCGAACTTACTGTGCGAAAAATAAGGTGTAAGTGGGGGTATTGCACCTCCGCGAACTTGCTGTGCGAAAAATAAAGTGTAAGTGGGGGTATTGCACCTCCGCGAACTTACTGTGCGAAAAATAAAGTGTAAGTGGGGGTATTGCACCTCCGTGAACTTACTGTACGAAAAATAAAGTGGTAAGTGGGGGTATTGCACCTCCGCGAACTTACTGTGCGAAAAATAACGTGTAACTGGGGGTATTGCACCTCCGCGAACTTACTGTGCGAAAAATAAATTGTAAGTGGGGGTATTACACCTCCGCGAACTTACTGTGTGAAAAATAAAGTGTAAGTGGGGGTATTGCACCTCTGCGAACTTACTGTGCAAAAAATAAGGGGGTAAGTGGGGGTATTGCACCTCCGCGAACCTACTGTGCGAAAAATAAGGTGTAAGTGGGGGTATTGCACCTCCGCGAACCAACTGTGCGAAAAATAAGGTGTAAGTGGGGGTATTGCACCTCCGCGAATTTATTGTGCGAAAAATAAGGTGTAAGTGGGGGTATTGCACCTCCGCGAACCTACTGTGCGAAAAATAAGGTGTAAGTGGGGGTATTGCACCTCCGCGAACCTACTGTGCGAAAAATAAGGTGTAAGTGGGGGTATTGCACCTCCGCGAACTTACGGTGCGAAAAATAAGGGGGTAAGTGGGGCTATTGCACCTCCGCGAACTTACCGTGCGAAAAATAAAGTGTAAGTGGGGGTATTGCACCTCCGCGAACTTACTGTGCGAAAAATAAAGGGTAAGTGCGGGTATTGCACCTCCGCGAACTTACTGTGCGAAAAATAAGGGGGTAAGTGGGGGTATTGCACCTCCGCGAACTTACTGTGCGATAAATAAAGTGTAAGTGAGGGTATTGCACCTCCGCGAACTTACGATGTGAAAAATAAGGTGGTAAGTGGGGGTATTGCACCTCCGCGAACGTACCGTGCGAAAAATAAGGTGGTAAGTGGGGGTATTGCACCTCGGCGAACTTACTGTGCGAAAAATAAGGTGGTAAGTGGGGGTATTGCACCTCGGCGAACTTACTGTGCGAAAAATAAAGTGTAAGTGGGGCTATTGCACCTCCGCGAACTTACTGTGCGAAAAATAAAGGGTAAGTGCGGGTATTGCACCTCCGCGAACTTACTGTGCGAAAAATAAGGTGGTAAGTGGGGGTATTGCACCTCGGCGAACTTACTGTGCGAAAAATAAAGTGTAAGTGGGGCTATTGCACCTCCGCGAACTTACTGTGCGAAAAATAAAGGGTAAGTGCGGGTATTGCACCTCCGCGAACTTACTGTGCGAAAAATAAGGGGGTAAGTGGGGGTATTGCACCTCGGCGAACTTACTGTGCGAAAAATAAAGTGTAAGTGGGGCTATTGCACCTCCGCGAACTTACCGTGCGAAAAATAAAGGGTAAGTGCGGGTATTGCACCTCCGCGAACTTACTGTGCGAAAAATAAGGTGGTAAGTGGGGGTATTGCACCTCCGCGAACTTACTGTGCGAAAAATAAAGTGTAAGTGGGGGTATTGCACCTCCGCGAACTTACTGTGCGAAAAATAAGGGGGTAAGTGGGGGTATTGCACCTCCGCGAACTTACTGTGCGATAAATAAAGTGTAAGTGAGGGTATTGCACCTCCGCGAACTTGCTGTGCGAAAAATAAGGGGGTAAGTGGGGGTATTGCACCTCCGCGAACTTACTGTGCGATAAATAAAGTGTAAGTGGGGGTATTGCACCTCCGCGAACTTACGGTGTGAAAAATAAGGTGGTAAGTGGGGGTATTGCACCTCCGCGAACTTACCGTGCGAAAAATAAGGTGGTAAGTGGGGGTATTGCACCTCCGCGAACTTACTGTGCGAAAAATAAGGTGTAAGTGGGGGTATTGCACCTCCGCGAACTTGCTGTGCGAAAAATAAAGTGTAAGTGGGGGTATTGCACCTCCGCGAACTTACTGTGCGAAAAATAAAGTGTAAGTGGGGGTATTGCACCTCCGTGAACTTACTGTCCGAAAAATAAAGTGGTAAGTGGGGGTATTGCACCTCCGCGAACTTACTGTGCGAAAAATAACGTGTAACTGGGGGTATTGCACCTCCGCGAACTTACTGTGCGAAAAATAAAGTGTAAGTGGGGGTATTACACCTCCGCGAACTTACTGTGTGAAAAATAAAGTGTAAGTGGGGGTATTGCACCTCTGCGAACTTACTGTGCAAAAAATAAGGGGGTAAGTGGGGGTATTGCACCTCCGCGAACCTACTGTGCGAAAAATAAGGTGTAAGTGGGGGTATTGCACCTCCGCGAACCAACTGTGCGAAAAATAAGGTGTAAGTGGGGGTATTGCACCTCCGCGAATTTATTGTGCGAAAAATAAGGTGTAAGTGGGGGTATTGCACCTCCGCGAACCTACTGTGCGAAAAATAAGGTGTAAGTGGGGGTATTGCACCTCCGCGAACCTACTGTGCGAAAAATAAGGTGTAAGTGGGGGTATTGCACCTCCGCGAACTTATGGTGCGAAAAATAAGGGGGTAAGTGGGGCTATTGCACCTCCGCGAACTTACCGTGCGAAAAATAAAGTGTAAGTGGGGGTATTGCACCTCCGCGAACTTACTGTGCGAAAAATAAAGGGTAAGTGCGGGTATTGCACCTCCGCGAACTTACTGTGCGAAAAATAAGGGGGTAAGTGGGGGTATTGCACCTCCGCGAACTTACTGTGCGATAAATAAAGTGTAAGTGAGGGTATTGCACCTCCGCGAACTTACGATGTGAAAAATAAGGTGGTAAGTGGGGGTATTGCACCTCGGCGAACTTACTGTGCGAAAAATAAGGTGGTAAGTGGGGGTATTGCACCTCCGCGAACTTACTGTGCGAAAAATAAGGTGTAAGTGGGGGTATTGCACCTCCGCGAACTTGCTGTGCGAAAAATAAAGTGTAAGTGGGGGTATTGCACCTCTGCGAACTTACTGTGCGAAAAATAAGGTGGTAAGTGGGGGTATTGCACCTCTGCGAACTTACTGTGCGAAAAATAAGGTGGTAAGTGGGGGTATTGCACCTCCGTGACCTTACTGTACGAAAAATAAAGTGGTAAGTGGGGGTATTGCACCTCCGCGAACCTACTGTGCGAAAAATAAAGTGTAAATGGGGGTATTGCACCTCCGCGAACTTACTGTGCGACAAATAAAGTGTAAGTGGGGGTATTGCACCTCCGCGAACTTACTGTGCGAAAAATAAAGTGTAAGTGGGGGTATTGCACCTCTGCGAACTTACTGGGCGAAAACTAAAGTGTAAGTGGGGGTATTGCACCTCCGCGAACTTACGGTGCTAAAATTAAAGTGGTAAGTGGGGGTATTGCACCTCCGCGAACTTACCGTGCCAAAAATAAGGTGGTAAGTGGGGGTATTGCACTTCCGCGAACTTACTGTGCGAAAAATAAGGTGGTAAGTGGGGGTACTGCACCTCCGCGAACTTACCGTGCGAAAAATAAAGTGTAAGTTGGGGTATTGCACCTCCGCGAACTTACTGTGCGAAAAATAAGGTGGTAAGTGGGGGTATTGCACCTCGGCGAACTTACTGTGCGAAAAATAAGGTGGTAAGTGGGGGTATTGCACCTCCGCGAACTTACTGTGCGAAAAATAAGGTGTAAGTGGGGGTATTGCACCTCCGCGAACTTGCTGTGCGAAAAATAAAGTGTAAGTGGGGGTATTGCACCTCTGCGAACTTACTGTGCGAAAAATAAGGTGGTAAGTGGGGGTATTGCACCTCTGCGAACTTACTGTGCGAAAAATAAGGTGGTAAGTGGGGGTATTGCACCTCCGTGACCTTACTGTACGAAAAATAAAGTGGTAAGTGGGGGTATTGCACCTCCGCGAACCTACTGTGCGAAAAATAAAGTGTAAATGGGGGTATTGCACCTCCGCGAACTTACTGTGCGACAAATAAAGTGTAAGTGGGGGTATTGCACCTCCGCGAACTTACTGTGCGAAAAATAAAGTGTAAGTGGGGGTATTGCACCTCTGCGAACTTACTGGGCGAAAACTAAAGTGTAAGTGGGGGTATTGCACCTCCGCGAACTTACGGTGCTAAAATTAAAGTGGTAAGTGGGGGTATTGCACCTCCGCGAACTTACCGTGCCAAAAATAAGGTGGTAAGTGGGGGTATTGCACTTCCGCGAACTTACTGTGCGAAAAATAAGGTGGTAAGTGGGGGTACTGCACCTCCGCGAACTTACCGTGCGAAAAATAAAGTGTAAGTTGGGGTATTGCACCTCCGCGAACTTACTGTGCGAAAAATAAGGTGGTAAGTGGGGGTATTGCACCTCTGCGAACTTACTGTGCGAAAAATAAGGTGGTAAGTGGGGGTATTGCACCTCCGCGAACTTACTGTGCGAAAAATAAGGTGGTAAGTGGGGGTATTGCACCTCCGCGAACTTACTCTGCCAAAAATAAGGTGGTAAGTGGGGGTATTGCACTTCCGCGAACTTAATGTGCGAAAAATAAGGTGGTAAGTGGGGGTATTACTCCTCAGCGAACTTACTGTGCGAAAAATAAAGTGGTAAGTGGGGGTATTGCACCTCCGCGAACCTACGGTGCGAAAAATCATGGGGTAAGTGGCGATATTGCACCTCCGCGAACCTACTGTGCGAAAAATAAGGTGTAAGTGGGGGTATTGCACCTCCGCGAACCTACTGTGCGAAAAATAAGGTGTAAGTGGGGGTATTGCACCTCCGCGAATTTACTGTGCGAAAAATAAAGTGGTAAGTGGGGATATTGCACCTCCGCGAACCTACTGTGCGAAAAATCAAGTGGTAAGTGGGGGTATTGCACCTCCGCGAACCTACTGTGCGAAAAATAAGGTGTAAGTGGGGGTATTACACCTCCGCGAACCTACTGTGCGAAAAATAAGATGTAAGTGGGGGTATTGCACCTCCGCGAATTTACTGTGTGAAAAATAAAGTGTAAGTGGGGGTATTGCACCTCCGCGAACTTACTGTGTGAAAAATAAAGTGTAAGTGGGGGTATTGCACCTCTGCGAACTTACTGTGCAAAAAATAAGGGGGTAAGTGGGGGTATTGCACCTCCGCGAACTTACTGTGCGAAAAATAAGGGGGTAAGTGGGGGTATTGCACCTCCGCGAACTTACCGTGCGAAAAATAAAGTGTAAGTGGGGGTATTGCACCTCCGCGAACTTACTGTGCGAAAAATAAAGGGTAAGTGCGGGTATTGCACCTCCGCGAACTTACTGTGCGAAAAATAAGGGGGTAAGTGGGGGTATTGCACCTCCGCGAACTTACTGTGCGAAAAATAAGGGGGTAAGTGGGGGTATTGCACCTCCGCGAACTTACTGTGCGATAAATAAAGTGTAAGTGGGGGTATTGCACCTCCGCGAACTTACCGTGCGAAAAATAAGGTGGTAAGTGGGGGTATTGCACCTCGGCGAACTTACTGTGCGAAAAATAAGGTGGTAAGTGGGGGTATTGCACCTCCGCGAACTTGCTGTGCGAAAAATAAAGTGTAAGTGGGGGTATTGCACCTCCGCGAACTTACTGTGCGAAAAATAAAGTGTAAGTGGGGGTATTGCACCTCCGAGAACTTACTGTGCGAAAAATAAGGTGGTAAGTGGGGGTATTGCACCTCCGTGAACTTACTGTACGAAAAATAAAGTGGTAAGTGGGGGTATTGCACCTCCGCGAACTTACTGTGCGAAAAATAACGTGTAACTGGGGGTATTGCACCTCCGCGAACTTACTGTGCGAAAAATAAAGTGTAAGTGGGGGTATTGCACCTCCGCGAACTTACTGTGTGAAAAATAAAGTGTAAGTGGGGGTATTGCACCTCTGCGAACTTACTGTGCAAAAAATAAAGGGGTAAGTGGGGGTATTGCACCTCCGCGAACCTACTGTGCGAAAAATAAGGTGTAAGTGGGGGTATTGCACCTCCGCGAACCTACTGTGCGAAAAATAAGGTGTAAGTGGGGGTATTGCACCTCCGCGAAATTACTGTGCGAAAAATAAGATGTAAGTGGGGGTATTGCACCTCCGCGAACCTACTGTGCGAAAAATAAGGTGTAAGTGGGGGTATTGCACCTCCGCGAACTTACCGTGCGAAAAATAAAGTGTAAGTGGGGGTAATGCACCTCCGCGAACTTACTGTGCGAAAAATAAAGGGTAAGTGCGGGTATTGCACCTCCGCGAACTTACGGTGCGAAAAATAAGGGGGTAAGTGGGGGTATTGCACCTCCGCGAACTTACCGTGCGAAAAATAAAGTATAAGTGGGGGTATTGCACCTCCGCGAACTTACTGTGCGAAAAATAAAGGGTAAGTGCGGGTATTGCACCTCCGCGAACTTACTGTGCGAAAAATAAGGGGGTAAGTGGGGGTATTGCACCTCCGCGAACTTACTGTGCGAGAAATAAAGTGTAAGTGAGGGTATTGCACCTCCGCGAACTTACGATGTGAAAAATAAGGTGGTAAGTGGGGGTATTGCACCTCGGCGAACTTACTGTGCGAAAAATAAGGTGGTAAGTGGGGGTATTGCACCTCCGCGAACTTACTGTGCGAAAAATAAGGTGTAAGTGGGGGTATTGCACCTCCGCGAACTTGCTGTGCGAAAAATAAAGTGTAAGTGGGGGTATTGCACCTCTGCGAACTTACTGTGCGAAAAATAAGGTGGTAAGTGGGGGTATTGCACCTCTGCGAACTTACTGTGCGAAAAATAAGGTGGTAAGTGGGGGTATTGCACCTCCGTGACCTTACTGTACGAAAAATAAAGTGGTAAGTGGGGGTATTGCACCTCCGCGAACCTACTGTGCGAAAAATAAAGTGTAAATGGGGGTATTGCACCTCCGCGAACTTACTGTGCGACAAATAAAGTGTAAGTGGGGGTATTGCACCTCCGCGAACTTACTGTGCGAAAAATAAAGTGTAAGTGGGGGTATTGCACCTCTGCGAACTTACTGGGCGAAAACTAAAGTGTAAGTGGGGGTATTGCACCTCCGCGAACTTACGGTGCTAAAAATAAAGTGGTAAGTGGGGGTATTGCACCTCCGCGAACTTACCGTGCCAAAAATAAGGTGGTAAGTGGGGGTATTGCACTTCCGCGAACTTACTGTGCGAAAAATAAGGTGGTAAGTGGGGGTACTGCACCTCCGCGAACTTACCGTGCGAAAAATAAAGTGTAAGTTGGGGTATTGCACCTCCGCGAACTTACTGTGCGAAAAATAAGGTGGTAAGTGGGGGTATTGCACCTCTGCGAACTTACTGTGCGAAAAATAAGGTGGTAAGTGGGGGTATTGCACCTCCGCGAACTTACTGTGCGAAAAATAAGGTGGTAAGTGGGGGTATTGCACCTCCGCGAACTTACTCTGCCAAAAATAAGGTGGTAAGTGGGGGTATTGCACTTCCGCGAACTTAATGTGCGAAAAATAAGGTGGTAAGTGGGGGTATTACTCCTCAGCGAACTTACTGTGCGAAAAATAAAGTGGTAAGTGGGGGTATTGCACCTCCGCGAACCTACGGTGCGAAAAATCATGGGGTAAGTGGCGATATTGCACCTCCGCGAACCTACTGTGCGAAAAATAAGGTGTAAGTGGGGGTATTGCACCTCCGCGAACCTACTGTGCGAAAAATAAGGTGTAAGTGGGGGTATTGCACCTCCGCGAATTTACTGTGCGAAAAATAAAGTGGTAAGTGGGGATATTGCACCTCCGCGAACCTACTGTGCGAAAAATCAAGTGGTAAGTGGGGGTATTGCACCTCCGCGAACCTACTGTGCGAAAAATAAGGTGTAAGTGGGGGTATTACACCTCCGCGAACCTACTGTGCGAAAAATAAGATGTAAGTGGGGGTATTGCACCTCCGCGAATTTACTGTGTGAAAAATAAAGTGTAAGTGGGGGTATTGCACCTCCGCGAACTTACTGTGTGAAAAATAAAGTGTAAGTGGGGGTATTGCACCTCTGCGAACTTACTGTGCAAAAAATAAGGGGGTAAGTGGGGGTATTGCACCTCCGCGAACTTACTGTGCGAAAAATAAGGGGGTAAGTGGGGGTATTGCACCTCCGCGAACTTACCGTGCGAAAAATAAAGTGTAAGTGGGGGTATTGCACCTCCGCGAACTTACTGTGCGAAAAATAAAGGGTAAGTGCGGGTATTGCACCTCCGCGAACTTACTGTGCGAAAAATAAGGGGGTAAGTGGGGGTATTGCACCTCCGCGAACTTACTGTGCGAAAAATAAGGGGGTAAGTGGGGGTATTGCACCTCCGCGAACTTACTGTGCGATAAATAAAGTGTAAGTGGGGGTATTGCACCTCCGCGAACTTACCGTGCGAAAAATAAGGTGGTAAGTGGGGGTATTGCACCTCGGCGAACTTACTGTGCGAAAAATAAGGTGGTAAGTGGGGGTATTGCACCTCCGCGAACTTGCTGTGCGAAAAATAAAGTGTAAGTGGGGGTATTGCACCTCCGCGAACTTACTGTGCGAAAAATAAAGTGTAAGTGGGGGTATTGCACCTCCGAGAACTTACTGTGCGAAAAATAAGGTGGTAAGTGGGGGTATTGCACCTCCGGGAACTTACTGTACGAAAAATAAAGTGGTAAGTGGGGGTATTGCACCTCCGCGAACTTACTGTGCGAAAAATAACGTGTAACTGGGGGTATTGCACCTCCGCGAACTTACTGTGCGAAAAATAAAGTGTAAGTGGGGGTATTGCACCTCCGCGAACTTACTGTGTGAAAAATAAAGTGTAAGTGGGGGTATTGCACCTCTGCGAACTTACTGTGCAAAAAATAAAGGGGTAAGTGGGGGTATTGCACCTCCGCGAACCTACTGTGCGAAAAATAAGGTGTAAGTGGGGGTATTGCACCTCCGCGAACCTACTGTGCGAAAAATAAGGTGTAAGTGGGGGTATTGCACCTCCGCGAAATTACTGTGCGAAAAATAAGATGTAAGTGGGGGTATTGCACCTCCGCGAACCTACTGTGCGAAAAATAAGGTGTAAGTGGGGGTATTGCACCTCCGCGAACTTACCGTGCGAAAAATAAAGTGTAAGTGGGGGTAATGCACCTCCGCGAACTTACTGTGCGAAAAATAAAGGGTAAGTGCGGGTATTGCACCTCCGCGAACTTACGGTGCGAAAAATAAGGGGGTAAGTGGGGGTATTGCACCTCCGCGAACTTACCGTGCGAAAAATAAAGTATAAGTGGGGGTATTGCACCTCCGCGAACTTACTGTGCGAAAAATAAAGGGTAAGTGCGGGTATTGCACCTCCGCGAACTTACTGTGCGAAAAATAAGGGGGTAAGTGGGGGTATTGCACCTCCGCGAACTTACTGTGCGAAAAATAAGGTGGTAAGTGGGGGTATTGCACCTCCGCGAACTTACGGTGTGAAAAATAAGGTGGTAAGTGGGGGTATTGCACCTCCGCGAACTTACCGTGCGAAAAATAAGGTGGTAAGTGGGGGTATTGCACCTCGGCGAACTTACTGTGAGAAAAATAAGGTGGTAAGTGGGGGTATTGCACCTCCGCGAACTTACTGTGTGAAAAATAAAGTGTAAGTGGGGGTATTGCACATCTGCGAACTTACTGTGCAAAAAATAAGGGGGTAAGTGGGGGTATTGCACCTCCGCGAACTTACTGTGCGAAAAATAAGGGGGTAAGTGGGGGTATTGCACCTCCGCGAACTTACCGTGCGAAAAATAAGGTGGTAAGTGGGGGTATTGCACCTCCGCGAACTTACTGTGCGAAAAATAAGGTGGTAAGTGGGGGTATTGCACCTCCGCGAACTTACTGTGTGAAAAATAAAGTGTAAGTGGGGGTATTGCACCTCCGCGAACTTACTGTGCGAAAAATAAGGGGGTAAGTGGGGGTATTGCACCTCCGCGAACTTACTGTGCGAAAAATAAGGTGGTAAGTGGGGGTATTGCACCTCCGCGAACTTACTGTGTGAAAAATAAAGTGTAAGTGGGGGTATTGCACCTCCGCGAACTTACCGTGCGAAAAATAAGGTGGTAAGTGGGGGTATTGCACCTCGGCGAACTTACTGTGCGAAAAATAAGGTGGTAAGTGGGGGTATTGCACCTCCGCGAACTTACCGTGCGAAAAATAAAGTGTAAGTGGGGCTATTGCACCTCCGCGAACTTACTGTGCGAAAAATAAAGGGTAAGTGCGGGTATTGCACCTCCGCGAACTTACTGTGCGAAAAATAAGGGGGTAAGTGGGGGTATTGCACCTCCGTGAACTTACTGTACGAAAAATAAAGTGGTAAGTGGGGGTATTGCACCTCCGCGAACTTACTGTGCGAAAAATAACGTGTAACTGGGGGTATTGCACCTCCGCGAACTTACTGTGCGAAAAATAAAGTGTAAGTGGGGGTATTGCACCTCCGCGAACTTACTGTGTGAAAAATAAAGTGTAAGTGGGGGTATTGCACCTCTGCGAACTTACTGTGCAAAAAATAAAGGGGTAAGTGGGGGTATTGCACCTCCGCGAACCTACTGTGCGAAAAATAAGGTGTAAGTGGGGGTATTGCACCTCCGCGAACCTACTGTGCGAAAAATAAGGTGTAAGTGGGGGTATTGCACCTCCGCGAAATTACTGTGCGAAAAATAAGATGTAAGTGGGGGTATTGCACCTCCGCGAACCTACTGTGCGAAAAATAAGGTGTAAGTGGGGGTATTGCACCTCCGCGAACTTACCGTGCGAAAAATAAAGTGTAAGTGGGGGTAATGCACCTCCGCGAACTTACTGTGCGAAAAATAAAGGGTAAGTGCGGGTATTGCACCTCCGCGAACTTACGGTGCGAAAAATAAGGGGGTAAGTGGGGGTATTGCACCTCCGCGAACTTACCGTGCGAAAAATAAAGTATAAGTGGGGGTATTGCACCTCCGCGAACTTACTGTGCGAAAAATAAAGGGTAAGTGCGGGTATTGCACCTCCGCGAACTTACTGTGCGAAAAATAAGGGGGTAAGTGGGGGTATTGCACCTCCGCGAACTTACTGTGCGAGAAATAAAGTGTAAGTGAGGGTATTGCACCTCCGCGAACTTACGATGTGAAAAATAAGGTGGTAAGTGGGGGTATTGCACCTCGGCGAACTTACTGTGCGAAAAATAAGGTGGTAAGTGGGGGTATTGCACCTCCGCGAACTTACTGTGCGAAAAATAAGGTGTAAGTGGGGGTATTGCACCTCCGCGAACTTGCTGTGCGAAAAATAAAGTGTAAGTGGGGGTATTGCACCTCTGCGAACTTACTGTGCGAAAAATAAGGTGGTAAGTGGGGGTATTGCACCTCTGCGAACTTACTGTGCGAAAAATAAGGTGGTAAGTGGGGGTATTGCACCTCCGTGACCTTACTGTACGAAAAATAAAGTGGTAAGTGGGGGTATTGCACCTCCGCGAACCTACTGTGCGAAAAATAAAGTGTAAATGGGGGTATTGCACCTCCGCGAACTTACTGTGCGACAAATAAAGTGTAAGTGGGGGTATTGCACCTCCGCGAACTTACTGTGCGAAAAATAAAGTGTAAGTGGGGGTATTGCACCTCTGCGAACTTACTGGGCGAAAACTAAAGTGTAAGTGGGGGTATTGCACCTCCGCGAACTTACGGTGCTAAAAATAAAGTGGTAAGTGGGGGTATTGCACCTCCGCGAACTTACCGTGCCAAAAATAAGGTGGTAAGTGGGGGTATTGCACTTCCGCGAACTTACTGTGCGAAAAATAAGGTGGTAAGTGGGGGTACTGCACCTCCGCGAACTTACCGTGCGAAAAATAAAGTGTAAGTTGGGGTATTGCACCTCCGCGAACTTACTGTGCGAAAAATAAGGTGGTAAGTGGGGGTATTGCACCTCTGCGAACTTACTGTGCGAAAAATAAGGTGGTAAGTGGGGGTATTGCACCTCCGCGAACTTACTGTGCGAAAAATAAGGTGGTAAGTGGGGGTATTGCACCTCCGCGAACTTACTCTGCCAAAAATAAGGTGGTAAGTGGGGGTATTGCACTTCCGCGAACTTAATGTGCGAAAAATAAGGTGGTAAGTGGGGGTATTACTCCTCAGCGAACTTACTGTGCGAAAAATAAAGTGGTAAGTGGGGGTATTGCACCTCCGCGAACCTACGGTGCGAAAAATCATGGGGTAAGTGGCGATATTGCACCTCCGCGAACCTACTGTGCGAAAAATAAGGTGTAAGTGGGGGTATTGCACCTCCGCGAACCTACTGTGCGAAAAATAAGGTGTAAGTGGGGGTATTGCACCTCCGCGAATTTACTGTGCGAAAAATAAAGTGGTAAGTGGGGATATTGCACCTCCGCGAACCTACTGTGCGAAAAATCAAGTGGTAAGTGGGGGTATTGCACCTCCGCGAACCTACTGTGCGAAAAATAAGGTGTAAGTGGGGGTATTACACCTCCGCGAACCTACTGTGCGAAAAATAAGATGTAAGTGGGGGTATTGCACCTCCGCGAATTTACTGTGTGAAAAATAAAGTGTAAGTGGGGGTATTGCACCTCCGCGAACTTACTGTGTGAAAAATAAAGTGTAAGTGGGGGTATTGCACCTCTGCGAACTTACTGTGCAAAAAATAAGGGGGTAAGTGGGGGTATTGCACCTCCGCGAACTTACTGTGCGAAAAATAAGGGGGTAAGTGGGGGTATTGCACCTCCGCGAACTTACCGTGCGAAAAATAAAGTGTAAGTGGGGGTATTGCACCTCCGCGAACTTACTGTGCAAAAAATAAAGGGTAAGTGCGGGTATTGCACCTCCGCGAACTTACTGTGCGAAAAATAAGGGGGTAAGTGGGGGTATTGCACCTCCGCGAACTTACTGTGCGAAAAATAAGGGGGTAAGTGGGGGTATTGCACCTCCGCGAACTTACTGTGCGATAAATAAAGTGTAAGTGGGGGTATTGCACCTCCGCGAACTTACCGTGCGAAAAATAAGGTGGTAAGTGGGGGTATTGCACCTCGGCGAACTTACTGTGCGAAAAATAAGGTGGTAAGTGGGGGTATTGCACCTCCGCGAACTTGCTGTGCGAAAAATAAAGTGTAAGTGGGGGTATTGCACCTCCGCGAACTTACTGTGCGAAAAATAAAGTGTAAGTGGGGGTATTGCACCTCCGAGAACTTACTGTGCGAAAAATAAGGTGGTAAGTGGGGGTATTGCACCTCCGGGAACTTACTGTACGAAAAATAAAGTGGTAAGTGGGGGTATTGCACCTCCGCGAACTTACTGTGCGAAAAATAACGTGTAACTGGGGGTATTGCACCTCCGCGAACTTACTGTGCGAAAAATAAAGTGTAAGTGGGGGTATTGCACCTCCGCGAACTTACTGTGTGAAAAATAAAGTGTAAGTGGGGGTATTGCACCTCTGCGAACTTACTGTGCAAAAAATAAAGGGGTAAGTGGGGGTATTGCACCTCCGCGAACCTACTGTGCGAAAAATAAGGTGTAAGTGGGGGTATTGCACCTCCGCGAACCTACTGTGCGAAAAATAAGGTGTAAGTGGGGGTATTGCACCTCCGCGAAATTACTGTGCGAAAAATAAGATGTAAGTGGGGGTATTGCACCTCCGCGAACCTACTGTGCGAAAAATAAGGTGTAAGTGGGGGTATTGCACCTCCGCGAACTTACCGTGCGAAAAATAAAGTGTAAGTGGGGGTAATGCACCTCCGCGAACTTACTGTGCGAAAAATAAAGGGTAAGTGCGGGTATTGCACCTCCGCGAACTTACGGTGCGAAAAATAAGGGGGTAAGTGGGGGTATTGCACCTCCGCGAACTTACCGTGCGAAAAATAAAGTATAAGTGGGGGTATTGCACCTCCGCGAACTTACTGTGCGAAAAATAAAGGGTAAGTGCGGGTATTGCACCTCCGCGAACTTACTGTGCGAAAAATAAGGGGGTAAGTGGGGGTATTGCACCTCCGCGAACTTACTGTGCGAAAAATAAGGTGGTAAGTGGGGGTATTGCACCTCCGCGAACTTACGGTGTGAAAAATAAGGTGGTAAGTGGGGGTATTGCACCTCCGCGAACTTACCGTGCGAAAAATAAGGTGGTAAGTGGGGGTATTGCACCTCGGCGAACTTACTGTGAGAAAAATAAGGTGGTAAGTGGGGGTATTGCACCTCCGCGAACTTACTGTGTGAAAAATAAAGTGTAAGTGGGGGTATTGCACATCTGCGAACTTACTGTGCAAAAAATAAGGGGGTAAGTGGGGGTATTGCACCTCCGCGAACTTACTGTGCGAAAAATAAGGGGGTAAGTGGGGGTATTGCACCTCCGCGAACTTACCGTGCGAAAAATAAGGTGGTAAGTGGGGGTATTGCACCTCCGCGAACTTACTGTGCGAAAAATAAGGTGGTAAGTGGGGGTATTGCACCTCCGCGAACTTACTGTGTGAAAAATAAAGTGTAAGTGGGGGTATTGCACCTCCGCGAACTTACTGTGCGAAAAATAAGGGGGTAAGTGGGGGTATTGCACCTCCGCGAACTTACTGTGCGAAAAATAAGGTGGTAAGTGGGGGTATTGCACCTCCGCGAACTTACTGTGTGAAAAATAAAGTGTAAGTGGGGGTATTGCACCTCCGCGAACTTACCGTGCGAAAAATAAGGTGGTAAGTGGGGGTATTGCACCTCGGCGAACTTACTGTGCGAAAAATAAGGTGGTAAGTGGGGGTATTGCACCTCCGCGAACTTACCGTGCGAAAAATAAAGTGTAAGTGGGGCTATTGCACCTCCGCGAACTTACTGTGCGAAAAATAAAGGGTAAGTGCGGGTATTGCACCTCCGCGAACTTACTGTGCGAAAAATAAGGGGGTAAGTGGGGGTATTGCACCTCCGCGAACTTACTGTGCGATAAATAAAGTGTAAGTGGGGGTATTGCACCTCCGCGAACTTACGGTGTGAAAAATAAGGTGGTAAGTGGGGGTATTGCACCTCCGCGAACTTACCGTGCGAAAAATAAGGTGGTAAGTGGGGGTATTGCACCTCGGCGAACTTACTGTGCGAAAAATAAGGTGGTAAGTGGGGGTATTGCACCTCCGCGAACTTACTGTGCGAAAAATAAGGTGTAAGTGGGGGTATTGCACCTCCGCGAACTTACTGTGCGAAAAATAAAGTGTAAGTGGGGGTATTGCACCTCGGCGAACTTACTGTGCGAAAAATAAGGTGGTAAGTGGGGGTATTGCACCTCCGCGAACTTACTGTGCGAAAAATAAGGTGTAAATGGGGGTATTGCACCTCTGCGAACATACTGGGCGAAAACTAAAGTGTAAGTGGGGGTATTGCACCTCCACGCACTTATGGTGCTAAAAATAAAGTGGTAAGTGGGGGTATTGCACCTCCGCGAACTTACCGTGCCAAAAATAAGGTGGTAAGTGGGGGTATTGCACCTCCGCGAACTTACTGTGCGAAAAATAAGGTGGTAAGCGGGGGTACTGCACCTCCGCGAACTTACTCTGCCAAAAATAAGGTGGTAAGTGGGGGTATTGCACTTCCGCGAACTTATTGTGCGAAAAATAAGGTGGTAAGTGGGGGTATTGCACCTCCGCGAACTTACTGTGCGAAAAATAAGGTGGCAAGTGGGGGTATTGCACCTCCGCGAACTTACTCTGCGAAAAATAAGGTGGTAAGTGGGGGTATTGCACTTCCGCGAACTTATTGTGCGAAAAATAAGGTGGTAAGTGGGGGTATTACTCCTCCGCGAACTTACTGTGCGAAAAATAAAGTGGTAAGTGGGGGTATTGCACCTCCGCGAACCTACGGTGCGAAAAATCAAGTGGTAAGTGGCGATATTGCACCTCCGCGAACCTACTGTGCGAAAAAATAAGGTGTAAGTGGGGGTATTGCACCTCCGCGAACCTACTGTGCGAAAAATAAGGTGTAAGTGGGGGTATTGCACCTCCGCGAATTTACTATGCGAAAAATAAAGTGTAAGTGGGGGTATTGCACCTCCGCGAACTTACTGTGCGAAAAATAAAGTGTAAATGGGGGTATTGCACCTCCGCGAACTTACTGTGCGACAAATAAAGTGTAAGTGGGGGTATTGCACCTCCGCGAACTTACTGTGCGAAAAATAAAGGGTAAGTGCGGGTATTGCACCTCCGCGAACTTACTGTGCGAAAAATAAGGGGGTAAGTGGGGGTATTGCACCTCCGCGAACTTACCGTGCGAAAAATAAAGTGTAAGTGGGGCTATTGCACCTCCGCGAACTTACTGTGCGAAAAATAAAGGGTAAGTGCGGGTATTGCACCTCCGCGAACTTACGATGTGAAAAATAAGGTGGTAAGTGGGGGTATTGCACCTCCGCGAACGTACCGTGCGAAAAATAAGGTGGTAAGTGGGGGTATTGCACCTCGGCGAACTTACTGTGCGAAAAATAAGGTGGTAAGTGGGGGTATTGCACCTCCGCGAACTTACTGTGCGAAAAATAAGGTGTAAGTGGGGGTATTGCACCTCCGCGAACTTGCTGTGCGAAAAATAAAGTGTAAGTGGGGGTATTGCACCTCTGCGAACTTACTGTGCGAAAAATAAGGGGGTAAGTGGGGGTATTGCACCTCCGCGAACTTACCGTGCGAAAAATAAAGTGTAAGTGGGGCTATTGCACCTCCGCGAACTTACTGTGCGAAAAATAAAGGGTAAGTGCGGGTATTGCACCTCCGCGAACTTATGATGTGAAAAATAAGGTGGTAAGTGGGGGTATTGCACCTCCGCGAACGTACCGTGCGAAAAATAAGGTGGTAAGTGGGGGTATTGCACCTCCGCGAACGTACCGTGCGAAAAATAAGGTGGTAAGTGGGGGTATTGCACCTCGGCGAACTTACTGTGCGAAAAATAAGGTGGTAAGTGGGGGTATTGCACCTCCGTGAACTTACTGTGCGAAAAATAAGGTGTAAGTGGGGGTATTGCACCTCCGCGAACTTGCTGTGCGAAAAATAAAGTGTAAGTGGGGGTATTGCACCTCTGCGAACTTACTGTGCGAAAAATAAGGTGGTAAGTGGGGGTATTGCACCTCTGCGAACTTACTGTGCGAAAAATAAGGTGGTAAGTGGGGGTATTGCACCTCCGTGACCTTACTGTACGAAAAATAAAGTGGTAAGTGGGGGTATTGCACCTCCGCGAACCTACTGTGCGAAAAATAAAGTGTAAATGGGGGTATTGCACCTCCGCGAACTTACTGTGCGACAAATAAAGTGTAAGTGGGGGTATTGCACCTCCGCGAACTTACTGTGCGAAAAATAAAGTGTAAGTGGGGGTATTGCACCTCCGCGAACTTACTGTGCGAAAAATAAAGGGTAAGTGCGGGTATTGCACCTCCGCGAACTTACTGTGCGAAAAATAAGGGGGTAAGTGGGGGTATTGCACCTCCGCGAACTTACCGTGCGAAAAATAAAGTGTAAGTGGGGCTATTGCACCTCCGCGAACTTACTGTGCGAAAAATAAAGGGTAAGTGCGGGTATTGCACCTCCGCGAACTTACTGTGCGAAAAATAAGGTGGTAAGTGGGGGTATTGCACCTCCGCGAACTTACGTTGTGAAAAATAAGGTGGTAAGTGGGGGTATTGCACCTCCGCGAACGTACCGTGCGAAAAATAAGGTGGTAAGTGGGGGTATTGCACCTCTGCGAACTTACTGTGCGAGAAATAAAGTGGTAAGTGGGGGTATTGCACCTCCGCGAACCTACTGTGCGAAAAATAAAGTGTAAATGGGGGTATTGCACCTCCGCGAACTTACTGTGCGACAAATAAAGTGTAAGTGGGGGTATTGCACCTCCGCGAACTTACTGTGCGAAAAATAAAGTGTAAGTGGGGGTATTGCACCTCCGCGAACTTACTGTGCGAAAAATAAAGGGTAAGTGCGGGTATTGCACCTCCGCGAACTTACTGTGCGAAAAATAAGGGGGTAAGTGGGGGTATTGCACCTCCGCGAACTTACCGTGCGAAAAATAAAGTGTAAGTGGGGCTATTGCACCTCCGCGAACTTACTGTGCGAAAAATAAAGGGTAAGTGCGGGTATTGCACCTCCGCGAACTTACTGTGCGAAAAATAAGGGGGTAAGTGGGGGTATTGCACCTCCGCGAACTTACTGTGCGATAAATAAAGTGTAAGTGGGGGTATTGCACCTCCGCGAACTTACGGTGTGAAAAATAAGGTGGTAAGTGGGGGTATTGCACCTCCGTGACCTTACTGTACGAAAAATAAAGTGGTAAGTGGGGGTATTGCACCTCCGCGAACCTACTGTGCGAAAAATAAAGTGTAAATGGGGGTATTGCACCTCCGCGAACTTACTGTGCGACAAATAAAGTGTAAGTGGGGGTATTGCACCTCCGCGAACTTACTGTGCGAAAAATAAAGTGTAAGTGGGGGTATTGCACCTCCGCGAACTTACTGTGCGAAAAATAAAGGGTAAGTGCGGGTATTGCACCTCCGCGAACTTACTGTGCGAAAAATAAGGGGGTAAGTGGGGGTATTGCACCTCCGCGAACTTACCGTGCGAAAAATAAAGTGTAAGTGGGGCTATTGCACCTCTGCGAACTTACTGTGCAAAAAATAAGGGGGTAACTGGGGGTATTGCACCTCCGCGAACTTACAGTGCGAAAAATAAGGGGGTAAGTGGGGGTATTGCACCTCCGCGAACTTACCGTGCGAAAAATAAAGTGTAAGTGGGGGTATTGCACCTCCGCGAACTTACTGTGCGAAAAATAAAGGGTAAGTGCGGGTATTGCACCTCCGCGAACTTACTGTGCGAAAAATAAGGGGGTAAGTGGGGGTATTGCACCTCCGCGAACTTACTGTGCGATAAATAAAGTGTAAGTGGGGGTATTGCACCTCCGCGAACTTACGGTGTGAAAAATAAGGTGGTAAGTGGGGGTATTACTCCTCAGCGAACTTACTGTGCGAAAAATAAAGTGGTAAGTGGGGGTATTGCACCTCCGCGAACCTACGGTGCGAAAAATCATGGGGTAAGTGGCGATATTGCACCTCCGCGAACCTACTGTGCGAAAAATAAGGTGTAAGTGGGGGTATTGCACCTCCGCGAACCTACTGTGCGAAAAATAAGGTGTAAGTGGGGGTATTGCACCTCCGCGAATTTACTGTGCGAAAAATAAAGTGGTAAGTGGGGATATTGCACCTCCGCGAACCTACTGTGCGAAAAATCAAGTGGTAAGTGGGGGTATTGCACCTCCGCGAACCTACTGTGCGAAAAATAAGGTGTAAGTGGGGGTATTACACCTCCGCGAACCTACTGTGCGAAAAATAAGATGTAAGTGGGGGTATTGCACCTCCGCGAATTTACTGTGTGAAAAATAAAGTGTAAGTGGGGGTATTGCACCTCCGCGAACTTACTGTGTGAAAAATAAAGTGTAAGTGGGGGTATTGCACCTCTGCGAACTTACTGTGCAAAAAATAAGGGGGTAAGTGGGGGTATTGCACCTCCGCGAACTTACTGTGCGAAAAATAAGGGGGTAAGTGGGGGTATTGCACCTCCGCGAACTTACCGTGCGAAAAATAAAGTGTAAGTGGGGGTATTGCACCTCCGCGAACTTACTGTGCGAAAAATAAAGGGTAAGTGCGGGTATTGCACCTCCGCGAACTTACTGTGCGAAAAATAAGGGGGTAAGTGGGGGTATTGCACCTCCGCGAACTTACTGTGCGAAAAATAAGGGGGTAAGTGGGGGTATTGCACCTCCGCGAACTTACTGTGCGATAAATAAAGTGTAAGTGGGGGTATTGCACCTCCGCGAACTTACCGTGCGAAAAATAAGGTGGTAAGTGGGGGTATTGCACCTCGGCGAACTTACTGTGCGAAAAATAAGGTGGTAAGTGGGGGTATTGCACCTCCGCGAACTTGCTGTGCGAAAAATAAAGTGTAAGTGGGGGTATTGCACCTCCGCGAACTTACTGTGCGAAAAATAAAGTGTAAGTGGGGGTATTGCACCTCCGAGAACTTACTGTGCGAAAAATAAGGTGGTAAGTGGGGGTATTGCACCTCCGTGAACTTACTGTACGAAAAATAAAGTGGTAAGTGGGGGTATTGCACCTCCGCGAACTTACTGTGCGAAAAATAACGTGTAACTGGGGGTATTGCACCTCCGCGAACTTACTGTGCGAAAAATAAAGTGTAAGTGGGGGTATTGCACCTCCGCGAACTTACTGTGTGAAAAATAAAGTGTAAGTGGGGGTATTGCACCTCTGCGAACTTACTGTGCAAAAAATAAAGGGGTAAGTGGGGGTATTGCACCTCCGCGAACCTACTGTGCGAAAAATAAGGTGTAAGTGGGGGTATTGCACCTCCGCGAACCTACTGTGCGAAAAATAAGGTGTAAGTGGGGGTATTGCACCTCCGCGAAATTACTGTGCGAAAAATAAGATGTAAGTGGGGGTATTGCACCTCCGCGAACCTACTGTGCGAAAAATAAGGTGTAAGTGGGGGTATTGCACCTCCGCGAACTTACCGTGCGAAAAATAAAGTGTAAGTGGGGGTAATGCACCTCCGCGAACTTACTGTGCGAAAAATAAAGGGTAAGTGCGGGTATTGCACCTCCGCGAACTTACGGTGCGAAAAATAAGGGGGTAAGTGGGGGTATTGCACCTCCGCGAACTTACCGTGCGAAAAATAAAGTATAAGTGGGGGTATTGCACCTCCGCGAACTTACTGTGCGAAAAATAAAGGGTAAGTGCGGGTATTGCACCTCCGCGAACTTACTGTGCGAAAAATAAGGGGGTAAGTGGGGGTATTGCACCTCCGCGAACTTACTGTGCGAAAAATAAGGTGGTAAGTGGGGGTATTGCACCTCCGCGAACTTACGGTGTGAAAAATAAGGTGGTAAGTGGGGGTATTGCACCTCCGCGAACTTACCGTGCGAAAAATAAGGTGGTAAGTGGGGGTATTGCACCTCGGCGAACTTACTGTGAGAAAAATAAGGTGGTAAGTGGGGGTATTGCACCTCCGCGAACTTACTGTGTGAAAAATAAAGTGTAAGTGGGGGTATTGCACATCTGCGAACTTACTGTGCAAAAAATAAGGGGGTAAGTGGGGGTATTGCACCTCCGCGAACTTACTGTGCGAAAAATAAGGGGGTAAGTGGGGGTATTGCACCTCCGCGAACTTACCGTGCGAAAAATAAGGTGGTAAGTGGGGGTATTGCACCTCCGCGAACTTACTGTGCGAAAAATAAGGTGGTAAGTGGGGGTATTGCACCTCCGCGAACTTACTGTGTGAAAAATAAAGTGTAAGTGGGGGTATTGCACCTCCGCGAACTTACTGTGCGAAAAATAAGGGGGTAAGTGGGGGTATTGCACCTCCGCGAACTTACTGTGCGAAAAATAAGGTGGTAAGTGGGGGTATTGCACCTCCGCGAACTTACTGTGTGAAAAATAAAGTGTAAGTGGGGGTATTGCACCTCCGCGAACTTACCGTGCGAAAAATAAGGTGGTAAGTGGGGGTATTGCACCTCGGCGAACTTACTGTGCGAAAAATAAGGTGGTAAGTGGGGGTATTGCACCTCCGCGAACTTACCGTGCGAAAAATAAAGTGTAAGTGGGGCTATTGCACCTCCGCGAACTTACTGTGCGAAAAATAAAGGGTAAGTGCGGGTATTGCACCTCCGCGAACTTACTGTGCGAAAAATAAGGGGGTAAGTGGGGGTATTGCACCTCCGCGAACTTACTGTGCGATAAATAAAGTGTAAGTGGGGGTATTGCACCTCCGCGAACTTACGGTGTGAAAAATAAGGTGGTAAGTGGGGGTATTGCACCTCCGCGAACTTACCGTGCGAAAAATAAGGTGGTAAGTGGGGGTATTGCACCTCGGCGAACTTACTGTGCGAAAAATAAGGTGGTAAGTGGGGGTATTGCACCTCCGCGAACTTACTGTGCGAAAAATAAGGTGTAAGTGGGGGTATTGCACCTCCGCGAACTTACTGTGCGAAAAATAAAGTGTAAGTGGGGGTATTGCACCTCGGCGAACTTACTGTGCGAAAAATAAGGTGGTAAGTGGGGGTATTGCACCTCCGCGAACTTACTGTGCGAAAAATAAGGTGTAAATGGGGGTATTGCACCTCTGCGAACATACTGGGCGAAAACTAAAGTGTAAGTGGGGGTATTGCACCTCCACGCACTTATGGTGCTAAAAATAAAGTGGTAAGTGGGGGTATTGCACCTCCGCGAACTTACCGTGCCAAAAATAAGGTGGTAAGTGGGGGTATTGCACCTCCGCGAACTTACTGTGCGAAAAATAAGGTGGTAAGCGGGGGTACTGCACCTCCGCGAACTTACTCTGCCAAAAATAAGGTGGTAAGTGGGGGTATTGCACTTCCGCGAACTTATTGTGCGAAAAATAATGTGGTAAGTGGGGGTATTGCACCTCCGCGAACTTACTGTGCGAAAAATAAGGTGGTAAGTGGGGGTATTGCACCTCCGCGAACTTACTCTGCCAAAAATAAGGTGGTAAGTGGGGGTATTGCACTTCCGCGAACTTATTGTGCGAAAAATAAGGTGGTAAGTGGGGGTATTACTCCTCCGCGAACTTACTGTGCGAAAAATAAAGTGGTAAGTGGGGGTATTGCACCTCCGCGAACCTACGGTGCGAAAAATCAAGTGGTAAGTGGCGATATTGCACCTCCGCGAACCTACTGTGCGAAAAAATAAGGTGTAAGTGGGGGTATTGCACCTCCGCGAACCTACTGTGCGAAAAATAAGGTGTAAGTGGGGGTATTGCACCTCCGCGAATTTACTATGCGAAAAATAAAGTGTAAGTGGGGGTATTGCACCTCCGCGAACTTACTGTGCGAAAAATAAAGTGTAAATGGGGGTATTGCACCTCCGCGAACTTACTGTGCGACAAATAAAGTGTAAGTGGGGGTATTGCACCTCCGCGAACTTACTGTGCGAAAAATAAAGTGTAAGTGGGGGTATTGCACCTCCGCGAACTTACTGTGCGAAAAATAAAGGGTAAGTGCGGGTATTGCACCTCCGCGAACTTACTGTGCGAAAAATAAGGGGGTAAGTGGGGGTATTGCACCTCCGCGAACTTACCGTGCGAAAAATAAAGTGTAAGTGGGGCTATTGCACCTCCGCGAACTTACTGTGCGAAAAATAAAGGGTAAGTGCGGGTATTGCACCTCCGCGAACTTACGATGTGAAAAATAAGGTGGTAAGTGGGGGTATTGCACCTCCGCGAACGTACCGTGCGAAAAATAAGGTGGTAAGTGGGGGTATTGCACCTCGGCGAACTTACTGTGCGAAAAATAAGGTGGTAAGTGGGGGTATTGCACCTCCGCGAACTTACTGTGCGAAAAATAAGGGGGTAAGTGGGGGTATTGCACCTCCGCGAACTTACCGTGCGAAAAATAAAGTGTAAGTGGGGCTATTGCACCTCTGCGAACTTACTGTGCAAAAAATAAGGGGGTAAGTGGGGGTATTGCACCTCCGCGAACTTACAGTGCGAAAAATAAGGGGGTAAGTGGGGGTATTGCACCTCCGCGAACTTACCGTGCGAAAAATAAAGTGTAAGTGGGGGTATTGCACCTCCGCGAACTTACTGTGCGAAAAATAAAGGGTAAGTGCGGGTATTGCACCTCCGCGAACTTACTGTGCGAAAAATAAGGGGGTAAGTGGGGGTATTGCACCTCCGCGAACTTACTGTGCGATAAATAAAGTGTAAGTGGGGGTATTGCACCTCCGCGAACTTACGGTGTGAAAAATAAGGTGGTAAGTGGGGGTATTACTCCTCAGCGAACTTACTGTGCGAAAAATAAAGTGGTAAGTGGGGGTATTGCACCTCCGCGAACCTACGGTGCGAAAAATCATGGGGTAAGTGGCGATATTGCACCTCCGCGAACCTACTGTGCGAAAAATAAGGTGTAAGTGGGGGTATTGCACCTCCGCGAACCTACTGTGCGAAAAATAAGGTGTAAGTGGGGGTATTGCACCTCCGCGAATTTACTGTGCGAAAAATAAAGTGGTAAGTGGGGATATTGCACCTCCGCGAACCTACTGTGCGAAAAATCAAGTGGTAAGTGGGGGTATTGCACCTCCGCGAACCTACTGTGCGAAAAATAAGGTGTAAGTGGGGGTATTACACCTCCGCGAACCTACTGTGCGAAAAATAAGATGTAAGTGGGGGTATTGCACCTCCGCGAATTTACTGTGTGAAAAATAAAGTGTAAGTGGGGGTATTGCACCTCCGCGAACTTACTGTGTGAAAAATAAAGTGTAAGTGGGGGTATTGCACCTCTGCGAACTTACCGTGCAAAAAATAAGGGGGTAAGTGGGGGTATTGCACCTCCGCGAACTTACTGTGCGAAAAATAAGGGGGTAAGTGGGGGTATTGCACCTCCGCGAACTTACCGTGCGAAAAATAAAGTGTAAGTGGGGGTATTGCACCTCCGCGAACTTACTGTGCGAAAAATAAAGGGTAAGTGCGGGTATTGCACCTCCGCGAACTTACTGTGCGAAAAATAAGGGGGTAAGTGGGGGTATTGCACCTCCGCGAACTTACTGTGCGAAAAATAAGGGGGTAAGTGGGGGTATTGCACCTCCGCGAACTTACTGTGCGATAAATAAAGTGTAAGTGGGGGTATTGCACCTCCGCGAACTTACCGTGCGAAAAATAAGGTGGTAAGTGGGGGTATTGCACCTCGGCGAACTTACTGTGCGAAAAATAAGGTGGTAAGTGGGGGTATTGCACCTCCGCGAACTTGCTGTGCGAAAAATAAAGTGTAAGTGGGGGTATTGCACCTCCGCGAACTTACTGTGCGAAAAATAAAGTGTAAGTGGGGGTATTGCACCTCCGAGAACTTACTGTGCGAAAAATAAGGTGGTAAGTGGGGGTATTGCACCTCCGTGAACTTACTGTACGAAAAATAAAGTGGTAAGTGGGGGTATTGCACCTCCGCGAACTTACTGTGCGAAAAATAACGTGTAACTGGGGGTATTGCACCTCCGCGAACTTACTGTGCGAAAAATAAAGTGTAAGTGGGGGTATTGCACCTCCGCGAACTTACTGTGTGAAAAATAAAGTGTAAGTGGGGGTATTGCACCTCTGCGAACTTACTGTGCAAAAAATAAAGGGGTAAGTGGGGGTATTGCACCTCCGCGAACCTACTGTGCGAAAAATAAGGTGTAAGTGGGGGTATTGCACCTCCGCGAACCTACTGTGCGAAAAATAAGGTGTAAGTGGGGGTATTGCACCTCCGCGAAATTACTGTGCGAAAAATAAGATGTAAGTGGGGGTATTGCACCTCCGCGAACCTACTGTGCGAAAAATAAGGTGTAAGTGGGGGTATTGCACCTCCGCGAACTTACCGTGCGAAAAATAAAGTGTAAGTGGGGGTAATGCACCTCCGCGAACTTACTGTGCGAAAAATAAAGGGTAAGTGCGGGTATTGCACCTCCGCGAACTTACGGTGCGAAAAATAAGGGGGTAAGTGGGGGTATTGCACCTCCGCGAACTTACCGTGCGAAAAATAAAGTATAAGTGGGGGTATTGCACCTCCGCGAACTTACTGTGCGAAAAATAAAGGGTAAGTGCGGGTATTGCACCTCCGCGAACTTACTGTGCGAAAAATAAGGGGGTAAGTGGGGGTATTGCACCTCCGCGAACTTACTGTGCGAAAAATAAGGTGGTAAGTGGGGGTATTGCACCTCCGCGAACTTACGGTGTGAAAAATAAGGTGGTAAGTGGGGGTATTGCACCTCCGCGAACTTACCGTGCGAAAAATAAGGTGGTAAGTGGGGGTATTGCACCTCGGCGAACTTACTGTGAGAAAAATAAGGTGGTAAGTGGGGGTATTGCACCTCCGCGAACTTACTGTGTGAAAAATAAAGTGTAAGTGGGGGTATTGCACATCTGCGAACTTACTGTGCAAAAAATAAGGGGGTAAGTGGGGGTATTGCACCTCCGCGAACTTACTGTGCGAAAAATAAGGGGGTAAGTGGGGGTATTGCACCTCCGCGAACTTACCGTGCGAAAAATAAGGTGGTAAGTGGGGGTATTGCACCTCCGCGAACTTACTGTGCGAAAAATAAGGTGGTAAGTGGGGGTATTGCACCTCCGCGAACTTACTGTGTGAAAAATAAAGTGTAAGTGGGGGTATTGCACCTCCGCGAACTTACTGTGCGAAAAATAAGGGGGTAAGTGGGGGTATTGCACCTCCGCGAACTTACTGTGCGAAAAATAAGGTGGTAAGTGGGGGTATTGCACCTCCGCGAACTTACTGTGTGAAAAATAAAGTGTAAGTGGGGGTATTGCACCTCCGCGAACTTACCGTGCGAAAAATAAGGTGGTAAGTGGGGGTATTGCACCTCGGCGAACTTACTGTGCGAAAAATAAGGTGGTAAGTGGGGGTATTGCACCTCCGCGAACTTACCGTGCGAAAAATAAAGTGTAAGTGGGGCTATTGCACCTCCGCGAACTTACTGTGCGAAAAATAAAGGGTAAGTGCGGGTATTGCACCTCCGCGAACTTACTGTGCGAAAAATAAGGGGGTAAGTGGGGGTATTGCACCTCCGCGAACTTACTGTGCGATAAATAAAGTGTAAGTGGGGGTATTGCACCTCCGCGAACTTACGGTGTGAAAAATAAGGTGGTAAGTGGGGGTATTGCACCTCCGCGAACTTACCGTGCGAAAAATAAGGTGGTAAGTGGGGGTATTGCACCTCGGCGAACTTACTGTGCGAAAAATAAGGTGGTAAGTGGGGGTATTGCACCTCCGCGAACTTACTGTGCGAAAAATAAGGTGTAAGTGGGGGTATTGCACCTCCGCGAACTTACTGTGCGAAAAATAAAGTGTAAGTGGGGGTATTGCACCTCGGCGAACTTACTGTGCGAAAAATAAGGTGGTAAGTGGGGGTATTGCACCTCCGCGAACTTACTGTGCGAAAAATAAGGTGTAAATGGGGGTATTGCACCTCTGCGAACATACTGGGCGAAAACTAAAGTGTAAGTGGGGGTATTGCACCTCCACGCACTTATGGTGCTAAAAATAAAGTGGTAAGTGGGGGTATTGCACCTCCGCGAACTTACCGTGCCAAAAATAAGGTGGTAAGTGGGGGTATTGCACCTCCGCGAACTTACTGTGCGAAAAATAAGGTGGTAAGCGGGGGTACTGCACCTCCGCGAACTTACTCTGCCAAAAATAAGGTGGTAAGTGGGGGTATTGCACTTCCGCGAACTTATTGTGCGAAAAATAAGGTGGTAAGTGGGGGTATTGCACCTCCGCGAACTTACTGTGCGAAAAATAAGGTGGTAAGTGGGGGTATTGCACCTCCGCGAACTTACTCTGCCAAAAATAAGGTGGTAAGTGGGGGTATTGCACTTCCGCGAACTTATTGTGCGAAAAATAAGGTGGTAAGTGGGGGTATTACTCCTCCGCGAACTTACTGTGCGAAAAATAAAGTGGTAAGTGGGGGTATTGCACCTCCGCGAACCTACGGTGCGAAAAATCAAGTGGTAAGTGGCGATATTGCACCTCCGCGAACCTACTGTGCGAAAAAATAAGGTGTAAGTGGGGGTATTGCACCTCCGCGAACCTACTGTGCGAAAAATAAGGTGTAAGTGGGGGTATTGCACCTCCGCGAATTTACTATGCGAAAAATAAAGTGTAAGTGGGGGTATTGCACCTCCGCGAACTTACTGTGCGAAAAATAAAGTGTAAATGGGGGTATTGCACCTCCGCGAACTTACTGTGCGACAAATAAAGTGTAAGTGGGGGTATTGCACCTCCGCGAACTTACTGTGCGAAAAATAAAGTGTAAGTGGGGGTATTGCACCTCCGCGAACTTACTGTGCGAAAAATAAAGGGTAAGTGCGGGTATTGCACCTCCGCGAACTTACTGTGCGAAAAATAAGGGGGTAAGTGGGGGTATTGCACCTCCGCGAACTTACCGTGCGAAAAATAAAGTGTAAGTGGGGCTATTGCACCTCCGCGAACTTACTGTGCGAAAAATAAAGGGTAAGTGCGGGTATTGCACCTCCGCGAACTTACGCTGTGAAAAATAAGGTGGTAAGTGGGGGTATTGCACCTCCGCGAACGTACCGTGCGAAAAATAAGGTGGTAAGTGGGGGTATTGCACCTCGGCGAACTTACTGTGCGAAAAATAAGGTGGTAAGTGGGGGTATTGCACCTCCGCGAACTTACTGTGCGAAAAATAAGGTGTAAGTGGGGGTATTGCACCTCCGCGAACTTGCTGTGCGAAAAATAAAGTGTAAGTGGGGGTATTGCACCTCTGCGAACTTACTGTGCGAAAAATAAGGGGGTAAGTGGGGGTATTGCACCTCCGCGAACTTACCGTGCGAAAAATAAAGTGTAAGTGGGGCTATTGCACCTCCGCGAACTTACTGTGCGAAAAATAAAGGGTAAGTGCGGGTATTGCACCTCCGCGAACTTATGATGTGAAAAATAAGGTGGTAAGTGGGGGTATTGCACCTCCGCGAACGTACCGTGCGAAAAATAAGGTGGTAAGTGGGGGTATTGCACCTCCGCGAACGTACCGTGCGAAAAATAAGGTGGTAAGTGGGGGTATTGCACCTCGGCGAACTTACTGTGCGAAAAATAAGGTGGTAAGTGGGGGTATTGCACCTCCGTGAACTTACTGTGCGAAAAATAAGGTGTAAGTGGGGGTATTGCACCTCCGCGAACTTGCTGTGCGAAAAATAAAGTGTAAGTGGGGGTATTGCACCTCTGCGAACTTACTGTGCGAAAAATAAGGTGGTAAGTGGGGGTATTGCACCTCTGCGAACTTACTGTGCGAAAAATAAGGTGGTAAGTGGGGGTATTGCACCTCCGTGACCTTACTGTACGAAAAATAAAGTGGTAAGTGGGGGTATTGCACCTCCGCGAACCTACTGTGCGAAAAATAAAGTGTAAATGGGGGTATTGCACCTCCGCGAACTTACTGTGCGACAAATAAAGTGTAAGTGGGGGTATTGCACCTCCGCGAACTTACTGTGCGAAAAATAAAGTGTAAGTGGGGGTATTGCACCTCCGCGAACTTACTGTGCGAAAAATAAAGGGTAAGTGCGGGTATTGCACCTCCGCGAACTTACTGTGCGAAAAATAAGGGGGTAAGTGGGGGTATTGCACCTCCGCGAACTTACCGTGCGAAAAATAAAGTGTAAGTGGGGCTATTGCACCTCCGCGAACTTACTGTGCGAAAAATAAAGGGTAAGTGCGGGTATTGCACCTCCGCGAACTTACTGTGCGAAAAATAAGGTGGTAAGTGGGGGTATTGCACCTCCGCGAACTTACGTTGTGAAAAATAAGGTGGTAAGTGGGGGTATTGCACCTCCGCGAACGTACCGTGCGAAAAATAAGGTGGTAAGTGGGGGTATTGCACCTCTGCGAACTTACTGTGCGAAAAATAAAGTGGTAAGTGGGGGTATTGCACCACCGCGAACCTACTGTGCGAAAAATAAAGTGTAAATGGGGGTATTGCACCTCCGCGAACTTACTGTGCGACAAATAAAGTGTAAGTGGGGGTATTGCACCTCCGCGAACTTACTGTGCGAAAAATAAAGTGTAAGTGGGGGTATTGCACCTCCGCGAACTTACTGTGCGAAAAATAAAGGGTAAGTGCGGGTATTGCACCTCCGCGAACTTACTGTGCGAAAAATAAGGGGGTAAGTGGGGGTATTGCACCTCCGCGAACTTACCGTGCGAAAAATAAAGTGTAAGTGGGGCTATTGCACCTCCGCGAACTTACTGTGCGAAAAATAAAGGGTAAGTGCGGGTATTGCACCTCCGCGAACTTACTGTGCGAAAAATAAGGGGGTAAGTGGGGGTATTGCACCTCCGCGAACTTACTGTGCGATAAATAAAGTGTAAGTGGGGGTATTGCACCTCCGCGAACTTACGGTGTGAAAAATAAGGTGGTAAGTGGGGGTATTGCACCTCCGTGACCTTTCTGTACGAAAAATAAAGTGGTAAGTGGGGGTATTGCACCTCCGCGAACCTACTGTGCGAAAAATAAAGTGTAAATGGGGGTATTGCACCTCCGCGAACTTACTGTGCGACAAATAAAGTGTAAGTGGGGGTATTGCACCTCCGCGAACTTACTGTGCGAAAAATAAAGTGTAAGTGGGGGTATTGCACCTCCGCGAACTTACTGTGCGAAAAATAAAGGGTAAGTGCGGGTATTGCACCTCCGCGAACTTACTGTGCGAAAAATAAGGGGGTAAGTGGGGGTATTGCACCTCCGCGAACTTACCGTGCGAAAAATAAAGTGTAAGTGGGGCTATTGCACCTCTGCGAACTTACTGTGCAAAAAATAAGGGGGTAAGTGGGGGTATTGCACCTCCGCGAACTTACAGTGCGAAAAATAAGGGGGTAAGTGGGGGTATTGCACCTCCGCGAACTTACCGTGCGAAAAATAAAGTGTAAGTGGGGGTATTGCACCTCCGCGAACTTACTGTGCGAAAAATAAAGGGTAAGTGCGGGTATTGCACCTCCGCGAACTTACTGTGCGAAAAATAAGGGGGTAAGTGGGGGTATTGCACCTCCGCGAACTTACTGTGCGATAAATAAAGTGTAAGTGGGGGTATTGCACCTCCGCGAACTTACGGTGTGAAAAATAAGGTGGTAAGTGGGGGTATTGCACCTCCGCGAACTTACCGTGCGAAAAATAAGGTGGTAAGTGGGGGTATTGCACCTCGGCGAACTTACTGTGCGAAAAATAAGGTGGTAAGTGGGGGTATTGCACCTCCGCGAACTTACTGTGCGAAAAATAAGGTGTAAGTGGGGGTATTGCACCTCCGCGAACTTGCTGTGCGAAAAATAAAGTGTAAGTGGGGGTATTGCACCTCCGCGAACTTACTGTGCGAAAAATAAAGTGTAAGTGGGGGTATTGCACCTCCGTGAACTTACTGTACGAAAAATAAAGTGGTAAGTGGGGGTATTGCACCTCCGCGAACTTACTGTGCGAAAAATAACGTCTAACTGGGGGTATTGCACCTCCGCGAACTTACTGTGCGAAAAATAAAGTGTAAGTGGGGGTATTGCACCTCCGCGAACTTACTGTGTGAAAAATAAAGTGTAAGTGGGGGTATTGCACCTCTGCGAACTTACTGTGCAAAAAATAAGGGGGTAAGTGGGGGTATTGCACCTCCGCGAACCTACTGTGCGAAAAATAAGGTGTAAGTGGGGGTATTGCACCTCCGCGAACCAACTGTGCGAAACATAAGGTGTAAGTGGGGGTATTGCACCTCCGCGAATTTATTGTGCGAAAAATAAGGTGTAAGTGGGGGTATTGCACCTCCGCGAACCTACTGTGCGAAAAATAAGGTGTAAGTGGGGGTATTGCACCTCCGCGAACCTACTGTGCGAAAAATAAGGTGTAAGTGGGGGTATTGCACCTCCGCGAATTTACTGTGCGAAAAAGAAAGTGTAAGTGGGGGTATTGCACCTCCGCGAACTTACTGTGTGAAAAATAAAGTGTAAGTGGGGGTATTGCACCTCTGCGAACTTACTGTGCAAAAAATAAGGGGGTAAGTGGGGGTATTGCACCTCCGCGAACTTACGGTGCGAAAAATAAGGGGGTAAGTGGGGGTATTGCACCTCCGCGAACTTACCGTGCGAAAAATAAAGTGTAAGTGGGGGTATTGCACCTCCGCGAACTTACTGTGCGAAAAATAAAGGGTAAGTGCGGGTATTGCACCTCCGCGAACTTACTGTGCGAAAAATAAGGGGGTAAGTGGGGGTATTGCACCTCCGCGAACTTACTGTGCGATAAATAAAGTGTAAGTGAGGGTATTGCACCTCCGCGAACTTACGATGTGAAAAATAAGGTGGTAAGTGGGGGTATTGCACCTCCGCGAACGTACCGTGCGAAAAATAAGGTGGTAAGTGGGGGTATTGCACCTCGGCGAACTTACTGTGCGAAAAATAAGGTGGTAAGTGGGGGTATTGCACCTCCGCGAACTTACTGTGCGAAAAATAAGGTGTAAGTGGGGGTATTGCACCTCCGCGAACTTGCTGTGCGAAAAATAAAGTGTAAGTGGGGGTATTGCACCTCTGCGAACTTCCTGTGCGAAAAATAAAGTGTAAGTGGGGGTATTGCACCTCCGCGAACTTACTGTGCGAAAAATAAAGGGTAAGTGCGGGTATTGCACCTCCGCGAACTTACTGTGCGAAAAATAAGGGGGTAAGTGGGGGTATTGCACCTCCGCGAACTTACCGTGCGAAAAATAAAGTGTAAGTGGGGCTATTGCACCTCCGCGAACTTACTGTGCGAAAAATAAAGGGTAAGTGCGGGTATTGCACCTCCGCGAACTTACTGTGCGAAAAATAAGGGGGTAAGTGGGGGTATTGCACCTCCGCGAACTTACTGTGCGAAAAATAAGGTGGTAAGTGGGGGTATTGCACCTCGGCGAACTTACTGTGCGAAAAATAAGGTGGTAAGTGGGGGTATTGCACCTCCGCGAACTTACTGTGCGAAAAATAAGGTGTAAGTGGGGGTATTGCACCTCCGCGAACTTACGGTGTGAAAAATAAGGTGGTAAGTGGGGGTATTGCACCTCCGCGAACTTACCGTGCGAAAAATAAGGTGGTAAGTGGGGGTATTGCACCTCGGCGAACTTACTGTGCGAAAAATAAGGTGGTAAGTGGGGGTATTGCACCTCCGCGAACTTACTGTGCGAAAAATAAGGTGTAAGTGGGGGTATTGCACCTCCGCGAACTTGCTGTGCGAAAAATAAAGTGTAAGTGGGGGTATTGCACCTCCGCGAACTTACTGTGCGAAAAATAAAGTGTAAGTGGGGGTATTGCACCTCCGTGAACTTACTGTACGAAAAATAAAGTGGTAAGTGGGGGTATTGCACCTCCGCGAACTTACTGTGCGAAAAATAACGTGTAACTGGGGGTATTGCACCTCCGCGAACTTACTGTGCGAAAAATAAAGTGTAAGTGGGGGTATTGCACCTCCGCGAACTTACTGTGTGAAAAATAAAGTGTAAGTGGGGGTATTGCACCTCAGCGAACTTACTGTGCAAAAAATAAGGGGGTAAGTGGGGGTATTGCACCTCCGCGAACCTACTGTGCGAAAAATAAGGTGTAAGTGGGGGTATTGCACCTCCGCGAACCAACTGTGCGAAAAATAAGGTGTAAGTGGGGGTATTGCACCTCCGCGAATTTATTGTGCGAAAAATAAGGTGTAAGTGGGGGTATTGCACCTCCGCGAACCTACTGTGCGAAAAATAAGGTGTAAGTGGGGGTATTGCACCTCCGCGAACCTACTGTGCGAAAAATAAAGGGTAAGTGCGGGTATTGCACCTCCGCGAACTTACTGTGCGAAAAATAAAGTGTAAGTGGGGGTATTGCACCTCCGCGAACTTACTGTGCGAAAAATAAAGTGTAAGTGGGGGTATTACACCTCCGCGAACTTACTGTGCGAAAAATAAGGGGGTAAGTGGGGGTATTGCACCTCCGCGAACTTACCGTGCGAAAAATAAGGTGGTAAGTGGGGGTATTGCACCTCCGCGAACTTACTGTGCGAAAAATAAGGTGGTAAGTGGGGGTATTGCACCTCCGCGAACTTACTGTGTGAAAAATAAAGTGTAAGTGGGGGTATTGCACCTCTGCGAACTTACTGTGCAAAAAATAAGGGGGTAAGTGGGGGTATTGCACCTCCGCGAACTTACTGTGCGAAAAATAAGGGGGTAAGTGGGGGTATTGCACCTCCGCGAACTTACTGTGCAAAAAATAAGGTGGTAAGTGGGGGTATTGCACCTCCGCGAACTTACTGTGCGAAAAATAAGGGGGTAAGTGGGGGTATTGCACCTCCGCGAACTTACTGTGCGAAAAATAAGGTGGTAAGTGGGGGTATTGCACCTCCGCGAACTTACGGTGTGAAAAATAAAGTGTAAGTGGGGGTATTGCACCTCCGCGAACTTACCGTGCGAAAAATAAGGTGGTAAGTGGGGGTATTGCACCTCGGCGAACTTACCGTGCGAAAAATAAGGTGGTAAGTGGGGGTATTGCACCTCCGCGAACTTGCTGTGCGAAAAATAAGGTGGTAAGTGGGGGTATTGCACCTCCGCGAACTTACCGTGCGAAAAATAAGGTGGTAAGTGGGGGTATTGCACCTCGGCGAACTTACTGTGCGAAAAATAAGGTGGTAAGTGGGGGTATTGCACCTCCGCGAACTTGCTGTGCGAAAAATAAAGTGTAAGTGGGGGTATTGCACCTCCGCGAACTTACTGTGCGAAAAATAAAGTGTAAGTGGGGGTATTGCACCTCCGAGAACTTACTGTGCGAAAAATAAGGTGGTAAGTGGGGGTATTGCACCTCCGTGAACTTACTGTGCGAAAAATAAAGTGGTAAGTGGGGGTATTGCACCTCCGCGAACTTACTGTGCGAAAAATAACGTGTAACTGGGGGTATTGCACCTCCGCGAACTTACTGTGCGAAAAATAAAGTGTAAGTGGGGGTATTGCACCTCCGCGAACTTACTGTGTGAAAAATAAAGTGTAAGTGGGGGTATTGCACCTCTGCGAACTTACTGTGCAAAAAATAAAGGGGTAAGTGGGGGTATTGCACCTCCGCGAACCTACTGTGCGAAAAATAAGGTGTAAGTGGGGGTATTGCACCTCCGCGAACCTACTGTGCGAAAAATAAGGTGTAAGTGGGGGTATTGCACCTCCGCGAAATTACTGTGCGAAAAATAAGGTGTAAGTGGGGGTATTGCACCTCCGCGAACCTACTGTGCGAAAAATAAGGTGTAAGTGGGGGTATTGCACCTCCGCGAAATTACTGTGCGAAAAATAAGGTGTAAGTGGGGGTATTGCACCTCCGCGAACCTACTGTGCGAAAAATAAGGTGTAAGTGGGGGTATTGCACCTCCGCGAACCTACTGTGCGAAAAATAAGGTGTAAGTGGGGGTATTGCACCTCCGCGAATTTACTGTGCGAAAAATAAAGTGTAAGTGGGGGTATTGCACCTCTGTGAACTTACTGTGTGAAAAATAAAGTGTAAGTGGGGGTATTGCACCTCCGCGAACTTACGATGTGAAAAATAAGGTGTAAGTGGGGGTATTGCACCTCCGCGAACTTACTGTGCGAAAAATAAAGGGTAAGTGCGGGTATTGCACCTCCGCGAACTTACTGTGCGAAAAATAAGGTGTAAGTGGGGGTATTGCACCTCCGCGAACTTACTGTGTGAAAAATAAAGTGTAAGTGGGGGTATTGCACCTCGGCGAACTTACTGTGCAAAAAATAAGGGGGTAAGTGGGGGTATTGCACCTCCGCGAACTTACTGTGCGAAAAATAAGGGGGTAAGTGGGGGTATTGCACCTCCGCGAACTTACCGTGCGAAAAATAAAGTGTAAGTGGGGGTATTGCACCTCCGCGAACTTACTGTGCGAAAAATAAAGGGTAAGTGCGGGTATTGCACCTCCGCGAACTTACTGTGCGAAAAATAAGGGGGTAAGTGGGGGTATTGCACCTCCGCGAACTTACGGTGTGAAAAATAAGGTGGTAAGTGGGGGTATTGCACCTCCGCGAACTTACCGTGCGAAAAATAAGGTGGTAAGTGGGGGTATTGCACCTCGGCGAACTTACTGTGCGAAAAATAAGGTGGTAAGTGGGGGTATTGCACCTCCGCGAACTTACTGTGTGAAAAATAAAGTGTAAGTGGGGGTATTGCACCTCTGCGAACTTACTGTGCAAAAAATAAGGGGGTAAGTGGGGGTATTGCACCTCCGCGAACTTACTGTGCGAAAAATAAGGGGGTAAGTGGGGGTATTGCACCTCCGCGAACTTACCGTGCGAAAAATAAAGTGTAAGTGGGGGTATTGCACCTCCGCGAACTTACTGTGCGAAAAATAAAGGGTAAGTGCGGGTATTGCACCTCCGCGAACTTACTGTGCGAAAAATAAGGGGGTAAGTGGGGGTATTGCACCTCCGCGAACTTACTGTGCGATAAATAAAGTGTAAGTGGGGGTATTGCACCTCCGCGAACTTACGGTGTGAAAAATAAGGTGGTAAGTGGGGGTATTGCACCTCCGCGAACTTACCGTGCGAAAAATAAGGTGGTAAGTGGGGGTATTGCACCTCCGCGAACTTGCTGTGCGAAAAATAATGTGTAAGTGGGGGTATTGCACCTCCGCGAACTTACTGTGCGAAAAATAAAGTGTAAGTGGGGGTATTGCACCTCCGAGAACTTACTGTGCGAAATATAAGGTGGTAAGTGGGGGTATTGCACCTCCGCGAACTTACTGTGCGAAAAATAAAGTGTAAGTGGGGGTATTGCACCTCCGCGAACTTACTGGTGAAAAATAAAGTGTAAGTGGGGGTATTGCACCTCTGCGAACTTACTGTGCAAAAAATAAAGGGGTAAGTGGGGGTATTGCACCTCCGCGAACCTACTGTGCGAAAAATAAGGTGTAAGTGGGGGTATTGCACCTCCGCGAAATTACTGTGCGAAAAATAAGGTGTAAGTGGGGGTATTGCACCTCCGCGAACCTACTGTGCGAAAAATAAGGTGTAAGTGGGGGTATTGCACCTCCGCGAAATTACTGTGCGAAAAATAAGGTGTAAGTGGGGGTATTGCACCTCCGCGAATTTACTGTGCGAAAAATAAAGTGTAAGTGGGGGTATTGCACCTCTGCGAACTTACTGTGTGAAAAATAAAGTGTAAGTGGGGGTATTGCACCTCTGCGAACTTACTGTGCAAAAAATAAGGGGGTAAGTGGGGGTATTGCACCTCCGCGAACTTACTGTGCGAAAAATAAAGTGTAAATGGGGGTATTGCACCTCCGCGAACTTACTGTGCGACAAATAAAGTGTAAGTGGGGGTATTGCACCTCCGCGAACTTACTGTGCGAAAAATAAAGTGTAAGTGGGGGTATTGCACCTCTGCGAACTTACTGGGCGAAAACTAAAGTGTAAGTGGGGGTATTGCACCTCCGCGAACTGACGGTGCTAAAAATAAGGTGGTAAGTGGGGGTATTGCACCTCCGCGAACTTACTGTGCGAAAAATAAGGTGATAAGTGGGGGTACTGCACCTCCGCGAACTTACCGTGCGAAAAATAAAGTGTAAGTGGGGGTATTGCACCTCCGCGAACTTACTGTGCGAAAAATAAGGTGGTAAGTGGGGGTATTGCACCTCTGCCAACTTACTGTGCGAAAAATAAGGTGGTAAGTGGGGGTATTGCACCTCCGCGAACTTACTGTCCGAAAAATAAAGTGGTAAGTGGGGGTATTGCACCTCCGCGAACTTACTCTGCCAAAAATAAGGTGGTAAGTGGGGGTATTGCACTTCCGCGAACTTATTGTGCGAAAAATAAGGTGGTAAGTGGGGGTATTACTCCTCCGCGAACTTACTGTGCGAAAAATAAAGTGGTAAGTAGGGGTATTGCACCTCCGCGAACCTACGGTGCGAAAAATCAAGTGGTAAGTGGCGATATTGCACCTCCGCGAACCTACTGTGCGAAAAATAAGGTGTAAGTGGGGGTATTGCACCTCCGCGAACCTACTGTGCGAAAAATAAGGTGTAAGTGGGGGTATTGCACCTCCGCGAATTTACTGTGCGAAAAATAAAGTGGTAAGTGGGGATATTGCACCTCCGCGAACCTACTGTGCGAAAAATCAAGTGGTAAGTGGGGGTATTGCACCTCCGCGAACCTACTGTGCGAAAAATAAGGTGTAAGTGGGGGTATTGCACCTCCGTGAATTTACTGTGCGAAAAATAAAGTGGTAAGTGGGGATATTGCACCTCCGCGAACCTACTGTGCGAAAAATCAAGTGGTAAGTGGGGGTATTGCACCTCCGCGAATTTACTGTGCGAAAAATAAAGTGTAAGTGGGGGTATTGCACCTCCGCGAACTTACTGTGTGAAAAATAAAGTGTAAGTGGGGGTATTGCACCTCCGCGAACCTACTGTGCGAAAAATAAAGTGTAAGTGGGGGTATTGCACCTCCGCGAACCTACTGTGCGAAAAATAAGGTGTAAGTGGGGGTATTGCACCTCCGCGAACCTACTGTGCGAAAAATAAGGTGTAAGTGGGGGTATTGCACCTCCGCGAATTTACTGTGCGAAAAATAAAGTGTAAGTGGGGGTATTGCACCTCCGCGAACTTACTGTGTGAAAAATAAAGTGTAAGTGGGGGTATTGCACCTCCGCGAACTTACTGTGTGAAAAATAAAGTGTAAGTGGGGATATTGCACCTCCGCGAACCTACTGTGCGAAAAATCAAGTGGTAAGTGGGGGTATTGCACCTCCGCGAACCTACTGTGCGAAAAATAAGGTGTAAGTGGGGGTATTGCACCTCCGCGAACCTACTGTGCGAAAAATAAGGTGTAAGTGGGGGTATTGCACCTCCGCGAACCTAGTGTGCGAAAAATAAGGTGTAAGTGGGGGTATTGCACCTCCGCGAACTTACTGTGTGAAAAATAAAGTGTAAGTGGGGGTATTGCACCTCTGCAAACTTACTGTGCAAAAAATAAGGGGGTAAGTGGGGGTATTGCACCTCCGCGAACTTACTGTGCGAAAAATAAGGGGGTAAGTGGGGGTATTGCACCTCCGCGAACTTACCGTGCGAAAAATAAAGTGTAAGTGGGGGTATTGCACCTCCGCGAACTTACTGTGCGAAAAATAAAGGGTAAGTGCGGGTATTGCACCTCCGCGAACTTACTGTGCGAAAAATAAGGGGGTAAGTGGGGGTATTGCACCTCCGCGAACTTACTGTGCGATAAATAAAGTGTAAGTGGGGGTATTGCACCTCCGCGAACTTACGGTGTGAAAAATAAGGTGGTAAGTGGGGGTATTGCACCTCGGCGAACTTACTGTGCGAAAAATAAGGTGGTAAGTGGGGGTATTGCACCTCCGCGAACTTACTGTGTGAAAAATAAAGTGTAAGTGGGGGTATTGCACCTCTGCGAACTTACTGTGCAAAAAATAAGGGGGTAAGTGGGGGTATTGCACCTCCGCGAACTTACTGTGCGAAAAATAAGGGGGTAAGTGGGGGTATTGCACCTCCGCGAACTTACCGTGCGAAAAATAAAGTGTAAGTGGGGGTATTGCACCTCCGCGAACTTACTGTGCGAAAAATAAAGGGTAAGTGCGGGTATTGCACCTCCGCGAACTTACTGTGCGAAAAATAAGAGGGTAAGTGGGGGTATTGCACCTCCGCGAAAAATAAAGTGGTAAGTGGGGGTATTGCACCTCCGCGAACTTACCGTGCCAAAAATAAGGTGGTAAGTGGGGGTATTGCACCTCCGCGAACTTACTGTGCGAAAAATAAGGTGGTAAGTGGGGGTATTGCACCTCGGCGAACTTACTGTGCGAAAAATAAAGTGTAAGTGGGGGTATTGCACCTCCGCGAACTTACTGTGCGAAAAATAAGGTGGTAAGTGGGGGTATTGCACCTCTGCCAACTTACTGTGCGAAAAATAAGGTGGTAAGTGGGGGTATTGCACCTCCGCGCACTTACTGTCCGAAAAATAAAGTGGTAAGTGGGGGTATTGCACCTCCGCGAACTTACTGTCCGAAAAATAAGGTGGTAAGTGGGGGTATTGCACCTCCGCGAACTTACTCTGCCAAAAATAAGGTGGTAAGTGGGGGTATGGCACTTCCGCGAACTTATTGTGCGAAAAATAAGGTGGTAAGTGGGGGTATTGCACCTCCGTGAACTTACTGTACAAAATATAAAGTGGTAAGTGGGGGTATTGCACCTCCGCGAACTTACTGTGCGAAAAATAAGGTGTAAGTGGGGGTATTGCACCTCCGCGAACTTACTGTGCGAAAAATAAGGTGGTAAGTGGGGGTATTGCACCTCCGCGAACTTACTGTGCGAAAAATAAGGTGTAAGTGGGGGTATTGCACCTCCGCGAACTTGCTGTGCGAAAAATAAAGTGTAAGTGGGGGTATTGCACCTCTGCGAACTTCCTGTGCGAAAAATAAGGTGGTAAGTGGGGGTATTGCACCTCTGCGAACTTACTGTGCGAAAAATAAGGTGGTAAGTGGGGGTATTGCACCTCCGTGAACTTACTGTACAAAATATAAAGTGGTAAGTGGGGGTATTGCACCTCCGCGAACCTACTGTGCGAAAAATAAAGTGTAAATGGGGGTATTGCACCTCCGCGAACTTACTGTGCGACAAATAAAGTGTAAGTGGGGGTATTGCACCTCCGCGAACTTACTGTGCGAAAAATAAAGTGTAAGTGGGGGTATTGCACCTCTGCGAACTTACTGGGCGAAAACTAAAGTGTAAGTGGGGGTATTACACCTCCGCGAACTTACGGTGCTAAAAATAAGGTGGTAAGTGGGGGTATTGCACCTCCGCGAACTTACTGTGCGAAAAATAAGGTGGTAAGTGCGGGTACTGCACCTCCGCGAACTTACCGTGCGAAAAATAAAGTGTAAGTGGGGGTATTGCACCTCCGCGAACTTACTGTGCGAAAAATAAGGTGGTAAGTGGGGGTATTGCACCTCTGCCAACTTACTGTGCGAAAAATAAGGTGGTAAGTGGGGGTATTGCACCTCCGCGAACTTACTGTCCGAAAAATAAAGTGGTAAGTGGGGGTATTGCACCTCCGCGAACTTACTGTGCGAAAAATAAGGTGGTAAGTGGGGGTATTGCACCTCCGCGAACTTACTCTGCCAAAAATAAGGTGGTAAGTGGTGGTATTGCACTTCCGCGAACTTATTGTACGAAAAATAAGGTGGTAAGTGGGGGTATTACTCCTCCGCGAACTTACTGTGCGAAAAATAAAGTGGTAAGTGGGGGTATTGCACCTCCGCGAACCTACGGTGCGAAAAATCAAGTGGTAAGTGGCGATATTGCACCTCCGCGAACCTACTGTGCGAAAAATAAGGTGTAAGTGGGGGTATTGCACCTCCGCGAACCTACTGTGCGAAAAATAAGGTGTAAGTGGGGGTATTGCACCTCCGCGAACTTACTGTGTGAAAAATAAAGTGTAAGTGGGGGTATTGCACCTCTGCGAACTTACTGTGCAAAAAATAAGGGGGTAAGTGGGGGTATTGCACCTCCGCGAACCTACTGTGCGAAAAATAAGGTGTAAGTGGTAAGTGGGGGTATTGCACCTCCGCGAACCTACGGTGCGAAAAATCAAGTGGTAAGTGGGGGTATTGCACCTCCGCGAACCTACGGTGCGAAAAATAAGGTGTAAGTGGGGGTATTGCACCTCCGCGAACCTACTGTGCGAAAAATAAGGTGTAAGTGGGGGTATTGCACCTCCGCGAACCTACTGTGCGAAAAATAAGGTGTAAGTGGGGGTATTGCACCTCCGCGAACTTACTGTGTGAAAAATAAATTGTAAGTGGGGGTATTGCACCTCTGCGAACTTACTGTGCAAAAAATAAGGGGGTAAGTGGGGGTATTGCACCTCCGCGAACTTACTGTGCGAAAAATAAGGGGGTAAGTGGGGGTATTGCACCTCCGCGAACTTACCGTGCGAAAAATAAAGTGTAAGTGGGGGTATTGCACCTCCGCGAACTTACTGTGCGAAAAATAAAGGGTAAGTGCGGGTATTGCACCTCCGCGAACTTACTGTGCGAAAAATAAGGGGGTAAGTGGGGGTATTGCACCTCCGCGAACTTACTGTGCGATAAATAAAGTGTAAGTGGGGGTATTGCACCTCCGCGAACTTACGGTGTGAAAAATAAGGTGGTAAGTGGGGGTATTGCACCTCCGCGAATTTACCGTGCGAAAAATAAGGTGGTAAGTGGGGGTATTGCACCTCGGCGAACTTACTGTGCCAAAAATAAGGTGGTAAGTGGGGGTATTGCACCTCCGCGAACTTGCTGTGCGAAAAATAAAGTGTAAGTGGGGGTATTGCACCTCCGCGAACTTACTGTGCGAAAAATAAAGTGTAAGTGGGGGTATTGCACCTCCGAGAACTTACTGTGCGAAAAATAAGGTGGTAAGTGGGGGTATTGCACCTCCGTGAACTTACTGTACGAAAAATAAAGTGGTAAGTGGGGGTATTGCACCTCCGCGAACTTACTGTGCGAAAAATAACGTGTAACTGGGGGTATTGCACCTCCGCGAACTTACTGTGCGAAAAATAAAGTGTAAGTGGGGGTATTGCACCTCCGCGAACTTACTGTGTGAAAAATAAAGTGTAAGTGGGGGTATTGCACCTCTGCGAACTTACTGTGCAAAAAATAAGGGGGTAAGTGGGGGTATTGCACCACCGTGAACTTACTGTACGATAAATAAAGTGTAAGTGGGGGTATTGCACCTCCGCGAACTTACTGTGCGAAAAATAAGGTGTAAGTGGGGGTATTGCACCTCCGCGAACTTGCTGTGCGAAAAATAAAGTGTAAGTGGGGGTATTGCACCTCCGCGAACTTACTGTGCGAAAAATAAAGTGTAAGTGGGGGTATTGCACCTCTGCGAACTTACTGTGCAAAAAATAAGGGGGTAAGTGGGGGTATTGCACCTCCGCGAACTTACTGTGCGAAAAATAAGGGGGTAAGTGGGGGTATTGCACCTCCGCGAACTTACCGTGCGAAAAATAAAGTGTAAGTGGGGGTATTGCACCTCCGCGAACTTACTGTGCGAAAAATAAAGGGTAAGTGCGGGTATTGCACCTCCGCGAACTTACTGTGCGAAAAATAAGGGGGTAAGTGGGGGTATTGCACCTCCGCGAACTTACCGTGCGAAAAATAAAGTGTAAGTGGGGGTCTTGCACCTCCGCGAACTTACTGTGCGAAAAATAAAGGGTAAGTGCGGGTATTGCACCTCCGCGAACTTACTGTGCGAAAAATAAGGGGGTAAGTGGGGGTACTGCACCTCCGCGAACTTACTGTGCGATAAATAAAGTGTAAGTGGGGGTATTGCACCTCCGCGAACTTACGGTGTGAAAAATAAGGTGGTAAGTGGGGGTATTGCACCTCCGCGAATTTACCGTGCGAAAAATAAGGTGGTAAGTGGGGGTATTGCACCTCGGCGAACTTACTGTGCCAAAAATAAGGTGGTAAGTGGGGGTATTGCACCTCCGCGAACTTGCTGTGCGAAAAATAAAGTGTAAGTGGGGGTATTGCACCTCCGTGAACTTACTGTACGAAAAATAAAGTGGTAAGTGGGGGTATTGCACCTCCGCGAACTTACTGTGCGAAAAATAACGTGTAACTAGGGGTATTGCACCTCCGCGAACTTACTGTGCGAAAAATAAAGTGTAAGTGGGGGTATTGCACCTCCGCGAACTTACTGTGTGAAAAATAAAGTGTAAGTGGGGGTATTGCACCTCTGCGAACTTACTGTGCAAAAAATAAGGGGGTAAGTGGGGGTATTGCACCACCGTGAACTTACTGTACGATAAATAAAGTGTAAGTGGGGGTATTGCACCTCCGCGAACTTACTGTGCAAAAAATAAGGGGGTAAGTGGGGGTATTGCACCTCCGCGAACTTACTGTGCGAAAAATAAGGGGGTAAGTGGGGGTATTGCACCTCCGCGAACTTACCGTGCGAAAAATAAAGTGTAAGTGGGGGTATTGCACCTCCGCGAACTTACTGTGCGAAAAATAAAGGGTAAGTGCGGGTATTGCACCTCCGCGAACTTACTGTGCGAAAAATAAGGGGGTAAGTGGGGGTATTGCACCTCCGCGAACTTACTGTGCGATAAATAAAGGGTAAGTGGGGGTATTGCACCTCCGCGAACTTACGGTGTGAAAAATAAGGTGGTAAGTGGGGGTATTGCACCTCCGCGAATTTACCGTGCGAAAAATAAGGTGGTAAGTGGGGGTATTGCACCTCGGCAAACTTACTGTGCCAAAAATAAGGTGGTAAGTGGGGGTATTGCACCTCCGCGAACTTGCTGTGCGAAAAATAAAGTGTAAGTGGGGGTATTGCACCTCCGCGAACTTACTGTGCGAAAAATAAAGTGTAAGTGGGGGTATTGCACCTCCGAGAACTTACTGTGCGAAAAATAAGGTGGTAAGTGGGGGTATTGCACCTCCGTGAACTTACTGTACGAAAAATAAAGTGGTAAGTGGGGGTATTGCACCTCCGCGAACTTACTGTGCGAAAAATAACGTGTAACTGGGGGTATTGCACCTCCGCGAACTTACTGTGCGAAAAATAAAGTGTAAGTGGGGGTATTGCACCTCCGCGAACTTACTGTGTGAAAAATAAAGTGTAAGTGGGGGTATTGCACCTCTGCGAACTTACTGTGCAAAAAATAAGGGGGTAAGTGGGGGTATTGCACCACCGTGAACTTACTGTACGATAAATAAAGTGTAAGTGGGGGTATTCCACCTCCGCGAACTTACTGTGCGAAAAATAAGGTGTAAGTGGGGGTATTGCACCTCCGCGAACTTGCTGTGCGAAAAATAAAGTGTAAGTGGGGGTATTGCACCTCCGCGAACTTACTGTGCGAAAAATAAAGTGTAAGTGGGGGTATTGCACCTCCGCGAACTTACTGTGCCAAAAATAAGGGGGTAAGTGGGGGTATTGCACCTCCGCGAACTTACCGTGCGAAAAATAAAGTGTAAGTGGGGGTATTGCACCTCCGCGAATTTACTGTGCGAAAAATAAAGGGTAAGTGCGGGTATTGCACCTCCGCGAACTTACTGTGCGAAAAATAAGGTGGTAAGTGGGGGTATTGCACCTCCGCGAACTTACCGTGCGAAAAATAAGGGGGTAAGTGGGGGTATTGCACCTCCGCGAACTTACCGTGCGAAAAATAAGGTGGTAAGTGGGGGTATTGCACCTCCGCGAACTTACTGTGCGAAAAATAAGGGGGTAAGTGGGGGTATTGCACCTCCGCGAACTTACCGTGCGAAAAATAAGGTGGTAAGTGGGGGTGTTGCACCTCGGCGAACTTACTGTGTGAAAAATAAGGTGGTAAGTGGGGGTATTGCACCTCCGCGAACTTACCGTGCGAAAAATAAGGTGGTAAGTGGGGGTATTGCACCTCGGCGAACTTACTGTGCGAAAAATAAGGTGTAAGTGGGGGTATTGCACCTCCGCGAACTTGCTGTGCGAAAAATAAAGTGTAAGTGGGGGTATTGCACCTCTGCGAACTTCCTGTGCGAAAAATAAGGTGGTAAGTGGGGGTATTGCACCTCTGCGAACTTACTGTGCGAAAAATAAGGTGGTAAGTGGGGGTATTGCACCTCCGTGAACTTACTGTACAAAATATAAAGTGGTAAGTGGGGGTATTGCACCTCCGCGAACCTACTGTGCGAAAAATAAAGTGTAAATGGGGGTATTGCACCTCCGCGAACTTACTGTGCGACAAATAAAGTGTAAGTGGGGGTATTGCACCTCCGCGAACTTACTGTGCGAAAAATAAAGTGTAAGTGGGGGTATTGCACCTCTGCGAACTTACTGGGCGAAAACTAAAGTGTAAGTGGGGGTATTACACCTCCGCGAACTTACGGTGCTAAAAATAAGGTGGTAAGTGGGGGTATTGCACCTCCGCGAACTTACTGTGCGAAAAATAAGGTGGTAAGTGCGGGTACTGCACCTCCGCGAACTTACCGTGCGAAAAATAAAGTGTAAGTGGGGGTATTGCACCTCCGCGAACTTACTGTGCGAAAAATAAGGTGGTAAGTGGGGGTATTGCACCTCTGCCAACTTACTGTGCGAAAAATAAGGTGGTAAGTGGGGGTATTGCACCTCCGCGAACTTACTGTTCGAAAAATAAAGTGGTAAGTGGGGGTATTGCACCTCCGCGAACTTACTGTGCGAAAAATAAGGTGGTAAGTGGGGGTATTGCACCTCCGCGAACTTACTCTGCCAAAAATAAGGTGGTAAGTGGTGGTATTGCACTTCCGCGAACTTATTGTACGAAAAATAAGGTGGTAAGTGGGGGTATTACTCCTCCGCGAACTTACTGTGCGAAAAATAAAGTGGTAAGTGGGGGTATTGCACCTCCGCGAACCTACGGTGCGAAAAATCAAGTGGTAAGTGGCGATATTGCACCTCCGCGAACCTACTGTGCGAAAAATAAGGTGTAAGTGGGGGTATTGCACCTCCGCGAACCTACTGTGCGAAAAATAAGGTGTAAGTGGGGGTATTGCACCTCCGCGAACTTACTGTGTGAAAAATAAAGTGTAAGTGGGGGTATTGCACCTCTGCGAACTTACTGTGCAAAAAATAAGGGGGTAAGTGGGGGTATTGCACCTCCGCGAACCTACTGTGCGAAAAATAAGGTGTAAGTGGTAAGTGGGGGTATTGCACCTCCGCGAACCTACGGTGCGAAAAATCAAGTGGTAAGTGGGGGTATTGCACCTCCGCGAACCTACGGTGCGAAAAATAAGGTGTAAGTGGGGGTATTGCACCTCCGCGAACCTACTGTGCGAAAAATAAGGTGTAAGTGGGGGTATTGCACCTCCGCGAACCTACTGTGCGAAAAATAAGGTGTAAGTGGGGGTATTGCACCTCCGCGAACTTACTGTGTGAAAAATAAATTGTAAGTGGGGGTATTGCACCTCTGCGAACTTACTGTGCAAAAAATAAGGGGGTAAGTGGGGGTATTGCACCTCCGCGAACTTACTGTGCGAAAAATAAGGGGGTAAGTGGGGGTATTGCACCTCCGCGAACTTACCGTGCGAAAAATAAAGTGTAAGTGGGGGTATTGCACCTCCGCGAACTTACTGTGCGAAAAATAAAGGGTAAGTGCGGGTATTGCACCTCCGCGAACTTACTGTGCGAAAAATAAGGGGGTAAGTGGGGGTATTGCACCTCCGCGAACTTACTGTGCGATAAATAAAGTGTAAGTGGGGGTATTGCACCTCCGCGAACTTACGGTGTGAAAAATAAGGTGGTAAGTGGGGGTATTGCACCTCCGCGAATTTACCGTGCGAAAAATAAGGTGGTAAGTGGGGGTATTGCACCTCGGCGAACTTACTGTGCCAAAAATAAGGTGGTAAGTGGGGGTATTGCACCTCCGCGAACTTGCTGTGCGAAAAATAAAGTGTAAGTGGGGGTATTGCACCTCCGCGAACTTACTGTGCGAAAAATAAAGTGTAAGTGGGGGTATTGCACCTCCGAGAACTTACTGTGCGAAAAATAAGGTGGTAAGTGGGGGTATTGCACCTCCGTGAACTTACTGTACGAAAAATAAAGTGGTAAGTGGGGGTATTGCACCTCCGCGAACTTACTGTGCGAAAAATAACGTGTAACTGGGGGTATTGCACCTCCGCGAACTTACTGTGCGAAAAATAAAGTGTAAGTGGGGGTATTGCACCTCCGCGAACTTACTGTGTGAAAAATAAAGTGTAAGTGGGGGTATTGCACCTCTGCGAACTTACTGTGCAAAAAATAAGGGGGTAAGTGGGGGTATTGCACCACCGTGAACTTACTGTACGATAAATAAAGTGTAAGTGGGGGTATTGCACCTCCGCGAACTTACTGTGCGAAAAATAAGGTGTAAGTGGGGGTATTGCACCTCCGCGAACTTGCTGTGCGAAAAATAAAGTGTAAGTGGGGGTATTGCACCTCCGCGAACTTACTGTGCGAAAAATAAAGTGTAAGTGGGGGTATTGCACCTCTGCGAACTTACTGTGCAAAAACTAAGGGGGTAAGTGGGGGTATTGCACCTCCGCGAACTTACTGTGCGAAAAATAAGGGGGTAAGTGGGGGTATTGCACCTCCGCGAACTTACCGTGCGAAAAATAAAGTGTAAGTGGGGGTATTGCACCTCCGCGAACTTACTGTGCGAAAAATAAAGGGTAAGTGCGGGTATTGCACCTCCGCGAACTTACTGTGCGAAAAATAAGGGGGTAAGTGGGGGTATTGCACCTCCGCGAACTTACCGTGCGAAAAATAAAGTGTAAGTGGGGGTATTGCACCTCCGCGAACTTACTGTGCGAAAAATAAAGGGTAAGTGCGGGTATTGCACCTCCGCGAACTTACTGTGCGAAAAATAAGGGGGTAAGTGGGGGTACTGCACCTCCGCGAACTTACTGTGCGATAAATAAAGTGTAAGTGGGGGTATTGCACCTCCGCGAACTTACGGTGTGAAAAATAAGGTGGTAAGTGGGGGTATTGCACCTCCGCGAATTTACCGTGCGAAAAATAAGGTGGTAAGTGGGGGTATTGCACCTCGGCGAACTTACTGTGCCAAAAATAAGGTGGTAAGTGGGGGTATTGCACCTCCGCGAACTTGCTGTGCGAAAAATAAAGTGTAAGTGGGGGTATTGCACCTCCGTGAACTTACTGTACGAAAAATAAAGTGGTAAGTGGGGGTATTGCACCTCCGCGAACTTACTGTGCGAAAAATAACGTGTAACTAGGGGTATTGCACCTCCGCGAACTTACTGTGCGAAAAATAAAGTGTAAGTGGGGGTATTGCACCTCCGCGAACTTACTGTGTGAAAAATAAAGTGTAAGTGGGGGTATTGCACCTCTGCGAACTTACTGTGTGAAAAATAAAGTGTAAGTGGGGGTATTGCACCTCTGCGAACTTACTGTGCAAAAAATAAGGGGGTAAGTGGGGGTATTGCACCACCGTGAACTTACTGTACGATAAATAAAGTGTAAGTGGGGGTATTGCACCTCCGCGAACTTACTGTGCAAAAAATAAGGGGGTAAGTGGGGGTATTGCACCTCCGCGAACTTACTGTGCGAAAAATAAGGGGGTAAGTGGGGGTATTGCACCTCCGCGAACTTACCGTGCGAAAAATAAAGTGTAAGTGGGGGTATTGCACCTCCGCGAACTTACTGTGCGAAAAATAAAGGGTAAGTGCGGGTATTGCACCTCCGCGAACTTACTGTGCGAAAAATAAGGGGGTAAGTGGGGGTATTGCACCTCCGCGAACTTACTGTGCGATAAATAAAGGGTAAGTGGGGGTATTGCACCTCCGCGAACTTACGGTGTGAAAAATAAGGTGGTAAGTGGGGGTATTGCACCTCCGCGAATTTACCGTGCGAAAAATAAGGTGGTAAGTGGGGGTATTGCACCTCGGCAAACTTACTGTGCCAAAAATAAGGTGGTAAGTGGGGGTATTGCACCTCCGTGAACTTGCTGTGCGAAAAATAAAGTGTAAGTGGGGGTATTGCACCTCCGCGAACTTACTGTGCGAAAAATAAAGTGTAAGTGGGGGTATTGCACCTCCGAGAACTTACTGTGCGAAAAATAAGGTGGTAAGTGGGGGTATTGCACCTCCGTGAACTTACTGTACGAAAAATAAAGTGGTAAGTGGGGGTATTGCACCTCCGCGAACTTACTGTGCGAAAAATAACGTGTAACTGGGGGTATTGCACCTCCGCGAACTTACTGTGCGAAAAATAAAGTGTAAGTGGGGGTATTGCACCTCCGCGAACTTACTGTGTGAAAAATAAAGTGTAAGTGGGGGTATTGCACCTCTGCGAACTTACTGTGCAAAAAATAAGGGGGTAAGTGGGGGTATTGCACCACCGTGAACTTACTGTACGATAAATAAAGTGTAAGTGGGGGTATTGCACCTCCGCGAACTTACTGTGCGAAAAATAAGGTGTAAGTGGGGGTATTGCACCTCCGCGAACTTGCTGTGCGAAAAATAAAGTGTAAGTGGGGGTATTGCACCTCCGCGAACTTACTGTGCGAAAAATAAAGTGTAAGTGGGGGTATTGCACCTCCGCGAACTTACTGTGCCAAAAATAAGGGGGTAAGTGGGGGTATTGCACCTCCGCGAACTTACCGTGCGAAAAATAAAGTGTAAGTGGGGGTATTGCACCTCCGCGAATTTACTGTGCGAAAAATAAAGGGTAAGTGCGGGTATTGCACCTCCGCGAACTTACTGTGCGAAAAATAAGGTGGTAAGTGGGGGTATTGCACCTCCGCGAACTTACCGTGCGAAAAATAAGGGGGTAAGTGGGGGTATTGCACCTCCGCGAACTTACCGTGCGAAAAATAAAGTGTAAGTGGGGGTATTGCACCTCCGCGAACTTACCGTGCGAAAAATAAAGTGTAAGTGGGGGTATTGCACCTCCGCGAATTTACTGTGCGAAAAATAAAGGGTAAGTGCGGGTATTGCACCTCCGCGAACTTACTGTGCGAAAAATAAGGTGGTAAGTGGGGGTATTGCACCTCCGCGAACTTACTGTGCGAAAAATAAAGTGTAAGTGGGGGTATTGCACCTCCGAGAACTTACTGTGCGAAAAATAAGGGGGTAAGTGGGGGTATTGCACCTCCGCGAACTTACCGTGCGAAAAATAAGGTGGTAAGTGGGGGTGTTGCACCTCGGCGAACTTACTGTGTGAAAAATAAGGTGGTAAGTGGGGGTATTGCACCTCCGCGAACTTACCGTGCGAAAAATAAGGTGGTAAGTGGGGGTATTGCACCTCGGCGAACTTACTGTGCGAAAAATAAGGTGGTAAGTGGGGGTATTGCACCTCCGCGAACTTACTGTGCGAAAAATAAGGTGTAAGTGGGGGTATTGCACCTCCGCGAACTTGCTGTGCGAAAAATAAAGTGTAAGTGGGGGTATTGCACCTCTGCGAACTTACTGTGCGAAAAATAAGGTGGTAAGTGGGGGTATTGCACCTCTGCGAACTTACTGTGCGAAAAATAAGGTGGTAAGTGGGGGTATTGCACCTCTGCCAACTTACTGTGCGAAAAATAAGGTGGTAAGTGGGGGTATTGCACCTCCGCGCACTTACTGTCCGAAAAATAAAGTGGTAAGTGGGGGTATTGCACCTCCGCGAACTTACTGTCCGAAAAATAAGGTGGTAAGTGGGGGTATTGCACCTCCGCGAACTTACTCTGCCAAAAATAAGGTGGTAAGTGGGGGTATGGCACTTCCGCGAACTTATTGTGCGAAAAATAAGGTGGTAAGTGGGGGTATTGCACCTCCGTGAACTTACTGTACAAAATATAAAGTGGTAAGTGGGGGTATTGCACCTCCGCGAACTTACTGTGCGAAAAATAAGGTGTAAGTGGGGGTATTGCACCTCCGCGAACTTACTGTGCGAAAAATAAGGTGGTAAGTGGGGGTATTGCACCTCCGCGAACTTACTGTGCGAAAAATAAGGTGTAAGTGGGGGTATTGCACCTCCGCGAACTTGCTGTGCGAAAAATAAAGTGTAAGTGGGGGTATTGCACCTCTGCGAACTTACTGTGCGAAAAATAAGGTGGTAAGTGGGGGTATTGCACCTCTGCGAACTTACTGTGCGAAAAATAAGGTGGTAAGTGGGGGTATTGCACCTCCGTGAACTTACTGTACAAAATATAAAGTGGTAAGTGGGGGTATTGCACCTCCGCGAACCTACTGTGCGAAAAATAAAGTGTAAATGGGGGTATTGCACCTCCGCGAACTTACTGTGCGACAAATAAAGTGTAAGTGGGGGTATTGCACCTCCGCGAACTTACTGTGCGAAAAATAAAGTGTAAGTGGGGGTATTGCACCTCTGCGAACTTACTGGGCGAAAACTAAAGTGTAAGTGGGGGTATTACACCTCCGCGAACTTACGGTGCTAAAAATAAGGTGGTAAGTGGGGGTATTGCACCTCCGCGAACTTACTGTGCGAAAAATAAGGTGGTAAGTGGGGGTACTGCACCTCCGCGAACTTACCGTGCGAAAAATAAAGTGTAAGTGGGGGTATTGCACCTCCGCGAACTTACTGTGCGAAAAATAAGGTGGTAAGTGGGGGTATTGCACCTCTGCCAACTTACTGTGCGAAAAATAAGGTGGTAAGTGGGGGTATTGCACCTCCGCGAACTTACTGTCCGAAAAATAAAGTGGTAAGTGGGGGTATTGCACCTCCGCGAACTTACTGTGCGAAAAATAAGGTGGTAAGTGGGGGTATTGCACCTCCGCGAACTTACTCTGCCAAAAATAAGGTGGTAAGTGGTGGTATTGCACTTCCGCGAACTTATTGTACGAAAAATAAGGTGGTAAGTGGGGGTATTACTCCTCCGCGAACTTACTGTGCGAAAAATAAAGTGGTAAGTGGGGGTATTGCACCTCCGCGAACCTACGGTGCGAAAAATCAAGTGGTAAGTGGCGATATTGCACCTCCGCGAACCTACTGTGCGAAAAATAAGGTGTAAGTGGGGGTATTGCACCTCCGCGAACCTACTGTGCGAAAAATAAGGTGTAAGTGGGGGTATTGCACCTCCGCGAACTTACTGTGTGAAAAATAAAGTGTAAGTGGGGGTATTGCACCTCTGCGAACTTACTGTGCAAAAAATAAGGGGGTAAGTGGGGGTATTGCACCTCCGCGAACCTACTGTGCGAAAAATAAGGTGTAAGTGGTAAGTGGGGGTATTGCACCTCCGCGAACCTACGGTGCGAAAAATCAAGTGGTAAGTGGGGGTATTGCACCTCCGCGAACCTACGGTGCGAAAAATAAGGTGTAAGTGGGGGTATTGCACCTCCGCGAACCTACTGTCCGAAAAATAAGGTGTAAGTGGGGGTATTGCACCTCCGCGAACCTACTGTGCGAAAAATAAGGTGTAAGTGGGGGTATTGCACCTCCGCGAACTTACTGTGTGAAAAATAAAGTGTAAGTGGGGGTATTGCACCTCCGCGAACTTACTGTGCGAAAAATAAGGGGGTAAGTGGGGGTATTGCACCTCCGCGAACTTACTGTGCGATAAATAAAGTGTAAGTGGGGGTATTGCACCTCCGCGAACTTACGGTGTGAAAAATAAGGTGGTAAGTGGGGGTATTGCACCTCCGCGAATTTACCGTGCGAAAAATAAGGTGGTAAGTGGGGGTATTGCACCTCGGCGAACTTACTGTGCCAAAAATAAGGTGGTAAGTGGGGGTATTGCACCTCCGCGAACTTGCTGTGCGAAAAATAAAGTGTAAGTGGGGGTATTGCACCTCCGCGAACTTACTGTGCGAAAAATAAAGTGTAAGTGGGGGTATTGCACCTCCGAGAACTTACTGTGCGAAAAATAAGGTGGTAAGTGGGGGTATTGCACCTCCGTGAACTTACTGTACGAAAAATAAAGTGGTAAGTGGGGGTATTGCACCTCCGCGAACTTACTGTGCGAAAAATAACGTGTAACTGGGGGTATTGCACCTCCGCGAACTTACTGTGCGAAAAATAAAGTGTAAGTGGGGGTATTGCACCTCCGCGAACTTACTGTGTGAAAAATATAGTGTAAGTGGGGGTATTGCACCTCTGCGAACTTACTGTGCAAAAAATAAGGGGGTAAGTGGGGGTATTGCACCACCGTGAACTTACTGTACGATAAATAAAGTGTAAGTGGGGGTATTGCACCTCCGCGAACTTACTGTGCGAAAAATAAGGTGTAAGTGGGGGTATTGCACCTCCGCGAACTTGCTGTGCGAAAAATAAAGTGTAAGTGGGGGTATTGCACCTCCGCGAACTTACTGTGTGAAAAATAAAGTGTAAGTGGGGGTATTGCACCTCTGCGAACTTACGGTGCAAAAAATAAGGGGGTAAGTGGGGGTATTGCACCTCCGCGAACTTACCGTGCGAAAAATAAAGTGTAAGTGGGGGTATTGCACCTCCGCGAACTTACTGTGCGAAAAATAAAGGGTAAGTGCGGGTATTGCACCTCCGCGAACTTACTGTGCGAAAAATAAGGTGGTAAGTGGGGGTATTGCACCTCCGCGAACTTACCGTGCGAAAAATAAGGGGGTAAGTGGGGGTATTGCACCTCCGCGAAATTACCGTGCGAAAAATAAGGTGGTAAGTGGGGGTGTTGCACCTCGGCGAACTTACTGTGGGAAAAATAAGGTGGTAAGTGGCGGTATTGCACCTCCGCGAACTTACCGTGCGAAAAATAAGGTGGTAAGTGGGGGTATTGCACCTCGGCGAACTTACTGTGCGAAAAATAAGGTGGTAAGTGGGGGTATTGCACCTCCGCGAACTTACTGTGCGAAAAATAAGGTGTAAGTGGGGGTATTGCACCTCCGCGAACTTGCTGTGCGAAAAATAAAGTGTAAGTGGGGGTATTGCACCTCTGCGAACTTACTATGCGAAAAATAAGGTGGTAAGTGGGGGTATTGCACCTCTGCGAACTTACTGTGCGAAAAATAAGGTGGTAAGTGGGGGTATTGCACCTCCGTGAACTTACTGTCCGAAAAATAAAGTGGTAAGTGGGGGTATTGCACCTCCGCGAACCTACTGTGCGAAAAATAAAGTGTAAATGGGGGTATTGCACCTCCGCGAACTTACTGTGCGACAAATAAAGTGTAAGTGGGGGTATTGCACCTCCGCGAACTTACTGTGCGAAAAATAAAGTGTAAGTGGGGGTATTGCACCTCTGCGAACTTACTGGGTGAAAACTAAAGTGTAAGTGGGGGTATTGCACCTCCGCGAACTTACGGTGCTAAAAATAAAGTGGTAAGTGGGGGTATTGCACCTCCGCGAACTTACCGTGCCAAAAATAAGGTGGTAAGTGGGGGTATTGCACCTCCGCGAACTTACTGTGCGAAAAATAAGGTGGTAAGTGGGGGTACTGCACCTCCGCGAACTTACTGTGCGAAAAATAAAGTGTAAGTGGGGGTATTGCACCTCTGCGAACTTACTGTGCAAAAAATAAGGGGGTAAGTGGGGGTATTGCACCTCCGCGAACTTACTGTGCGAAAAATAAGGGGGTAAGTGGGGGTATTGCACCTCCGCGAACTTACCGTGCGAAAAATAAAGTGTAAGTGGGGGTATTGCACCTCCGCGAACTTACTGTGCGAAAAATAAAGGGTAAGTGCGGGTATTGCACCTCCGCGAACTTACTGTGCGAAAAATAAGGGGGTAAGTGGGGGTATTGCACCTCCGCGAACTTACCGTGCGAAAAATAAAGTGTAAGTGGGGGTATTGCACCTCCGCGAACTTACTGTGCGAAAAATAAAGGGTAAGTGCGGGTATTGCACCTCCGCGAACTTACTGTGCGAAAAATAAGGGGGTAAGTGGGGGTACTGCACCTCCGCGAACTTACTGTGCGATAAATAAAGTGTAAGTGGGGGTATTGCACCTCCGCGAACTTACGGTGTGAAAAATAAGGTGGTAAGTGGGGGTATTGCACCTCCGCGAATTTACCGTGCGAAAAATAAGGTGGTAAGTGGGGGTATTGCACCTCGGCGAACTTACTGTGCCAAAAATAAGGTGGTAAGTGGGGGTATTGCACCTCCGCGAACTTGCTGTGCGAAAAATAAAGTGTAAGTGGGGGTATTGCACCTCCGTGAACTTACTGTACGAAAAATAAAGTGGTAAGTGGGGGTATTGCACCTCCGCGAACTTACTGTGCGAAAAATAACGTGTAACTAGGGGTATTGCACCTCCGCGAACTTACTGTGCGAAAAATAAAGTGTAAGTGGGGGTATTGCACCTCCGCGAACTTACTGTGTGAAAAATAAAGTGTAAGTGGGGGTATTGCACCTCTGCGAACTTACTGTGCAAAAAATAAGGGGGTAAGTGGGGGTATTGCACCACCGTGAACTTACTGTACGATAAATAAAGTGTAAGTGGGGGTATTGCACCTCCGCGAACTTACTGTGCAAAAAATAAGGGGGTAAGTGGGGGTATTGCACCTCCGCGAACTTACTGTGCGAAAAATAAGGGGGTAAGTGGGGGTATTGCACCTCCGCGAACTTACCGTGCGAAAAATAAAGTGTAAGTGGGGGTATTGCACCTCCGCGAACTTACTGTGCGAAAAATAAAGGGTAAGTGCGGGTATTGCACCTCCGCGAACTTACTGTGCGAAAAATAAGGGGGTAAGTGGGGGTATTGCACCTCCGCGAACTTACTGTGCGATAAATAAAGGGTAAGTGGGGGTATTGCACCTCCGCGAACTTACGGTGTGAAAAATAAGGTGGTAAGTGGGGGTATTGCACCTCCGCGAATTTACCGTGCGAAAAATAAGGTGGTAAGTGGGGGTATTGCACCTCGGCAAACTTACTGTGCCAAAAATAAGGTGGTAAGTGGGGGTATTGCACCTCCGCGAACTTGCTGTGCGAAAAATAAAGTGTAAGTGGGGGTATTGCACCTCCGCGAACTTACTGTGCGAAAAATAAAGTGTAAGTGGGGGTATTGCACCTCCGAGAACTTACTGTGCGAAAAATAAGGTGGTAAGTGGGGGTATTGCACCTCCGTGAACTTACTGTACGAAAAATAAAGTGGTAAGTGGGGGTATTGCACCTCCGCGAACTTACTGTGCGAAAAATAACGTGTAACTGGGGGTATTGCACCTCCGCGAACTTACTGTGCGAAAAATAAAGTGTAAGTGGGGGTATTGCACCTCCGCGAACTTACTGTGTGAAAAATAAAGTGTAAGTGGGGGTATTGCACCTCTGCGAACTTACTGTGCAAAAAATAAGGGGGTAAGTGGGGGTATTGCACCACCGTGAACTTACTGTACGATAAATAAAGTGTAAGTGGGGGTATTGCACCTCCGCGAACTTACTGTGCGAAAAATAAGGTGTAAGTGGGGGTATTGCACCTCCGCGAACTTGCTGTGCGAAAAATAAAGTGTAAGTGGGGGTATTGCACCTCCGCGAACTTACTGTGCGAAAAATAAAGTGTAAGTGGGGGTATTGCACCTCCGCGAACTTACTGTGCCAAAAATAAGGGGGTAAGTGGGGGTATTGCACCTCCGCGAACTTACCGTGCGAAAAATAAAGTGTAAGTGGGGGTATTGCACCTCCGCGAATTTACTGTGCGAAAAATAAAGGGTAAGTGCGGGTATTGCACCTCCGCGAACTTACTGTGCGAAAAATAAGGTGGTAAGTGGGGGTATTGCACCTCCGCGAACTTACCGTGCGAAAAATAAGGGGGTAAGTGGGGGTATTGCACCTCCGCGAACTTACCGTGCGAAAAATAAGGTGGTAAGTGGGGGTGTTGCACCTCGGCGAACTTACTGTGTGAAAAATAAGGTGGTAAGTGGGGGTATTGCACCTCCGCGAACTTACCGTGCGAAAAATAAGGTGGTAAGTGGGGGTATTGCACCTCGGCGAACTTACTGTGCGAAAAATAAGGTGGTAAGTGGGGGTATTGCACCTCCGCGAACTTACTGTGCGAAAAATAAGGTGTAAGTGGGGGTATTGCACCTCCGCGAACTTGCTGTGCGAAAAATAAAGTGTAAGTGGGGGTATTGCACCTCTGCGAACTTACTGTGCGAAAAATAAGGTGGTAAGTGGGGGTATTGCACCTCTGCGAACTTACTGTGCGAAAAATAAGGTGGTAAGTGGGGGTATTGCACCTCTGCCAACTTACTGTGCGAAAAATAAGGTGGTAAGTGGGGGTATTGCACCTCCGCGCACTTACTGTCCGAAAAATAAAGTGGTAAGTGGGGGTATTGCACCTCCGCGAACTTACTGTCCGAAAAATAAGGTGGTAAGTGGGGGTATTGCACCTCCGCGAACTTACTCTGCCAAAAATAAGGTGGTAAGTGGGGGTATGGCACTTCCGCGAACTTATTGTGCGAAAAATAAGGTGGTAAGTGGGGGTATTGCACCTCCGTGAACTTACTGTACAAAATATAAAGTGGTAAGTGGGGGTATTGCACCTCCGCGAACTTACTGTGCGAAAAATAAGGTGTAAGTGGGGGTATTGCACCTCCGCGAACTTACTGTGCGAAAAATAAGGTGGTAAGTGGGGGTATTGCACCTCCGCGAACTTACTGTGCGAAAAATAAGGTGTAAGTGGGGGTATTGCACCTCCGCGAACTTGCTGTGCGAAAAATAAAGTGTAAGTGGGGGTATTGCACCTCTGCGAACTTACTGTGCGAAAAATAAGGTGGTAAGTGGGGGTATTGCACCTCTGCGAACTTACTGTGCGAAAAATAAGGTGGTAAGTGGGGGTATTGCACCTCCGTGAACTTACTGTACAAAATATAAAGTGGTAAGTGGGGGTATTGCACCTCCGCGAACCTACTGTGCGAAAAATAAAGTGTAAATGGGGGTATTGCACCTCCGCGAACTTACTGTGCGACAAATAAAGTGTAAGTGGGGGTATTGCACCTCCGCGAACTTACTGTGCGAAAAATAAAGTGTAAGTGGGGGTATTGCACCTCTGCGAACTTACTGGGCGAAAACTAAAGTGTAAGTGGGGGTATTACACCTCCGCGAACTTACGGTGCTAAAAATAAGGTGGTAAGTGGGGGTATTGCACCTCCGCGAACTTACTGTGCGAAAAATAAGGTGGTAAGTGGGGGTACTGCACCTCCGCGAACTTACCGTGCGAAAAATAAAGTGTAAGTGGGGGTATTGCACCTCCGCGAACTTACTGTGCGAAAAATAAGGTGGTAAGTGGGGGTATTGCACCTCTGCCAACTTACTGTGCGAAAAATAAGGTGGTAAGTGGGGGTATTGCACCTCCGCGAACTTACTGTCCGAAAAATAAAGTGGTAAGTGGGGGTATTGCACCTCCGCGAACTTACTGTGCGAAAAATAAGGTGGTAAGTGGGGGTATTGCACCTCCGCGAACTTACTCTGCCAAAAATAAGGTGGTAAGTGGTGGTATTGCACTTCCGCGAACTTATTGTACGAAAAATAAGGTGGTAAGTGGGGGTATTACTCCTCCGCGAACTTACTGTGCGAAAAATAAAGTGGTAAGTGGGGGTATTGCACCTCCGCGAACCTACGGTGCGAAAAATCAAGTGGTAAGTGGCGATATTGCACCTCCGCGAACCTACTGTGCGAAAAATAAGGTGTAAGTGGGGGTATTGCACCTCCGCGAACCTACTGTGCGAAAAATAAGGTGTAAGTGGGGGTATTGCACCTCCGCGAACTTACTGTGTGAAAAATAAAGTGTAAGTGGGGGTATTGCACCTCTGCGAACTTACTGTGCAAAAAATAAGGGGGTAAGTGGGGGTATTGCACCTCCGCGAACCTACTGTGCGAAAAATAAGGTGTAAGTGGTAAGTGGGGGTATTGCACCTCCGCGAACCTACGGTGCGAAAAATCAAGTGGTAAGTGGGGGTATTGCACCTCCGCGAACCTACGGTGCGAAAAATAAGGTGTAAGTGGGGGTATTGCACCTCCGCGAACCTACTGTGCGAAAAATAAGGTGTAAGTGGGGGTATTGCACCTCCGCGAACCTACTGTGCGAAAAATAAGGTGTAAGTGGGGGTATTGCACCTCCGCGAACTTACTGTGTGAAAAATAAAGTGTAAGTGGGGGTATTGCACCTCCGCGAACTTACTGTGCGAAAAATAAGGGGGTAAGTGGGGGTATTGCACCTCCGCGAACTTACTGTGCGATAAATAAAGTGTAAGTGGGGGTATTGCACCTCCGCGAACTTACGGTGTGAAAAATAAGGTGGTAAGTGGGGGTATTGCACCTCCGCGAATTTACCGTGCGAAAAATAAGGTGGTAAGTGGGGGTATTGCACCTCGGCGAACTTACTGTGCCAAAAATAAGGTGGTAAGTGGGGGTATTGCACCTCCGCGAACTTGCTGTGCGAAAAATAAAGTGTAAGTGGGGGTATTGCACCTCCGCGAACTTACTGTGCGAAAAATAAAGTGTAAGTGGGGGTATTGCACCTCCGAGAACTTACTGTGCGAAAAATAAGGTGGTAAGTGGGGGTATTGCACCTCCGTGAACTTACTGTACGAAAAATAAAGTGGTAAGTGGGGGTATTGCACCTCCGCGAACTTACTGTGCGAAAAATAACGTGTAACTGGGGGTATTGCACCTCCGCGAACTTACTGTGCGAAAAATAAAGTGTAAGTGGGGGTATTGCACCTCCGCGAACTTACTGTGTGAAAAATAAAGTGTAAGTGGGGGTATTGCACCTCTGCGAACTTACTGTGCAAAAAATAAGGGGGTAAGTGGGGGTATTGCACCACCGTGAACTTACTGTACGATAAATAAAGTGTAAGTGGGGGTATTGCACCTCCGCGAACTTACTGTGCGAAAAATAAGGTGTAAGTGGGGGTATTGCACCTCCGCGAACTTGCTGTGCGAAAAATAAAGTGTAAGTGGGGGTATTGCACCTCCGCGAACTTACTGTGTGAAAAATAAAGTGTAAGTGGGGGTATTGCACCTCTGCGAACTTACGGTGCAAAAAATAAGGGGGTAAGTGGGGGTATTGCACCTCCGCGAACTTACCGTGCGAAAAATAAAGTGTAAGTGGGGGTATTGCACCTCCGCGAACTTACTGTGCGAAAAATAAAGGGTAAGTGCGGGTATTGCACCTCCGCGAACTTACTGTGCGAAAAATAAGGTGGTAAGTGGGGGTATTGCACCTCCGCGAACTTACCGTGCGAAAAATAAGGGGGTAAGTGGGGGTATTGCACCTCCGCGAACTTACCGTGCGAAAAATAAGGTGGTAAGTGGGGGTGTTGCACCTCGGCGAACTTACTGTGTGAAAAATAAGGTGGTAAGTGGGGGTATTGCACCTCCGCGAACTTACCGTGCGAAAAATAAGGTGGTAAGTGGGGGTATTGCACCTCGGCGAACTTACTGTGCGAAAAATAAGGTGGTAAGTGGGGGTATTGCACCTCCGCGAACTTACTGTGCGAAAAATAAGGTGTAAGTGGGGGTATTGCACCTCCGCGAACTTGCTGTGCGAAAAATAAAGTGTAAGTGGGGGTATTGCACCTCTGCGAACTTACTGTGCGAAAAATAAGGTGGTAAGTGGGGGTATTGCACCTCTGCGAACTTACTGTGCGAAAAATAAGGTGGTAAGTGGGGGTATTGCACCTCTGCCAACTTACTGTGCGAAAAATAAGGTGGTAAGTGGGGGTATTGCACCTCCGCGCACTTACTGTCCGAAAAATAAAGTGGTAAGTGGGGGTATTGCACCTCCGCGAACTTACTGTCCGAAAAATAAGGTGGTAAGTGGGGGTATTGCACCTCCGCGAACTTACTCTGCCAAAAATAAGGTGGTAAGTGGGGGTATGGCACTTCCGCGAACTTATTGTGCGAAAAATAAGGTGGTAAGTGGGGGTATTGCACCTCCGTGAACTTACTGTACAAAATATAAAGTGGTAAGTGGGGGTATTGCACCTCCGCGAACTTACTGTGCGAAAAATAAGGTGTAAGTGGGGGTATTGCACCTCCGCGAACTTACTGTGCGAAAAATAAGGTGGTAAGTGGGGGTATTGCACCTCCGCGAACTTACTGTGCGAAAAATAAGGTGTAAGTGGGGGTATTGCACCTCCGCGAACTTGCTGTGCGAAAAATAAAGTGTAAGTGGGGGTATTGCACCTCTGCGAACTTACTGTGCGAAAAATAAGGTGGTAAGTGGGGGTATTGCACCTCTGCGAACTTACTGTGCGAAAAATAAGGTGGTAAGTGGGGGTATTGCACCTCCGTGAACTTACTGTACAAAATATAAAGTGGTAAGTGGGGGTATTGCACCTCCGCGAACCTACTGTGCGAAAAATAAAGTGTAAATGGGGGTATTGCACCTCCGCGAACTTACTGTGCGACAAATAAAGTGTAAGTGGGGGTATTGCACCTCCGCGAACTTACTGTGCGAAAAATAAAGTGTAAGTGGGGGTATTGCACCTCTGCGAACTTACTGGGCGAAAACTAAAGTGTAAGTGGGGGTATTACACCTCCGCGAACTTACGGTGCTAAAAATAAGGTGGTAAGTGGGGGTATTGCACCTCCGCGAACTTACTGTGCGAAAAATAAGGTGGTAAGTGGGGGTACTGCACCTCCGCGAACTTACCGTGCGAAAAATAAAGTGTAAGTGGGGGTATTGCACCTCCGCGAACTTACTGTGCGAAAAATAAGGTGGTAAGTGGGGGTATTGCACCTCTGCCAACTTACTGTGCGAAAAATAAGGTGGTAAGTGGGGGTATTGCACCTCCGCGAACTTACTGTCCGAAAAATAAAGTGGTAAGTGGGGGTATTGCACCTCCGCGAACTTACTGTGCGAAAAATAAGGTGGTAAGTGGGGGTATTGCACCTCCGCGAACTTACTCTGCCAAAAATAAGGTGGTAAGTGGTGGTATTGCACTTCCGCGAACTTATTGTACGAAAAATAAGGTGGTAAGTGGGGGTATTACTCCTCCGCGAACTTACTGTGCGAAAAATAAAGTGGTAAGTGGGGGTATTGCACCTCCGCGAACCTACGGTGCGAAAAATCAAGTGGTAAGTGGCGATATTGCACCTCCGCGAACCTACTGTGCGAAAAATAAGGTGTAAGTGGGGGTATTGCACCTCCGCGAACCTACTGTGCGAAAAATAAGGTGTAAGTGGGGGTATTGCACCTCCGCGAACTTACTGTGTGAAAAATAAAGTGTAAGTGGGGGTATTGCACCTCTGCGAACTTACTGTGCAAAAAATAAGGGGGTAAGTGGGGGTATTGCACCTCCGCGAACCTACTGTGCGAAAAATAAGGTGTAAGTGGTAAGTGGGGGTATTGCACCTCCGCGAACCTACGGTGCGAAAAATCAAGTGGTAAGTGGGGGTATTGCACCTCCGCGAACCTACGGTGCGAAAAATAAGGTGTAAGTGGGGGTATTGCACCTCCGCGAACCTACTGTGCGAAAAATAAGGTGTAAGTGGGGGTATTGCACCTCCGCGAACCTACTGTGCGAAAAATAAGGTGTAAGTGGGGGTATTGCACCTCCGCGAACTTACTGTGTGAAAAATAAAGTGTAAGTGGGGGTATTGCACCTCCGCGAACTTACTGTGCGAAAAATAAGGGGGTAAGTGGGGGTATTGCACCTCCGCGAACTTACTGTGCGATAAATAAAGTGTAAGTGGGGGTATTGCACCTCCGCGAACTTACGGTGTGAAAAATAAGGTGGTAAGTGGGGGTATTGCACCTCCGCGAATTTACCGTGCGAAAAATAAGGTGGTAAGTGGGGGTATTGCACCTCGGCGAACTTACTGTGCCAAAAATAAGGTGGTAAGTGGGGGTATTGCACCTCCGCGAACTTGCTGTGCGAAAAATAAAGTGTAAGTGGGGGTATTGCACCTCCGCGAACTTACTGTGCGAAAAATAAAGTGTAAGTGGGGGTATTGCACCTCCGAGAACTTACTGTGCGAAAAATAAGGTGGTAAGTGGGGGTATTGCACCTCCGTGAACTTACTGTACGAAAAATAAAGTGGTAAGTGGGGGTATTGCACCTCCGCGAACTTACTGTGCGAAAAATAACGTGTAACTGGGGGTATTGCACCTCCGCGAACTTACTGTGCGAAAAATAAAGTGTAAGTGGGGGTATTGCACCTCCGCGAACTTACTGTGTGAAAAATAAAGTGTAAGTGGGGGTATTGCACCTCTGCGAACTTACTGTGCAAAAAATAAGGGGGTAAGTGGGGGTATTGCACCACCGTGAACTTACTGTACGATAAATAAAGTGTAAGTGGGGGTATTGCACCTCCGCGAACTTACTGTGCGAAAAATAAGGTGTAAGTGGGGGTATTGCACCTCCGCGAACTTGCTGTGCGAAAAATAAAGTGTAAGTGGGGGTATTGCACCTCCGCGAACTTACTGTGTGAAAAATAAAGTGTAAGTGGGGGTATTGCACCTCTGCGAACTTACGGTGCAAAAAATAAGGGGGTAAGTGGGGGTATTGCACCTCCGCGAACTTACCGTGCGAAAAATAAAGTGTAAGTGGGGGTATTGCACCTCCGCGAACTTACTGTGCGAAAAATAAAGGGTAAGTGCGGGTATTGCACCTCCGCGAACTTACTGTGCGAAAAATAAGGTGGTAAGTGGGGGTATTGCACCTCCGCGAACTTACCGTGCGAAAAATAAGGGGGTAAGTGGGGGTATTGCACCTCCGCGAACTTACCGTGCGAAAAATAAGGTGGTAAGTGGGGGTGTTGCACCTCGGCGAACTTACTGTGGGAAAAATAAGGTGGTAAGTGGCGGTATTGCACCTCCGCGAACTTACCGTGCGAAAAATAAGGTGGTAAGTGGGGGTATTGCACCTCGGCGAACTTACTGTGCGAAAAATAAGGTGGTAAGTGGGGGTATTGCACCTCCGCGAACTTACTGTGCGAAAAATAAGGTGTAAGTGGGGGTATTGCACCTCCGCGAACTTGCTGTGCGAAAAATAAAGTGTAAGTGGGGGTATTGCACCTCTGCGAACTTACTATGCGAAAAATAAGGTGGTAAGTGGGGGTATTGCACCTCTGCGAACTTACTGTGCGAAAAATAAGGTGGTAAGTGGGGGTATTGCACCTCCGTGAACTTACTGTCCGAAAAATAAAGTGGTAAGTGGGGGTATTGCACCTCCGCGAACCTACTGTGCGAAAAATAAAGTGTAAATGGGGGTATTGCACCTCCGCGAACTTACTGTGCGACAAATAAAGTGTAAGTGGGGGTATTGCACCTCCGCGAACTTACTGTGCGAAAAATAAAGTGTAAGTGGGGGTATTGCACCTCTGCGAACTTACTGGGTGAAAACTAGAGTGTAAGTGGGGGTATTGCACCTCCGCGAACTTACGGTGCTAAAAATAAGGTGGTAAGTGGGGGTATTGCACCTCTGCCAACTTACTGTGCGAAAAATAAGGTGGTAAGTGGGGGTATTACTCCTCCGCGAACTTACTGTGCGAAAAATAAAGTGGTAAGTGGGGGTAATGCACCTCCGCGAACCTACGATGCGAAAAATCAAGTGGTAAGTGGCGATATTGCACCTCCGCGAACCTACTGTGCGAAAAATAAGGTGTAAGTGGGGGTATTGCACCTCCGCGAACCTACTGTGCGAAAAATAAGGTGTAAGTGGGGGTATTGCACCTCCGCGAATTTACTGTGCGAAAAATAAAGTGCTAAGTGGGGATATTGCACCTCCGCGAACCTACTGTGCGAAAAATCAAGTGGTAAGTGGGGGTATTGCACCTCCGCGAACCTACTGTGCGAAAAATAAGGTGTAAGTGGGGGTATTGCACCTCCGCGAACCTACTGTGCGAAAAATAAGGTGTAAGTGGGGGTATTGCACCTCCGCGAATTTACTGTGCGAAAAATAAAGTGTAAGTGGGGGTATTGCACCTCTGCCAACTTACTGTGCGAAAAATAAGGTGGTAAGTGGGGGTACTGCACCTCCGCGAACTTACTGTCCGAAAAATAAAGTGGTAAGTGGGGGTATTGCACCTCCGCCAACTTACTGTGCGAAAAATAAGGTGGTAAGTGGGGGTACTGCACCTCCGCGAACTTACTGTCCGAAAAATAAAGTGGTAAGTGGGGGTATTGCACCTCCGCGAACTTACTGTGCGAAAAATAAGGTGGTAAGTGGGGGTATTGCACCTCCGCGAACTTACTCTGCCAAAAATAAGGTGGTAAGTGGGGGTATTGCACTTCCGCGAACTTATTGTGCGAAAAATAAGGTGGTAAGTGGGGGTATTACTCCTCCGCGAACTTACTGTGCGAAAAATAAAGTGGTAAGTGGGGGTAATGCACCTCCGCGAACCTACGATGCGAAAAATCAAGTGGTAAGTGGCGATATTGCACCTCCGCGAACCTACTGTGCGAAAAATAAGGTGTAAGTGGGGGTATTGCACCTCCGCGAACCTACTGTGCGAAAAATAAGGTGTAAGTGGGGGTATTGCACCTCCGCGAATTTACTGTGCGAAAAATAAAGTGCTAAGTGGGGATATTGCACCTCCGCGAACCTACTGTGCGAAAAATCAAGTGGTAAGTGGGGGTATTGCACCTCCGCGAACCTACTGTGCGAAAAATAAGGTGTAAGTGGGGGTATTGCACCTCCGCGAACCTACTGTGCGAAAAATAAGGTGTAAGTGGGGGTATTGCACCTCCGCGAATTTACTGTGCGAAAAATAAAGTGTAAGTGGGGGTATTGCACCTCCGCGAACTTACTGTGTGAAAAATAAAGTGTAAGTGGGGGTATTGCACCTCTGCGAACTTACTGTGCAAAAAATAAGGGGGTAAGTGGGGGTATTGCACCTCCGCGAACTTACTGTGCGAAAAATAAAGTGTAAGTGGGGGTATTGCACCTCCGCGAACTTACTGTGCGAAAAATAAAGTGTAAGTGGGGGTATTGCACCTCTGCGAACTTACTGTGCAAAAAATAAGGGGGTAAGTGGGGGTATTGCACCTCCGCGACCTTACTGTGCGAAAAATAAGGGGGTAAGTGGGGGTATTGCACCTCCGCGAACTTACCGTGCGAAAAATAAAGTGTAAGTGGGGGTATTGCACCTCCGCGAACATACTGTGCGAAAAATAAAGGGTAAGTGCGGGTATTGCACCTCCGCGAACTTACTGTGCGAAAAATAAGGTGGTAAGTGGGGGTATTGCACCTCCGCGAACTTACCGTGCGAAAAATAAGGGGGTAAGTGGGGGTATTGCACCTCCGCGAACTTACCGTGCGAAAAATAAGGTGGTAAGTGGGGGTATTGCACCTCGGCGAACTTACTGTGTGAAAAATAAGGTGGTAAGTGGGGGTATTGCACCTCCGCGAACTTACCGTGCGAAAAATAAGGTGGTAAGTGGGGGTATTGCACCTCGGCGAACTTACTGTGCGAAAAATAAGGTGGTAAGTGGGGGTATTGCACCTCCGCGAACTTACTGTGCGAAAAATAAGGTGTAAGTGGGGGTATTGCACCTCCGCGAACTTGCTGTGCGAAAAATAAAGTGTAAGTGGGGGTATTGCACCTCTGCGAACTTACTGTGCGAAAAATAAGGTGGTAAGTGGGGGTATTGCACCTCTGCGAACTTACTGTGCGAAAAATAAGGTGGTAAGTGGGGGTATTGCACCTCCGTGAACTTACTGTCCGAAAAATAAAGTGGTAAGTGGGGGTATTGCACCTCCGCGAACCTACTGTGCGAAAAATAAAGTGTAAATGGGGGTATTGCACCTCCGCGAACTTACTGTGCGAAAAATAAAGTGTAAGTGGGGGTATTGCACCTCTGCGAACTTACTGGGTGAAAACTAAAGTGTAAGTGGGGGTATTGCACCTCCGCGAACTTACGGTGCTAAAAATAAAGTGGTAAGTGGGGGTATTGCACCTCCGCGAACTTACTGTGCGAAAAATAAGGTGGTAAGTGGGGGTATTGCACCTCCGCGAACTTACTCTGCCAAAAATAAGGTGGTAAGTGGGGGTATTGCACTTCCGCGAACTTATTGTGCGAAAAATAAGGTGGTAAGTGGGGGTATTACTCCTCCGCGAACTTACTGTGCGAAAAATAAAGTGGTAAGTGGGGGTAATGCACCTCCGCGAACCTACGATGCGAAAAATCAAGTGGTAAGTGGCGATATTGCACCTCCGCGAACCTACTGTGCGAAAAATAAGGTGTAAGTGGGGGTATTGCACCTCCGCGAACCTACTGTGCGAAAAATAAGGTGTAAGTGGGGGTATTGCACCTCCGCGAATTTACTGTGCGAAAAATAAAGTGCTAAGTGGGGATATTGCACCTCCGCGAACCTACTGTGCGAAAAATCAAGTGGTAAGTGGGGGTATTGCACCTCCGCGAACCTACTGTGCGAAAAATAAGGTGTAAGTGGGGGTATTGCACCTCCGCGAACCTACTGTGCGAAAAATAAGGTGTAAGTGGGGGTATTGCACCTCCGCGAATTTACTGTGCGAAAAATAAAGTGTAAGTGGGGGTATTGCACCTCCGCGAACTTACTGTGTGAAAAATAAAGTGTAAGTGGGGGTATTGCACCTCTGCGAACTTACTGTGCAAAAAATAAGGGGGTAAGTGAGGGTATTGCACCTCCGCGAACTTACTGTGCGAAAAATAAGGGGGTAAGTGGGGGTATTGCACCTCCGCGAACTTACCGTGCGAAAAATAAAGTGTAAGTGGGGGTATTGCACCTCCGCGAACTTACTGTGCGAAAAATAAAGGGTAATTGCGGGTATTGCACCTCCGCGAACTTACTGTGCGAAAAATAAGGGGGTAAGTGGGGGTATTGCACCTCCGCGAACTTACTCTGCCAAAAATAAGGTGGTAAGTGGGGGTATGGCACTTCCGCGAACTTATTGTGCGAAAAATAAGGTGGTAAGTGGGGGTATTGCACCTCCGTGAACTTACTGTACAAAATATAAAGTGGTAAGTGGGGGTATTGCACCTCCGCGAACTTACTGTGCGAAAAATAAGGTGTAAGTGGGGGTATTGCACCTCCGCGAACTTACTGTGCGAAAAATAAGGTGGTAAGTGGGGGTATTGCACCTCCGCGAACTTACTGTGCGAAAAATAAGGTGTAAGTGGGGGTATTGCACCTCCGCGAACTTGCTGTGCGAAAAATAAAGTGTAAGTGGGGGTATTGCACCTCTGCGAACTTCCTGTGCGAAAAATAAGGTGGTAAGTGGGGGTATTGCACCTCTGCGAACTTACTGTGCGAAAAATAAGGTGGTAAGTGGGGGTATTGCACCTCCGTGAACTTACTGTGCGAAAAATAAAGTGGTAAGTGGGGGTATTGCACCTCCGTGAACTTACTGTACAAAATATAAAGTGGTAAGTGGGGGTATTGCACCTCCGCGAACTTACTGTGCGAAAAATAAGGTGTAAGTGGGGGTATTGCACCTCCGCGAACTTACTGTGCGAAAAATAAGGTGGTAAGTGGGGGTATTGCACCTCCGCGAACTTACTGTGCGAAAAATAAGGTGTAAGTGGGGGTATTGCACCTCCGCGAACTTGCTGTGCGAAAAATAAAGTGTAAGTGGGGGTATTGCACCTCTGCGAACTTACTGGGCGAAAACTAAAGTGTAAGTGGGGGTATTACACCTCCGCGAACTTACGGTGCTAAAAATAAGGTGGTAAGTGGGGGTATTGCACCTCCGCGAACTTACTGTGCGAAAAATAAGGTGGTAAGTGCGGGTACTGCACCTCCGCGAACTTACCGTGCGAAAAATAAAGTGTAAGTGGGGGTATTGCACCTCCGCGAACTTACTGTGCGAAAAATAAGGTGGTAAGTGGGGGTATTGCACCTCTGCCAACTTACTGTGCGAAAAATAAGGTGGTAAGTGGGGGTATTGCACCTCCGCGAACTTACTGTCCGAAAAATAAAGTGGTAAGTGGGGGTATTGCACCTCCGCGAACTTACTGTGCGAAAAATAAGGTGGTAAGTGGGGGTATTGCACCTCCGCGAACTTACTCTGCCAAAAATAAGGTGGTAAGTGGTGGTATTGCACTTCCGCGAACTTATTGTACGAAAAATAAGGTGGTAAGTGGGGGTATTACTCCTCCGCGAACTTACTGTGCGAAAAATAAAGTGGTAAGTGGGGGTATTGCACCTCCGCGAACCTACGGTGCGAAAAATCAAGTGGTAAGTGGCGATATTGCACCTCCGCGAACCTACTGTGCGAAAAATAAGGTGTAAGTGGGGGTATTGCACCTCCGCGAACCTACTGTGCGAAAAATAAGGTGTAAGTGGGGGTATTGCACCTCCGCGAACTTACTGTGTGAAAAATAAAGTGTAAGTGGGGGTATTGCACCTCTGCGAACTTACTGTGCAAAAAATAAGGGGGTAAGTGGGGGTATTGCACCTCCGCGAACCTACTGTGCGAAAAATAAGGTGTAAGTGGTAAGTGGGGGTATTGCACCTCCGCGAACCTACGGTGCGAAAAATCAAGTGGTAAGTGGGGGTATTGCACCTCCGCGAACCTACGGTGCGAAAAATAAGGTGTAAGTGGGGGTATTGCACCTCCGCGAACCTACTGTGCGAAAAATAAGGTGTAAGTGGGGGTATTGCACCTCCGCGAACCTACTGTGCGAAAAATAAGGTGTAAGTGGGGGTATTGCACCTCCGCGAACTTACTGTGTGAAAAATAAATTGTAAGTGGGGGTATTGCACCTCTGCGAACTTACTGTGCAAAAAATAAGGGGGTAAGTGGGGGTATTGCACCTCCGCGAACTTACTGTGCGAAAAATAAGGGGGTAAGTGGGGGTATTGCACCTCCGCGAACTTACCGTGCGAAAAATAAAGTGTAAGTGGGGGTATTGCACCTCCGCGAACTTACTGTGCGAAAAATAAAGGGTAAGTGCGGGTATTGCACCTCCGCGAACTTACTGTGCGAAAAATAAGGGGGTAAGTGGGGGTATTGCACCTCCGCGAACTTACTGTGCGATAAATAAAGTGTAAGTGGGGGTATTGCACCTCCGCGAACTTACGGTGTGAAAAATAAGGTGGTAAGTGGGGGTATTGCACCTCCGCGAATTTACCGTGCGAAAAATAAGGTGGTAAGTGGGGGTATTGCACCTCGGCGAACTTACTGTGCCAAAAATAAGGTGGTAAGTGGGGGTATTGCACCTCCGCGAACTTGCTGTGCGAAAAATAAAGTGTAAGTGGGGGTATTGCACCTCCGCGAACTTACTGTGCGAAAAATAAAGTGTAAGTGGGGGTATTGCACCTCCGAGAACTTACTGTGCGAAAAATAAGGTGGTAAGTGGGGGTATTGCACCTCCGTGAACTTACTGTACGAAAAATAAAGTGGTAAGTGGGGGTATTGCACCTCCGCGAACTTACTGTGCGAAAAATAACGTGTAACTGGGGGTATTGCACCTCCGCGAACTTACTGTGCGAAAAATAAAGTGTAAGTGGGGGTATTGCACCTCCGCGAACTTACTGTGTGAAAAATAAAGTGTAAGTGGGGGTATTGCACCTCTGCGAACTTACTGTGCAAAAAATAAGGGGGTAAGTGGGGGTATTGCACCACCGTGAACTTACTGTACGATAAATAAAGTGTAAGTGGGGGTATTGCACCTCCGCGAACTTACTGTGCGAAAAATAAGGTGTAAGTGGGGGTATTGCACCTCCGCGAACTTGCTGTGCGAAAAATAAAGTGTAAGTGGGGGTATTGCACCTCCTCGAACTTACTGTGCGAAAAATAAAGTGTAAGTGGGGGTATTGCACCTCTGCGAACTTACTGTGCAAAAAATAAGGGGGTAAGTGGGGGTATTGCACCTCCGCGAACTTACTGTGCGAAAAATAAGGGGGTAAGTGGGGGTATTGCACCTCCGCGAACTTACCGTGCGAAAAATAAAGTGTAAGTGGGGGTATTGCACCTCCGCGAACTTACTGTGCGAAAAATAAAGGGTAAGTGCGGGTATTGCACCTCCGCGAACTTACTGTGCGAAAAATAAGGGGGTAAGTGGGGGTATTGCACCTCCGCGAACTTACCGTGCGAAAAATAAAGTGTAAGTGGGGGTATTGCACCTCCGCGAACTTACTGTGCGAAAAATAAAGGGTAAGTGCGGGTATTGCACCTCCGCGAACTTACTGTGCGAAAAATAAGGGGGTAAGTGGGGGTACTGCACCTCCGCGAACTTACTGTGCGATAAATAAAGTGTAAGTGGGGGTATTGCACCTCCGCGAACTTACGGTGTGAAAAATAAGGTGGTAAGTGGGGGTATTGCACCTCCGCGAATTTACCGTGCGAAAAATAAGGTGGTAAGTGGGGGTATTGCACCTCGGCGAACTTACTGTGCCAAAAATAAGGTGGTAAGTGGGGGTATTGCACCTCCGCGAACTTGCTGTGCGAAAAATAAAGTGTAAGTGGGGGTATTGCACCTCCGTGAACTTACTGTACGAAAAATAAAGTGGTAAGTGGGGGTATTGCACCTCCGCGAACTTACTGTGCGAAAAATAACGTGTAACTGGGGGTATTGCACCTCCGCGAACTTACTGTGCGAAAAATAAAGTGTAAGTGGGGGTATTGCACCTCCGTGAACTTACTGTGTGAAAAATAAAGTGTAAGTGGGGGTATTGCACCTCTGCGAACTTACTGTGCAAAAAATAAGGGGGTAAGTGGGGGTATTGCACCACCGTGAACTTACTGTATGATAAATAAAGTGTAAGTGGGGGTATTGCACCTCCGCGAACTTACTGTGCAAAAAATAAGGGGGTAAGTGGGGGTATTGCACCTCCGCGAACTTACTGTGCGAAAAATAAGGGGGTAAGTGGGGGTATTGCACCTCCGCGAACCTACTGTGCGAAAAATAAGGTGTAAGTGGGGGTATTGCACCTCCGCGAACTTACTGTGTGAAAAATAAATTGTAAGTGGGGGTATTGCACCTCTGCGAACTTACTGTGCAAAAAATAAGGGGGTAAGTGGGGGTATTGCACCTCCGCGAACTTACTGTGCGAAAAATAAGGGGGTAAGTGGGGGTATTGCACCTCCGCGAACTTACCGTGCGAAAAATAAAGTGTAAGTGGGGGTATTGCACCTCCGCGAACTTACTGTGCGAAAAATAAAGGGTAAGTGCGGGTATTGCACCTCCGCGAACTTACTGTGCGAAAAATAAGGGGGTAAGTGGGGGTATTGCACCTCCGCGAACTTACTGTGCGATAAATAAAGTGTAAGTGGGGGTATTGCACCTCCGCGAACTTACGGTGTGAAAAATAAGGTGGTAAGTGGGGGTATTGCACCTCCGCGAATTTACCGTGCGAAAAATAAGGTGGTAAGTGGGGGTATTGCACCTCGGCGAACCTACGGTGCGAAAAATAAGGTGTAAGTGGGGGTATTGCACCTCCGCGAACCTACTGTGCGAAAAATAAGGTGTAAGTGGGGGTATTGCACCTCCGCGAACCTACTGTGCGAAAAATAAGGTGTAAGTGGGGGTATTGCACCTCCGCGAACTTACTGTGTGAAAAATAAATTGTAAGTGGGGGTATTGCACCTCTGCGAACTTACTGTGCAAAAAATAAGGGGGTAAGTGGGGGTATTGCACCTCCGCGAACTTACTGTGCGAAAAATAAGGGGGTAAGTGGGGGTATTGCACCTCCGCGAACTTACTGTGCGAAAAATAAAGGGTAAGTGCGGGTATTGCACCTCCGCGAACTTACTGTGCGAAAAATAAGGGGGTAAGTGGGGGTATTGCACCTCCGCGAACTTACTGTGCGATAAATAAAGTGTAAGTGGGGGTATTGCACCTCCGCGAACTTACGGTGTGAAAAATAAGGTGGTAAGTGGGGGTATTGCACCTCCGCGAATTTACCGTGCGAAAAATAAGGTGGTAAGTGGGGGTATTGCACCTCGGCGAACTTACTGTGCCAAAAATAAGGTGGTAAGTGGGGGTATTGCACCTCCGCGAACTTGCTGTGCGAAAAATAAAGTGTAAGTGGGGGTATTGCACCTCCGCGAACTTACTGTGCGAAAAATAAAGTGTAAGTGGGGGTATTGCACCTCCGAGAACTTACTGTGCGAAAAATAAGGTGGTAAGTGGGGGTATTGCACCTCCGTGAACTTACTGTACGAAAAATAAAGTGGTAAGTGGGGGTATTGCACCTCCGCGAACTTACTGTGCGAAAAATAACGTGTAACTGGGGGTATTGCACCTCCGCGAACTTACTGTGCGAAAAATAAAGTGTAAGTGGGGGTATTGCACCTCCGCGAACTTACTGTGTGAAAAATAAAGTGTAAGTGGGGGTATTGCACCTCTGCGAACTTACTGTGCAAAAAATAAGGGGGTAAGTGGGGGTATTGCACCACCGTGAACTTACTGTACGATAAATAAAGTGTAAGTGGGGGTATTGCACCTCCGCGAACTTACTGTGCGAAAAATAAGGTGTAAGTGGGGGTATTGCACCTCCGCGAACTTGCTGTGCGAAAAATAAAGTGTAAGTGGGGGTATTGCACCTCCGCGAACTTACTGTGCGAAAAATAAAGTGTAAGTGGGGGTATTGCACCTCTGCGAACTTACTGTGCAAAAAATAAGGGGGTAAGTGGGGGTATTGCACCTCCGCGAACTTACTGTGCGAAAAATAAGGGGGTAAGTGGGGGTATTGCACCTCCGCGAACTTACCGTGCGAAAAATAAAGTGTAAGTGGGGGTATTGCACCTCCGCGAACTTACTGTGCGAAAAATAAAGGGTAAGTGCGGGTATTGCACCTCCGCGAACTTACTGTGCGAAAAATAAGGGGGTAAGTGGGGGTATTGCACCTCCGCGAACTTACCGTGCGAAAAATAAAGTGTAAGTGGGGGTATTGCACCTCCGCGAACTTACTGTGCGAAAAATAAAGGGTAAGTGCGGGTATTGCACCTCTGCGAACTTACTGTGCGAAAAATAAGGGGGTAAGTGGGGGTACTGCACCTCCGCGAACTTACTGTGCGATAAATAAAGTGTAAGTGGGGGTATTGCACCTCCGCGAACTTACGGTGTGAAAAATAAGGTGGTAAGTGGGGGTATTGCACCTCCGCGAATTTACCGTGCGAAAAATAAGGTGGTAAGTGGGGGTATTGCACCTCGGCGAACTTACTGTGCCAAAAATAAGGTGGTAAGTGGGGGTATTGCACCTCCGCGAACTTGCTGTGCAAAAAATAAAGTGTAAGTGGGGGTATTGCACCTCCGTGAACTTACTGTACGAAAAATAAAGTGGTAAGTGGGGGTATTGCACCTCCGCGAACTTACTGTGCGAAAAATAACGTGTAACTGGGGGTATTGCACCTCCGCGAACTTACTGTGCGAAAAATAAAGTGTAAGTGGGGGTATTGCACCTCCGCGAACTTACTGTGTGAAAAATAAAGTGTAAGTGGGGGTATTGCACCTCTGCGAACTTACTGTGCAAAAAATAAGGGGGTAAGTGGGGGTATTGCACCACCGTGAACTTACTGTATGATAAATAAAGTGTAAGTGGGGGTATTGCACCTCCGCGAACTTACTGTGCAAAAAATAAGGGGGTAAGTGGGGGTATTGCACCTCCGCGAACTTACTGTGCGAAAAATAAGGGGGTAAGTGGGGGTATTGCACCTCCGCGAACCTACTGTGCGAAAAATAAGGTGTAAGTGGGGGTATTGCACCTCCGCGAACTTACTGTGTGAAAAATAAATTGTAAGTGGGGGTATTGCACCTCTGCGAACTTACTGTGCAAAAAATAAGGGGGTAAGTGGGGGTATTGCACCTCCGCGAACTTACTGTGCGAAAAATAAGGGGGTAAGTGGGGGTATTGCACCTCCGCGAACTTACCGTGCGAAAAATAAAGTGTAAGTGGGGGTATTGCACCTCCGCGAACTTACTGTGCGAAAAATAAAGGGTAAGTGCGGGTATTGCACCTCCGCGAACTTACTGTGCGAAAAATAAGGGGGTAAGTGGGGGTATTGCACCTCCGCGAACTTACTGTGCGATAAATAAAGTGTAAGTGGGGGTATTGCACCTCCGCGAACTTACGGTGTGAAAAATAAGGTGGTAAGTGGGGGTATTGCACCTCCGCGAATTTACCGTGCGAAAAATAAGGTGGTAAGTGGGGGTATTGCACCTCGGCGAACCTACGGTGCGAAAAATAAGGTGTAAGTGGGGGTATTGCACCTCCGCGAACCTACTGTGCGAAAAATAAGGTGTAAGTGGGGGTATTGCACCTCCGCGAACCTACTGTGCGAAAAATAAGGTGTAAGTGGGGGTATTGCACCTCCGCGAACTTACTGTGTGAAAAATAAATTGTAAGTGGGGGTATTGCACCTCTGCGAACTTACTGTGCAAAAAATAAGGGGGTAAGTGGGGGTATTGCACCTCCGCGAACTTACTGTGCGAAAAATAAGGGGGTAAGTGGGGGTATTGCACCTCCGCGAACTTACCGTGCGAAAAATAAAGTGTAAGTGGGGGTATTGCACCTCCGCGAACTTACTGTGCGAAAAATAAAGGGTAAGTGCGGGTATTGCACCTCCGCGAACTTACTGTGCGAAAAATAAGGGGGTAAGTGGGGGTATTGCACCTCCGCGAACTTACTGTGCGATAAATAAAGTGTAAGTGGGGGTATTGCACCTCCGCGAACTTACGGTGTGAAAAATAAGGTGGTAAGTGGGGGTATTGCACCTCCGCGAATTTACCGTGCGAAAAATAAGGTGGTAAGTGGGGGTATTGCACCTCGGCGAACTTACTGTGCCAAAAATAAGGTGGTAAGTGGGGGTATTGCACCTCCGCGAACTTGCTGTGCGAAAAATAAAGTGTAAGTGGGGGTATTGCACCTCCGCGAACTTACTGTGCGAAAAATAAAGTGTAAGTGGGGGTATTGCACCTCCGAGAACTTACTGTACGAAAAATAAGGTGGTAAGTGGGGGTATTGCACCTCCGTGAACTTACTGTACGAAAAATAAAGTGGTAAGTGGGGGTATTGCACCTCCGCGAACTTACTGTGCGAAAAATAACGTGTAACTGGGGGTATTGCACCTCCGCGAACTTACTGTGCGAAAAATAAAGTGTAAGTGGGGGTATTGCACCTCCGCGAACTTACTGTGTGAAAAATAAAGTGTAAGTGGGGGTATTGCACCTCTGCGAACTTACTGTGCAAAAAATAAGGGGGTAAGTGGGGGTATTGCACCACCGTGAACTTACTGTACGATAAATAAAGTGTAAGTGGGGGTATTGCACCTCCGCGAACTTACTGTGCGAAAAATAAGGTGTAAGTGGGGGTATTGCACCTCCGCGAACTTGCTGTGCGAAAAATAAAGTGTAAGTGGGGGTATTGCACCTCCGCGAACTTACTGTGCGAAAAATAAAGTGTAAGTGGGGGTATTGCACCTCTGCGAACTTACTGTGCAAAAAATAAGGGGGTAAGTGGGGGTATTGCACCTCCGCGAACTTACTGTGCGAAAAATAAGGGGGTAAGTGGGGGTATTGCACCTCCGCGAACTTACCGTGCGAAAAATAAAGTGTAAGTGGGGGTATTGCACCTCCGCGAACTTACTGTGCGAAAAATAAAGGGTAAGTGCGGGTATTGCACCTCCGCGAACTTACTGTGCGAAAAATAAGGGGGTAAGTGGGGGTATTGCACCTCCGCGAACTTACCGTGCGAAAAATAAAGTGTAAGTGGGGGTATTGCACCTCCGCGAACTTACTGTGCGAAAAATAAAGGGTAAGTGCGGGTATTGCACCTCCGCGAACTTACTGTGCGAAAAATAAGGGGGTAAGTGGGGGTACTGCACCTCCGCGAACTTACTGTGCGATAAATAAAGTGTAAGTGGGGGTATTGCACCTCCGCGAACTTACGGTGTGAAAAATAAGGTGGTAAGTGGGGGTATTGCACCTCCGCGAATTTACCGTGCGAAAAATAAGGTGGTAAGTGGGGGTATTGCACCTCGGCGAACTTACTGTGCCAAAAATAAGGTGGTAAGTGGGGGTATTGCACCTCCGCGAACTTGCTGTGCGAAAAATAAAGTGTAAGTGGGGGTATTGCACCTCCGTGAACTTACTGTACGAAAAATAAAGTGGTAAGTGGGGGTATTGCACCTCCGCGAACTTACTGTGCGAAAAATAACGTGTAACTGGGGGTATTGCACCTCCGCGAACTTACTGTGCGAAAAATAAAGTGTAAGTGGGGGTATTGCACCTCCGCGAACTTACTGTGTGAAAAATAAAGTGTAAGTGGGGGTATTGCACCTCTGCGAACTTACTGTGCAAAAAATAAGGGGGTAAGTGGGGGTATTGCACCACCGTGAACTTACTGTACGATAAATAAAGTGTAAGTGGGGGTATTGCACCTCCGCGAACTTACTGTGCAAAAAATAAGGGGGTAAGTGGGGGTATTGCACCTCCGCGAACTTACTGTGCGAAAAATAAGGGGGTAAGTGGGGGTATTGCACCTCCGCGAACTTACCGTGCGAAAAATAAAGTGTAAGTGGGGGTATTGCACCTCCGCGAACTTACTGTGCGAAAAATAAAGGGTAAGTGCGGGTATTGCACCTCCGCGAACTTACTGTGCGAAAAATAAGGGGGTAAGTGGGGGTATTGCACCTCCGCGAACTTACTGTGCGATAAATAAAGTGTAAGTGGGGGTATTGCACCTCCGCGAACTTACGGTGTGAAAAATAAGGTGGTAAGTGGGGGTATTGCACCTCCGCGAATTTACCGTGCGAAAAATAAGGTGGTAAGTGGGGGTATTGCACCTCGGCAAACTTACTGTGCCAAAAATAAGGTGGTAAGTGGGGGTATTGCACCTCCGCGAACTTGCTGTGCGAAAAATAAAGTGTAAGTGGGGGTATTGCACCTCCGCGAACTTACTGTGCGAAAAATAAAGTGTAAGTGGGGGTATTGCACCTCCGAGAACTTACTGTGCGAAAAATAAGGTGGTAAGTGGGGGTATTGCACCTCCGTGAACTTACTGTACGAAAAATAAAGTGGTAAGTGGGGGTATTGCACCTCCGCGAACTTACTGTGCGAAAAATAACGTGTAACTGGGGGTATTGCACCTCCGCGAACTTACTGTGCGAAAAATAAAGTGTAAGTGGGGGTATTGCACCTCCGCGAACTTACTGTGTGAAAAATAAAGTGTAAGTGGGGGTATTGCACCTCTGCGAACTTACTGTGCAAAAAATAAGGGGGTAAGTGGGGGTATTGCACCACCGTGAACTTACTGTACGATAAATAAAGTGTAAGTGGGGGTATTGCACCTCCGCGAACTTACTGTGCGAAAAATAAGGTGTAAGTGGGGGTATTGCACCTCCGCGAACTTGCTGTGCGAAAAATAAAGTGTAAGTGGGGGTATTGCACCTCCGCGAACTTACTGTGCGAAAAATAAAGTGTAAGTGGGGGTATTGCACCTCTGCGAACTTACTGTGCAAAAAATAAGGGGGTAAGTGGGGGTATTGCACCTCCGCGAACTTACTGTGCGAAAAATAAGGGGGTAAGTGGGGGTATTGCACCTCCGCGAACTTACCGTGCGAAAAATAAAGTGTAACTGGGGGTATTGCACCTCCGCGAACTTACTGTGCGAAAAATAAAGGGTAAGTGCGGGTATTGCACCTCCGCGAACTTACTGTGCGAAAAATAAGGTGGTAAGTGGGGGTATTGCACCTCCGCGAACTTACCGTGCGAAAAATAAGGGGGTAAGTGGGGGTATTGCACCTCCGCGAACTTACCGTGCGAAAAATAAGGTGGTAAGTGGGGGTGTTGCACCTCGGCGAACTTACTGTGTGAAAAATAAGGTGGTAAGTGGGGGTATTGCACCTCCGCGAACTTACCGTGCGAAAAATAAGGTGGTAAGTGGGGGTATTGCACCTCGGCGAACTTACTGTGCGAAAAATAAGGTGGTAAGTGGGGGTATTGCACCTCCGCGAACTTACTGTGCGAAAAATAAGGTGTAAGTGGGGGTATTGCACCTCCGCGAACTTGCTGTGCGAAAAATAAAGTGTAAGTGGGGGTATTGCACCTCTGCGAACTTACTGTGCGAAAAATAAGGTGGTAAGTGGGGGTATTGCACCTCTGCGAACTTACTGTGCGAAAAATAAGGTGGTAAGTGGGGGTATTGCACCTCTGCCAACTTACTGTGCGAAAAATAAGGTGGTAAGTGGGGGTATTGCACCTCCGCGCACTTACTGTCCGAAAAATAAAGTGGTAAGTGGGGGTATTGCACCTCCGCGAACTTACTGTCCGAAAAATAAGGTGGTAAGTGGGGGTATTGCACCTCCGCGAACTTACTCTGCCAAAAATAAGGTGGTAAGTGGGGGTATGGCACTTCCGCGAACTTATTGTGCGAAAAATAAGGTGGTAAGTGGGGGTATTGCACCTCCGTGAACTTACTGTACAAAATATAAAGTGGTAAGTGGGGGTATTGCACCTCCGCGAACTTACTGTGCGAAAAATAAGGTGTAAGTGGGGGTATTGCACCTCCGCGAACTTACTGTGCGAAAAATAAGGTGTAAGTGGGGGTATTGCACCTCCGCGAACTTGCTGTGCGAAAAATAAAGTGTAAGTGGGGGTATTGCACCTCTGCGAACTTACTGTGCGAAAAATAAGGTGGTAAGTGGGGGTATTGCACCTCTGCGAACTTACTGTGCGAAAAATAAGGTGGTAAGTGGGGGTATTGCACCTCCGTGAACTTACTGTACAAAATATAAAGTGGTAAGTGGGGGTATTGCACCTCCGCGAACCTACTGTGCGAAAAATAAAGTGTAAATGGGGGTATTGCACCTCCGCGAACTTACTGTGCGACAAATAAAGTGTAAGTGGGGGTATTGCACCTCCGCGAACTTACTGTGCGAAAAATAAAGTGTAAGTGGGGGTATTGCACCTCTGCGAACTTACTGGGCGAAAACTAAAGTGTAAGTGGGGGTATTACACCTCCGCGAACTTACGGTGCTAAAAATAAGGTGGTAAGTGGGGGTATTGCACCTCCGCGAACTTACTGTGCGAAAAATAAGGTGGTAAGTGGGGGTACTGCACCTCCGCGAACTTACCGTGCGAAAAATAAAGTGTAAGTGGGGGTATTGCACCTCCGCGAACTTACTGTGCGAAAAATAAGGTGGTAAGTGGGGGTATTGCACCTCTGCCAACTTACTGTGCGAAAAATAAGGTGGTAAGTGGGGGTATTGCACCTCCGCGAACTTACTGTCCGAAAAATAAAGTGGTAAGTGGGGGTATTGCACCTCCGCGAACTTACTGTGCGAAAAATAAGGTGGTAAGTGGGGGTATTGCACCTCCGCGAACTTACTCTGCCAAAAATAAGGTGGTAAGTGGTGGTATTGCACTTCCGCGAACTTATTGTACGAAAAATAAGGTGGTAAGTGGGGGTATTACTCCTCCGCGAACTTACTGTGCGAAAAATAAAGTGGTAAGTGGGGGTATTGCACCTCCGCGAACCTACGGTGCGAAAAATCAAGTGGTAAGTGGCGATATTGCACCTCCGCGAACCTACTGTGCGAAAAATAAGGTGTAAGTGGGGGTATTGCACCTCCGCGAACCTACTGTGCGAAAAATAAGGTGTAAGTGGGGGTATTGCACCTCCGCGAACTTACTGTGTGAAAAATAAAGTGTAAGTGGGGGTATTGCACCTCTGCGAACTTACTGTGCAAAAAATAAGGGGGTAAGTGGGGGTATTGCACCTCCGCGAACCTACTGTGCGAAAAATAAGGTGTAAGTGGTAAGTGGGGGTATTGCACCTCCGCGAACCTACTGTGCGAAAAATAAGGTGTAAGTGGTAAGTGGGGGTATTGCACCTCCGCGAACCTACGGTGCGAAAAATCAAGTGGTAAGTGGGGGTATTGCACCTCCGCGAACCTACGGTGCGAAAAATAAGGTGTAAGTGGGGGTATTGCACCTCCGCGAACCTACTGTGCGAAAAATAAGGTGTAAGTGGGGGTATTGCACCTCCGCGAACCTACTGTGCGAAAAATAAGGTGTAAGTGGGGGTATTGCACCTCCGCGAACTTACTGTGTGAAAAATAAAGTGTAAGTGGGGGTATTGCACCTCCGCGAACTTACTGTGCGAAAAATAAGGGGGTAAGTGGGGGTATTGCACCTCCGCGAACTTACTGTGCGATAAATAAAGTGTAAGTGGGGGTATTGCACCTCCGCGAACTTACGGTGTGAAAAATAAGGTGGTAAGTGGGGGTATTGCACCTCCGCGAATTTACCGTGCGAAAAATAAGGTGGTAAGTGGGGGTATTGCACCTCGGCGAACTTACTGTGCCAAAAATAAGGTGGTAAGTGGGGGTATTGCACCTCCGCGAACTTGCTGTGCGAAAAATAAAGTGTAAGTGGGGGTATTGCACCTCCGCGAACTTACTGTGCGAAAAATAAAGTGTAAGTGGGGGTATTGCACCTCCGAGAACTTACTGTGCGAAAAATAAGGTGGTAAGTGGGGGTATTGCACCTCCGTGAACTTACTGTACGAAAAATAAAGTGGTAAGTGGGGGTATTGCACCTCCGCGAACTTACTGTGCGAAAAATAACGTGTAACTGGGGGTATTGCACCTCCGCGAACTTACTGTGCGAAAAATAAAGTGTAAGTGGGGGTATTGCACCTCCGCGAACTTACTGTGTGAAAAATAAAGTGTAAGTGGGGGTATTGCACCTCTGCGAACTTACTGTGCAAAAAATAAGGGGGTAAGTGGGGGTATTGCACCACCGTGAACTTACTGTACGATAAATAAAGTGTAAGTGGGGGTATTGCACCTCCGCGAACTTACTGTGCGAAAAATAAGGTGTAAGTGGGGGTATTGCACCTCCGCGAACTTGCTGTGCGAAAAATAAAGTGTAAGTGGGGGTATTGCACCTCCGCGAACTTACTGTGTGAAAAATAAAGTGTAAGTGGGGGTATTGCACCTCTGTGAACTTACTGTGCAAAAAATAAGGGGGTAAGTGGGGGTATTGCACCTCCGCGAACTTACCGTGCGAAAAATAAAGTGTAAGTGGGGGTATTGCACCTCCGCGAACTTACTGTGCGAAAAATAAAGGGTAAGTGCGGGTATTGCACCTCCGCGAACTTACTGTGCGAAAAATAAGGTGGTAAGTGGGGGTATTGCACCTCCGCGAACTTACCGTGCGAAAAATAAGGGGGTAAGTGGGGGTATTGCACCTCCGCGAACTTACCGTGCGAAAAATAAGGTGGTAAGTGGGGGTGTTGCACCTCGGCGAACTTACTGTGTGAAAAATAAGGTGGTAAGTGGGGGTATTGCACCTCCGCGAACTTACCGTGCGAAAAATAAGGTGGTAAGTGGGGGTATTGCACCTCGGCGAACTTACTGTGCGAAAAATAAGGTGGTAAGTGGGGGTATTGCACCTCCGCGAACTTACTGTGCGAAAAATAAGGTGTAAGTGGGGGTATTGCACCTCCGCGAACTTACTGTGCGATAAATAAAGTGTAAGTGGGGGTATTGCACCTCCGCGAACTTACGGTGTGAAAAATAAGGTGGTAAGTGGGGGTATTGCACCTCCGCGAATTTACCGTGCGAAAAATAAGGTGGTAAGTGGGGGTATTGCACCTCGGCGAACTTACTGTGCCAAAAATAAGGTGGTAAGTGGGGGTATTGCACCTCCGCGAACTTGCTGTGCGAAAAATAAAGTGTAAGTGGGGGTATTGCACCTCCGCGAACTTACTGTGCGAAAAATAAAGTGTAAGTGGGGGTATTGCACCTCCGAGAACTTACTGTGCGAAAAATAAGGTGGTAAGTGGGGGTATTGCACCTCCGTGAACTTACTGTACGAAAAATAAAGTGGTAAGTGGGGGTATTGCACCTCCGCGAACTTACTGTGCGAAAAATAACGTGTAACTGGGGGTATTGCACCTCCGCGAACTTACTGTGCGAAAAATAAAGTGTAAGTGGGGGTATTGCACCTCCGCGAACTTACTGTGTGAAAAATAAAGTGTAAGTGGGGGTATTGCACCTCTGCGAACTTACTGTGCAAAAAATAAGGGGGTAAGTGGGGGTATTGCACCACCGTGAACTTACTGTACGATAAATAAAGTGTAAGTGGGGGTATTGCACCTCCGCGAACTTACTGTGCGAAAAATAAGGTGTAAGTGGGGGTATTGCACCTCCGCGAACTTGCTGTGCGAAAAATAAAGTGTAAGTGGGGGTATTGCACCTCCGTGAACTTACTGTGTGAAAAATAAAGTGTAAGTGGGGGTATTGCACCTCTGTGAACTTACTGTGCAAAAAATAAGGGGGTAAGTGGGGGTATTGCACCTCCGCGAACTTACCGTGCGAAAAATAAAGTGTAAGTGGGGGTATTGCACCTCCGCGAACTTACTGTGCGAAAAATAAAGGGTAAGTGCGGGTATTGCACCTCTGCGAACTTACTGTGCGAAAAATAAGGTGGTAAGTGGGGGTATTGCACCTCCGCGAACTTACCGTGCGAAAAATAAGGGGGTAAGTGGGGGTATTGCACCTCCGCGAACTTACCGTGCGAAAAATAAGGTGGTAAGTGGGGGTGTTGCACCTCGGCGAACTTACTGTGTGAAAAATAAGGTGGTAAGTGGGGGTATTGCACCTCCGCGAACTTACCGTGCGAAAAATAAGGTGGTAAGTGGGGGTATTGCACCTCGGCGAACTTACTGTGCGAAAAATAAGGTGGTAAGTGGGGGTATTGCACCTCCGCGAACTTACTGTGCGAAAAATAAGGTGTAAGTGGGGGTATTGCACCTCCGCGAACTTGCTGTGCGAAAAATAAAGTGTAAGTGGGGGTATTGCACCTCTGCGAACTTACTATGCGAAAAATAAGGTGGTAAGTGGGGGTATTGCACCTCTGCGAACTTACTGTGCGAAAAATAAGGTGGTAAGTGGGGGTATTGCACCTCCGTGAACTTACTGTCCGAAAAATAAAGTGGTAAGTGGGGGTATTGCACCTCCGCGAACCTACTGTGCGAAAAATAAAGTGTAAATGGGGGTATTGCACCTCCGCGAACTTACTGTGCGACAAATAAAGTGTAAGTGGGGGTATTGCACCTCCGCGAACTTACTGTGCGAAAAATAAAGTGTAAGTGGGGGTATTGCACCTCTGCGAACTTACTGGGTGAAAACTAAAGTGTAAGTGGGGGTATTGCACCTCCGCGAACTTACGGTGCTAAAAATAAAGTGGTAAGTGGGGGTATTGCACCTCCGCGAACTTACCGTGCCAAAAATAAGGTGGTAAGTGGGGGTATTGCACCTCCGCGAACTTACTGTGCGAAAAATAAGGTGGTAAGTGGGGGTACTGCACCTCCGCGAACTTACCGTGCGAAAAATAAAGTGTAAGTGGGGGTATTGCACCTCCGCGAAATTACTGTGCGAAAAATAAGGTGGTAAGTGGGGGTATTGCACCTCTGCCAACTTACTGTGCGAAAAATAAGGTGGTAAGTGGGGGTACTGCACCTCCGCGAACTTACTGTCCGAAAAATAAAGTGGTAAGTGGGGGTATTGCACCTCCGCGAACTTACTGTGCGAAAAATAAGGTGGTAAGTGGGGGTATTGCACCTCCGCGAACTTACTCTGCCAAAAATAAGGTGGTAAGTGGGGGTATTGCACTTCCGCGAACTTATTGTGCGAAAAATAAGGTGGTAAGTGGGGGTATTACTCCTCCGCGAACTTACTGTGCGAAAAATAAAGTGGTAAGTGGGGGTAATGCACCTCCGCGAACCTACGATGCGAAAAATCAAGTGGTAAGTGGCGATATTGCACCTCCGCGAACCTACTGTGCGAAAAATAAGGTGTAAGTGGGGGTATTGCACCTCCGCGAACCTACTGTGCGAAAAATAAGGTGTAAGTGGGGGTATTGCACCTCCGCGAATTTACTGTGCGAAAAATAAAGTGTAAGTGGGGGTATTGCACCTCCGCGAACTTACTGTGTGAAAAATAAAGTGTAAGTGGGGGTATTGCACCTCTGCGAACTTACTGTGCAAAAAATAAGGGGGTAAGTGGGGGTATTGCACCTCCGCGAACTTACTGTGCGAAAAATAAAGTGTAAGTGGGGGTATTGCACCTCCGCGAACTTACTGTGCGAAAATAAAGTGTAAGTGGGGGTATTGCACCTCCGCGAACCTACTGTGCGAAAAATAAGGTGTAAGTGGGGGTATTGCACCTCCGCGAATTTACTGTGCGAAAAATAAAGTGTAAGTGGGGGTATTGCACCTCCGCGAACTTACTGTGTGAAAAATAAAGTGTAAGTGGGGGTATTGCACCTCTGCGAACTTACTGTGCAAAAAATAAGGGGGTAAGTGGGGGTATTGCACCTCCGCGAACTTACTGTGCGAAAAATAAAGTGTAAGTGGGGGTATTGCACCTCCGCGAACTTACTGTGCGAAAAATAAAGTGTAAGTGGGGGTATTGCACCTCTGCGAACTTACTGTGCAAAAAATAAGGGGGTAAGTGGGGGTATTGCACCTCCGCGAACTTACTGTGCGAAAAATAAGGGGGTAAGTGGGGGTATTGCACCTCCGCGAACTTACCGTGCGAAAAATAAAGTGTAAGTGGGGGTATTGCACCTCCGCGAACATACTGTGCGAAAAATAAAGGGTAAGTGCGGGTATTGCACCTCCGCGAACTTACTGTGCGAAAAATAAGGTGGTAAGTGGGGGTATTGCACCTCCGCGAACTTACCGTGCGAAAAATAAGGGGGTAAGTGGGGGTATTGCACCTCCGCGAACTTACCGTGCGAAAAATAAGGTGGTAAGTGGGGGTATTGCACCTCGGCGAACTTACTGTGTGAAAAATAAGGTGGTAAGTGGGGGTATTGCACCTCCGCGAACTTACCGTGCGAAAAATAAGGTGGTAAGTGGGGGTATTGCACCTCGGCGAACTTACTGTGCGAAAAATAAGGTGGTAAGTGGGGGTATTGCACCTCCGCGAACTTACTGTGCGAAAAATAAGGTGTAAGTGGGGGTATTGCACCTCCGCGAACTTGCTGTGCGAAAAATAAAGTGTAAGTGGGGGTATTGCACCTCTGCGAACTTACTGTGCGAAAAATAAGGTGGTAAGTGGGGGTATTGCACCTCTGCGAACTTACTGTGCGAAAAATAAGGTGGTAAGTGGGGGTATTGCACCTCCGTGAACTTACTGTCCGAAAAATAAAGTGGTAAGTGGGGGTATTGCACCTCCGCGAACCTACTGTGCGAAAAATAAAGTGTAAATGGGGGTATTGCACCTCCGCGAACTTACTGTGCGACAAATAAAGTGTAAGTGGGGGTATTGCACCTCCGCGAACTTACTGTGCGAAAAATAAAGTGTAAGTGGGGGTATTGCACCTCTGCGAACTTACTGGGTGAAAACTAAAGTGTAAGTGGGGGTATTGCACCTCCGCGAACTTACGGTGCTAAAAATAAAGTGGTAAGTGGGGGTATTGCACCTCCGCGAACTTACTGTGCGAAAAATAAGGTGGTAAGTGGGGGTATTGCACCTCCGCGAACTTACTCTACCAAAAATAAGGTGGTAAGTGGGGGTATTGCACTTCCGCGAACTTATTGTGCGAAAAATAAGGTGGTAAGTGGGGGTATTACTCCTCCGCGAACTTACTGTGCGAAAAATAAAGTGGTAAGTGGGGGTAATGCACCTCCGCGAACCTACGATGCGAAAAATCAAGTGGTAAGTGGCGATATTGCACCTCCGCGAACCTACTGTGCGAAAAATAAGGTGTAAGTGGGGGTATTGCACCTCCGCGAACCTACTGTGCGAAAAATAAGGTGTAAGTGGGGGTATTGCACCTCCGCGAATTTACTGTGCGAAAAATAAAGTGCTAAGTGGGGATATTGCACCTCCGCGAACCTACTGTGCGAAAAATCAAGTGGTAAGTGGGGGTATTGCACCTCCGCGAACCTACTGTGCGAAAAATAAGGTGTAAGTGGGGGTATTGCACCTCCGCGAACCTACTGTGCGAAAAATAAGGTGTAAGTGGGGGTATTGCACCTCCGCGAATTTACTGTGCGAAAAATAAAGTGTAAGTGGGGGTATTGCACCTCCGCGAACTTACTGTGCGAAAAATAAAGTGTAAGTGGGGGTATTGCACCTCCGCGAACTTACTGTGCGAAAAATAAAGTGTAAGTGGGGGTATTGTACCTCCGCGAACTTACTGTGCGAAAAATAAAGTGTAAGTGGGGGTATTGCACCTCCGCGAACTTACGGTGCTAAAAATAAAGTGGTAAGTGGGGGTATTGCACCTTCGCGAACTTACCGTGCCAAAAATAAGGTGGTAAGTGGGGGTATTGCACCTCCGCGAACATTCTGTGCGAAAAATAAGGTGGTAAGTGGGGGTATTGCACCTCCGCGAACTTGCTGTGCGAAAAATAATGTGTAAGTGGGGGTATTGCACCTCCGCGAACTTACTGTGCGAAAAATAAAGTGTAAGTGGGGGTATTGCACCTCCGACAACTTACTGTGCGAAAAATAAAGTGGTAAGTGGGGGTATTGCACCTCCGCGAACTTACTGTGCGAAAAATAACGTGTAACTGGGGGTATTGCACCTCCGCGAACTTACTGTGCGAAAAATAAAGTGTAAGTGGGGGTATTGCACCTCCGCGAACTTACTGTGTGAAAAATAAAGTGTAAGTGGGGGTATTGCACCTGTGCGAACTTACTGTGCAAAAAATAAAGGGGTAAGTGGGGGTATTGCACCTCCGCGAACCTACCGTGCGAAAAATAAGGTGTAAGTGGGGGTATTGCACCTCCGCGAAATTACTGTGCGAAAAATAAGGTGTAAGTGGGGGTATTGCACCTCCGCGAACCTACCGTGCGAAAAATAAAGTGTAAGTGGAGGTATTGCACCTCCGCGAACTTACTGTGCGAAAAATAAGGTGGTAAGTGGGGGTATTGCACCTCCGTGAACTTACTGTGCGATAAATAAAGTGTAAGTGGGGGTATTGCACCTCGGCGAACTTACTGTGCGAAAAATAAAGTGTAAGTGGGGGTATTGCACCTCCGCGAACTTACTGTGCGAAAAATAAGGTGGTAAGTGGGGGTATTGCACCACCTTGAACTTACTGTACGAAAAATAAAGTGGTAAGTGGGGGTATTGCACCTCCGCGAACTTACTGTGCGAAAAATAACGTGTAACTGGGGGTATTGCACCTCCGCGAACTTACTGTGCGAAAAATAAAGTGTAAGTGGGGGTATTGCACCTCCGCGAACTTTCTGTGCGAAAAATAAAGTGTAAGTGGGGGTATTGCACCTCTGCGAACTTACTGTGCGAAAAATAAAGTGTAAGTGGGGGTATTGCACCTCCGCGAACTTACGGTGCTAAAAATAAAGTGGTAAGTGGGGGTATTGCACCTTCGCGAACTTACCGTGCCAAAAATAAGGTGGTAAGTGGGGGTATTGCACCTCCGCGAACATTCTGTGCGAAAAATAAGGTGGTAAGTGGGGGTATTGCACCTCCGCGAACTTACCGTGCGAAAAATAACGTGTAAGTGGGGGTATTGCACCTCCGCGAACTTACTGTGCGAAAAATAAGGTGGTAAGTGGGGGTATTGCACCTCCGTGAACCTACTGTGCGAAAAATAAAGTGGTAAGTGGGGGTATTGCACCTCCGCGAACTTACTGTGCGAAAAATAAAGTGGTAAGTGGGGGTATTGCACCTCTGCGAACTTACTGTGCGAAAAATAAGGTGGTAAGTGGGGGTATTGACCCTCTGCGAACTTACTGTGCGAAAAATAAGGTGGTAAGTTGGGATATTGCACCTCCGCGAACTTACTGTGCGAAAAATAAGGGGGTTAGTGGGGGTATTGCACCTCCGCGAACTTACTGTGCGAAAAATAAAGTGTAAGTGGGGGTATTGCACCTCCGCGAACTTACGGTGCGAAACATAAGGTGGTAAGTGGGGGTATTGCACCTCCGCAAACTTACCGTGCGAAAAATAAAGTGTAAGTGGAGGTATTGCACCTCCGCGAACTTACTGTGCGAAAAATAAGGTGGTAAGTGGGGGTATTGCACCTCCGCGAACTTACCGTGCGAAAAATAACGTGTAAGTGGGGGTATTGCACCTCCGCGAAATTACTGTGCGAAAAATAAGGTGTAAGTGGGGGTATTGCACCTCCGCGAACCTACTGTGCGAAAAATAAGGTGTAAGTGGGGGTATTGCACCTCCGCGAACCTACTGTGCGAAAAATAAGGTGTAAGTGGCGGTATTGCACCTCCGCGAATTTACTGTGCGAAAAATAAAGTGTAAGTGGGGGTATTGCACCTCTACGAACTTACTGTGTGAAAAATAAAGTGTAAGTGGGGGTATTGCACCTCTGCGAACTTACTGTGCAAAAAATAAGGGGGTAAGTGGGGGTATTGCACCTCCGCGAACTTACTGTGCGAAAAATAAGGGGGTAAGTGGGGGTATTGCACCTCCGCGAACTTACCGTGCGAAAAATAAAGTGTAAGTGGGGGTATTGCACCTCCGCGAACTTACTGTGCGAAAAATAACGGTTAAGTGCGGGTATTGCACCTCCGCGAACTTACTGTGCGAAAAATAAGGGGGTAAGTGGGGGTATTGCACCTCCGCGAACTTACTGTGCGATAAATAAAGTGTAAGTGGGGGTATTGCACCTCCGCGAACTTACGATGTGAAAAATAAGGTGGTAAGTGGGGGTATTGAACCTCCGCGAACTTACCGTGCGAAAAATAAGGTGGTAAGTGGGGGTATTGCACCTCGGCGAACTTACTGTGCGAAAAATAAGGTGGTAAGTGGGGGTATTGCACCTCCGCGAACTTACTGTGCGAAAAATAAGGTGTAAGTGGGGGTATTGCACCTCCGCGAACTTGCTGTGCGGAAAATAAAGTGTAAGTGGGGGTATTGCACCTCTGCGAACTTACTGTGCGAAAAATAAGGTGGTAAGTGGGGGTATTGCACCTCTGCGAACTTACTGTGCGAAAAATAAGGTGGTAAGTGGGGGTATTGCACCTCCGTGAACTTACGGTACGAAAAAGAAAGTGGTAAGTGGGGGTATTGCACCTCCGCGAACCTACTGTGCGAAAAATAAAGTGTAAATGGGGGTATTGCACCTCCGCGAACTTACTGTGCGACAAATAAAGTGTAAGTGGGGGTTTTGCACCTCCGCGAACTTACTGTACGAAAAATAAAGTGTAAGTGGGGGTATTGCACCTCTGCGAACTTACTGGGCGAAAACTAAAGTGTAAGTGGGGGTATTGCACCTCCGCGAACTTACGGTGCTAAAAATAAAGTGGTAAGTGGGGGTATTGCACCTCCGCGAACTTACCGTGCCAAAAATCAAGTGGTAAGTGGGGGTATTGCACCTCCGCGAACCTACTGTGCGAAAAATAAGGTGTAAGTGGGGGAATTGCACCTCCGCGAACCTACTGTGCGAAAAATAAGGTGTAAGTGGGGGTATTGCACCTCCGCGAATTTACTGTGCGAAAAATAAAGTGTAAGTGGGGGTATTGCACCTCCGCGAACTTACTGTGTGAAAAATAAAGTGTAAGTGGGGGTATTGCACCTCTGCGAACTTACTGTGCAAAAAATAAGGGGGTAAGTGGGGGTATTGCACCTCCGCGAACTTACTGTGCGAAAAATAAGGGGGTAAGTGGGGGTATTGCACCTCCGCGAACTTACCGTGCGAAAAATAAAGTGTAAGTGGGGGTATTGCACCTCCGCGAACTTACTGTGCGAAAAATAAAGGGTAAGTGCGGGTATTGCACCTCCGCGAACTTACTGTGCGAAAAATAAGGGGGTAAGTGGGGGTATTGCACCTCCGCGAACTTACTGTGCGATAAATAAAGTGTAAGTGGGGGTATTGCACCTCCGCGAACTTACGGTGTGAAAAATAAGGTGGTAAGTGGGGGTATTGCACCTCCGCGAACTTACCGTGCCAAAAATAAGGTGGTAAGTGGGGGTATTGCACCTCGGCGAACTTACTGTGCCAAAAATAAGGTGGTAAGTGGGGGTATTGCAGCTCCGCGAACTTGCTGTGCGAAAAATAAAGTGTAAGTGGGGGTATTGCACCTCCGCGAACTTACTGTGCGAAAAATAAAGTGTAAGTGGGGGTATTGCACCTCCGAGAACTTACTGTGCGAAAAATAAGGTGGTAAGTGGGGGTATTGCACCTCCGTGAACTTACTGTGCGAAAAATAAAGTGGTAAGTGGGGGTATTGCACCTCCGCGAACTTACTGTGCGAAAAATAACGTGTAACTGGGGGTATTGCACCTCCGCGAACTTACTGTGCGAAAAATAAAGTGTAAGTGGGGGTATTGCACCTCCGCGAACTTACTGTGTGAAAAATAAAGTGTAAGTGGGGGTATTGCACCTCTGCGAACTTACTGTGCAAAAAATAAGGGGGTAAGTGGGGGTATTGCACCACCGTGAACTTACTGTACGATAAATAAAGTGTAAGTGGGGGTATTGCACCTCCGCGAACTTACTGTGCGAAAAATAAGGTGTAAGTGGGGGTATTGCACCTCCGCGAACTTGCTGTGCGAAAAATAAAGTGTAAGTGGGGGTATTGCACCTCCGCGAACTTACTGTGCGAAAAATAAAGTGTAAGTGGGGGTATTGCACCTCCGCGAACTTACTGTGCGAAAAATAAGGTGGTGAGTGGGGGTATTGCACCTCCGTGAACTTACTGTACGAAAAATAAGGTGTAAGTGGGGGTATTGCACCTCCGCGAACTTACTGTGCGAAAAATAACGTGTAACTGGGGGTATTGCACCTCCGCGAACTTACTGTGCGATAAATAAAGTGTAAGTGGGGGTATTGCACCTCCGCGAACTTACGGTGTGAAAAATAAGGTGGTAAGTGGGGGTATTGCACCTCGGCGAACTTACTGTGCGAAAAATAAGGTGGTAAGTGGGGGTATTGCACCTCCGCGAACTTACTGTGCGAAAAATAAGTTGTAAGTGGGGGTATTGCACCTCCGCGAACTTACTGTGCGAAAAATAACGTGTAACTGGGGGTATTGCACCTCCGCGAACTTACTGTGCGAAAAATAAAGTGTAAGTGGGGGTATTGCACCTCCGCGAACTTACTGTGTGAAAAATAAAGTGTAAGTGGGGGTATTGCACCTCTGCGAACTTACTGTGCGAAAAATAAGGGGGTAAGTGGGGGTATTGCACCTCCGCGAACTTACCGTGCGAAAAATAAAGTGTAAGTGGGGGTATTGCACCTCCGCGAACTTACTGTGCGAAAAATAAAGGGTAAGTGCGGGTATTGCACCTCCGCGAACTTACTGTGCGAAAAATAAGGGGGTAAGTGGGGGTATTGCACCTCCGCGAACTTACTGTGCGATAAATAAAGTGTAAGTGGGGGTATTGCACCTCCGCGAACTTACGGTGTGAAAAATAAGGTGGTAAGTGGGGGTATTGCACCTCCGCGAACTTACCGTGCCAAAAATAAGGTGGTAAGTGGGGGTATTGCACCTCGGCGAACTTACTGTGCCAAAAATAAGGTGGTAAGTGGGGGTATTGCAGCTCCGCGAACTTGCTGTGCGAAAAATAAAGTGTAAGTGGGGGTATTGCACCTCCGCGAACTTACTGTGCGAAAAATAAAGTGTAAGTGGGGGTATTGCACCTCCGAGAACTTACTGTGCGAAAAATAAGGTGGTAAGTGGGGGTATTGCACCTCCGTGAACTTACTGTGCGAAAAATAAAGTGGTAAGTGGGGGTATTGCACCTCCGCGAACTTACTGTGCGAAAAATAACGTGTAACTGGGGGTATTGCACCTCCGCGAACTTACTGTGCGAAAAATAAAGTGTAAGTGGGGGTATTGCACCTCCGCGAACTTACTGTGTGAAAAATAAAGTGTAAGTGGGGGTATTGCACCTCTGCGAACTTACTGTGCAAAAAATAAGGGGGTAAGTGGGGGTATTGCACCACCGTGAACTTACTGTACGATAAATAAAGTGTAAGTGGGGGTATTGCACCTCCGCGAACTTACTGTGCGAAAAATAAGGTGTAAGTGGGGGTATTGCACCTCCGCGAACTTGCTGTGCGAAAAATAAAGTGTAAGTGGGGGTATTGCACCTCCGCGAACTTACTGTGCGAAAAATAAAGTGTAAGTGGGGGTATTGCACCTCCGCGAACTTACTGTGCGAAAAATAAGGTGGTGAGTGGGGGTATTGCACCTCCGTGAACTTACTGTACGAAAAATAAGGTGTAAGTGGGGGTATTGCACCTCCGCGAACTTACTGTGCGAAAAATAACGTGTAACTGGGGGTATTGCACCTCCGCGAACTTACTGTGCGATAAATAAAGTGTAAGTGGGGGTATTGCACCTCCGCGAACTTACGGTGTGAAAAATAAGGTGGTAAGTGGGGGTATTGCACCTCGGCGAACTTACTGTGCGAAAAATAAGGTGGTAAGTGGGGGTATTGCACCTCCGCGAACTTACTGTGCGAAAAATAAGGTGTAAGTGGGGGTATTGCACCTCCGCGAACTTGCTGTGCGAAAAATAAAGTGTAAGTGGGGCTATTGCACCTCCGCGAACTTACTGTGCGAAAAATAAAGTGTAAGTGGGGGTATTGCACCTCCGCGAACTTACTGTGCGAAAAATAAGGTGGTAAGTGGGGGTATTGCACCTCCGTGAACTTACTGTCCGAAAAATAAAGTGGTAAGTGGGGGTATTGCACCTCCGCGAACCTACTGTGCGAAAAATAAAGTGTAAATGGGGGTATTGCACCTCCGCGAACTTACTGTGCGACAAATAAAGTGTAAGTGGGGGTATTGCACCTCCGCGAACTTACTGTGCGAAAAATAAAGTGTAAGTGGGGGTATTGCACCTCTGTGAACTTACTGGGCGAAAACTAAAGTGTAAGTGGGGGTATTGCACCTCCGCGAACTTACTGTGCGAAAAATAAGGTGGTAAGTGGGGGTATTGCACCTCCGTGAACTTACTGTGCGATAAATAAAGTGTAAGTGGGGGTATTGCACCTCGGCGAACTTACTGTGCGAAAAATAAAGTGTAAGTGGGGGTATTGCACCTCCGCGAACTTACTGTGCGAAAAATAAGGTGGTAAGTGGGGGTATTGCACCTCCGTGAACTTACTGTGCGATAAATAAAGTGTAAGTGGGGGTATTGCACCTCGGCGAACTTACTGTGCGAAAAATAAAGTGTAAGTGGGGGTATTGCACCTCCGCGAACTTACTGTGCGAAAAATAAGGTGGTAAGTGGGGGTATTGCACCACCTTGAACTTACTGTACGAAAAATAAAGTGGTAAGTGGGGGTATTGCACCTCCGCGAACTTACTGTGCGAAAAATAACGTGTAACTGGGGGTATTGCACCTCCGCGAACTTACTGTGCGAAAAATAAAGTGTAAGTGGGGGTATTGCACCTCCGCGAACTTTCTGTGCGAAAAATAAAGTGTAAGTGGGGGTATTGCACCTCTGCGAACTTACTGTGCGAAAAATAAAGTGTAAGTGGGGGTATTGCACCTCCGCGAACTTACGGTGCTAAAAATAAAGTGGTAAGTGGGGGTATTGCACCTTCGCGAACTTACCGTGCCAAAAATAAGGTGGTAAGTGGGGGTATTGCACCTCCGCGAACATTCTGTGCGAAAAATAAGGTGGTAAGTGGGGGTATTGCACCTCCGCGAACTTACCGTGCGAAAAATAACGTGTAAGTGGGGGTATTGCACCTCCGCGAACTTACTGTGCGAAAAATAAGGTGGTAAGTGGGGGTATTGCACCTCCGTGAACCTACTGTGCGAAAAATAAAGTGGTAAGTGGGGGTATTGCACCTCCGCGAACTTACTGTGCGAAAAATAAAGTGGTAAGTGGGGGTATTGCACCTCTGCGAACTTACTGTGCGAAAAATAAGGTGGTAAGTGGGGGTATTGACCCTCTGCGAACTTACTGTGCGAAAAATAAGGTGGTAAGTTGGGATATTGCACCTCCGCGAACTTACTGTGCGAAAAATAAGGGGGTTAGTGGGGGTATTGCACCTCCGCGAACTTACTGTGCGAAAAATAAAGTGTAAGTGGGGGTATTGCACCTCCGCGAACTTACGGTGCGAAACATAAGGTGGTAAGTGGGGGTATTGCACCTCCGCAAACTTACCGTGCGAAAAATAAAGTGTAAGTGGAGGTATTGCACCTCCGCGAACTTACTGTGCGAAAAATAAGGTGGTAAGTGGGGGTATTGCACCTCCGCGAACTTACCGTGCGAAAAATAACGTGTAAGTGGGGGTATTGCACCTCCGCGAACTTACTGTGCGAAAAATAAGGTGGTAAGTGGGGGTATTGCACCTCTGCGAAGTTACTGTGCGAAAAATATGGTGGTAAGTGGGGGTATTACACCTCCGCGAACTTACTCTGCCAAAAATAAGGTGGTAAGTGGGGGTATTGCACGTCCGCGAACTTAGTGTGCGAAAAATAAGGTGGTAAGTGGGGGTATTGCTCCTCCGCGAACTTACTGTGCGAAAAATAAAGTGGTAAGTGGGGGTATTGCACCTCCGCGAACCTACTGTGCGAAAAATAAAGTGGTAAGTGGGGATATTGCACCTCCGCGAACCTATTGTGCAAAAAATAAGGGGGTAAGTGGGGGTATTGCACCTCCGCGAACTTACCGTGCGAAAAATAAAGTGTAAGTGGGGGTATTGCACCTCCGCGAACTTACTGTGCAAAAAATAAAGGGTAAGTGCGGGTATTGCACCTCCGCGAACTTATTGTGCGAAAAATAAGGGGGTAAGTGGGGGTTTTGCACCTCCGCGAACTTACTGTGCGATAAATATAGTGTAAGTGGGGGTATTGCACATCCGCGAACTTACGGTGTGAAAAATAAGGTGGTAAGTGGGGGTATTGCACCTCCGCGAACTTACCGTTCGAAAAATAAGGTGGTAAGTGGGGGTATTGCACCTCGGCGAACTTACTGTGCGAAAAATAAGGTGGTAAGTGGGGGTATTGCACCTCCGCGAACTTACTGTGCGAAAAATAAGGTGTAAGTGGGGGTATTGCACCTCCGCGAACTTGCTGTGCGAAAAATAAAGTGTAAGTGGGGGTATTGCACCTCCACGAACTTACTGTGCGAAAAATAAAGTGTAACTGGGGGTATTGCACCTCCGCGAACTTACTGTGCCAAAAATAAAGTGTAAGTGGGGGTATTGCAACTCTGCGAACTTACTGTGCGAAAAATAAGGGGGTAAGTGGGGGTATTGCTCCTCCGCGAACTTACTGTGCGAAAAATAGCGTGGTAAGTGGGGGTATTGCACCACCGTGAACTTACTGTACGAAAAATAAAGTGGTAAGTGGGGGTATTGCACATCCGCGAACTTACTGTGCGAAAAATAAGGTGGTAAGTGGGGGTATTGCACATCCGCGAACTTACTGTGCGAAAAATAAGGGGGTAAGAGGGGGTATTGCACATCCGCGAACTTACTGTGCGAAAAATAAGGTGGTAAGTGGGGGTATTGCACCACCGTGAACTTACTGTACGAAAAATAAAGTGGTAAGTGGGGGTATTGCACCTCCGCGAACTTACTGTGCGAAAAATAACGTGTAACTGGGGGTATTGCACCTCCGCGAACTTACTGTGCGAAAAATAAAGTGTAAGTGGGGGTATTGCACCTCCGCGAACTTACTGTGCGAAAAATAAAGTGTAAGTGGGGGTATTGCACCTCTGCGAACTTACTGTGCGAAAAATAAAGTGTAAGTGGGGGTATTGCACCTCCGCGAACTTACGGTGCTAAAAATAAAGTGGTAAGTGGGGGTATTGCACCTGCGCGAACTTACCGTGCCAAAAATAAGGTGGTAAGTGGGGGTATTGCACCTCCGCGAACATTCCGTGCGAAAAATAAGGTGGTAAGTGGGGGTATTGCACCTCCGCGAACTTACCGTGCGAAAAATAACGTGTAAGTGGGGGTATTGCACCTCCGCGAACTTACTGTGCGAAAAATAAGGTGGTAAGTGGGGGTATTGCACCTCCGTGAACCTACTGTGCGAAAAATAAAGTGGTAAGTGGGGGTATTGCACCTCCGCGAACTTACTGTGCGAAAAATAAAGTGGTAAGTGGGGGTATTGCACCTCTGCGAACTTACTGTGCGAAAAATAAGGTGGTAAGTGGGGGTATTGACCCTCTGCGAACTTACTGTGCGAAAAATAAGGTGGTAAGTTGGGATATTGCACCTCCGCGAACTTACTGTGCGAAAAATAAGGGGGTTAGTGGGGGTATTGCACCTCCGCGAACTTACTGTGCGAAAAATAAAGTGTAAGTGGGGGTATTGCACCTCCGCGAACTTACGGTGCGAAACATAAGGTGGTAAGTGGGGGTATTGCACCTCCGCAAACTTACCGTGCGAAAAATAAAGTGTAAGTGGAGGTATTGCACCTCCGCGAACTTACTGTGCGAAAAATAAGGTGGTAAGTGGGGGTATTGCACCTCCGCGAACTTACCGTGCGAAAAATAACGTGTAAGTGGGGGTATTGCACCTCCGCGAACTTACTGTGCGAAAAATAAGGTGGTAAGTGGGGGTATTGCACCTCTGCGAAGTTACTGTGCGAAAAATATGGTGGTAAGTGGGGGTATTACACCTCCGCGAACTTACTCTGCCAAAAATAAGGTGGTAAGTGGGGGTATTGCACGTCCGCGAACTTAGTGTGCGAAAAATAAGGTGGTAAGTGGGGGTATTGCTCCTCCGCGAACTTACTGTGCGAAAAATAAAGTGGTAAGTGGGGGTATTGCACCTCCGCGAACCTACTGTGCGAAAAATAAAGTGGTAAGTGGGGATATTGCACCTCCGCGAACCTACTGTGCAAAAAATAAGGGGGTAAGTGGGGGTATTGCACCTCCGCGAACTTACCGTGCGAAAAATAAAGTGTAAGTGGGGGTATTGCACCTCCGCGAACTTACTGTGCAAAAAATAAAGGGTAAGTGCGGGTATTGCACCTCCGCGAACTTATTGTGCGAAAAATAAGGGGGTAAGTGGGGGTTTTGCACCTCCGCGAACTTACTGTGCGATAAATATAGTGTAAGTGGGGGTATTGCACATCCGCGAACTTACGGTGTGAAAAATAAGGTGGTAAGTGGGGGTATTGCACCTCCGCGAACTTACCGTTCGAAAAATAAGGTGGTAAGTGGGGGTATTGCACCTCGGCGAACTTACTGTGCGAAAAATAAGGTGGTAAGTGGGGGTATTGCACCTCCGCGAACTTACTGTGCGAAAAATAAGGTGTAAGTGGGGGTATTGCACCTCCGCGAACTTGCTGTGCGAAAAATAAAGTGTAAGTGGGGGTATTGCACCTCCACGAACTTACTGTGCGAAAAATAAAGTGTAACTGGGGGTATTGCACCTCCGCGAACTTACTGTGCCAAAAATAAAGTGTAAGTGGGGGTATTGCAACTCTGCGAACTTACTGTGCGAAAAATAAGGGGGTAAGTGGGGGTATTGCTCCTCCGCGAACTTACTGTGCGAAAAATAGCGTGGTAAGTGGGGGTATTGCACCACCGTGAACTTACTGTACGAAAAATAAAGTGGTAAGTGGGGGTATTGCACATCCGCGAACTTACTGTGCGAAAAATAAGGTGGTAAGTGGGGGTATTGCACATCCGCGAACTTACTGTGCGAAAAATAAGGGGGTAAGAGGGGGTATTGCACATCCGCGAACTTACTGTGCGAAAAATAAGGTGGTAAGTGGGGGTATTGCACCACCGTGAACTTACTGTACGAAAAATAAAGTGGTAAGTGGGGGTATTGCACCTCCGCGAACTTACTGTGCGAAAAATAACGTGTAACTGGGGGTATTGCACCTCCGCGAACTTACTGTGCGAAAAATAAAGTGTAAGTGGGGGTATTGCACCTCCGCGAACTTACTGTGCGAAAAATAAAGTGTAAGTGGGGGTATTGCACCTCTGCGAACTTACTGTGCGAAAAATAAAGTGTAAGTGGGGGTATTGCACCTCCGCGAACTTACGGTGCTAAAAATAAAGTGGTAAGTGGGGGTATTGCACCTGCGCGAACTTACCGTGCCAAAAATAAGGTGGTAAGTGGGGGTATTGCACCTCCGCGAACATTCCGTGCGAAAAATAAGGTGGTAAGTGGGGGTATTGCACCTCCGCGAACTTACCGTGCGAAAAATAACGTGTAAGTGGGGGTATTGCACCTCCGCGAACTTACTGTGCGAAAAATAAGGTGGTAAGTGGGGGTATTGCACCTCCGTGAACCTACTGTGCGAAAAATAAAGTGGTAAGTGGGGGTATTGCACCTCCGCGAACTTACTGTGCGAAAAATAAAGTGGTAAGTGGGGGTATTGCACCTCCGCGAACTTACTGTGCGAAAAATAAGGTGGTAAGTGGGGGTATTGCACCTCTGCGAACTTACTGTGCGAAAAATAAGGTGGTAAGTGGGGGTATTGACCCTCTGCGAACTTACTGTGCGAAAAATAAGGTGGTAAGTTGGGATATTGCACCTCCGCGAACTTACTGTGCGAAAAATAAGGGGGTTAGTGGGGGTATTGCACCTCCGCGAACTTACTGTGCAAAAAATAAAGTGTAAGTGGGGGTATTGCACCTCCGCGAACTTACGGTGCAAAACATAAGGTGGTAAGTGGGGGTATTGCACCTCCGCAAACTTACCGTGCGAAAAATAAAGTGTAAGTGGAGGTATTGCACCTCCGCGAACTTACGGTGCGAAAAATAAGGTGGTAAGTGGGGGTATTGCACCTCCGCGAACTTACCGTGCGAAAAATAACGTGTGAGTGGGGGTATTGCACCTCCGCGAACTTACTGTGCGAAAAATAAGGTGTCAAGTGGGGGTATTGCACCTCTGCGAAGTTACTGTGCGAAAAATAAGGTGGTAAGTGGGGGTATTGCACCTCTGCGAACTTACTGTGCGAAAAATATGGTGGTAAGTGGGGGTATTGCACCTCCGCGAACTTACTCTGCCAAAAATAAGGTGGTAAGTGGGGGTATTGCACGTCCGCGAACTTAGTGTGCGAAAAATAAGGTGGTAAGTGGGGGTATTGCTCCTCCGCGAACTTACTGTGCGAAAAATAAAGTGGTAAGTGGGGGTATTGCACCTCCGCGAACCTACTGTGCGAAAAATAAAGTGGTAAGTGGGGATATTGCACCTCCGCGAACCTACTGTGCAAAAAATAAGGGGGTAAGTGGGGGTATTGCACCTCCGCGAACTTACTGTGCGAAAAATAAGGGGGTAAGTGGGGGTATTGCACCTCCGCGAACTTACCGTGCGAAAAATAAAGTGTAAGTGGGGGTATTGCACCTCCGCGAACTTACTGTGCAAAAAATAAAGGGTAAGTGCGGGTATTGCACCTCCGCGAACTTATTGTGCGAAAAATAAGGGGGTAAGTGGGGGTTTTGCACCTCCGCGAACTTACTGTGCGATAAATATAGTGTAAGTGGGGGTATTGCACCTCCGCGAACTTACGGTGTGAAAAATAAGGTGGTAAGTGGGGGTATTGCACCTCCGCGAACTTACCGTTCGAAAAATAAGGTGGTAAGTGGGGGTATTGCACCTCCGCGAACTTACCGTGCGAAAAATAAGGGGGTAAGTGGGGGTATTGCACCTCCGCGAACTTACCGTCCGAAAAATAAGGGGGTAAGTGGGGGTATTGCACCTCCGCGAACTTACCGTGCGAAAAATAAAGTGTAAGTGGGGGTATTGCACCTCCGCGAACTTACTGTGCAAAAAATAAAGGGTAAGTGCGGGTATTGCACCTCCGCGAACTTATTGTGCGAAAAATAAGGGGGTAAGTGGGGGTTTTGCACCTCCGCGAACTTACTGTGCGATAAATATAGTGTAAGTGGGGGTATTGCACCTCTGCGAACTTACTGTGCGAAAAATAAGGGGGTAAGTGGGGGTATTGCTCCTCCGCGAACTTACTGTGCGAAAAATAGAGTGTAAGTGGGGGTGTTGCACCTCCGCGAACTTACTGTGCGAAAATTAAAGTGTAAGTGGGGGTATTGCAGCTCCGCGAACTTATTGTGCGAAAAATAAGGTGTAAGTGGGGGTATTGCACCTCCGCGAACTTACTGTGCGAAAAATAAAGTGTAAGTGGGGGTATTGCACCTCAGCGAACTTACTGTGCGAAAAATAAGGTGTAAGTGGGGGTATTGCACCTCCGTGAACTTACTGTGCGAAAAATAAGGGGGTAAGTGGGGGTATTGCACCTCCGCGAACTTACCGTGCGAAAAATAAAGTGTAAGTGGGGGTATTGCACCTCCGCGAACTTACTGTGCAAAAAATAAAGGGTAAGTGGGGGTATTGCACCTCCGCGAACTTATTGTGCGAAAAATAAGGGGGTAAGTGGGGGTTTTGCACCTCCGCGAACTTACTGTGCGATAAATATAGTGTAAGTGGGGGTATTGCACATCCGCGAACTTACGGTGTGAAAAATAAGGTGGTAAGTGGGGGTATTGCACCTCCGCGAACTTACCGTTCGAAAAATAAGGTGGTAAGTGGGGGTATTGCACCTCGGCGAACTTACTGTGCGAAAAATAAGGTGGTAAGTGGGGGTATTGCACCTCCGCGAACTTACTGTGCGAAAAATAAGGTGTAAGTGGGGGTATTGCACCTCCGCGAACTTGCTGTGCGAAAAATAAAGTGTAAGTGGGGGTATTGCACCTCCACGAACTTACTGTGCGAAAAATAAAGTGTAACTGGGGGTATTGCACCTCCGCGAACTTACTGTGCCAAAAATAAAGTGTAAGTGGGGGTATTGCAACTCTGCGAACTTACTGTGCGAAAAATAAGGGGGTAAGTGGGGGTATTGCTCCTCCGCGAACTTACTGTGCGAAAAATAGAGTGTAAGTGGGGGTATTGCACCTCCGCGAACTTACTGTGCGAAAATTAAAGTGTAAGTGGGGGTATTGCAGCTCCGCGAACTTACTGTGCGAAAAATAAGGTGTAAGTGGGGGTATTGCACCTCTGCGTAATGAGATATGATGTCCAACAAAAGGGGGGAATTTGTTCTCTTGTGGGTTGGACACTATATATACCTTTAGTTTAAGGGTTTTAGGCATCATATCTCATTTTTAGTTTTTAGCAGCCGCCTCTTAGGTTTCTTTTCTAGGGATTTATTCCTCCCTTTTGTTGGAGCAGCCGCCACCATTAATCCTTCTTCAAACAGGAGCTTTTAAGCTCCGGCCGGTATTTATTAAGCTTTCATTCCCTTTCTTGTCTCTTTACTTATATGTTATTTATTAGATTTGTTTTTATTACTTGTTTGCATGAGCGGCTAAGCTCATCTTCTTAGTAAAGGGTGTTTCAAGGGTGTGCAAGGATTAGTTAAGAGGCCTGGTTGTGTTTAATATATTCTTATTGTTGTATTTGCTTGTCTGTCATTTTCTTGCCCTAGATTACCTCTTTAGCAATGACAGTGTGGGGAGGTGCTGGGAGGATGACGAAGTGTCTGGGTTACCTCTTTAGCAGTGACAGTGTGGGGAGGTGCTCGGGAGGATGGCGAGGTGTCTAGGTCATCTCTTTAGTAGTGACAGTGTGGGGAGGTGATAGACCCCTATAGAATGTCTATGGCACGAGAATTAAATCTCTTTACGCTGATGATTAACTAACCTGAATGCAACCTAAGAATACCCTTTTGCTAAGATCTCTTCCCATCAGATTAATATCTCTTTTATTGCTCTTCTTGTGTTTCTTGCCCTTGAACTGCTTTTAGTTATCTTGCCCTTGATTGTTAGTTACTTTGATGCCCTCGAATGTTTGTTACTTTTGTGTTGTGATTTGCAGTTTTGATTATTTGTCTTGTTAGCTCCCACTTCTGCGTTGATTAATTTGTTAATCAACTTAAACCCCCCTAGAGTTACTGTTCCATTTGGCTGCATTTATCCATTGTTATACATATTTTAGTGAGCTTTTTATCCTTCAATCTCTGTGGTTCGACCCTGTCTTGCCCTTTACACATTTTAACTGTGCAATTAGGCATCAGGAAATTAGTATATTTGAGTGACGATCATTGGCTACTCAAATTACTTTGGGTCTGGTGGCTCCTCCATGAGGGGGTGGAAACCTTTATAGAACAACTCCAATCTGTGGTCTTGCACTTTGGAAACGAGGCTCGTGTCCATATTCTGAGTTGCAATCACCCCGTGATCATAAATCTTTGTGACAAGGTAAGGGCCTGTCTACCTATGCTTCAATTTTCTGGAAAAGAGCCTAAGCCGAGAATTGTAGAGTAAAACTTTCTGTCCAGTAGCCAAGGTCTTAGCAGAGAGAAACTTATCGTAACGAGGCGTCTTGCCCTGATCGTGTCACGGGCAAGCTGTGAAGCTGGATTGGCATTGGTCATCTTGCCCTTGCTTGTCAAGGCAGTGGCGGTAACAGTTGGGGCGGGTTTTGGTTCCATGGCTTTGGGGACATCAGGAGTGGGTACGAAAGCTACCAGAGCTAGCTGAGGGGCGTCTAGGGCTGGTGCGAGTGTCTTGACCTTGACGGTTGTCCATCCAAGGGCCTCTCGGTATCCTTTGAGTGTAGACACCAGTTCGCGCTCTGTAGCAGGATCGAGCTTGCTAGAGATGATCACTGGGAGTGTGTCATGTTCGCCAAGGTAGGTGTACTTGAGGTGCGAGGGCAAGCTCTTCAACTCCGACTTTGGGTCCTGCAAAAGAGAGGGGGCAAGCTGCGAAATATGAGTAAGGAGATCAGTTGGAAGAAGAATAATAACAGGAGGAGAAGGGATAACAGAATGCTCTTTCAAAGCAGCGACGACTTCATGCAACTCAGGTGGAGTCACAAGCGTTAAGGCGAAGGTGTCCAGCGCGAGGGGTGGAATACTCCTATCTAGGGCAAGCTGTAGAGAATCATCATTAGCAGGTTTACAAACATTAGTAACAAAAGGGTGACCAATATCAACAAAGTTTACGCTAGAAAACTCCGTGGGGCATCTCATATCATCAAGCATATTGAACTTTATGGTCTCGTCGTCGAACTCAAGAGTGATGGAGAGCAATGCGCCGGAGGGGTCTCCGGCGGAAACACTCCGATGCTTAAGTCAGTATGAGTACTGAATTTGGCAGAGTTTAGGCCAGTAGTGTATGCTTACCTGCCTCCTTTGTGGGGGAGGTATTTATAGGAGAACACGGGTGTTCCCGCCCGTGTAAACGAGTATGGAGCTATCGCTTGTGTTAGGGTCTGTGGTTCGCCCTTATCGTGACACGCTACCTTGGCGGTAGGTGTATAGGTAGATATTGCCACGGTAGGATAATAGCCGGAGCGTTCTTCCTGACGCATGGTTTCCTCTGGGGGGGAGATAACCCCTTGAGCCATCCAAAAGGTCCGTGAGAGGAGCCGGTAGGGCATCGTTAACCCTCATAGCGTTAGCCTTCGGGGGAGGTATTAACCTTGTCCCTACCGCGGCGGTGCGAAACGGTGGTTATGTCCTTTCCCACTGGGTGATAGACGAAAGTACCCTTTCTTTTAGGTGAATTGTTATCATAAGCCCAACTGAAAATGAGCCCGAGTGTTTACCAAGGGTTGACGTTCCTTCTCTTATGGAGAGTCCCTCTGAGTACCGGGGTGGTTCTGCATCAAAAATCAGTCCTGACGGTTTTTTGTCAGGATCTATAAATCAGAGGTTTCGCTGCACTAGTTTCTTCGCATTTTCACGTCCTTTCTTTTCCTATTTCGCCATGGATGAACTGACTCGCAATTTCCTGATCTCCAAAACTCTGACCCTGAAGAATCTTTCTGAGGGTGACATCGGCTTCCTGGAGAGGATGATCACCAAGACCTCCGAGGATGTCTTGGAGTTGCAGGGGGTGCTAACCCCTATTCTGTCTAGACAGCTGGGAATAACTTTGGAGGATTTTAGTCCCCTAGAGAGTCTGGCGAAACTGGCCACTATCACTGCTCACCTTGATGTGGTGGCCTCGATGCTGCAGCAGAGGAAAGATCTGCTGGCCTGCTGCCTAAAGGGCATGAGAGCCTGCTCTACCGAACTGACCTCCGTTGCTGACGCTTTAAGGGAGGTTCCCGTTGTGCCAGGGGAAGATGATGCTGGGTCCAATATCTGACCACTGGCTTTGCTTCTTCTCGTTGTTTTTCCTTATGCTTCTTGTACATATTTGAACGCTAAGGCCACCTGGCCATAAATAAATAGCTGTCTCTGCTTTTTCCCAAGTCTCCTCCTTTTTCTTCTTGCTTGGTTGCTTGCTACATTGGTTGGAATTATTTGTCATGAGCCCAACTGAAAATGGGTCTTCCTCGGGACATTGTACTGCAGTGGTCGTGTTCCGGGAATTAGCAATGAATGATCTGTCTTGACTGTTACAGGGCCATCTTTTCAGTGGTAGGTGATTGGGCAGTTATTTAGTGCCCTTTGATTGGCGCGTTCGACGAGCAGATGTGCCTATGGTGGATCGGATTCTGCAATTGCAGTTATTTTTCCCAAGCGTCTTAATTGATTTTTCAGGGATCTGCGCGAGGGTCGAAGTGCTTACTCGGCTATATAAAGGGGGTTGCTTTCCCTTTCCTGTTCATCTTCATCCTTTCCCTTTTCTTTTGCATTTTTGCTTTTGCAGGTCACATGGCAGATTTTTATTTCTTGAGTTCCATGGATCGCGACTCCTTGCCGACTCCCCCGACTTCGCCGGACTCAGATCATCCCCCTCCTTCGCCACCATGGAGGCCTCCGGTCCGCCGAAAAGGTCGTAAGAGGCAGGGGAAACGAACTCCCAAGGCGCCCCTCGCGACTTTGGCTTCTTCTGGTTCTGCTATTCAAGAGGGCGGCAAACGCTTTCCTTCCCTTGATTGTTCGCTGAATAATTCTTTTCCCACCAATGCTGGTGCGGGGTTGGCAGATTCGAGTATCAAAGGAAAGTCAGGCCCGTCAGGATCCTGCCCGGGAAGGGAGGCAGACAAACCTGTCCCGAATGCTGACGGGAAGATGCCCTTTCTTGATGATGACGGGGTTTATCACCATGGCATTTACTGGCCTGATGAGGATTAGCCTCTTTGCGTTGTACCCGCCTGTTGGCGTTTTATGAATAAAATAATGCTTTCTGTCTTTTCATTTTTGTCGTTATTTTCGTTAGCCTGCTGGTCCTTGGTGCTAGCTAACGTTAGCGGTTGGCTTGACTGAGGCAATCGCTTCGCGGTTACTCTGACTGAGTCAACACTGTCGCCCTTTTGGGGAGTTACGACGAATAAATTTCTTTTTTCAAATTTCTTTAATGCGCTTCCACGTGGCCAACTTCTTTTACACGCGTCTTCACCCGATTGGTGCCTCAATTAATGCGGTGGCATTTTTATCCTTTAAGAAGGGCCATTCTTTGTTTTTTCAAAACTTTTGCCCTCACTTCGAATTTTTTCCTTTTTGTCTTCCTTCGTCTTCTTCTCCGAATACCTTTCCGGCCGCTCGCCACTGTCCGCCTATTTCTCTGCAATTCTTCTCTTTTAAGGTACCAATTCGACCCTTCTCCGATTTCCTTTTTTGTTGGTTTGCTATGGCTAGGAATAGACCTCGCCAGATTATCTCTAGGCCCATGGATCCAGAGGTCGCCCAATCACCGAGCATTTTTACATGCGACGTGGTTCTGAAAGCCGAATTGGAGGAACATGGTATTACCTTTCCTCCTAGGCATGAGCCTTCTATCCCTGGAAGTGATATGCGGCTTCATAATCCAGCGTGGGGCCACAGTAGGCTTCTTTACTTTAAGATGTTCCTTTATGGTTTCCGTTTTCCCGTTCATGAGTCGATACTAACTCTGCTGCGAGAGTATAGCCTTAATTCTGCCCAGATAACTCCTTCCTCCTGGTGTGCGGTATAATTGGCTACCGGAGCGCCGCAAGAGGACGGACTCCAGCCCTGTCGCAACGACGGTAATTACTAGCGATGACGAGGATGCGGATGCTAAGTCAGACCTTTGCCACGCTTCTTCCCTTGCTGCTTCCCAGCGTCAGAAAAAACTTCGAGTGGCCACTAGCGGACAAGCTACCGGGACATCTCCTGTGGATGTGGCAACTGTTTCTACGCCTGCTGTTTCGTCTGAGGCAGGCGCCTCTCAGCCAACGGAAGCCGCTGAGGCATTGGAAAAAACTTATTCTACTGAGGGAGAGGCCCTACCGATGGAATGTCCTCCTCCCATATCTGACGCTCCTGATTCTCCGATTTCTCATTGTATTCCTGACGTAGTGGTCACGCCTCCTGTTGCGAATTCGACTACTGAGCTACCGCCTAGGGTTACTCCACAGCTGTTTTTTACTCCTATCAAGAGTACTTTTTCCCAGGGCTCTTCTCCACCTCCATCGATCAATCTTGCCTATGGCGGTCCTGACGGGGTCCCGGCCTACCGTATGAATCTTGCAGGGTTTTGCTTTGATGCCCTTCGCGCTGTCGGGGTTCCCCAACCTTTTTCTCGAGATGAGTTTACTGCACCCTTGATAGGAGAGATGCTGAGCTCCAAAAAGGAGAAAGAGGAATTTCTTCAACTCCCTCCCTCGGCACGCTTTCGCCGTGTTCTGAATGATTCTCTGGACTTCTTCCGCCATTTGAATTATCAATTCAAAATTCACGATCGCGAGTCACATAATTTTTCCAGCGCATTATGTGTTGCGAAGGTGCAGCTTGAAAAGGCGGTGGAGCACTCTAGGTTGCTGACGCGTCTCTGTGAATCGTCCCAAACAGAATTGAACAGAGAAAAGTCTATCGGGAAAGCTAAGATAGAGGTTCTGGAGGCAGAACTAGCGCTAGAAAAGAAGAAAAATCTCTTTCTCCGCGAAGAGATACTTGTTCGAGATGAGGAGTCTGCTAGGGCGCCATTAAAGGAAGAGTTATGGAGGAAGAGGGTTCTGGAGGCCTTCGTTTCTGGATTTGCAGCCCGTTTCAAAGGTAACCCTTCGGATCCGGCCCAGGTAGCTGATTACATATCTATCGTGATGGGTGAGATTAGCAAAGGTGACAACGGTTCTTCTGGTCCCTCGGGGGAGGGAACCTAACGCTAGCGATGGTGCCTGGGCCTTTCCTTGTTTTTCTTGCTGTCGCCTCTTTTCTTTTGTTTTTTCTTGAAAACCATTCGAACATTATTTTCCTTGTAATAATGCTGACGCTTTGTAACCTTTGTCGTATTGTATGATTCATCGTGATATTACCGTTATTCCTTTCTTATCTTCTTTGTACCATCGCACCGTTTGGCAAGGCCAGCGCTGCTTTTTATGTTGTTTTTTTTTTTTTTTTTTTAATCAATCCCCCAGTCCCTCATTTAATGCGACTTGAAGCGTAATGATGAAAGAAGACATGTGTCCTTCCACAGAGAGGCGTTTGGAGCAGGCGTCTCCTAGGGAGGTGCGAGTGCAGAAGCGTTTCGTCCTTATTTCAAATTTGCACCTTCTGGTGCGTGCCTTACTTTATGACACGCTACCTCGCCACGTGTCTGCTGCTGACTGGTCGTGTCCTTTCAGGGTTATATCTATTGTTTCTTCTACCCCTTATTCTTTTTCCATCTTTTCCCTTATACGCCATTACGTCTTTGGATAAATACTTTGCACCGCTCTCTCTTTCTGGCTCGAGACTCCTCGTGTTCTCTTCACGAAGGTACCAGGTACACGTCCTTTTTCTTTTCTCTTTACTTTTTTCTTGTTAGCCATGGCTAGAACTAAGAAATCCTCTGAAGAGGGAGACCCTCAAAGGTCCTCCGGGGAAGAAGTAATTGATACTACTCCCACTTCTCTGTACACTCTGTCCTTAATTAACCGTAGACTTGCTGGGTTTACTGCACGATTTCCCAAGGAATATCCCGTGCATCCTGCTTCTGAGTCGCTTCGACTGAACAGCATTATGCCCGGAAATAGTAGAATGCTGTATGCTAAGCTCTTCAATCATGGGTTTCGTCTCCCTCTTGACCCGCTCGTAAAATTGTTGTTGGCTGATTCTGATTTGGCTCCGGCTCAGTTGAGTCCTAACGCAATTTGCGTTGTTAGTACTTTTGCCGCATTGTGCCATTTCAAGGGGATAGAATCTCCCACTTTAGCGTTGCTTCAAGACATTTTCCAGTTGTATTCCCGTAAAGGGGTGATATCGATATCGCCTCGCTACGAAGACGGCTCTTTGAAGCCCTTTACCTAGAAGCTTATGGGCATTGAGTCTTCTATTCCTCACTGGAAAGAGGAATTTTTTATTGTTGATCTGCCTGAGCCGTTGTGGAGGGCTGGCTTCAATGAAACAATTAAAGATGGGGCTTGGGGTCATCGGAAACCCCTTTCCGACCCAGAGGATGGCTGGTTGAAGACGCTGCTTCAATTTGATTTTAGTGTTGATGCCCGAAAAGTGGCCAACGGGTTGCCCGTGGAACGGTGCAAGAAGGGTGAGCGTTTGACCTTTTTCCTTTGCGTTGTCAAGAAGTACTAATGCTAACGTTTTGTAACTGTGCAGTGCCTCCGCCTGGTTGAGAGCCCGAGTATTTCCGGAGGAGAAGGAAACAGGAGGCGAAAAAGAAGGCTGCCGCGGAAGCTAGGGCTGCTGCTAACGCCGAGGAAGGGGAGGCCACTGCTACCGCTAACGTTACGGGCACTCGGGTTGTAAGAAAGAAATGGCATAGGAAAGCACGCGCTGCCCAACCCGTTTCGTCCCAAACTGTTGTTTCTTCAGGGGCCACGGTTGATCCGATTCCAGTTGGAATTCCTCTTGTATCTTCAACCACTCAGGTGTGTATTTTTCTTCTTTTTAAAACTTTGTTTTTCTTTTTGCACGATTTCCTTACGTTCTGCGTTATTTAGGAAGTCGTTGCCGCTTCTGCCCCCTCCACCTCCCAGGGAGATATGGCTATCGCAAATGTCCTTCGCGAGCGTCAGAAGAAGGCTCGCCATGAGCTTCAGAATAGCCCTTCTTCCTCGGCCGCCAACCGTACTTCGAGTGTCCTTGGGGGCGAGGGTGCGTCTGCTGATCAATCTGAACATGTTGATTTTAGTGGTCAGCCCCATGTGCCTCCTGGTTCTCCAATTCATTCTGCTCACACCCCAACGGGCTATGATTCCGATGCCCTTAATCTTGAGGTGCCTTGAGGAAAATGAGGTCTTAATGCCTAACGTGGAAGGTTCCACCAGTCGGCCAGCTTCTCCTGCTGCGTTGTTCTTTGTTCCGATGCCTCATCCAACCATCGCGAGGGGTGGTCCCGCCCCTGCCTTAATGGCTGGTATCTCTCAGTACGAGCCTCCTCTCTTGCCAACTCACCACATCAGCTTACGCTCTTTTAGGGACAATATTCTGCAGTTTCCTGCCGATGCTGATAATGATACCGTGCTTTCCTCTACCGCTTATCTGGTGGCAGAGATTTTGTCCCTTCCGAGAGAGAGGGATGCCTTTGCTCTCAGGCGCTTTCTATGCTTTGCCATCTTCACTATATGGATGAGGAGAATGCCAGAATTGTGGCTAACGGGCAAGGAGAGATAAACAGGCTGCTGGACGAGTGACAACGTCTCGAAAATGCCCTCAATGCTGCCAACGAAGGTATGGAAGCTGCCCGGGGAGAGGCTACCGCTGTTAAGCAAGAGCTGGAGACCGCTAAGTTGGCTCTGGAAGAGGAGAAGCAAAAAAGTGCCGATCTGGCCATACGCCTTTCTCAGGAGGAAAATAATCTGCGTCTGGAGAGGCAGAGAAACGCTGAGCTGTCTGCCGATTTCTCCCTTAACGCTGAGAAGAATCGTTGGTACTTGGAGCAGGGCGGGGGAATCATGTCGGAAGCTGTGATGCATCACTATGGGGTTGAGGGGCTCCGCATTGACGATCTCTCTGCGTATTTTGACAAGAGAGCCTCATCCATTACTGATAGTGGTTTCTACCAGTGGAAGGCTGCTCAGCAAGGAGGGGTCAACGCGCCGCCTAATCCTTAGACTTCTTATTGTTTAGATGCTTTAAATTTTTTGTGGCTGACGTGCCTGTCCATATTTTGTACTTTAAACAATGTCGGCCTTGACTTGGTTAATCCCCTCTTTTTTGGATAATCTGCTTTTCTTCATAATACCGTTTGATCGCTTGTCCGCATAGGACGTTTGTCGTCCGGTTTCCATAGATATATAATATTCCCCCGTTTGCTTTTCATCAGCCGTATTCAAGTAGCTTTACCATTGTATCCTCCGATAACATTTCTGAGAGTAAGTCAGCATTGCTTCCGCATCTGCTGCACTCATATTCATTCCGTCCCTTGTTGTCAAAGGGGGCTTTATGTCTGTCTCAACGTTGTTGTTGCAGTATGGACACCTCTTCATCCTCGCTTCACCGGGTATCAACCGCGCGGCTACTAGTTAGGATCTCTTTTGTTTCCTTTCGCCAAAGATTGGCTCCAACATTCCTTCACCGGGTATCAACCGCGCGACTACTAGTTGGGATGCCCGTTGTTTTTTTTTTTTTTTTTGGCCAAAGATTGGCTTTGGGGAGTGCCTCGTCTTAGTGAGCTGTCTGATCAGGACCAGCCATCACAAGGATAGGACTTTTCACCCCCAAGCGTTGTGCCTCACGTCCGTGGAATCGTGCCTCGTCTCAATGGGCCGTCTATGTGAGCACGGTTACCACAAGGATAGGATTTTCACTTCCAGGACGGAGTTGGTCTCTCCTTGGGGCGTGCCTCTCCTTATGGGGTTACCACAAGAATAGGATTTCACTCCCAAGGATTCCGGGGCGTGCCTCATCTTAATGGGCCGTCTATGTGAGCACGGTTGCCGCAAGGATAGGATTTTCACTCCGGGAAGCCGTTTGGGGTCGTGCCTCGTCTTAATGGGCCGTCTATGTGAGCACGGTTACCACAAGGATAGGATTTTCACTCCCAAACGCCTTGTTATGCTAGGGCGTGCCTCATCTTAGTGAGCTGTCTGATCAGGACCAGCCATCACAAGGATAGGATTTTCACTCCTGGTATTCTTCGCTACCTGCATATTACCAGTAGCAAACGCACAGTGAATATCTCAATATTCATTTATTAGAATAACTTTGATGTTACCCGATTAGCTCCTGGCGTGGTATAGCCTCAGCCGAGCGATGTTCCAAGAGTTCTGCAAGGGCGTTCCCTCGAGTGTTTCCAGATGGTATGCTCCTTTTCCCACAATGCGGGTGACACGATACGGTCCATCCCAGTTTGGACTGAGTTTTCCCATACGTTGTCCTGCCGCCCGCCTGTCTCTGAGCACTAAATCTCCAGTTTTGAGCAATCACTCCCTCACTTGCCGGTTATGATATTGTGCCATTTTCCTTTTGTAGTGCAGGGTTTTCAGGAGGGTTTCCTCGTGTGTTTCTGGTAGAGTATCGAGGTTAGCTCGTAACCTTTCTTCGTTGTTTTCTTCTTTGAAATGAGCCACCCGAAGGCTCATCATGCCAATCTCGACTGGTGTGACAGCCTCGGTTCCGAATGCTAACGCGAATCTTTGCTCGATCTGGAACTCTGCTCATCGATCCCTGAAGAACTGGCTTGTGAATTGTGTCCCATTGTCGCTAACTAGCACGCGTGGTACTCCAAATCGCATGATGACTTGGTGTTTGAAGAAACGCTAGATTTTTTCGGTGGTGATGGTAGTTAACGCCTCAGCTTCGGCCCACTTTGTGAAGTAGTCTACCGCTACGACCACAAATTTTAACTGAGATCCGGCCTTTGGAAACGGGCCCAGGATGTCAATCCCCCATTTTGCAAACGGGCACGGAGCAACTATTTCTGAAATTGGCACGGCCGGCTTTCGAGGAATCTTAGCATATTCCTGGCATTTCTGACAGGTTTTCACGAAGTTATGACAATCTCGTCGAATGGTGGGCCAGTAAAATCCTGACCGGAAGACTTGGGCTGCCAGAGTAGCGCTAGCGATGTGCATGCCACATATCCCTTCGTGAATTTCACGTAACACATGTAAGCCTTCTTGTTCCGTTATGCATTTAGCGGCCGGGTGGGAGAAACATCTCCGTATTAACTCTCCGTTATAATATGTGCACCGTGCTGCCCGTTTTAGGGCCTTCTTTCTCTCTGTATGGTCTCACGGTAGTTTATCATGTTTTAGGTATTCTATCACTGGGATCCTCCAATCATTTTCCATTTCTTCCACACAGAGCGATGCCTGCTCTTCCATGAAAGAAGGTGTAGGCAGTTCTCCATAGCGCACGTCACTGGGTATTGAGGCTTCCGGATTGGCCGCCATCTTGGCGAGGCTATCAGCCTCTTCATTATTTTCTCTAGGAATGTGTTCAAAGGTGACCAGAGTACCTTTTTCCTGTATGTCTGACAGCTCACGCTTCACTTTGGCCAAGTATTGGGCCATGATGGGTTCTCTTGCTTGGGTGTTAACTGATTTTCCATTATTAGCTTGGAATCTCCTCGGATCTTTAAACGTGTTCTGCCTTCCTTCTCCACACCGGGAGTGGCTTCGATGGAGAAACTGTTTCCAATTCTGAGTCCTGCCAGCAGCGCTTCGTATTCAGCCGCATTGTTGGACAATGGCTGCAGGATTCTAATGGCGTATCGCATCTCCAGGCCGTTTGGTCCAACTAAGAAGACTCCTGCGCCTGCTAACTCTTGATTTTTTGCTCCATCTACGTGGATGACCCACGTATCTGCATGTCTCCGGAGGCGGTAGGCATGAACTTTCTGCTTCTTCCTCTAACAGATCTATTTTTGCATCCTTTGTGAACGTGCACTCAGCTATGAAGTCAGCTAACGCTTGGGCTTTAACGGCCGGTCTAGCTTTGTATTGCAACCCGTATTGTTCGAGCTCGATAGCCCAAATTAGCATTCTTCCTGAAGATTCAGGTTTTCTGAAGATCCTTCTCAACGGCTGATCCGTGAGTACAGTGACGGGGTGGGCTTGGAAATATCGATCCATCTTTCGCGTGGCTTGCACTAGAGCGAGTGCTATCTTCTCGATAGGAGCGTATCGCAGTTCGGCATCTTTCAATATGTGACTCACGAAGAATACAGGACGATGCACGTACCATTCACTTCGCACAAGGACGGCGCTGACTACCTCGTCAGCTATTCCCAAATATAAATATAGTTCATCGCCAGGCTCGGGCCTCGTCAGCACTAAATCTGATGACAGGTAAGCTTTTAGCCCTGCAAACGCTTTCTCACATTCCTCTGTCCACCCGAAAGGAGCCTTGTTTTGGATGACTTTGAAGAAAGGCAAACATCTCTCGCCTTGCTTAGATATAAATCGTCCTAACGCGATGATGCGCCCGGTTAGCTTCTGTATCTCTTTGACAGTCCGCGGGGGTATCATATCCTGTATGGCTTTTATCTTTGAAGGGTTGGGTTGGATGCCCTTCCGGCTGACCACATAGCCCAAGAATTTTCCTGTTTGGAATGCAAACATGCACTTCCGCGGGTTTAGCTTCATCTTGTGCTTTCTCATCACATTGAGAACTTCTTCCAAGTCAGCGAGGTGTTCTCTGAAACTCTGACTTTTGATCAAGATTTCATCCACGTAAGCCTCTACATTTCTTGATTTTCAAAAACTTTGTTTGCCATACGTTGAAATGTTGCTCCGGCATTCTTTAGCCCAAACGACATTGCGGTATAGCAGTATGTAGCCCTAGGAGTGATGAAGGCAGTTTTTTCTTCGTCCTCTACGGCCATAGGGATTTGGTGATATCCGGAATTTGCATCTAGGGAGCTTAGATAAGCATATCCAGCGGTTTGATCGACTAATTGATCTATTCGCGGAAGGGGATAGCAGTCCTTGGGACAGGCATTATTTAGGTTAGTGAAGTCGATGCACATGCGCCAGTCCCCGTTAGGCTTTGGAACCAACACAGGATTAGCTAGCCAGGTCGGGTATTGAACTTCTCGGATGAACCCCGCATCTGTGAGTTTTATCAACTCCTTTTCGATGGCCGCTATCTTTTCCGATGAAAAAGCACGTCGCTTTTGTTGAACGGGCTTGGCGTCAGGACTAACGTTCAGCCGGTGTTCCGCAACTTCCCGAGAGATTCCGGGCATGTTTGCTGGCTTCCACGCAAATTCTCCCTTGCATTTCCTCAACAGCCGGATTAATTGCGCGTTTTCTTCAAGGCTCAGTTTCTCACTGGCTAAGAGATTCATTTCACTATCCTTACCGATAGGGATTGATGCCATCTGATCTAGTGGCTGAGTGCACTTTTCTTCTTTATCATCGAACGGGTCGTCTGCCACGCAAACATAGCGGTCGCAACTCCTTTGAGTCATAAGCAAGTAGCATTCGGCTGCCAGCTTCTGGTCCCCTTTGATTGAGACCACGCTGTCCCACGAGGGATATTTCATCCGCAGGTGTTTTTGAGATATGGCCACTCCAAAACGATTAAGGAATGGTCGCCCTAAAATGGCATTATACGGTAACGTCAGGTCTACGACTAGAATTAATAACTCTTCGGAGCGTTTGGATGTGTCTTCCCGGAAGTACACCGGCAGAGATGTTACTCCGGCGACCGGAATCGGTACTCCGTCAATCCCAATAATTGGCCTCGTGCAAGGCAATAGATCACTGTCAGGTCGTTTCATCAAGTTGTACGCTTCCAATGAAAATAGGTTCACAGCGCTCCCGTTATCGACAAGGGTCCTTCTTACCCCATGACTTCCAATGACGGACGTTACGACCATCCGTCATTATGTGGGAAAACAATGCCTTTTTCGTCTTCCTCTGAGAAAGACAATATCATTCTGTCTAAGGCACTTATCGCCTCGATTTTCATTTGCGCGCTCTCCCGTTTGCGCTTTTCCCCAGGGTTGGGCATTTGCGGCATGATTTCCTCGCAATAGGGTGTTCCCCCAGCAATGATATTTATCATGGGCATCTGATCACTATCGATAGCGAGCGCTTCTCTATTTGGCCCGAGGGGAACTGCGTTAGCCCCTGTGGCGTGCGAAGGCGCTTGCCTCTGCTCAGTTGTCATTCCAGTTGGGTTGTTTCTGGCTTCTTCCCTTGCCTTTGTGGCAAATTCCCCAAGGTAGCCATCTTCGACCAATCGTTCTATAGCCAGTTTTAGTTCTCTGCATACATCTGTCGAATGTCCCTTGACCTTATGGAATTTGCAGTATGCATTTTCTCTTCCTCCCATGATTACTCCTGGTTTCACAGGAGCTGGGTAACGGATGGGCAAATTCCTCTGTTGGACTATCGCTAAGATCTCGGCTCTTTGGAGTATGAGAGATGGGAGGTCAGGGTCATATATCCGGCCTTTTGGCGGCTCCGTTTGCTTCCGAGTGGGGGACCCTCCGGGTCTTCCTTTCGAGAAGTTGCCTCTCTGCCGGTTAGGGGTTTTGGTATTATGCTCTTTCCACTGCCCGTGATCCTCGATGGGTCTAGCGTCAAGGGCATTGCTGTGCAGGACGTTATGGGCCACATATGGGTCTGTCGGCATGCCTCGGATCCAATCTCTATTTTCCTCCTCTTCCATTCTCGCATAGTTATGTGCTTTCAGCCTCAACGCGTCCAGGGTCATTGGGGGGTCCACTGTTAGCGTGTCTTTCAATTTACTGTATCGGCAGTTGCGTTTCAGGGCCTCAATCGCAAAATCGATAGTGACCCCCGGCGTTAGGGACATTTCAAGATCAAATCGACCTAAGAAGTCGTTCAACGATTCCTATGGTTTTCGATGGATATCGAACAGTGCAGCTGCTGACTTTCTGATAGGAATAGCCGTGCTAAACCGACTTTTGAATTTTTCTTCCAATTGAGAAAAATAGTCGATAGACCCGGCGGGGAGTCCCTAAAACCATAGACGTGCCACTCCTGACAGCGTCATTACGAAGATCTGACATAATGCTGCATCACTGCGCGTTTGGAATTGCACGAAATCCTTCACCTTATTGAGGTGAGAAATAGGATCTTTCGTGCCATCATATGATTCTGCGGGGAGTTTCACATGTCGATGGACTCTGTGGTGCCTGACACGGTAACTGAACGGATGGCCAACGTTAGCGTCAGGGACCCCACGAGGCTGATGCGGGTGTGGAATTTCAGCGTCGTATCTGGGGTTCTGAGGGTCATATTCCTGATGTCTCCTAGGAGATCGGCTGCGGCTCCTTGGAGTTCGAGCTTGTCGTCCTCTGCTGCTAGATCTCTCACTGTATCTAGGAGATGGATCTCTCACTATATTCCCTCGTCGATCATCCTAGTGCTCTCTATACTCGTCACGCTGGCGGGCTACTTCGGGGATAGAGATTCCTCCCCTGCATTGTCCAGAATAGTCGGCAGGTCCACGCGTGAATGGTGGGACGTTTATGGGGGCCAAAGAGAAAGGCAAGGAGGACGGGGGTGCCCTAGATTGTTGGGGCGATAAGGGTCGTTCGTTGACAATGGACGGAGTGAAAATTACTTGGGAGGACACACCAGGTCTCAAGGCATGAGGAGTAAATCCAGCAGCCATCTCTGTCAGCTGATCCAGTTGAGCTTGGAGAGCTGCTATTGAGTTCGCGAAAGGGTTGTCCGCCTCTCCTATCATAGATCTCTCCGCTTGGGGGGTGGGATGGCTGGTTCTCGCTATATGGGAGAAGGGAGAGCAAATCTGGAATGTAATTTCTTCCGAACTTGACCCAGGAGGAAGATCTAACTCTCCTGCAGTGACGTCCTACCCTGGGGTGAAGGTGTCAGAGGTAGCGAAGGGAAACAGGCGTCTGCGGGTGTTGTATGGGATGTTGGAAGTTCGGGACAGCGCCGGATCTGACTCTGAGGCCATAATCCTTCTAGCTTCAGGGAGGAGGAGCTTGGTTATTAAGGATGCTCACTTAATAGAACCAAACCTCTCAATGAAAGCACCAATTTGATAATAATTTGTCTTCTGCCGAAGGATGTATCGTGGAACGGCTCCTCTCAGATCAGTGCTCACGACGGTCCGTTGTACTTGCAATGCGCCGGAGGGGTCTCCGGCGGAAACACTCCGATGCTTAAGTCAGTATGAGTACTGAATTTGGCAGAGTTTAGGCCAGTAGTGTATGCTTACCTGCCTCCTTTGTGGGGGAGGTATTTATAGGAGAACACGGACGTTCCCGCCCGTGTAAACGAGTATGGAGTTATCGCTTGCGTTAGGGTCTGTGGTTCACCCTTATCGTGACACGCTACCTTGGCGGTAGGTGTATAAGTAGATATTGCCACGGTAGGATAATGGCCGGAGCGTTCTTCCTGATGCATGGTTTCCTCTGGGGGGGAGATAACCCCTTGAGCCATCCAAAAGGTCCGTGAGAGGAGCCGGTAGGGCATCGTTAGCCCTCATAACGTTAGCCTTCGGGGGAGGTAGTAACCTTGTCCCTACCGCGGCGGTGCGAAACGGTGGTTATGTCCTTTCCCACTGGGTGATAGACGAAAGTACCCTTTCTTTTAGGTGAATTGTTATCACTAAGAAAGGGTCGTCCAAGCAGCATATCGGGGGCCTTGACAGAATGCCCATTCTCCATGTCAATGTCGTAGAAGTCAACTGGGTAGATGAAATCTCCAACTTGGACCAAGACATCCTCAATAACACCCTCGAGGTAGATGACAGATCGGTCAGTTAGTTGGATCGTGGTCCTGGTTGTCTTGAGGGATCCAAGGCCTAGACTGTTATATATCGTCGAGGTCATGACGTTGATACCTGCACCCGAATCACACATAGCTCTACCGATGTCAGTAGTACCGATTTTGCATGGGATGGTGAACATACCCTTGTCCTTGCATTTGGGTGTTATCTTCCTCTGAATGACAGCCGAGACATTAGCACCTACACTGATTTTTTTCACACTTGTCATAGTACATTTGTTAGCGCACCAAGTTTTCAAAATTTTAGCATAACGAGGAACATTTTTAACAGCCTGCAGCAAGGGGATGTTAACTTGTACTTTGTTAAACATTTTAAAAATCTCACGGTCCTCATTATCCTTTTTAGACTTGACTAGTCATTGAGGGCAGGATGGCTCAAGGATCTTATGGATGCACTCTTGTGTAAACTCTGGTGGCTTCTTTGTCTTGCTTTTTTTTTGCTTGGACTCAGGCTCAAGCTCGGCGGTTTGTTCGACATCGAGGCCTAGATGTGCATACTCAGGTATTTTAGCATCTAAGCCTAGATGCGGATGTACACGGGAGGGAAGTTGAGTGCCACTGAGGAGTGTCATGGCACATACATTGTGCTTCGGGTTGGCCTCTGTTTGCCCAAGAAGTCTGCCTCGGTTCTTCAATTCTTTCATCTCGGCAGCCATGATACTCATTTGCTTTTGCAAATCCGTGATGATTTTCCTATCATTAGCTACTTCATCAACTGGTGGAGCGATAAAAGTCTGACCTTGAGGGGGCTGATATTGGTACTGCTAGTTATGGTGATATGTAGGCCTTGGCACAAAATTCTGCATATTGAAGGGTGGTAGAGATGGATTCCCATATTGATGATGTTGTGGTGGCTGACTAGGGCTAGACGATTGAGGGTTGTATGACCAACTGAAATTGGGGTGCTTCCAGCCCTGATTGTAGTTCTGACCATACGGGACATTGTATCCTCCCACAGCATTGGCTTGAATCTCGTTAGGAATATAGGGACAAGCGTCCGTGGCATGATCCACAAAATTACAAATCTGTCAGGTCTTGCCCTGGACAGGTTATCCTGCGGCCATATTCTGCAGCATGCCCGTGATGGTTGTTAACTGATTTTTCATTACAGCTACGTGGACATCTTGAGTGTGATTTGTCACTTTGTCGGATGCACTGATCGTCTTGGCCATAAGCTCAATGATAGCTTTGGTGGCAGCTGAGGTACGGGCACAAAAGGAACCCTCATCCAGTATTTCTATGATAGCTTTGGCGGCAGCTGAGGAACGGGCACAAAGGGAACCACCGGTTGCGGCATCCAACAAGGCCTTGTCTGTTGACTTTAGACCTTCATAGAAATACTGGATGAGGGCATGATCGGTCAGGTTATGCAAGGGACACAAGGCCTGCATCTTTTTGAAGCGCTCATGGTATTGCCCTAGACTGTCATTATTTTTCTGGACAATGGAGACTAGCTGCTTGCGGGTGACACTTGCCGTGGACGCTGGATAGTACTTATCGGTGAAAGATTTGGACATCTCGGCCCAAGAAGCAATAGATCTCGGAGGAAGGTCATAGAACCAATCCTTGGCAGCGTCTTTCAAAGACCACATAAAAGCTCGCAGCTTGGCCTGGTAGATATTGACATTAGTGGGCTTGAGTGTCCAGTCGTGAGGGTGCTGCAGATGACGATGAGGATTCTCTTTAGGTAGTCCGTGGAAAGAAGGGAGATGATGTATAACGGAGGAATTGAGTGTCCAGTCGTGAGGGACAGCGGGCCAGACAATGCAACTACTAGGTACCTCAGGAGTAGAATTGAGGTCATCAATGGTCTGATCGTTCGGTGGAGGCGGATCTGCCATAATGGGTATCTCGGGGTAGACGACTCCTGCGTCGTCAAGGTCTTGATGTAGGTAGGCTAGGTCTTGGTGAAAGAGATTACTGAGATTATCCAAGTCGGAGAGATTTCTATCGAGGGCAGGAGGGGGAACTTCTTTATGGTGAATAGATGGTCCTTTAGTCTGTCTTCAGAGTCCTCTTTCTGTTCTAGTAAGCTCATGATCAAGGAGTAGTAGGTCTGATGCAGATCTCCTGGTCATACAAATAAAAGAAAGAAATCAATTTTATTCAATCCCCGGTAACAGCGCCAAAATTTGACTCGTCGTCGAAACGGGTCAAAAATAATATTAAATCCTGAGGCCTAGATACACAAATTAATTTGCATATAGTGGTAACAGGGTTGAACCACAAAGATTGAAAATCGACAACTTGCCCTAGATGTATGACGAAGATAAATGCAATCAAAAAGTAACACAAGGGGGGGTTGTTGGTTAAGCTAGTTAACCGAGAGAGATCGAGGGTAGGACAACTAACAAGGACAGAAATAATAAAATTAACAGAAATAACAATCATAAACAAAATAAGCAGGGAAATAAATGAGATAAAATCAGATAAGGAGAAATCTTAGTGATAGTGTGTGTCTTGAGCATGTTTTTCTCCTTATTTTTAGCCTTTTCTTAGGCATGATACTGCTGAACTGCCTATATTTCCATCTTTATTGCAGATCAGTGCTAAAATGAAGAATTGAACGAAAACATGCGGATTTGGATGGATTTCTTGGGAGCTCAAAACATCAAGGCATAGAAGATCGAAGTGTCGCTGTGCCTCCAACGCTAACCAGACCAGAGAGCAATCTATTGCCCACGACACTTCTGCATCAGTTCTTAATCAAAAGCTAGAGAGAAAGATTCCTAAAGATTGGCACGATATTCCTTGCGTTTCTAGAAGATTCCATGCGCATCCAGAATATTCCCTAGCTGCTGATCATATCGTCTTACCCTAGATGCTGATTTTGTCATCTTGCCCTCGACGTCACGCGCTTCCAGAATATTACTAGAATATCCCTTTTTCGGGCCAAAGAGCCTCCCTCCGTGTTTTTGCATCTCCTTAGCTGGATTTTGTCATTTTGTAGTCCCTTAGCTGGATTTTGTCCTCTTATGGGTATGAGGGTATTTAAACCTTTAGTTTTAGGGTTTTGAACATATGTGGAAACGAGGGGTAGCTCCTCTTACGAAGGTAAGTAGGGGGTTTAAGTGGAAAGTTGGCCCCTATAGCATGTCTATGGCATGAGAATAGAATATCCTTGAGCCAATGATTATCTAGCCCTAGACGCAACCCGAGAATGTCCTTTGCTAAGATCTCTTCTCTTCTGACTTTATTTATTTACTTGATTTCTGTTTGCATGTCTTGCCCTTAATTTTTATTTGCATGTCTTGCCCCTGATTACTCTTTATTTTCCTGCCCTTGATTTCTGCTTTTGTTAATTGTCTTGTTAGCACCTATCTCTATCTTGGTTAACTAGATTAACCAACCAAAACCCCCCATTGTTTCTTTTATTATTTTACTTTATATCTGGCCTTGTCTAGTGTAAGTCTTCACCATTCTCTGTGGATCGAATCTCTTGCCACTGTCTTCAATCTTTTTTGTTGCATGTGATAAGTTGTAATTATTTTATTGTGCCCTCGACAAGCACTGATTACTTAGCAAGGGATTATCTTGGGTTGCGTCGATGCCTAGTCAGTTATCGGAGCACAGATATTCTATTCTCATGCTACAAACATGCTATGGGGGGAAGGTACGTTTAGGCCCCCTGCTTTCCTTCGTAGGAGAAGCTACCCTCCGTTTTCACATATGACGCAACCTTAACGTTGCGCCGTTCTCCCAGGCGCGAAGCGGGGAGGCAATACTCACAGCGCCCATGAAGATGAGGAAAGACACGTCTAGGGTTAGATGCCTCTCAGTATGTCAGGCTCGCGACACTGCCTTAATCACTCACTTGCCCTAGACAAAACGGACCAAGTTAATGACAATTCGTCTAGTGTCTACTCTATTCTAAGGCTTCGCGCTAGTTATAACCAAAGAAATGACAGTAATCATCTAGGTTTAGTTATTAGCTGGCCAAACTTCTAACTTGCTCTAAACGAATTAACAAGAAACCGGCAAACAAGCAAATACAACAATAAGAATATATGAAGAACGATTTGGCCTCTTGACTATCCTTTTGCAACCCTTAAAATACCCTTGCTAAGAGGATGAGCTTAGCCGCTCATGCTAACAAGTAATAAATAATAGATTTAATAAATAACATAAAAGTGAAGAAGCAATAAAAGAAATAAAAACTCAATAAATACCGGCCAGAGCTAAAAGCTTCGGTTTGAAGGAGAGTTGGTGGTTGGTGGCGACTCCAGCAACAAAAGGGAGGAATAAATCCCAAAGAAAAACTAAAAAGGAATGTGTAAGAGTGGCTGCCTAAAAGTTCTTTTTTAAAAACCCTAAAACTAATGTTTATATACCCTCATAGCTCACAAAAGGACAAAATTCAGCTAAGGAGAAGGACAACCCACACATGACGTGTGCTCCTTGGTCCAAAAGGGAATATTCTGGAATCTTCCAGGCGAAATTTGCATGGAATCTCGTCTGGATCTTTTGGGAATCTCTCTTTGGTCAGGATTTTGCTGATGTACGACAGTTAGGGCTAGACTGCACGGCTCACATCCAGGGCTTGACAGCGTAATATCCAGCTAGTCCTCGTCGAGGTCTCGACGCTTTGGGATCCATGGTAGAATTCCACAAAAATGGCCTATTTCAGCATATTTTCCTCTTCGGGCCTAGATCTGCGGAAAAGGTAAATTCAAAGGGAAATTAGCAGCATCTTGCCCTAGATAAGGCAATAAATAAGGAGGAAAACATGCATAAAATACACATTATCAATAGGTTAAAGTAGACAAGTAGTCTCGCATAGGCTAAAGAAAACAAACAATATAACTCATACCAGATTGACAACCTAGGGCCTTGACTGTGAGGTAGCTTGAGTTAGGTATTGTCTTCCCCTGTGCTTTTGATCACGATTGTGCTGTGTCCGGTCAAATCATATCATCAACCAAATTAGTAAACCGTTTAACCAGCAAGGTGTTGTTTGGTTAGGATTGTCTAGTTGGGAGTACCTGTTAGGGAATTTGAAGAGGAGGGAAGTATAAGTGTATAAGAGTCCTTGCATTTTATAGGAGTACTATGAAAATAAAGATAAACAACAATGAATCAATGATCGAATCATAAGAACATAGTTCGCTCATGCTCTTACCAGGAATCCTCTTTTAACTGTTTTATTCCTGACCACCTGTCTTGGCCAAGACTCCAGCCAAGACACTTTCCAGTTTTATTTTATTTTTGCAGTTTTATTTCCCAACAACCAAACCCCAAAAGTTGTGACTTAAAGTCATCACAACCGGTCATCAAAGGAATTCACATCTCACTAACAGAGTCTTTGTGGATGATCCTCTTACCACTATCTACAAGTCACTTGTGTATGGTTTTAAGTTGTAATTTATAACTATTTTTTACACTTCTGATAAGCGATCACAAACAACAACTTTTGGCTCAAAAAGCATGTGAGGTACTCCCTCCGTCTCAAATTAAATGTTATTTTTAAGATTTTGCCTTATTTTAAATTAAATAACGTTTTACTATTTTGTAAATAATTTTTAAATTAACTTTGTCACGATGCCCCTAATTATTATTTTATAAAAAAAATTAAAGAGTACGAAGGTAGTGGAGTAAAAATCAGCTTGAAAAAGTAGCAATAATTGTTTTACTTGGTTTGTGGAAACTCTAAAAAAGATGGAGGGAATATGTGGTAAACTATTTGACCCTTATTTCCATCTTTTCTGCAGATCAGTCCTAAAAGGAGAAAAAGACCAAAAAGAAGTGTTTTTGGAGGAATTCTTGGGATTTCGAGCTTCAAGGCCAAGAAGATCAGAGTACCATCAAGCCCTTGACGCTAACCAGACCAGTGAGCAGTCTCGTGCCCACGACGCTTCTACATCAGTTCTTAATCAAAGGCCAAAGAAAGGAATCTCCGAAGATTCTCACGGAATTACTTGCATTTTTAGAAGATTCCATGCGCATCTAGAAGATTCTAGAATATTCCAGCACGTTCCACGTGCTGTTACTCTCTCCCCTTAGCTGGAATTTATCTTTTTGTACTCCCTTAGCTGGAATTTGTCCTCTTGTGGGCTGGACACTATATATACCTTTAGTTTTAGGGTTTTAGGCATCATATCTCATTTTCAGTTTTTGGCAGCCGCCTCTTAGGTTTCTTTTCTAGGGATTTGTTCCTCCCTTTTGTTGGAGCAGCCGCCACCATTAATCCTTCTTCAAACCGGAGCTTTTAAGCTCCGGCCGATATTTATTAAGCTTTCATTCCCTTTCTTGTCTCTTTACTTATATGTTATTTATTAGATTTGTTTTTATTACTTGTTTGCATGAGCGGCTAAGCTCATCTTCTTAGTAAAGAGTGTTTCAAGAGTGTGCAAGGATTAGTTAAGAGGCCTGATTGTGTTTAATATATTCTTATTGTTGTATTTGCTTATCTGTCATTTTCTTGCCCTAGATTACCTCTTTAGCAATGACAGTGTGGGGAGGTGCTGGGAGGATGACGAAGTGTCTGGGTTACCTCTTTAGCAGTGACAGTGTGGGGAGGTGCCCGGGAGGATGGCGAGGTGTCTAGGTCATCTCTTTAGTAGTGACAGTGTGGGGAGGTGATAGACCCCTATAGAATGTCTATGGCACGAGAATTAAATATCTTTACGCTAATGATTAACTAACCTGAATGCAACCTAAGAATACCCTTTTGCTAAGATCTCTTCCCATCAGATTAATATCTCTTTTATTGCTCTTCTTGTTTTCTTGCCCTTGAACTGCTTTTAGTTATCTTGCCCTTGATTGTTAGTTACTTTCATGCCCTCGAATGTTTGTTACTTTTGTGTTGTGATTTGCAGTTTTGATTATTTGTCTTGTTAGCTCCCACTTCTGCGTTGATTAATTTGTTAATCAACTTAAACCCCCCTAGAGTTACTGTTCCATTTGGCTGCATTTATCCATTGCCATACATATTTTAGTGAGCTTTTTATCCTTCAATCTCTGTGGTTCGACCCTGTCTTGCCCTTTACACATTTTAACTGTGCAATTAGGCATCAGGAAATTAGTATATTTGAGTGACGATCAAATTTTGGCGTCGTTGCCGGGGATTAAACGAAACTAATTTCTCTCTTTTGTTTATATGACTAGGAGATCTGCACCAAGACATCGATTTCTTCCATCGTGCCCTCGATGACGAAGAGTTCGTCTACCCCAAGATACCCATTATGGCTGACCCACCCCCTCCAGGGCATGATGCTCCGCCGAACGTCCAGACCATTAAAGACCTCAATGCTGCTCCTGAGGCACCCAGAAGTTGTATTGTCTGGCCCGTTGTTCCTCATGACTGGACGCTCAAGTCTGGTGTTATGCATCATCTACCCCTCTTTCATGGGCATGACAAGGAAAACCCTTATCGGCACCTTCAACAATTACATTCTATTTGCGAGGCCATGAAGCCAATTAATGTCAGTATTGAACACGCCAAGCTCCGTGCTTTCATGTGGTCCCTCAAGGATCTTGCCCTCGACTGGTTCTATGATCTCCCTTCTAGATCCATTCATTCTTGGGCTGAAATGTCAAAAGCTTTCACGGACAAGTATTATCCGGCTTCCATGGCAATGGTCATTCGCAAGCAATTGGTATCTATTCTTCAAACGGATATGGAGGATCTCGATCAATATTATGATCGCTTCAAGAGGATGCAAGCCTTATGCCCTTCTCACAACCTCACCGAGCATTCCCTCGTCTAATATTTTTGTGAAGGTTTGCGGGCCCATGACAAGGCCTTGCTAAATGCCGCAAGTGGCGGTTCTCTTACTGCTCTCACCCCAGCTGCTGCCAAAGCTACAATTGAGCTCATGGCAAAGAATGCCACCCCTGCAAGTAGCAACAACAACAATCAAGGCGCCCAAGTGGCTGCAATGCAAAATCAGTTGACTGCTATCACGGGCATGCTGCAGAATATGGCAGCATTCTGCAGCAGGACAACCTGTCCAGGGCAAGACTTGCCAGATTTGCAATTTTATGGATCATGCCACGGACGCTTGTCCTTTTATTCCTGAAGAAATTCAAGTCAATGTCGTAGGCAACTACAACCAGAATCCATACGACCAGAATTACAATCAAGTGTGGCGACATCCCAATTTCAGTGGGGCAAACAACCCACAGACATCCTGCCCTAAACAGCCGCCCCAGCAGAATCAGTATGGAAATTACCCTCCTCTCTTCAACATGCAGAACTTCATGCCCATGCCTAGTTACCACAACAATCAGTACCAACATCAACCTCCTCAAGGTCAGACCTTCACCGTCCCGCCGGTTGATGAAGCATCTCATCTCAAGCATGTTGTTGCGGATTTGCAAAAGCAAATGAGTATCATGGCTGCCGAAATGAAAGAAATGAAGAATGGGGACAAACTTCCTGAGCATACAGAAGCCAACCTGAGGCATAGCGTATGTGCCATGACACTCCTCAGTGACACTCAACTGCCCTCGATAATACCTCAGCATCTAGGCCTAGATGCTGAAATATCTGAGTCTGCGCATCCATGCCTCGATACTGAACAAACTGTCGAGACCAAGACAGAAGAAAAGTAATGTCCAGCAAAGAAACCCGAAGTTAATGATGTCATGGTAGACCGCATCCCATCTCCAAGGGGCTCCCCAAAAAAGAGTGATGAGCCAGATGAGTTCACTCAAGAATACATCCATAAAATCCTTGAGCCACCTTTCCCTCAAAGGCCAGTCAACTCTAAGAAGCATGATGAAGACCATGAGATTTTTGAGATGTTTAACAAAGTGCAAGTTAACATCCCTTTACTGCAGGCTATTAAAAATGTTCCTCATTATGCTAATTTTTTGAAAAATTGGTGTGCTAACAAGTGTAACATGATAGGTGTGAAAAATATTTGTGTAGGTGCGAATGTCACGGCCGCGATGCAGCGAAAGCTACCACCGAAGTGCAAGGATATAGGTATGTTCTCCATCCCATGTAAAATCGATACTACTGATATTGGTAGAGCTATGTGTGATTCTGGTGCAGCTATCAACGTCATGCCCTTGACGATATACAACAGTCTAGGCCTTGAAAACCTCAAGCCCACCGGGACCACGATCCAACTAGCTGACAAATTCGCCATCCGTCCCAAGGGAGTCGTGGAGGACGTCTTGGTCCAGGTTGGAGATTTCATATACCTAGCCGACTTCTATGTTCTTGACATGGAGGATGCCCAATCTATCAAGGCCTCGGACATGCTCCTAGGCAGACCATTCCTTAGGACAACAAAGCCAAGATCGACGTCCATGACGCCTCCATTACTCTTGAGTTCGACGGCGAGACCATCAAGTTCAACATGCTGGAGTCCATACGATATCCTTCTGAGTTCTCTAGTGTTAATTTTGTTGATATCGTCGATCCTATTGTTGAGAAAGTTTCTCACTTGCATGCTGATGATCTTCAACATCTTGCCCTCGACAGGAGTATTCCGCCCACCATACTGGACACCTTCGCCTTGACACTTGTGACTTCAGAGCACTCAATTGTTGATGTTATTGACCCTATTGTTACACAAGTTTCTGATCTTAACGTTAACAGTTTTGCACATCATACCCACGACACGAGCAAAAGCAAGACTAACACTACTCATGATAAGTTGATCTCTTCTAAAATCTTTGCAACTGGACGAAAGGTTTTACTTTACAATTCTTGTCTTAGGCTCTTTTCCAGAAAGTGAAGCATAAGTGGACCGGCCCTTACCTTGTCAAGAAGGTGTATGATCATGGTGTGGTTGCAATTCGAAGTATAGATACGGGCCTCATTTCCAAAGTGGATGACCACAGATTGGAGTTGTTCCATAAAGGTTTCCACCCCCTGAAGGCAGACCCACCTGACCAGGCCTAGATAGCAGCAATCCGTCAAGGCCTTGACGCTAACTCAGGCGCTTCGTGAGAGGCAACCCACGTTTATCACCCTTTAATTCCTATTGAACTCCTTTTATTTTTTGTTGCAAACTTATTTATTTCTATCCCTCTCTCGCATTGAGGATAATGCGCTGCCTAAGTGTAGGGAGGGATTTATTTGTATGTTTGTTTGCATGTTTAATTTTCCGCTTGTTGCATGATTGCATGTTTTTCAGTTTTTTTCAAAAAAATTCAGATTTTATTTTTAAACTTTACTAGGAATTTTGCCACTGCCCTGTTTTAAAACCCTTATAATTGACATGCATTTTTTACTTCTGATGCTTAAGGAAAAAATTATCATTCATTGCATCTATGCCTGACCATGCATTTCTAGACCTGCTAGCCCTTATGTCTAGTCATGCCCTAGACACCAGTAGTCACAATTTGAACTCGTGAGCATTTGAGCTTCATGCCTTTTATTCATGTGTGAAATACTTGACTAGGCACTAGCTAGGTTTGCATAATATCTCAGGGTATAGGCACCATTAGACGGGGGAAAGCAACGAAACGACGAGAAACTTTGCAATTTTCTTTATTTCCTTTTCTTTTCTTTTCTTTTCTTTATCGTTATCTTTATTTTCTTCTGTTTTCTCTCTTTCTCCATTTTCCTCTTCCCTTTTTCATACCCTCGACTCCCATTCCCTCTTTGTTTCTCTTCTAACCATTTTAGCTTTCTTTTTGACCCTTCCTTGGCAGGTGAGTAACACTCTTCATCACAAAAAAGCAAGGGCTAGATTCTGAAGAAGATAAGTGTGGGGAGGAAAAATATAGATCAAGGGCAAGAAAGAGCAAGTGCAGAAATCAGAAATCGAGGCCACGACAGCAATATCAGATTACTTCCTCACTACACCAAAACTCAAGTGTGGGGAAGTAAAGTCATAGTTCAAGCCCTCGAAGTCAAGCGCTCAAGAAGTATTTAAAGTTTGCCAGCTCCAGCTCCAATTCTGAGAAATTAAATGCCATCGCAATTTTTGAGTTGAAAAAGAAAAAGTAAATACCTGCCTGTTATTTATTCTTAAAAAAAATTATTATCAAAAATCAAAAATCAAAAATATTGTAAATAAAAGCAGAGCAGGCATAGCAAAAGGCAACCGTTTCGAGCCCCCGAAGCAAGACAAAGATCTCCTCCCACTGAAGAGAGTCGAAGCCATCATCTAGCCCTCGCCATCAGCCCTCTCCAGCAAGTGTTACTCACCGTCTCGCCTTCTTCCAAGCTAAGGAATTCTCTGCCTCCAGATTTGTTCTCTTCCTCTCTGCTTTTAATTTCCTCTTCTTTTTCCCTCTATTTCTATTTCTTTCATCTTTCCTTTTCATGCCCTCGGCCCGCATGCTCTTCCTTGTTCTTTTTCTTTCTCTTTTCCTTTTGCAAAGTCGTCTCTGATCGTTAGATTGCCCTCGCATGTCTACTCGGATTGGCGTGCAAACTCTGCCTGTGTTGTGTTATTTGCATTCTTGAGTGATTAGCCTAAACACATATTTTGTTGAGAGTGTGAGTGCAAACACATATCTAGGTGAGGATTGCTGGTGAATAGGCTTGGTCTAGAAAAGTCTCATTGATAGGATTGTTATCCTATTAGTCTGATACAGGTGCTTTTCTAGGGCTAGATATGTTCTGGTTAGGCATAGTTTGTCGAATGACTTGTCTATTCTATGTGTTAAGAGTTTGAAAATGTATGTTGATGCATGAGGTGGTTTTCCAATTTTGTTAATGCTCGAGGACGAGCATTAGGGCCGTGTGGGGATGTTTGATAGCATCTTTCATGGGCATGACTTTACCTTCTTTTCTAGCCTTTTCGGGGGCTTGATTCTGCTATTTGACCCTTATTTCCATCTTTTCTGCAGATCAGTCCTAAAAGGAGAAAAAGACAAAAAAGAAGTGTTTTTGGAGGAATTCTTGGGATTTCGAGCTTCAAGGCCTAGAAGATCAGAGTATTGTCAAGCCCTCAACGCTAACCAGACCAATGAGCAGTCTCGTGCCCACGACGCTTCTGCATCAGTTCTTAATTAAAGGCCAAAGAAAGGAATCTCCGAAGATTCTCATGGAATTCCTTGCATTTTTAGAAGATTCCATGCGCATCTAGAAGATTCCAGAATATTCCAGCATGCTCCAAGTGTTGTCACTCTCTCCCCTTAGCTGGAATTTGTCTTTTTGTAGCCCCTTAGCTGGAATTTGTTCTCTTGTGGGTTGGACACTATATATACCTTTAGTTTAAGGGTTTTAGGCATCATATCTCATTTTTAGTTTTTAGCAGCCGCCTCTTAGGTTTCTTTTCTAGGGATTTATTCCTCCCTTTTGTTGGAGCAGCCGCCACCATTAATCCTTCTTCAAACCGGAGCTTTTAAGCTCCGGCCGGTATTTATTAAGCTTTCATTCCCTTTCTTGTCTCTTTACTTATATGTTATTTATTAGATTTGTGTTTTATTACTTGTTTGCATGAGCGGCTAAGCTCATCTTCTTAGTAAAGGGTGTTTCAAGGGTGTGCAAGGATTAGTTAAGAGGCCTGGTTGTGTTTAATATATTCTTATTGTTGTATTTGCTTGTCTGTCATTTTCTTGCCCTAGATTACCTCTTTAGCAATGACAGTGTGGGGAGGTGCTGGGAGGATGACGAAGTGTCTGGGTTACCTCTTTAGCAGTGACAGTGTGGGGAGGTGCTCGGGAGGATGGCGAGGTGTCTAGGTCATCTCTTTAGTAGTGACAGTGTGGGGAGGTGATAGACCCCTATAGAATGTCTATGGCACGAGAATTAAATATCTTTACGCTGATGATTAACTAACCTGAATGCAACCTAAGAATACCCTTTTGCTAAGATCTCTTCCCATCAGATTAATATCTCTTTTATTGCTCTTCTTGTGTTTCTTGCCCTTGAACTGCTTTTAGTTATCTTGCCCTTGATTGTTAGTTACTTTCATGCCCTCGAATGTTTGTTACTTTTGTGTTGTGATTTGCAGTTTTGATTATTTGTCTTGTTAGCTCCCACTTCTGCGTTGATTAATTTGTTAATCAACTTAAACCCCCCTAGAGTTACTGTTCCATTTGGCTGCATTTATCCATTGTTATACATATTTTAGTGAGCTTTTTATCCTTCAATCTCTGTGGTTCGACCCTGTCTTGCCCTTTACACATTTTAACTGTGCAATTAGGCATCAGGAAATTAGTATATTTGAGTGACGATCATTGGCTACTCAAATTACTTTGGGTCTGGTGGCTCCTCCATGAGGGGGTGGAAACCTTTATAGAACAACTCCAATCTGTGGTCTTGCACTTTGGAAACGAGGCTCGTGTCCATATTCTGAGTTGCAATCACCCCGTGATCATAAATCTTTGTGACAAGGTAAGGGCCTGTCTACCTATGCTTCAATTTTCTGGAAAAGAGCCTAAGCCGAGAATTGTAGAGTAAAACTTTCTGTCCAGTAGCCAAGGTCTTAGCAGAGAGAAACTTATCGTAACGAGGCGTCTTGCCCTGATCGTGTCACGGGCAAGCTGTGAAGCTGGATTGGCGTTGGTCATCTTGCCCTTGCTTGTCAAGGCAGTGGCGATAACAGTTGGGGCGGGTTTTGGTTCCATGGCTTTGGGGACATCAGGAGTAGGTACGAAAGCTACCAGAGCTAGCTGAGGGGCGTCTAGGGCTGGTGCGAGTGTCTTGACCTTGACGGTTGTCCATCCAAGGGCCTCTCGGTATCCTTTGAGTGTAGACACCAGTTCGCGCTCTGTAGCAGGATCGAGCTTGCTAGAGATGATCACTGGGAGTGTGTCATGTTCGCCAAGGTAGGTGTACTTGAGGTGCGAGGGCAAGCTCTTCAACTCCGACTTTGGGTCCTGCAAAAGAGAGGGGGCAAGCTGCGAAATATGAGTAAGGAGATCAGTTGGAAGAAGAATAATAACAGGAGGAGAAGGGATAACAGAATGCTCTTTCAAAGCAGCGACGATTTCATACAACTCAGGTGGAGTCACAAGCGTTAAGGCGAAGGTGTCCAGCGCGAGGGGTGGAATACTCCTATCTAGGGCAAGCTGTAGAGAATCATCATTAGCAGGTTTACAAACATTAGTAACAAAAGGGTGACCAATATCAACAAAGTTTACGCTAGAAAACTCCGTGGGGCATCTCATATCATCAAGCATATTGAACTTTATGGTCTCGTCGTCGAACTCAAGAGTGATGGAGAGCAATGCGCCGGAGGGGTCTCCGGTGGAAACACTCCGATGCTTAAGTCAGTATGAGTACTGAATTTGGCAGAGTTTAGGCCAGTAGTGTATGCTTACCTGCCTCCTTTGTGGGGGAGGTATTTATAGGAGAACACGGGTGTTCCCGCCCGTGTAAACGAGTATGGAGCTATCGCTTGTGTTAGGGTCTGTGGTTCGCCCTTATCGTGACACGCTACCTTGGCGGTAGGTGTATAGGTAGATATTGCCACGGTAGGATAATAGCCGGAGCGTTCTTCCTGACGCATGGTTTCCTCTGGGGGGGAGATAACCCCTTGAGCCATCCAAAAGGTCCGTGAGAGGAGCCGGTAGGGCATCGTTAACCCTCATAGCGTTAGCCTTCGGGGGAGGTATTAACCTTGTCCCTACCGCGGCGGTGCGAAACGGTGGTTATGTCCTTTCCCACTGGGTGATAGACGAAAGTACCCTTTCTTTTAGGTGAATTGTTATCATAAGCCCAACTGAAAATGAGCCCGAGTGTTTACCAAGGGTTGACGTTCCTTCTCTTATGGAGAGTCCCTCTGAGTACCGGGGTGGTTCTGCATCAAAAATCGGTCCTGACGGTTTTTTGTCAGGATCTATAAATCAGAGGTTTCGCTGCACTAGTTTCTTCGCATTTTCACGTCCTTTCTTTTCTTATTTCGCCATGGATGAACTGACTCGCAATTTCCTGATCTCCAAAACTCTGACCCTGAAGAATCTTACTGAGGGTGACATCGGCTTCCGGGAGAGGATGATCACCAAGACCTCCGAGGATGTCTTGGAGTTGCAGGGGGTGCTAACCCCTATTCTGTCTAGACAGCTGGGAATAACTTTGGAGGATTTTAGTCCCCTAGAGAGTCTGGCGAAACTGGCCACTATCACTGCTCACCTTAATGTGGTGGCCTCGATGCTGCAGTAGAGGAAAGATCTGCTGGCCTGCTGCCTAAAGGGCATGAGAGCCTGCTCTACCGAACTGACCTCCGTTGCTGACGCTTTAAGGGAGGTTCCCGTTGTGCCAGGGGAAGATGATGCTGGGTCCAATATCTGACCACTGGCTTTGCTTCTTCTCGTTGTTTTTCCTTATGCTTCTTGTACATATTTGAACGCTAAGGCCACCTGGCCATAAATAAATAGCTGTCTCTGCTTTTTCCCAAGTCTCCTCCTTTTTCTTCTTGCTTGGTTGCTTGCTACATTGGTTGGAATTATTTGTCATGAGCCCAACTGAAAATGGGTCTTCCTCGGGACATTGTACTGCAGTGGTCGTGTTCCGAGAATTAGCAATGAATGATCTGTCTTGACTGTTACAGGGCCATCTTTTCAGTGGTAGGTGATTGGGCAGTTATTTGGTGCCCTTTGATTGGCGCGTTCGACGAGCAGATGTGCCTATGGTGGATCGGATTCTGCAATTGCAGTTATTTTTCCCAAGCGTCTTAATTGATTTTTCAGGGATCTGCGTGAGGGTCGAAGTGCTTACTCGGCTATATAAAGGGGGTTGCTTTCCCTTTCCTGTTCATCTTCATCCTTTCCCTTTTCTTTTGCATTTTTGCTTTTGCAGGTCACATGGCAGATTTTTATTTCTTGTGTTCCATGGATCGCGACTCCTTGCCGACTCCCCCGACTTCGCCGGACTCAGATCATCCCCCTCCTTCGCCACCATGGAGGCCTCCGGTCCGCCGAAAAGGTCGTAAGAGGCAGGGGAAACGAACTCCCAAGGCGCCCCTCGCGACTTTGGCTTCTTCTGGTTCTGCTATTCAAGAGGGCGGCAAACGCTTTCCTTCCCTTGATTGTTCGCTGAATAATTCTTTTCCCACCAATGCTGGTGCGGGGTTGGCAGATTCGAGTATCAAAGGAAAGTCAGGCCCGTCAGGATCCTGCCCGGGAAGGGAGGCAGACAAACCTGTCCCGAATGCTGACGGGAAGATGCCCTTTCTTGATGATGACGGGGTTTATCACCATGGCATTTACTGGCCTGATGAGGATTAGCCTCTTTGCGTTGTACCCGCCTGTTGGCGTTTTATGAATAAAATAATGCTTTCTGTCTTTTCATTTTTGTCGTTATTTTCGTTAGCCTGCTGGTCCTTGGTGCTAGCTAACGTTAGCGGTTGGCCTGACTGAGGCAATCGCTTCGCGGTTACTCTGACTGAGTCAACACTGTCGCCCTTTTGGGGAGTTACGACGAATAAATTTCTTTTTTCAAATTGCTTTAATGCGCTTCCACGTGACCAACTTCTTTTACACGCGTCTTCACCCGATTGGTGCCTCAATTAATGCGGTGGCATTTTTATCCTTTAAGAAGGGCCATTCTTTGTTTTTTCAAAACTTTTGCCCTCACTTCGAATTTTTTCCTTTTTGTCTTCCTTCGTCTTCTTCTCCGAATACCTTTCCGGCCGCTCGCCACTGTCCGCCTATTTCTCTGCAATTCTTCTCTTTTAAGGTACCAATTCGACCCTTCTCCGATTTCCTTTTTTGTTGGTTTGCTATGGCTAGGAATAGACCTCGCCAGATTATCTCTAGGCCCATGGATCCAGAGGTCGCCCAATCACCGAGCATTTTTACATGCGACGTGGTTCTGAAAGCCGAATTGGAGGAACATGGTATTACCTTTCCTCCTAGGCATGAGCCTTCTATCCCTGGAAGTGATATGCGGCTTTATAATCCAGCGTGGGGCCACAGTAGGCTTCTTTACTTTAAGATGTTCCTTTATGGTTTCTGTTTTCCCGTTCATGAGTCGATACTAACTCTGCTGCGAGAGTATAGCCTTAATTCTGCCCAGATAACTCCTTCCTCCTGGTGTGCGGTATAATTGGCTACCGGAGCGCCGCAAGAGGACGGACTCCAGCCCTGTCGCAACGACGGTAATTACTAGCGATGACGAGGATGCGGATGCTAAGTCAGACCTTTTCCACGCTTCTTCCCTTGCTGCTTCCCAGCGTCAGAAAAAACTTCGAGTGGCCACTAGCGGACAAGCTACCGGGACATCTCCTGTGGATGTGGCAACTGTTTCTACGCCTGCTGTTTCGTCTGAGGCAGGCGCCTCTCAGCCAACGGAAGCCGCTGAGGCGTTGGAAAAAACTTGTTCTACTAAGGGAGAGGCCCTACCGATGGAATGTCCTCCTCCCATATCTGACGCTCCTGATTCTCCGATTTCTCATTGTATTCCTGACGTAGTGGTCACGCCTCCTGTTGCGAATTCGACTACTGAGCTACCGCCTAGGGTTACTCCACAGCTGTTTTTTACTCCTATCAAGAGTACTTTTTCCCAGGGCTCTTCTCCACCTCCATCGATCAATCTTGCCTATGGCGGTCCTGACGGGGTCCCGGCCTACCGTATGAATCTTGCAGGGTTTTGCTTTGATGCCCTTCGCGCTGTCGGGGTTCCCCAACCTTTTTCTCGAGATGAGTTTACTGCACCCTTGATAGGAGAGATGCTGAGCTCCAAAAAGGAGAAAGAGGAATTTCTTCAACTCCCTCCCTCGGCACGCTTTCGCCGTGTTCTGAATGATTCTCTGGACTTCTTCCGCCATTTGAATTATCAATTCAAAATTCACGATCGCGAGTCACATAATTTTTCCAGCGCATTATGTGTTGCGAAGGTGCAGCTTGAAAAGGCGGTGGAGCACTCTAGGTTGCTGACGCGTCTCTGTGAATCGTCCCAAACAGAATTGAACAGAGAAAAGTCTATCGGGAAAGCTAAGATAGAGGTTCTGGAGGCAGAACTAGCACTAGAAAAGAAGAAAAATATCTTTCTCCGCGAAGAGATACTTGCTCGAGATGAGGAGTCTGCTAGGGCGCCATTAAAGGAAGAGTTATGGAGGAAGAGGGTTCTGGAGGCCTTCGTTTCTGGATTTGCAGCCCGTTTCAAAGGTAACCCTTCGGATCCGGCCCAGGTAGCTGATTACATATCTATCGTGATGGGTGAGATTAGCAAAGGTGACAACGGTTCTTCTGGTCCCTCGAGGGAGGGAACCTAACGCTAGCGATGGTGCCTGGGTCTTTCCTTGTTTTTCTTGCTGTCGCCTCTTTTCTTTTGTTTTTTCTTGAAAACCATTCGAACATTATTTTCCTTGTAATAATGCTGACGCTTTGTAACCTTTGTCGTATTGTATGATTCATCGTGATATTACCGTTATTCCTTTCTTATCTTCTTTGTACCATCGCACCGTTTGGCAAGGCCAGCGCTGCTTTTTATGTTGTTTTTTTTTTTTTTTTTTTTAATCAATCCCCCAGTCCCTCATTTAATGCGACTTGAAGGGTAATGATGAAAGAAGACACGTGTCCTTCCACAGAGAGGCGTTTGGAGCAGGCGTCTCCTAGGGAGGTGCGAGTGCAGAAGCGTTTCGTCCTTATTTCAAATTTGCACCTTCTGGTGCGTGCCTTACTTTATGACACGCTACCTCGCCACGTGTCTGCTGCTGACTGGTCGTGTCCTTTCAGGGTTATATCTATTGTTTCTTCTACCCCTTATTCTTTTTCCATCTTTTCCCTTATACGCCATTACGTCTTTGGATAAATACTTTGCACCGCTCTCTCTTTCTGGCTCGAGACTCCTCGTGTTCTCTTCACGAAGGTACCAGGTACACGTCCTTTTTCTTTTCTCTTTACTTTTTTCTTGTTAGCCATGGCTAGAACTAAGAAATCCTCTGAAGAGGGAGACCCTCAAAGGTCCTCCGGGGAAGAAGTAATTGATACTACTCCCACTTCTCTGTACACTCTGTCCTTAATTAACCGTAGACTTGCTGGGTTTACTGCACGATTTCCCAAGGAATATCCCGTGCATCCTGCTTCTGAGTCGCTTCGACTGAACAGCATTATGCCCGGAAATAGTAGAATGCTGTATGCTAAGCTCTTCAATCATGGGTTTCGTCTCCCTCTTGACCCGCTCGTAAAATTGTTGTTGGCTGATTCTGATTTGGCTCCGGCTCAGTTGAGTCCTAACGCAATTTGCGTTGTTAGTACTTTTGCCGCATTGTGCCGTTTCAAGGGGATAGAATCTCCCACTTTAGCGTTGCTTCATGACATTTTCCAGTTGTATTCCCGTAAAGGGGTGATATCGATATCGCCTCGCTACGAAGACGGCTCTTTGAAGCCCTTTACCTAGAAGCTTATGGGCATTGAGTCTTCTATTCCTCACTGGAAAGAGGAATTTTTTATTGTTGATCTGCCTGAGCCATTGTGGAGGGCTGGCTTCAATGAAACAATTAAAGATGGGGCTTGGGGTCATTGGAAACCCCTTTCCGACCCAGAGGATGGCTGGTTGAAGACGCTGCTTCAATTTGATTTTAGTGTTGATGCCCGAAAAGTGGCCAACGGGTTGCCCGTGGAACGGTGCAAGAAGGGTGAGCGTTTGACCTTTTTCCTTTGCGTTGTCAAGAAGTACTAACGCTAACGTTTTGTAACTGTGCAGTGCCTCCGCCTGGTTGAGAGCCCGAGTATTTCCGGAGGAGAAGGAAACAGGAGGCAAAAAAGAAGGCTGCCGCGGAAGCTAGGGCTGCTGCTAACGCCGAGGAAGGGGAGGCCACTGCTACCGCTAACGTTACGGGCACTCGGGTTGTAAGAAAGAAAAGGCATAGGAAAGCACGCGCTGCCCAACCCGTTTCGTCCCAAACTGTTGTTTCTTCAGGGGCCACGGTTGATCCGATTCCTGTTGGAATTCCTCTTGTATCTTCAACCACTCAGGTGTGTATTTTTCTTCTTTTTAAAACTTTGTTTTTCTTTTTGCACGATTTCCTTACGTTCTGCGTTATTTAGGAAGTCGTTGCCGCTTCTGCCCCCTCCACCTCCCAGGGAGATATGGCTATCGCAAATGTCCTTCGCGAGCGTCAGAAGAAGGCTCGCCATGAGCTTCAGAATAGCCCTTCTTCCTCGGCCGCCAACCGTACTTCGAGTGTCCTTGGGGGCGAGGGTGCGTCTGCTGATCAATCTGAACATGTTGATTTTGGTGGTCAGCCCCATGTGCCTCCTGGTTCTCCAATTCATTCTGCTCACACCCCAACGGGCTATGATTCCGATGCCCTTAATCTTGAGGTGCCTTGAGGAAATGAGGTCTTAATGCCTAACGTGGAAGGTTCCACCAGTCGGCCAACTTCTCCTGCTGTGTTGTTCTTTGTTCCGATGCCTCATCCAACCATCGCGAGGGGTGGCCCCTCCCCTGCCTTAATGGCTGATATCTCTCAGTACGAGCCTCCTCTCTTGCCAACTCACCACATCAGCTTACGCTCTTTTAGGGACAATATTCTGCAGTTTCCTGCCGATGCTGATAATGATACCGTGCTTTCCTCTACCGCTTATCTGGTGGCAGAGATTTTGTCCCTTCCGAGAGAGAGGGATGCCTTTGTGGCCCGGGGCGAGCAGGGGTGCATAAATTTCCTTCGCTCTCAGGCGCTTTCTATGCTTTGCCATCTTCACTATATGGATGAGGAGAATGCCAGAATTGTGGCTAACGGGCAAGGAGAGATAAACAGGCTGCTGGACGAGTGACAACGTCTCGAAAATGCCCTCAATGCTGCCAACGAAGGTATGGAAGCTGCCCGGGGAGAGGCTACCGCTGTTAAGCAAGAGCTGGAGACCGCTAAGTTGGCTCTGGAAGAGGAGAAGCAAAAAAGTGCCGATCTGGCCATACGCCTTTCTCAGGAGGAAAATAATCTGCGTCTGGAGAGGCAGAGAAACGCTGAGCTGTCTGCCGATTTCTCCCTTAACGCTGAGAAGAATCGTTGGTACTTAGAGCAGGGCGGGGGAATCATGTCGGAAGCTGTGATGCATCACTATGGGGTTGAGGGGCTCCGCATTGACGATCTCTCTGCGTATTTTGACAAGAGAGCCTCATCCATTACTGATAGTGGTTTCTACCAGTGGAAGGCTGCTCAGCAAGGAGGGGTCAACGCGCCGCCTAATCCTTAGACTTCTTATTGTTTAGATGCTTTAAATTTTTTGTGGCTGACGTGCCTGTCCATATTTTGTACTTTAAACAATGTCGGCCTTGACTTGGTTAATCCCCTCTTTTTTGGATAATCTGCTTTTCTTCATAATACCGTTTGATCGCTTGTCCGTATAGGACGTTTGTCGTCCGGTTTCCATAGATATATAATATTCCCCCGTTTGCTTTTCATCAGCCGTATTCAAGTAGCTTTACCATTGTATCCTCCGATAACATTTCTGAGAGTAAGTCAGCGTTGCTTCCGCATCTGCTGCACTCATATTCATTCCGTCCCTTGTTGTCAAAGGGGGCTTTATGTTTGTCTCAACGTTGTTGTTGCAGTATGGACACCTCTTCATCCTCGCTTCACCGGGTATCAACCGCGCGGCTACTAGTTAGGATCTCTTTTGTTTCCTTTCGCCAAAGATTGGCTCCAACATTCCTTCACCGGGTATCAACCGCGCGACTACTAGTTGGGATGCCCGTTGTTTTTTTTTTTTTTTTTTGGCCAAAGATTGGCTTTGGGGAGTGCCTCGTCTTAGTGAGCTGTCTGATCAGGACCAGCCATCACAAGGATAGGACTTTTCACCCCCAAGCGTTGTGCCTCACGTCCGTGGAATCGTGCCTCGTCTCAATGGGCCGTCTATGTGAGCACGGTTACCACAAGGATAGGATTTTCACTTCCAGGACGGAGTTGGTCTCTCCTTGGGGCGTGCCTCTCCTTATGGGGTTACCACAAGAATAGGATTTCACTTCCAAGGATTCCGGGGCGTGCCTCATCTTAACGGGCCGTCTATGTGAGCACGGTTGCCGCAAGGATAGGATTTTCACTCCGGGAAGCCGTTTGGGGTCGTGCCTCGTCTTAATGGGCCGTCTATGTGAGCACGGTTACCACAAGGATAGGATTTTCACTCCCAAACGCCTTGTTATGCCAGGCCGTGCCTCATCTTAGTGAGCTGTCTGATCAGGACCAGCCATCACAAGGATAGGATTTTTACTCCTGGTATTCTTCGCTACCTGCATATTACCAGTAGCAAACGCACAGTGAATATCTCAATATTCATTTATTAGAATAACTTTGATGTTACCCGATTAGCTCCTGGCGTGGTATAGCCTCAGCCGAGCGATGTTCCAAGAGTTCTGCAAGGGCGTTCCCTCGAGCGTTTCCAGATGGTATGCTCCTTTTCCCACAATGCGGGTGACACGATACGGTCCATCCCAGTTTGGACTGAGTTTTCCCATACGTTGTCCTGCCGCCCGCCTGTCTCTGAGCACTAAATCTCCGGTTTTGAGCAATCACTCCCTCACTTGCCGGTTATGATATTGTGCCATTTTCCTTTTGTAGTGCAGGGTTTTCAGGAGGGTTTCCTCGTGTGTTTCTGGTAGAGTATCGAGGTTAGCTCGTAACCTTTCTTCGTTGTTTTCTTCTTTGAAATGAGCCACCCGAAGGCTCATCATGCCAATCTCGACTGGTGTGACAGCCTCGGTTCCGAATGCTAACGCGAACGGGGCCTCTCCCGTGCTAGCCTTGACAGTCATGCGGTAGGCCCATAGTACATATGGCAATTCGTCTGGCCATTTCTTCTTGGAACCTTCCAGGTTTCTTTTGATGCCACTGAGGATGCTGCGGTTGGTTACTTCCGCCTGGCCATTGGTTTGGGGATGTGCCACAGAGGAGAATCTTTGCTCGATCTGGAACTCTGCACATCGATCCCTGAAGAACTGGCTTGTGAATTGTGTCCCATTGTCGCTAACTAGCACGCGTGGTACTCCAAATCGCATGATGACTTGGTGTTTGAAGAAACGCCAGATTTTTTCGGTGGTGATGGTAGTTAACGCCTCAGCTTCGGCCCACTTTGTGAAGTAGTCTACCGCTACGACCACAAATTTTAACTGAGATCCGGCCTTTGGAAACGGGCCCAGGATGTCAATCCCCCATTTTGCAAACGGGCACGGAGCAACTATTTCTGAAATTGGCACGGCCGGCTTTCGAGGAATCTTAGCATATTCCTGGCATTTCTGACAGGTTTTCACGAAGTTATGACAATCTCGTCGAATGGTGGGCTAGTAAAATCCTGACCGGAAGACTTGGGCTGCCAGAGTAGCGCTAGCGATGTGCATGCCACATATCCCTTCGTGAATTTCACGTAACACATGTAAGCCTTCTTGTTCCGTTATGCATTTAGCGGCCGGGTGGGAGAAACATCTCCGTATTAACTCTCCGTTATAATATGTGCACCGTGCTGCCCGTTTTAGGACCTTCTTTCTCTCTGTATGGTCTCACGGTAGTTTATCATGTTTTAGGTATTCTATCACTGGGATCCTCCAATCATTTTCCATTTCTTCCACACAGAGCGATGCCTGCTCTTCCATGAAAGAAGGTGTAGGCAGTTCTCCATAGCGCACGTCACTGGGTATTGAGGCTTCCGGATTGGCCGCCATCTTGGCGAGGCTATCAGCCTCTTCATTATTTTCTCTAGGAATGTGTTCAAAGGTGACCAGAGTACCTTTTTCCTGTATGTCTGACAGCTCACGCTTCACTTTGGCCAAGTATTGGGCCATGATGGGTTCTCTGGCTTGGGTGTTAACTGATTTTCCATTATTAGCTTGGAATCTCCTCGGATCTTTAAACGTGTTCTGCCTTCCTTCTCCACACCAGGAGTGGCTTCGATGGAGAAACTGTTTCCGATTCTGAGTCCTGCCAGCAGCGCTTCGTATTCAGCCGCATTGTTGGACAATGGCTGCAGGATTCTAATGGCGTATCGCATCTCCAGGCCGTTTGGTCCAACTAAGAAGACTCCTGCGCCTGCTAACTCTTGATTTTTTGCTCCATCTACGTGGATGACCCACGTATCTGCATATGTCTCCGGAGGCGGTAGGCATGAACTTTCTGCTTCTTCCTCTAACAGATCTATTTTTGCATCCTTTGTGAACGTGCACTCAGCTATGAAGTCAGCTAACGCTTGGGCTTTAACGGCCGATCTAGCCTTGTATTGCAACCCGTATTGTTCGAGCTCGATAGCCCAAATTAGCATTCTTCCTGAAGATTCAGGTTTTCTGAAGATCCTTCTCAACGGCTGATCCGTGAGTACAGTGACGGGGTGGGCTTGGAAATATCAATCCATCTTTCGCGTGGCTTGCACTAGAGCGAGTGCTATCTTCTCGATAGGAGCGTATCGCAGTTCGGCATCTTTCAATATGTGACTCACGAAGAATACAGGACGATGCACGTACCCTTCACTTCGCACAAGGACGGCGCTGACTACCTCGTCAGCTATTCCCAAATATAAATATAGTTCATCGCCAGGCTCGGGCCTCGTCAGCACTAAATCTGATGACAGGTAAGCTTTTAGCCCTGCAAACGCTTTCTCACATTCCTCTGTCCACCCGAAAGGAGCCTTGTTTCGGATGACTTTGAAGAAAGGCAAACATCTCTCGCCTTGCTTAGATATGAATCGTCCCAACGCGATGATGCGCCCGGTTAGCTTCTGTATCTCTTTGACAGTCCGCGGGGGTATCATATCCTGTATGGCTTTTATCTTTGAAGGGTTGGGTTGGATGCCCTTCCGGCTGACCACATAGCCCAAGAATTTTCCTGTTTGGAATGCAAACATGCACTTCCGCGGGTTTAGCTTCATCTTGTGCTTTCTCATCACATTGAGAACTTCTTCCAAGTCAGCGAGGTGTTCTCTGAAACTCCGACTTTTGATCAAGATTTCATCCACGTAAGCCTCTACATTTCTTGATTTTCAAAAACTTTGTTTGCCATACGTTGAAATGTTGCTCCGGCATTCTTTAGCCCAAACGACATTGCGGTATAGCAGTATGTAGCCCTAGGAGTGATGAAGGCAGTTTTTTCTTCGTCCTCTACGGCCATAGGGATTTGGTGATATCCGGAATTTGCATCTAGGGAGCTTAGATAAGCATATCCAGCGGTTTGATCGACTAATTGATCTATTCGCGGAAGGGGATAGCAGTCCTTGGGACAGGCATTATTTAGGTTAGTGAAGTCGATGCACATGCGCCAGTCCCCGTTAGGCTTTGGAACCAACACAGGATTAGCTAGCCAGGTCGGGTATTGAACTTCTCGGATGAACCTGTGAGTTTTATCAACTCCTTTTCGATGGCCGCTATCTTTTCCGATGAAAAAGCACGTCGCTTTTGTTGAACGGGCTTGGCGTCAGGACTAACTTTCAGCCGGTGTTCCGCAACTTCCCGAGAGATTCCGGGCATGTCTGCTGGCTTCCACGCAAATTCTCCCTTGCATTTCCTCAACAGCCGGATTAATTGCGCGTTTTCTTCAAGGCTCAGTTTCTCACTGGCTAAGAGATTCATTTCACTATCCTTACCGATAGGGATTGATGCCATCTGATCTAGTGGCTGAGTGCGCTTTTCTTCTTTATCATCGAACGGGTCGTCTGCCACGCAAACATAGCGGTCGCAACTCCTTTGAGTCATAAGCAAGTAGCATTCGGCTGCCAGCTTCTGGTCCCCTTTGATTGAGACCACGCTGTCCCACGAGGGATATTTCATCCGCAGGTGTTTTTGAGATATGGCCACTCCGAAACGATTAAGGAATGGTCGCCCTAAAATGGCATTATACGGTAACGTCAGGTCTACGACTAGAATTAATAACTCTTCGGAGCGTTTGGATGTGTCTTCCCGGAAGTACACCGGCAGAGATGTTACTCCGGCGACCGGAATCGGTACTCCGTCAATCCCAATAATTGGCCTCGTGCAAGGCAATAGATCACTGTCAGGTCATTTCATCAAGTTGTACGCTTCCAATGAAAATAGGTTCACAGCGCTCCCGTTATCGACAAGGGTCCTTCTTACCCCATGACTTCCAATGACGGACGTTACGACCATCCGTCATTATGTGGGAAAACAATGCCTTTTTCGTCTTCCTCTGAGAAAGACAATATCATTCTGTCTAAGGCACTTATCGCCTCGATTTTCATTTGCGCGCTCTCCCGTTTGCGCTTTTCCCCAGGGTTGGGCATTTGCGGCATGATTTCCTCGCAATAGGGTGTTCCCCCAGCAATGATATTTATCATGGGCATCTGATCACTATCGATAGCGAGCGTTTCTCTATTTGGCCCGAGGGGAACTGCGTTAGCCCCTGTGGCGTGCGAAGGCGCTTGCCTCTGCTCAGTTGTCATTCCAGTTGGGTTGTTTCTGGCTTCTTCCCTTGCCTTTGTGGCAAATTCCCCAAGGTAGCCATCTTCGACCAATCGTTCTATAGCCAGTTTTAGTTCTCTGCATACATCTGTCGAATGTCCCTTGACCTTATGGAATTTGCAGTATGCATTTTCTCTTCCTCCCATGATTACTCCTGGTTTCACAGGAGCTGGGTAACGGATGGGCAGATTCCTCTGTTGGACTATCGCTAAGATCTCGGCTCTTGGGAGTATGAGAGATGGGAGGTCAGGGTCGTATATCTGGCCTTTTGGCGGCTCCGTTTGCTTCCGAGTGAGGGACCCTCCGGGTCTTCCTTTCGAGAAGTTGCCTCTCTGCCGGTTAGGGGTTTTGGTATTATGCTCTTTCCACTGCCCGTGATCCTCGATGGGTCTAGCGTCAGGGGCATTGCTGTGCAGGACGTTATGGGCCACATATGGGTCTGTCGGCATGCCTCGGATCCAATCTCTATTTTCCTCCTCTTCCATTCTCGCATAGTTATGCGCTTTCAGCCTCAACGCGTCCAGGGTCATTGGGGGGTCCACTGTTAGCGTGTCTTTCAATTTACTGTATCGGCAGTTGCGTTTCAGGGCCTCAATCGCAAAATCGATAGTGACCCCCAGCGTTAGGGACATTTCAAGATCAAATCGACCTAAGAAGTCGTTCAATGATTCCTGTGGTTTTCGATGGATATCGAACAGTGCAGCTGCTGACTTTCTGATAGGAATAGCCGTGCTAAACCGACTTTTGAATTTTTCTTCCAATTGAGAAAAATAGTCGATAGACCCGGCGGGGAGTCCCTCAAACCATAGACGTACCACTCCTGACAGCGTCATTACGAAGATCTGACATAATGCTGCATCACTGCGCGTTTGGAATTGCACGAAATCCTTCACCTTATTGAGGTGAGAAATAGGATCTTTCGTGCCATCATATGATTCTACGGGGAGTTTCACATGTCGATGGACTCTGTGGTGCCTGACACGGTAACTGAACGGATGGCCAACGTTAGCGTCAGGGACCCCACGAGGCTGATGCGGGTGTGGAATTTCAGCGTCGTATCTGGGGTTCTGAGGGTCATATTCCTGATGTCTCCTAGGAGATCGGCTGCGGCTCCTTGGAGTTCGAGCTCGTCGTCCTCTGCTGCTAGATCTCTCACTGTATCTAGGAGATGGATCTCTCACTATATTCCCTCGTCGATCATCCTAGTGCTCTCTATACTCGTCACGCTGGCGGGCTACTTCGGGGATAGAGATTCCTCCCCTGCATTGTCCAGAATAGTCAGCAGGTCCACGCGTGAATGGTGGGACGTTTATGGGGGCCAAAGAGAAAGGCAAGGAGGACGGGGGTGCCCTAGATTGTTGGGGCGATAAGGGTCGTTCGTTGACAATGGACGGAGTGAAAATTACTTGGGAGGACACACCAGGTCTCGAGGCATGAGGAGTAAATCCAGCAGCCATCTCTGTCAGCTGATCTAGTTGAGCTTGGAGAGCTGTTATTGAGTTCGCGAAAGGGTTGTCCGCCTCTCCTATCATAGATCTCTCCGCTTGGGGGGTGGGATGGTTGGTTCCCGCTATATGGGAGAAGGGAGAGCAAATCTGGAATGTAATTTCTTCCGAACTTGACCCAGGAGGAAGATCTAACTCTCCTGCAGTGACGTCCTACCCTGGGGTGAAGGTGTCAGAGGTAGCGAAGGGAAACAGGCGTCTGCGGGTGTTGTATGGGATGTTGGAAGTTCGGGACAGCGCCGGATCTGACTCTGAGGCCATAATCCTTCTAGCTTCAGGGAGGAGGAGCTTGGTTATTAAGGATGCTCACTTAATAGAACCAAACCTCTCAATGAAAGCACCAATTTGATAATAATTTGTCTTCTGCCGAAGGATGTATGGTGGAACGGCTCCTCTCAGATCAGTGCTCACGACGGTCCGTTGTACTTGCAATGCGCCGGAGGGGTCTCCGGCGGAAACACTCCGATGCTTAAGTCAGTATGAGTACTGAATTTGGCAGAGTTTAGGCCAGTAGTGTATGCTTACCTGCCTCCTTTGTGGGGGAGGTATTTATAGGAGAACACGGACGTTCCCGCCCGTGTAAACGAGTATGGAGTTATCGCTTGCGTTAGGGTCTGTGGTTCACCCTTATCGTGACACGCTACCTTGGCGGTAGGTGTATAGGTAGATATTGCCATGGTAGGATAATGGCCGGAGCGTTCTTCCTGATGCATGGTTTCCTCTGGGGGGGAGATAACCCCTTGAGCCATCCAAAAGGTCCGTGAGAGGAGCCGGTAGGGCATCGTTAGCCCTCATAGCGTTAGCCTTCGGGGGAGGTATTAACCTTGTCCCTACCGCGGCGGTGCGAAACGGTGGTTATGTCCTTTCCCACTGGGTGATAGACGAAAGTACCCTTTCTTTTAGGTGAATTGTTATCACTAAGAAAGGGTCGTCCAAGCAGCATATCGGGGGCCTTGACAGAATGCCCATTCTCCATGTCAATGTCGTAGAAGTCAACTGGGTAGATGAAATCTCCAACTTGGACCAAGACATCCTCAATAATACCCTCGAGGTAGATGACAGATCGGTCAGTTAGTTGGATCGTGGTCCTGGTGGTCTTGAGGGATCCAAGGCCTAGACTGTTATATATCGTCGAGGTCATGACGTTGATACCTGCACCCGAATCACACATAGCTCTACCGATGTCAGTAGTACCGATTTTGCATGGGATGGTGAACATACCCTTGTCCTTGCATTTGGGTGGTATCTTCCTCTGAATGACAGCCGAGACATTAGCACCTACACTGATTTTTTTCACACTTGTCATAGTACATTTGTTAGCGCACCAAGTTTTCAAAATTTTAGCATAACGAGGAACATTTTTAACAGCCTGCAGCAAGGGGATGTTAACTTGTACTTTGTTAAACATTTTAAAAATCTCACGGTCCTCATTATCCTTTTTAGACTTGACTAGTCATTGAGGGCAGGATGGCTCAAGGATCTTATGGATGCACTCTTGTGTAAACTCTGGTGGCTTCTTTGTCTTGCTTTTTTTTTTCTTGGACTCAGGCTCAAGCTCGGCGGTTTGTTCGACATCGAGGCCTAGATGTGCATACTCAGGTATTTTAGCATCTAAGCCTAGATGCGGATGTACACGGGAGGGAAGTTGAGTGCCACTGAGGAGTGTCATGGCACATACATTGTGCTTCGGGTTGGCCTCTGTTTGCCCAGGAAGTCTGCCTCGGTTCTTCAATTCTTTCATCTCGGCAGCCATGATACTCATTTGCTTTTGCAAATCCGTGATGATTTTCCTATCATTAGCTACTTCATCAACTGGTGGAGCGATAAAAGTCTGACCTTGAGGGGGCTGATATTGGTACTGCTAGTTATGGTGATATGTAGGCCTTGGCACAAAATTCTGCATATTGAAGGGTGGTAGAGATGGATTCCCATATTGATGATGTTGTGGTGGCTGACTAGGGCTAGACGATTGAGGGTTGTATGACCAACTGAAATTGGGGTGCTTCCAGCCCTGATTGTAGTTCTGACCATACGAGACATTGTATCCTCCCACAGCATTGACTTGAATCTCGTTAGGAATATAGGGACAAGCGTCCGTGGCATGATCCACAAAATTACAAATCTGGCAGATCTTGCCCTGGACAGGTTATCCTGCGGCCATATTCTGCAGCATGCCCGTGATGGTTGTTAACTGATTTTCCATTACAGCTACGTGGACATCTTGAGTGTGATTTGTCACTTTGTCGGATGCACTGATCGTCTTGGCCATAAGCTCAATGATAGCTTTGGTGGCAGCTGAGGTACGGGCACAAAAGGAACCCTCATCCAGTATTTCTATGATAGCTTTGGCGGCAGCTGAGGAACGGGCACAAAGGGAACCACCGGTTGCGGCATCCAACAAGGCCTTGTCTGTTGACTTCAGACCTTCATAGAAATACTGGATGAGGGCATGATCGGTCAGGTTATGCAAGGGACACAAGGCCTGCATCTTTTTGAAGCGCTCATGGTATTGCCCTAGACTCTCATCATTTTTCTGGACAATGGAGACTAGCTGCTTGCGGGTGACACTTGCCGTGGACGCTGGATAGTACTTATCGATGAAAGATTTGGACATCTCGGCCCAAGAAGCAATAGATCTCGGAGGAAGGTCATAGAACCAATCCTTGGCAGCGTCTTTCAAAGACCACATAAAAGCTCGCAGCTTGGCCTGGTAGATATTGACATTAGTGGGCTTGAGTGTCCAGTCGTGAGGGTGCTGCAGATGACGATGAGGATTCTCTTTAGGTAGTCCGTGGAAAGAAGGGAGATGATGTATAACGGAGGAATTGAGTGTCCAGTCGTGAGGGACAGCGGGCCAGACAATGCAACTACTAGGTACCTCAGGAGTAGAATTGAGGTCATCAATGGTCTGATCGTTCGGTGGAGGCGGATCTGCCATAATGGGTATCTCGGGGTAGACGACTCTTGCGTCGTCAAGGTCTTGATGTAGGTAGGCTAGGTCTTGGTGAAAGAGATTACTGAGATTATCCAAGTCGGAGAGATTTCTATCGAGGGCAGGAGGGGGAACTTCTTTATGGTGAATAGATGGTCCTTTAGTCTGTCTTCAGAGTCCTCTTTCTGTTCTAGTAAGCTCATGATCAAGGAGTAGTAGGTCTGATGCAGATCTCCTGGTCATACAAATAAAAGAAAGAAATCAATTTTATTCAATCCCCGGTAACAGCGCCAAAATTTGACTCGTCGTCGAAACGGGTCAAAAATAATATTAAATCCTGAGGCCTAGATACACAAATTAATTTGCATATAGTGGTAATAGGGTCGAACCACAAAGATTGAAAATCGACAACTTGCCCTAGATGTATGACGAAGATAAATGCAATCAAAAAGTAACACAAGGGGGGGTTGTTGGTTAAGCTAGTTAACCGAGAGAGATCGAGGGTAGGACAACTAACAAGGATAGAAATAATAAAATTAACAGAAATAACAATCATAAACAAAATAAGCAGGGAAATAAATGAGATAAAATCAGATAAGGAGAAATCTTAGTGATAGTGTGTGTCTTGAGCATGTTTTTCTCCTTATTTTTAGCATTTTCTTAGGCATGATACTGCTGAACTGCCTATATTTCCATCTTTATTGCAGATCAGTGCTAAAATGAAGAATTGAACGAAAACATGCGGATTTGGATGGATTTCTTGGGAGCTCAAAACATCAAGGCCTAGAAGATCGAAGTGTCGCTGTGCCTCCAACGCTAACCAGACCAGAGAGCAATCTATTGCCCACGACACTTCTGCATCAGTTCTTAATCAAAAGCTAGAGAGAAAGATTCCTAAAGATTGGCACGATATTCCTTGCGTTTCTAGAAGATTCCATGCGCATCCAGAATATTCCCTAGCTGCTGATCATATCGTCTTACCCTAGATGCTGATTTTGTCATCTTGCCCTCGACGTCACGCGCTTCCAGAATATTACTAGAATATCCCTTTTTCGGGCCAAAGAGCCTCCCTCCGTGTTTTTGCATCTCCTTAGCTGGATTTTGTCATTTTGTAGTCCCTTAGCTGGATTTTGTCCTCTTATGGGTATGAGGGTATTTAAACCTTTAGTTTTAGGGTTTTGAACATATGTGGAAACGAGGGGTAGCTCCTCTTACGAAGGTAAGTAGGAGGTTTAAGTGGAAAGTTGGCCCCTATAGCATGTCTATGGCATGAGAATAGAATATCCTTGAGCCAATGATTATCTAGCCCTAGACGCAACCCGAGAATGTCCTTTGCTAAGATCTCTTCTCTTCTGACTTTATTTATTTACTTGATTTCTGTTTGCATGTCTTGCCCTTAATTTTTATTTGCATGTCTTGCCCCTGATTACTCTTTATTTTCCTGCCCTTGATTTCTGCTTTTGTTAATTGTCTTGTTAGCAGCTATCTCTATCTTGGTTAACTAGATTAACCAACCAAAACCCCCCATTGTTTTTTTTATTATTTTACTTTATATCTGGCCTTGTCTAGTGTAAGTCTTCACCATTCTCTGTGGATCGAATCTCTTGCCACTGTCTTCAATCTTTTTTGTTGCATGTGATAAGTTGTAATTATTTTATTGTGCCCTCGACAAGCACTGATTACTTAGCAAGGGATTATCTTGGGTTGCGTCGATGCCTAGTCAGTTATCGGAGCACAGATATTCTATTCTCATGCTACAAACATGCTATGGGGGGAGGTACGTTTAGGCCCCCTGCTTTCCTTCGTAGGAGAAGCTACCCTCCATTTTCACATATGACGCAACCTTAACGTTGCGCCGTCCTCCCAGGCGCGAAGCGGGGAGGCAATACTCACAGCGCCCATGAAGATGAGGAAAGACACGTCTAGGGTTAGATGCCTCTCAGTATGTCAGGCTCGCGACACCGCCCTAATCACTCACTTGCCCTAGACAAAACGGACCAAGTTAATGACAATTCGTCTAGTGTCTACTCTATTCTAAGGCTTCGCGCTAGTTATAACCAAAGAAATGACAGTAATCATCTAGGTTTAGTTATTAGCTGGCCAAACTTCTAACTTGCTCTAAACGAATTAACAAGAAACCGGCAAACAAGCAGATACAACAATAAGAATATATGAAGAACGATTTGGCCTCTTGACTATCCTTTTGCAACCCTTAAAATACCCTTGCTAAGAGGATGAGCTTAGCCGCTCATGCTAACAAGTAATAAATAATAGATTTAATAAATAACATAAAAGTGAAGAAGCAATAAAAGAAATAAAAACTCAATAAATACCGGCCAGAGCTAAAAGCTTCGGTTTGAAGGAGAGTTGGTGGTTGGTGGCGACTCCAGCAACAAAAGGGAGGAATAAATCCCAAAGAAAAACTAAAAAGGAATGTGTAAGAGTGGCTGCCTAAAAGTTCTTTTTTAAAAACCCTAAAACTAATGTTTATATACCCTCATAGCTCACAAAAGGACAAAATTCAGCTAAGGAGAAGGACAACCCACACATGACGTGTGCTCCTTGGTCCAAAAGGGAATATTCTGGAATCTTCCAGGCGAAATCTGCATGGAATCTCGTCTGGATCTTTTGGGAATCTCTCTTTGGTCGGGATTTTGCTGATGTACGACAGTTAGGGCTAGACTGCACGGCTCACATCCAGGGCTTGACAGCGTAATATCCAGCTAGTCCTCGTCGAGGTCTCGACGCTTTGGGATCCATGGTAGAATTCCACAAAAATGGCCTATTTCAGCATATTTTCCTCTTCGGGCCTAGATCTGCGGAAAAGGTAAATTCAAAGGGAAATTAGCAGCATCTTGCCCTAGATAAGGCAATAAATAAGGAGGAAAACATGCATAAAATACACATTATCAATAGGTTAAAGTAGACAAGTAGTCTCGCATAGGCTAAAGAAAACAAACAATATAACTCATACCAGATTGACAACCTAGGGCCTTGACTGTGAGGTAGCTTGAGTTAGGTATTGTCTTCCCCTGTGCTTTTGATCACGATTGTGCTGTGTCCGGTCAAATCATATCATCAACCAAATTAGTAAACCGTTTAACCAGCAAGGTGTTGTTTGGTTAGGATTGTCTAGTTGGGAGTACCTGTTAGGGAATTTGAAGAGGAGGGAAGTATGAGTGTATAAGAGTCCTTGCATTTTATAGGAGTACTATGAAAATAAAGATAAACAACAATGAATCAATGATCGAATCATAAGAACATAGTTCGCTCATGCTCTTACCAGGAATCCTCTTTTAACTGTTTTATTCCTGACCACCTGTCTTGGCCAAGACTCCAGCCAAGACACTTTCCAGTTTTATTTTATTTTTGCAGTTTTATTTCCCAACAACCAAACCCCAAAAGTTGTGACTTAAAGTCATCACAACCGGTCATCAAAGGAATTCACATCTCACTAACAGAGTCTTTGTGGATGATCCTCTTACCACTATCTACAAGTCACTTGTGTATGGTTTTAAGTTGTAATTTATAACTATTTTTTACACTTCTGATAAGCGATCACAAACAACAACTTTTGGCTCAAAAAGCATGTGAGGTACTCCCTCCGTCTCAAATTAAATGTTATTTTTAAGATTTTGCCTTATTTTAAATTAAATAACGTTTTACTATTTTGTAAATAATTTTTAAATTAACTTTGTCATGATGCCCCTAATTATTATTTTATAAAAAAAATTAAAGAGTACGAAGGTAGTGGAGTAAAAATCAGCTTGAAAAAGTAGCAATAATTGTTTTACTTGGTTTGTGGAAACTCTAAAAAAGATGGAGGGAATATGTGGTAAACTAATTGCAATAGCTTTCTCCCACAACAATCTAGCATAAAAAGTTGTGCTTTGAAAAATTAGGTGAAAGACTGATTTTCCAAACACAACATGAAATACACATTTTCAGAAAATTTTAGGTACATCAGAAGTACTTCACCATTCGGTACCTTTCCATATTAAAAAATTAATACGTGATAATAACTGAATTATATTTCACTTAATAATTAAATATAACCTAATATGGGAAGAATAAATACTAATTAATTAATACGTGTCAATTTTTTATGGGAAGATGTAGATTTTTCCTACACTTTCTACCAATTAAAATGATTTTTATAACCATAAATATTTGGTCTCCAAACAAGAGACTAGAAACAAAAGCAGGCACACCAACATGCCAACAAAAGGAGGAAGATCGAGCTAAAGCCAAATTGAATAACTCGTCCCCAATAATTACAGTAGTTTTATAACTCACGATTAGATCTGTTAATTGGTCGAGCTGGGCCTTACGAGGACCAACTTTAACATAGCCCAAGTTCGGCCCTTTTACAAAACGGACTGCCCGTGAGTCTTACAGGCCGACCCATTTTTTGATTTTACAACACTGACCTTTACAGGAGTGAAAAGAACCTAGAAAATATCATACACAAAAATTCTAGCTTGCAATAAAAAATACGAAAAAATATCAGTTCCAGAATAGTAGTACTAATTACCTTCTTTTCTTTCGGCAACTTTGGTAGACCTACTGTGATGTTAATATTTTCTCATCCCTTCTTTTTGATACTTAGAATTACTATTTTTACTTTACTATGATATGTTATTTTAATGATTTAGAATTATTTTTCCTCGATTTCTTTGAAGTCCCATATTATATGTCTGACCTCTGACTTTATTTTTTAAAATCCTATGGTTATCAAATCATCACCCATATTCACATCACTTTTTTCAAATGTAAAATAGTAGCCCAAAGTTTTAGAAACAAAAATGAGGTGTCACTCATGTAACGTAATACTCCCTCCGGTATGAAATAAACGTCGTGCTGGGTGTTTGCACGCGAATTAAGAAAATGATTAGTTTACAAAAAATGAGGTAAATTTTGACCTTTGTACCCCTTTCATCCAAGCATAATTCGGAATTACCATGGATTACGGCTTCAACCGCATGGCTTATTGTACTGGGTCAAGCATGGCATCAGCTGGGCTGGGTTTGAATCCAAGTCGGGCTTGACAGAAACGACGTCATTTTGAAGAACGAATTCAAGTCATCGGCTCCAATTCTTCACTTCCCCGCCATTTCCCAACCAAAAATCCTTCACCTCTTCCCCCTAAATTTTTAGGCAATACTTTTGATACTTTCATTTGAAAGTTGTTAAAATTCCCCCCAAATTTAAAGCATGACTTGTGATTGTATATGGAGCAAGCAATTTTTTTAGAGTAGTAGTATAACGCTTTTCATCTTTGTCTCTGTTTGCTCTCCCAAACCCTAACCCCTATTTCAGTGACGGTTCCATATAAACAATGGAGGACGGTGATTTTGACCCTTTCTCTGACTTAGTCGGTAACCCTTCTATACCTCGGTATCTAGAAAACATAAGCCAGTGCCACAACAACCAAACGTCTGTAGAGGAGACAATGGACGAGTCGGTGGAGCCCTAGAATCCACAGGTTGGAGAGCTAGACGACATTCCAGACTTCAACATCGACACATCGACGCAAAGTAGTGATGAAGGTATTTTATCTTTCATAGAAATTTTTAATTTTTTGTGTATGAATAATTAGGGTTTCTAATTTCATTTCGATAATTCAGTTAATTTTGTGTGTTATAGGCCAACATTTTGCGAGGAAACTGCGGATTGAGTTATCTAGTCATGACAGGGTATTGGCGTATGAGTTGTTGTTGCAGAAGAGTAAGAATGGGAAGCTTCCAAAGCGGACAACAAATGAGGTATCTTGAGCCCTCAACATACCGATTCGGACTGTCCAGCAGTTATGGAAAATGGAGAAAGAATCTGGGAATCACAACATGTCCCTCAATAGAGTCATGAATTCTGGGAGGAAAAGGGTCCAGATTGATCGAGAGAGGATCCATGATATTCCTCTCAGGAATAGGTCCACTCAGAGGGATCTCAGCTTTGCATTGGGAGTGTCCAGGCGAAGTGTGATATCGTTGTTGAAGGGTGGATAAATGAGGCGGTATTCGAATGTCATAAAACCTATTTTGACAGAGGCTAATCGACAACAATGGATTAAGTATTGTCTCTCTATGCTTGATTCGGCGTCAACCCCTGCTGATCAGACCTTCCAAGATATGACCAATGTGGTGCACATCGATGAGAAGTGGTTCCAAATGACAAAGAATACCCAAACTTATTACTTATTGACAGACGAGGATGACCCAGTAAAGAGAATTAAAAACTCTAACTTTATGCCAAAGATTATGTTTCTAGCAGCTGTAGATAGGCCTAGGTATGATTGTGATGGTGTTTGCATATTTGATGGAAAAATAAGAATATTTCCTTTAGTTCATGAAGTGTTCGCTGCTAGGGCTCGTGTAAATAGATTGGATGGTACATTGGAACTGAAGGTAATTGAAAAGATAGATAGGGAAGTGATTAGGAAATTCATGATTAATATGGTTTTACCTGCAATTAGGGACAAATGGCCTAGAGACTACATTGAAGATCCAATCATAATCCAACAGGACAATGCCAAAACACACATACTGCCTGATGATTTAGAATTTTGTTTGGCAGCTAGCTCATTAGGATTGAATGTTAAGCTGCTATTTCAACCACCTAATTCCCCTAATCGTAATGTCCTAGACCTTGGGTTCTTTAGGGAAATACAATCTCTGCAGGAAAAGAAATGTGCTAGTTCTGTGATCCAATTAGTTGCAGCTGTAGATAAGTATTTTCATGAGTTTTCTGATAGCAAATGTAATTATATATTTCTGACCCTCTAGTCTTGTATGGTAGAAATTCTTAAAATTCTTGGATCCAATACGTATAAAATCCCTCACAAGAGTAAGGAGTCTTTGGAAAGGCAAGGACTGCTTCCAGTAAGCCTGTCATGTGACCCTCTAATCATTGAAACAGCTAGGGCCAATCTTCTCCTATAAAATGTAAGTAATCCAACTAAATTACTCTATTTCTGTACTTTTATATTGATGGATTTTGTGTGATTAAATTTCCATTTCATGCTTCCATGATTGCAGGAGGAGATCATCAAGTACATTTAGTCTATTTTAGGATTGAATTTTTTGTGGTATATGCAGTTATCGTTGGAGGATATTTTTGCGAATCCATTTTTTTAGTGGATATGCATTGATCAATACATATCATTATTTTGGGCAGTAGTTAATGTATAGGTGAACAATTGCTCTATTGCTGGCAGAGTATTGAGCTGTATTGATCATGTAAATTAAATCGAAGTTCAATGCTTATTGGATGTGTGTTTTCAATGTTATCTCTGATTTGTTGATGCTTCATAGAGTTGTCTATCTGTGCTGGGAATCTCTTACGGTTGTTGACTGCTTTATGAGCATCTTGGTGCAGCTTTTTAGTCAAAGAGGCATTTCCCTATGTTCCTGCATACCATCAAGCCATACATATTCCCTTCATACAGACAGGTGCTAACGCGTGGATGCTTAGGTGTTAGGTTAGGTTTGGACTCAGGAGTTATATCTTGGCATGGTAACTACCACCTCACGTTCCTCCATCGCAATTTGTACACTAATAGGAGTCTAAGTTTGGTAACCTCTTCACCTTCCCAAACTGACAACGCTTCATACCCTTACAACCCTAATGATCCTCTATAAATTTGCATCGTCTCCCTTCACACCTTTCAACTGCGCCTCATACTCTGCCTCTTCATCTACACCTCTTTACAGTTTTCTTTACATATTTGTTTCCTGTATGTGCAGTGTCCACCCCAATGAATCCTGCTGAGAAGGAAGAGATGATCCAATTTGTGACTGAGATTGAGGGCCACTTCATTGATGACCAAGCACTGATTGAGCACAAGGTCTTGCAAATACAAGATGACATCCTCCGACTGGAGGGAAGGGTTGGTACATTGCGCTTGAAGAAGGCTGGGATTTACATTACGGGTGATGATGATGAGGAAGTTCTTGAAGCAATTGACTGCATTGGTGACTGCCTCACCCACCTGGCTGCAACCATTGCTCACCTTAAGCACAAGAAGGATGTACTACAGATGGCTCTTAGGGCTGTCAATTCTGCCAGTGGGGAGCTTCACTCATTTGGGCAGGCTCTGCCTAGCATGCCCAATATTTAAGTGTGTGTTAAAAAACTTCAACCCCAATTTGACAAGGAATTGGACCTAAACAAAAATAGGACACCCAATGCACATCAATACCATTATATATGTGTTTAATATTCCCTCAATTCTCACTTTAATCATGGAAAGGGCACACTGAAAAGGGTTTCAGTCTTGTGAAACAGGACACTCAACAAAGTTCAAGTTCATGCACATCAAACTTGAACCCCAATTTGACAAGAAACTGGAACTAAATAAAAACAAGACACCCAAATGCACATCAATACCATTATGTTTTTTATACTGGTTTTTTACATTCCATCAAAAAGGTTTGCAAACTAAGGCACAAAACCAGGATACCCAATGCGCATGTTGTTTATATGTAACCAGACAACAATCAATATAATTCCCTGTCTAAGCATTACTATCTAAAAACCAATCCACCCTCAACCAAAATCCCTGTCTTTGCACATTCCAAGCATTCCATTCAACAAATCCAAACCCCAAAAATAGAAACCACTGAGATAACCAAAGGAAATTCATTCATTTTTTTAAAACAGTACATGAAGAGTTAGAAGCTGAACATCATGGATTGCAAAACTGCCCACCCTAAATTACTAAGCATTCTATGTACAACAAACACCCTAATTCTCAGTAGAAACCAGGGACAAGTATTCGCAACATTTGAATAAAGCTCTCTTCATATAAAGGTCGTTCTTAGGGACAAACATACCTCGAATGGGCAACTTATTGAGGTTAATATCTTTGTCCAGATTGACTTTTGTTGTACGCACACCATCCCCAGTTGTAGGCAGATTCAAATCAGGAAGAAGAATTTTTTTTGGAGTGGATTCACCTTGCACGTTGGATAGTTGTGTACTATAATGGAAACCCAGAATCCCATCATCTTCTCTGGCGAGAGAGCACAGTACTTCATCCGATTCATGAACAGTCACGCGTAGTGCTCATCTTCCTCATACGCAACGACCATTTCTTCAGCTACGATGTCTTCTTGTTTATCGTAGGTATCTTCCACAATGAAATCCATGTCACATACTGAATTCGCCGTTGCTGCCGCCGCATCGACATCATCCTCAAACCCTAAAAATCCAATTGAATCTGGTACAAACATTTCGCCTGAACCATCAAATTGAACACAATTGTCTTCCTGTGAATCATCCAAGTAATCAACGCCCTCCATTTGAAAAAGTAGAAGTAGAAAATCCTAATTTTGCTCTGATTTGAAGTGAAATTAACGAATTGAGAGTGGTGCTTACCGAATTGCTGGTGGTATTAATAGGAAAAAATTTACTGTTCCCCCCCAAATTTAATTTTCAAACGACACCAACAGGCAACGAAGTGATCGTTGAGCCAAGTCGAAGCCACGGTCATCGACACCAAGCGAAGGCAGGGGCATTGTCGTCTTCTCCAGCGTGGGATGCCGAGAACGACATTTAAACTGGACCTATTTTTTCCTTCCAAAACGACATTTAAAAAGGGCCAGAGGGAGTACTTGACAAAATTGGGGGAAATTGAAATCATTTGGTTAATACTTTCAACGTCTCAGGTGCTTTTCTTAAGCTTCTCATGTTAGATCCTTTTATATTATTTTATTTGTTATCATCCTAATTATATTCTTATTAAAAAAATAGAATTAAACAAAAACTATAATGTTGAATTCAAATTATTCTTTATTTGATGAAAAAAATTACTCATTGATTTATTCATTTTTAATGTCAAACAATCGCAGATAGCAAGTATTCTGCATCAACAAAATCCTACATTGTACCCAATATTTGTCCATTTTTAAGAATTCGAATTTATCTATTTTACTTAGCACCTTATTTCATACATGGCAAAAAGAGTTTTTTTGTCATTGGTTTGCGTGTATGTCAAAAATATTTTGAATTGTCATGGGTTAACTGATGCTGGCAATCTCAATCAGGAGTAAGAGTTAGAAGTTAGAACGCATATTTGCAGGCACAAGCAAGGCAAGGCCTTCAACATTAGGGGTGTACACGGGTCGGGTCGGGTCGGATATAGGCTTGACCCGCCACCGACCCGCACGAAATTTAGCGGGTCAGTTCGGGTCGGTTATAGGCACATATAACTGCGGGTTGGCGGGTGTAGCGGGTCGAGTCGGTTATCCGCGGGTTGGCGGGTTGGCTTCTGGGTCGGGCTTAACAAAAAAAAAACCCCTATAACCAAAAACAACCATTTACCAGCAACTGCTATCAAAACCCATCCATGAACCAATCCACCCTCAACCAAAAAGGGTCGGGCTTAACAAAAAAAAAACCCCTATAACCAAAAACAACCATTTACCAAAAACAACCATTTACAATCAACATAATTCCCTGTCTAAGCATTACTATCTAAAAACCAATCCACCCTCAACCAAAATCCCTGTCTTTGCACATTCCAAGCATTCCATTCAACAAATCCAAACCCCACAAATAGAAACCACTGAGATAACCAAAGGAAATTCATTCATTTTTTAAAAACAGTACATGAAGAGTTAGAAGCTGAACATCATGGATTGCAAAACTGCCCACCCTAAATTACTAAGCATTCTATGTACAACAAACACCCTAATTCTCAGTAGAAACCAGGGACAAGTATTCGCAACATTTGAATAAAGCTCTCTTCATATAAAGGGTCGTTCTTAGGGACAAACATACCTCGAATGGGCAACTTATTGAGGTCAAAATCTTTGTCCAGATTGACTTTTGTTGCACGCACACCATCCCCAGTTGTAGGCAGATTCAAATCAGGAAGAAGAATTTTTTTTGGAGTGGATTCACCTTGCACGTTGGATAGTTGTGTACTATGATGGAAACCCAGAATCCCATCATCTTCTCTGGCGAGAGAGCACAGTACTTCATCTGATTCATGAACAGTCACGCGTAGTGCTCATCTTCCTCATACGCAACGACCATTTCTTCAGCTACGATGTCTTCTTGTTTATCGTAGGTATCTTCCACAATGAAATCCATGTCACATACTGAATTCGCCGTTGCTGCCGCCGCGTCGACATCATCCTCAAACCCTAAAACTCCAATTGAATCCGGTACAAACATTTCGCCTGAACCATCAAATTGAACACAATTGTCTTCCTGTGAATCATCCAAGTAATCAACGCCCTCCATTTGAAAAAGTAGAAGTAGAAAATCCTAATTTTGCTCTGATTTGAAGTGAAATTAACGAATTGAGAGTGGTGCTTACCGAATTGCTGGTGGTATTAATAGGAAAAAATTTACTGTTCCCCCCCAAATTTAATTTTCAAACGACACCAACAGGCAACGAAGTGATCGTTGAGCCAAGTCGAAGCCACGGTCATCGACACCAAGCGAAGGCAGGGGCATTGTCGTCTTCTCCAGCGTGGGATGCCGAGAACGACATTTAAACTGGACCTATTTTTTCCTTCCAAAACGACATTTAAAAAGGCCAGAGGGAGTACTTGACAAAATTGGGGGAAATTGAAATCATTTGGTTAATACTTTCAACGTCTCAGGTGCTTTTCTTAAGCTTCTCATGTTAGATCCTTTTATATTATTTTATTTGTTATCATCCTAATTATATTCTTATTAAAAAAATAGAATTAAACAAAAACTATAATGTTGAATTCAAATTATTCTTTATTTGATGAAAAAAATTACTCATTGATTTATTCATTTTTAATGTCAAACAATCGCAGATAGCAAGTATTCTGCATCAACAAAATCCTACATTGTACCCAATATTTGTCCATTTTTAAGAATTCGAATTTATCTATTTTACTTAGCACCTTATTTCATACATGGCAAAAAGAGTTTTTTTGTCATTGGTTTGCGTGTATGTCAAAAATATTTTGAATTGTCATGGGTTAACTGATGCTGGCAATCTCAATCAGGAGTAAGAGTTAGAAGTTAGAACGCATATTTGCAGGCACAAGCAAGGCAAGGCCTTCGACATTAGGGGTGTACACGGGTCGGGTCGGGTCGGGTCGGATATAGGCTTGACCCGCCACCGACCCGCACGAAATTTAGCGGGTCAGTTCGGGTCGGTTATAGGCACATATAACTGCGGGTTGGCGGGTGTAGCGGTTCGAGTCGGTTATCCGCGGGTTGGCGGGTTGGCTTCTGGGTCGGGCTTAACAAAAAAAAAACCCCTATAACCAAAAACAACCATTTACCAGCAACTGCTATCAAAACCCATCCATGAACAAATAATTAACCAACAAACAGATGCTTTGTCTTGACATTTTCCTAACATTAAACATCAACAGCGCAATGAATGCAATATTACAGTCAAATTTACTAATCTACACTTGAAAAAGACAAAATTACCAACTCAAGCATGCCAGGGAAATGAATTAAATGACACTGGAAAACTATAAGAGTGTCCCCAGGTGATGTAATACTACCCTTCTAGCATTACACAGGATCAAATTCAGGTCTAGCTACACCAATGAGTTCACAAATCCAAACACAATAAATTGAAAGAAGCGCCCAAATCCCCACTAACACATTTAATCAAGACTTAACAGCAGATGCAGTTAAAGGTTCATGAAGCAATCCCAGACACCTCAGCAAGATAAAACCAACTAAAAAAATTCACCACTTCATGGTTGTCCAAACCTACACTCCAAACTGTGCTGATTCCAATCACTTAACAGAGCTAATATTCTGATCATTTTCATTCCTACTTCCCTATATAAGCGCAATAATGCCACACACATACAATCCCAAACAGCAAAGAAATGAAATTCAAAGCAACGATCAGCACACTTACGAGCAACAATTTACCAGCATCAATAATTAACCAACAAACAACATCAACAATTAACCAACAAACAACTGCTATCAAAGATTCAAAATCCATCCATGAGCAACAAACAGTAGCAACTTTTGACCCAAAAAATAGCAGTGAAAAGGAACTAAAATATGTAGCTGCTTCTTCCATTTCCTATCAAGTTATCAACAATGCTTTTCTTCCATTTCCTATCAAGCTTTGTTAATACCCTCCTCAATCTCTCTTTCACTCTTAACACTGTTAACAATAAGAATGCAAAGAAATTATGCAATGAATGCAAGCTTAAAGAACAAAAGATTAAATGTATGAAAATGGAAAAATATGAAAAAAACCAACCATGCTCTTAAGCAACAGCCTCCTCATCCTCCTCCAAACTTTTATACATGCATTAATAATAGATAAAAAAAATCAGAAAAAAGTCATAACAATAATGATGAAAAAATAAATTAAAAGTCACTAAATATACTCTTCATCAACATCAAGATCCAAAGTAACTTTTGACGCAAATTCTGCAAAATCAGAAAACATGATCAGAATTCATTAATATTCAAAAAATCATAAACTTTTGCAATAAGTTTATTGTTACCTGATTCAATTTCATCATAACTTTCAATATCTTCCAATACATCATGCAAATCAATTTGCTCTTGAGAGCAACGCAACCAATTTTGGCTGCAGAGTAACGCTTCCCAGGTCATCCATGACATCACTCCGCATGACGTCATCCCAGGTCATCCATGACATCACTCCGCATGACGTCATCCCGCATGACATCACTCCCTGCTACCCCAGCGACATCTATCACCCCAGCGACACCTACCAAGGATAATTCCTAACCCCTGTCGGTACACTCCTTCCTTTGCCTATAAATACTCCCACCTTTTTAGACAAGAGGTAAGCCTAAGACAGCGTACTGAACCCCTGCCATTTTTGACTACTCACACTGACTTTGGCATCGGAGTCTTTGCGCCGGAAACCCCCTCCGGCGCTTTGCAGGTGACGTAGACCCTAGTACAGTGTTCCCGACCACCCTAGATCAAGCCGATCCTGCTCTGTATCCCCCGGACTCTTATCAAGTGGTGCTTTCATTGAGAGCCTTGGTTAATTAAGTGATTTTCCTTAGTAACCAAGCTCTGTTCTTCCTGAGAGTCGAAGGATCATGGATTCAGATTCAAAATCCACACCCCCTCATACTCGTGGTGTTCACGCGCGTAGGGAACTTTTTTCCACGTCTTCGTCCAGCACATTTGTCACATCACGTGAAACTTCCTCTGCGCAGACAGACTTTCTTTTCGGACTGACAGCTGGCGCATCATTTTCAGAAACGAGCATCCCGTTTTCTCAAACGGGCACCCCGTTTCTGCAAATGGGTTCCCTTATTTCTTCAATGGGCGCCCCATTTTCCCACGTGGGTGGATCTAGTCACTCCGCCCCTCCGCCTGTGAATTCTAGGATGGATGACCCTACTACCCCGTCGGTAAGCTCGATGTTAGCTCTTCGCGCCCACTTGGATTACTTGATTAGGATGGCTGTAGGCCCCACTTCTAGCACCGCGACATCAGGTGTGTCTTCTCGAGTTATTTTCACTCCGTCTATTGTCACCGATCGACCAGTATCGCCTCAACGCCAAGTGAGCGTCCCTCTGACCTCACCAGCAATAAGCATGCCGTTCAGCTTTGCGCGACTGGCAGACGGACTAGAGAAGCCTTACATACCGCGGATTCCTATCTCTCAAGTAGAGCGACCGCTAGAGGAGCACAGAGAGCGTTGGGACGGCAGGAGAGAGGGAGCCGGTAAAGAGGTATCCATGGAGCGGAGGCAGTAGGAGGCGTCGAACCCGTTCGCCTATGAGCCGTAGCCGGTCTCCCTGGCAGCATCGTACCTAGAGCCTCGAGGGCACAGGCGAGATCTGGACATGTCTCCTCCTCGACATGATCGTGAGATCTTGGATGACACCGTTGGTCATCCTTTCACCCACCGTATAAGGCACCACAGGGTCAGCCGACATGTGAAGCTCCCCACGGAATCATACGACGGCACCAAAGACCCCATCTCTCATCTTAATAAGGTGAAGGATTTTTTCTACTTTCAAACGCACAACGACACGGCGTTGTGTCAAATATTTGTGATGACGTTGTGAGGAGTAGCTCGCCTCTGGTTTGAAGGACTTCCTGCTCGATCAATTGATAATTTCCCGCAACTAGAGGCTAAGTTTAAGAGTCACTTCAGTACAGCTATCCCTATTCGAAAGTCTGCGGCAACCTTGTTTGATATATGTAGAAAACCAGAAGAGTCTCTGAATACCTATCTTGGTCGCTTTGACATGGAAATGTCGTTAACACTTGGTATTACTATTGATTTCGCTATAGAAGCTTTAAAGCAGAATTGTGGATATGGGAAGCTGAGAGATACGCTGATAGTGGACCCCCCAACCACCTTAGATGCGTTAAGATTGAAGGCCCACAATTATGCAAGAATGAAAGAGGAGGAATATAGAAACAGGATACGGGACATGCCCCAGAACGCCCCTCCTACTCCCACGTCTCAAGCCAGTATGACCCACGACACCCGGCCAGGTGAGGAATACGCCCAGCGGAAAGATTACATCCCTAAGACGTCGAATCGCCAGAGGGAAAACTTCTCTAGAGGGAGAGATGGCGGTCTGAACGTTCAGCGACAGGCGGATCCCCCTAAGGGTCGAATGTACGATCCCGACCTTCCTCCCCTTACACTCCCCCGAGCGGAAATCTTAGCCATTATTCAGCAGCGAAACCTGCCAATCCGTTACCCAGCCCTTGTGAAGCCAGGAGTGGTCATGGGAGGAAGGGAAAATGCTTTCTGCAAGTTCCATAAGGTCAAGGGGTATTCTACAGAAGCATGTAGGGAAGTTAGCAATAAAGCGTCTGTTGGAAGAAGGCTACCTCAGAGAATTTGCTACTCGAATGAGAGAAGAAACCAGGAGCGACCCTCCGCACGGGGCGCCAGGTGACCATCAATTGCCTCCTCCCCCAGGGAGCAGCGAGACTTCTGGCACAAGAGGGAAAGAAGCGCTAATGATGCATGATGAGGACATTCCCATCATCAATATTATCGCTGGCGGCGCGTCATTCCTGGACGAGATTACTCCAGCACCACTCGCGTCAGGAGAGAAGTGGAAACGGGAAGGCCAGCCTGTAAAAAATAGAGCGATTGATGCGCTGGACAGAATGGTAATATCTTTTTTGGAAGAAGATGAGAAAGGCATTGTCTTCCCTCATAATGACGCGTTAGTAGTCACACCGGTACGAAGGACCCTAATTGATAACGGCAGTGCGGTAAACTTATTTTCGTTGGAAGCATGCAATCTCATGAAACGCCCTGCCGAGGAACTGGCACCTTGCAAGAAACCAATTATTGGGGTGGACGGCATCCCTATACCTGTAATTGGAATCACAGCGCTGCTTGTATATTTCAGAGAAGACGTGTCCAAACGATTAGAAGAGTTGATATTTTTGGTTGTGGATCTTATCCTACCGTATAATGTCATTCTAGGGCGGCCATTCCTCAATCGCTTTGGAGCGGCGGTATCGCAGAAACATCTCAGGATGAAATACCCCTCTTGGGAAGGAGTAGTATCGATCAAGGGCGACCAAAAGCTAGCTGTCGAGTGTTATTCACTCATGATTCAAAAAAGTTGTGATCAATATGTGTGTGTGGCAGTGGATCCCTATGAGCAAAGGGATGAAAGGCGAACCCAGCCAGTGGACGCGATGGTACCCATCCCCGTCCAGGGTAACGCGGAGATGAGTTTCCAGGCCAGTGAAAAGTTGACCCCTCAGGAGAGCGCACATTTAGCCCGGCTATTGAACAAGTGCAAAGGAGAGTTCGCATGGAAATCGGCGGACATGCCTGGCGTGTCCAGGGAAGTGGCTGAGCATCGACTCAACGTTGACCCGCACGCCACGCCAGTCCAACAGAAGCGACGAGCATTCTCCGCGGAAAAGGCGGTGGTGATTGATAAGGAGGTAGCGAAACTGTTAGATGCAGGATTCATCCGAGAAGTTCAATACCCCACTTGGTTGGCCAACCCCGTCCTAGTCCGCAAGCCCAGCGGAGACTGCGCATGTGCATTGATTTCACTAACTTGAATGACGCTTGTCCTAAAGACTGCTATCCGCTTCCCCGGATTGATCAGCTAGTCGATCAAGCGGCAGGGTACGCGTATTTGAGTTCCCTGGATGCCAATTCGGGATACCACTAAATTCCCATGGCCAAGGAAGATGAGGAAAAGACGGCATTTATAACTCCGAAGGCCACCTATTGCTACACGGCAATGCCGTTTGGTTTAAAGAATGTAGGGGCAACCTTCCAGCGTATGGCCAACAAAGTGTTCGGAAAGTAAATCGGGAAAAATGTAGAAGCATACGTAGATGATGTATTGGTCAAAAGCAGAAGTTTCAGCGACCATCTGGCCGATTTGCAGGAAGTGTTTGACACATTGAGGAAGTACCAGATAAAATTGAACCCTCGCAAGTGCGCGTTTGCATTTCAAACGGGGAAATTTTTGGGGTATGTGGTAAGCCAAAAGGGTATCCAGCCGAACCCGTCAAAGATCAAGGCTATCCACGATATGGTATCGCCGCGAACCCTCCAGGGGGTTCAGAGGTTAACAAGACGGGTCATTGCTCTAGGACGGTTCATCTCTAAGCAGGGCGAGAAGTGCTTGCCGTTCTTTAAAGTCATACGCAAGAAAGCTCCTTTCGGATGGACACAAGAGTGCGAAGAGGCGTTCGTGGGTTTGAAAACTTACTTGTCGTCCGACTTGGTGCTAACACGACCGAAACCGGGCGACACCCTATTTTTATATCTCGGCATCGCGGATGAGGTGGTCAGTGCCGTTTTGGTCCGAGAGGATAATCACGCCCACCGACCCATTTTCTTTGTTAGTCATGTGTTAAAATATGCCGAGGTGCGATACACCCACATTGAGAAGGTAGCGTTCGCCCTGATACAGTCCACACGAAAGATGGGCAGATATTTTCAGGCCCATCCAGTCATTGTACTTACGAATCAACCTTTGAGAAGAATTTTTAGGAAACCAGAATCCTCGGGGAGAATGTTGATTTGGTCAATTGAGCTGGAGCAGTATGGATTACAGTACAAAGCTCGGCCGTCCATAAAAGCTCAGGTATTGGCAGATTTTATTGCCGAGTGTACTTTTACTGGGAACAAGGCGTTGGAGCCGCTCGAGAAGGAAGAGAGTGATGCAAAGATCCTACCCTCGGAAGCCCCTGCGGACTTATGGATCATCTATGTGGATGGCGCCAAGAATCAAGAGCTGGCAGGAGCTGGCATATACATGATCAGGCCACACGATGTGCAGGTGCGGCACGCCATTAGAATCCTACAACCATTGTCCAACAACGCAGCAGAGTATGAAGCGTTATTGGCGGGGCTTAGAGTAGGAAGAAATCTCTTCACCAAAGCGGAGAACGACCTAGTAGCAAGAGCCCCACGGTTAAAAATGCGGGGGGACTCCAAGTTGATAATTGATCAAGTCTTGGGACACTCCTAAGCTAGAGAACCGATCATGGCGCAATACCTCTCGAAAGTGAAAAGGGAGTTGGCAGAAATTGAACAAAGCGGCATGTGTGTCACTTTTGAACACATTCCGCGGGAGGACAATACCGAGGCGGATAATCTTGCCAAAGCGGCAGCCAATCAGCAGGCTGTTATACCAGAAGGCGTGTACTATGAGGAAAGGTCATTACCGTCCTTCATGGAGGAACAGCTATTGCTATGTGTGGAGGAGATTAAAAAGGATTGGAGGGTCCCTGTGATAAATTTTTTGAAGCACGATGAGTTGCCAAGCGATAGTGCAGAGAAGAAAAAAGTACTGAAGCAAGCGGCAAGGTGCACTTATTACGATGGGGAATTAATTCGGAGATGTTTCTCGCACCCAGCCGCAAAATGTATAACCGAGCAAGAAGGCCTCCACACCTTGCGTGAGATCCACGAAGGGATCTGCGGCATGCACGTGTCGGGTGGTACCATAGCCGCACAAGTATTCCAGTCAGGATTCTTTTGGCCCACTATTCGCAGGGATTGTAATAACTTTGTGCAATCATGCCATAAGTGTCAAGAATTTGCCAAAATCCCTTGACGACCCGCCACTGAAATATCTCAGATCGTGGCACCTTGTCCTTTTGCCAAGTGGGGAATCGATATTTTAGGTCCTTTTCCTAAGGCGAGGTTCCAACTGAAATTTGTAATTGTGGCAGTAGACTACTTCACCAAATGGGCAGAAGCGGAAGCGGTAGCTAGTATTACGACGGAGAAGGTATGGCACTTCTTTAAGCACCAAGTTATCATGCGTTTCAGGGTGCCTCGCGTGCTAGTCAGTGACAACGGGGCACAGTTTACCAGCCATTTTTTCAAAGAGCAATGTGAAGAATTCCAGATCAAACAGAGGTTTTCCTCTATGGCACATCCCCAGACTAACGGCTAGGCGGAGGTAACCAACCAAAGCATCCTGAGTGGCATTAAGAAAAACCTTGAGGGGTCGAAAAAGAAGTGGCCAAATGAGCTACCCTACGTAATGTGGGCTTACCGCATGACCGTCAAAACTAGTACGGGGGAAACACCCTTTGCGATGGCTTTTGGTACCGAAGCAGTAACGTCTGTCGAAATCGGCACCCTAAGCTTAAGGGTGGAATATTTCAAAGAGGAATTAAACGAGGAGAGGTTGCGAGCTAACCTTGATATGCTGCCTGAGGCGCACGAGGAAGCTTTCTTGAAAACAATGCATTACAAAAGAAGAATGGTGCGGTATCACAACAGACATGTTAAGGAGCGGCTGCTCAAGGTGGGAGACCTGGTCCTCAGGGACAAGCGAGCGGCGGGCCAACGAATGTGGAAACTCAGCTCAAATTGGGAAGGCCCATACCGCGTCACTCGTGTTATCGGAAAGGGGGCGTATCACCTCGAAATGCTTGACGGTACTCCCTTACCTAACTCTTCGAATATCGCTAGATTGAAATTATATCATGCTAGAATTTGACATGCCGTTGGGCATGGTCTAGAAATTGAAATTATGAATTTGACATGCCGTTGGGCATGGTCTAGAAATTGAAATTATGAATTTGACGTGCCATTGGGTATGGTCTAGAAATTAAAATTATGAATTTGACATGCCGCGGGGCATGGCCTAACAATTGTTGTGGAAATATCTCTTGTTCCTTGTTGGTTGTCTATGTGATGTGCAGATAACAAGGAAAGGAGGATGTCGGGGGTGAAAAGTCCTAGCCTTGGGGCAGAATGGGCTAATACAGACGGGTCGTCAATACGAGGCACGCCCCGGCGGTCCTAGAAATATATGGTGCTGGAAGTGAAAAATTCTGGTCTTGTGAGGCCGGCCTTAATCAGGCGGCTCGCTAAGATGAGACACGCTCCAGTACTGTCGGGAGTGAAAAATCCTATCCTGGGGAAACCCAGAGAGGGCACGCCCCGACTCCCCTGGGGGTGTAAAGTCCTATCCTTGTGACAGCCCGTGCTCACATAGGCGGATGATCATTAAGTGAGGCACGACCCTAGGGAAGATAAAAACTCCACCTCGCAAGTGAAAATCCTATCCCTACGATGGTAGCGCTAACATAGGCACCTCGTTAAGAAGGGGCACGTTCCGAGGTGCGAGGACAACGCTGAGGAAGTGAAAAGTCCTATGCTCGTGATGGTCGGGCCTGATCAGGCGGCGCACTGAGAGGTGGCACTTCCCGGCCGATTGAAGAAATGTGAGAAGTCACGGTACCCCAGCTAGTAACCGGAAGGGACAAACCCGGTGAAGTTTGGCTGGATGAGTACGTGACACGAGCGACATCGGGGGAGATCGCACCAAGTGAGTTGGGAAAATACGTGGCCACACCCCAAGGTAATCAAGATATTTTAATAGATGTCGCTACTAATGAAAATTATAAGTGAGAATGTGCAGAAAAATCGGCACAAGCGACATCTCGGAGGGATCGCGCTAAGTGAATAGGGAGCACGCGCGGCAATGACCCAAGGTAACTAAGACTTTTTGGGAATATGTCGCTACTAATGAAAGTTACAAGTAAAAGTGTGCAGAAAACTTAGTGAAGCAGGAAAGTAATGAAGCACTCGAGCAAATAAGGGTGTTGCGAAAAGGCAGAGCGTACAAATGGGAGATCCCGTTGTCTTAAACACGGTACGAGATGATGGTAGAGATCAGGTCTACCCTATCGCGCGGAGAGAAATGCGTGAAGACATCGCGTGTGGGGACTCCACAAGGGAGGTTCGAAGGCGCAGGCAACATCAGTACAACGGTGGTAATAAGTTTTAAAAGAAGAGCTGGCGAAAGAAAAATTGAGAAAGATCATTGATAAAGTAAAATGACGGCAAATTGTGCAAACTGTTTATACAAGAGGGGAGGCTTGTTTAAGCAAAAGGCCCCGCAAACACAAAAAGAGCAAAGAAGTAAGGGTGCTCGATGGACAAAAAAGAGAAGTAACATTTACGGCTTGGGCAAGCTGCTGTCCCCCTCGTCATATCGTGGCCTCTTCGCTTGGCGATAGCCCTCTTCCGTGAGGAACCCAGACTTCTGCTTAAAGAGGCGGATGATGGCATCAACGTCGAACTGATTACGGCCATGACGCTCAATGAAGCAGTCGGCCATGAGGCCCGCAGTTTGTTCCAGAAACCATTTACATTTGTCTGACGTTTCTTCTATAAGCGCGGCATTCTTACCCTGCTCCGCTTGAAGGGCGGCATCCCTTGTGGCCTCGCGACCTCTGGCCTCTTCCAGCTCCTTTCTCGCAACTGCTAAACTGGCCACCGCACATTGTCACTCTTCAACACACTTCCTCAGCTCTTCCTGAGTTTTATCAAGTTCCCCTTGGTACTTTTTGACTTCTTTCGAGAGCTGGTGATTAGCATTGCGCCATTCCTGGGAGGAAGAGTGGAGAGAGCTCATTCGTCTCGTTACATTCCTGGACCAGTAATGAAAATCCTGAAAGCTAGAGAACAGTTGGGTCCTTATCCACTGCAGTTGCTCACCGTCGGCAGCGGAGAGAAAGGCCTGCTCCTCCTCCTCAACCGACAATAGGTACCCTGCTAGATAGGCAGATGTCGCTAGGGAGTTGTCGCCTCCCAATGCTGGGAACCCACGCTGGCGAATGTTGCTTAAATCAACTTGATGGGTGCCGGCTCCGCTAGAGAGTATAGTGCTTAGGTCAGCCACCATGCACGGAGTGTCCATCGGGGGGAAGAGAAGGAGAGATCGTTCGAACAGCAGTAGGAACGAAGAAGACATCAGGAGGGGACGGAGGGGAGCGATTAGATGGTCCAGCGTCAGTATTGAAACTGCCGGTAGGTAGGGATGGAAAGTCCTCCTCTACGAGATCCTCCAGAAAGCCCAAGGGATTGCTAGGAGGAGGAGATGACGCGGCAAAAGAAGAGTGAAGCGGCGCAGAGGTAGCCCCGTTCCCTGGCAGACCAGAACCTTGATCACCCACCAAGGGGCCAGTACTGGTGACGCCGCCCTGCCCTTCCTGACCAGCAGCAAAGTCACCCACGGAAGGAGTAGCAGAGGAGGCAACAGCAGCGGTATCCTACGCGCGAAAGAAAAAGGGGGAACTAAGAAACGAACGAAACAAATAGACGGAGAAGAGTTTGTAAAAAACCACCTGAGCAGGAGGACGGGTAGGAGCGATAACGCGAAGGCGGAGAGTTCTCTTCTTCTTTTTAGCAAGGGGAGGACGAGAAGACGACGCTCGAGTAGGAACAGCGTTGGGGGAGGAAATCGGCTCAATAGTTGATGTGGCAGTAGCCTCTGCTCGAGGAAGAGAAGAGGACTCAGGCGCAGAAGTGGACGAGTGCGTGGCGTCAGTAGCGGTACCGGTCGAGACGGCAGAAAGAGCCTCCTTTTCTTTCTTCTGCTGAGCTCTTCTCTCTCTTTTCTTGATGCACTCAGGTTTCCACCCGGCAGGAGGATCTGTAGAAAGAAGAAAAGAACGTTAGAGTTAGTACTGATAAGAAGCAACGAGTGAGGGGACGGTGCTCACTTTGAATGCAATCCCGGATGTCGCCCCGGCACGCGGGTTCACGAGTGCGAACACTAGGAATCCCCGACAGGTTGAGTAGCTTGTTCAGCCAGCCTTGGTCAACTGGTCCTAACTCTGGCCTGCCACCCCAGGCAGCATCTCTGATGACTAGATTAAACCCGCTCTGCCACAAAGGCTGGGACAGATTGATGATGAAGAATCCTTTTTTCCAAGCGTCAATAGAAGATTCAAGGAATAACAGCTTCCAGGTAAAGGGGTTTAGGGCTTCAACATCATAGCGAGGTGATATCGCTATGATACCGTTGTTATGGTGGTATAATTGAAAAAGGGAGCGCAACAACAACAAAGAAGGAGATTCATTTCCTACGTATCTACAAAGGGCTATAAAAGCGTAAATGCCACAATAGGCATTTGGACTCAACTGGGCAGCATTTAAATCGAATTCAGAGAGTAACTCGGCAATTAAAGGATCTAGAGGCAGCCGAAAACCATAGTGAAATATCTTAGCATAAAGAACCCTACGGTTGCCAGATAATTCGCTATTAAGGCGAGGCGATTTTGGGGCAACTTCAGTAGAATACCCCTCCAACTGGTCGAGAGTGGCATTGTAACTTCGCAGGCGCCGTCGAAGGACGGCGGTGGAAACAATGGTGGAAATGGTAGAATCAATATCCCCCTCCCCAGCAAAGCGGGAATAACAGCGATTATGAGCCATGGGCAAGGTTAAACGAAGGATAGATAGGAAGGTACCTTTTGTGAGAGGAAGATCGAAGCACCTGGGCGGCGGCGGATCCTAGGAGGAAGAAGAGGATTTTTGTTTTCTTTTCTTTCTTTTTCGTTTTCCAAAGAGAAAGGTAACAAAGGGTAAGAAGAGAGCACGTGAGGGTTTTATAACCCTAAGGATTAAAGGGAACGACGGGTCAAGCGGTCGTGCTGTGTGACGTGTTAAGGGAGAGAGGCGCGGGAAGCGGGTACAATCCCTGAGGAGCGAAAAGACATGTTCAGCCCGCTATTCCCCTAGCGCTCCCCTTTGAGGACACGTGGGCTCATAGCATCATGACTGTCTCTTCCGTATCAAGTAAAAGGAGTCAGAGCATTAAATGCTCTGAAAAAGGGGGCAGTCAAACCCAGTGAAAAGGAGCGGCAAGTTGCAATGACACGGCACCCAAGAGGTAAAGTGTGAAGAAAAAAGTAATCAAGCGGCAAGTTGCAATGACACGGCACCCAAGAGGTGAAGTGCGAAGAAAAAAGTAGTCAAGCGGCAAGTGATAAAGGGCGACATCATTAATAAGCACGTATTATTTGGTCAGGATTACAAGATTTGATTATTACAAGCAAGGAGGCGACGTCAAAGTCCAAATGGGAAAATAATACAACAAGGGAGCAAGTAAAGAAGCGACACCCCCAATCAAGCGGCATCAAATGGGCCCTCCCCAGGCATGGATTTACTACTCCTCTTCAGAGGAGAGGAAGCCCTCTTGGCTCTCATCAATCTCTTTCATCCTCGCGGAGGCATACCTGGCGACCTCAGCGGGATCAGCGGCCCCACCGCCACACTGATCTGTGACCCCAGTGATAAAGGCTTGTTCAGTCTTCTTATTCCACCAGGCCACCTTCGTGGAAGCTTTCGTCAGGTCGGCATCGCGGGATGATATCTCCTTAAGAAGGAAAGAGTTCTTCTTTCTTTCAGCCACCAGCTCAGCCTCCAAAGCTTCAACCTGGGCTTTGCCTTTAGACCTTTCCCGAGTAAGGTCAGCGCAGCACTCGCGCAGTTCGGCCTGAGCGCGTTTATGGAGTCGCGACAGCTCCTCTACCTTTGCTAGGGCATCCGAGTTTTGAGATTGTGTACCACGGGCCTTGATGAAGTAATGAAGTTGTCGAAAGGCACTAAGGCAGTTGTTCATGATGCGCACATACTGAACCTCAGGAGGAAGCTGCAGTAGCCTACTTTCGTCCTCGGAGGCGCGAAACATTTCGCAGGCCAAGATAGCCGTGGGCTGATCTTGCGATAAGGGGTCTGATATACCCAGGGCGCGGAACCCGTCAGTCTCAAATTTTGACAGATTTAGCCGGTGAGAAAGGGCCCCTTGAGGCCCGTCAGGGGAAAGATCAGCAACAAAGGAAGGGGCGGAGATACCGCCTGAGCCCCCAACGTCTCGAATTGAAGTAAGGAACAACGGACAAGGGGACTTCGGGGGAGAGTGAGAAGAGCCAAGTCCACTTGGGACTGATGGTGGCACGTCAGGAATACAAGGACCAATGGGCGAGTGTGGAGGTTCCATGACAAGAGCAGAATCTACAGCAGATGGTGGCGGCATTACCACGGCAGGGGAGGTCTTGTTGGGGGTAGCCGACCCCAGAGTCGAGGAAGTGCCACCCAGTGAAGCGGCATCCCCCTTAGCGGTGTCAGGAGAGACGGCAATCTGGGAAGTGGCGATATTCGTGGTGGTGGCAGGAGGAGATCGAGCGGTCATCCTTGTTACTTGAGCTTCGCTCGCTTCCCTTAGCTTCTTCCGCTGAGCGGAGGAAGCCGGGCGGAGGCTCAATTCCGTATCCATGTCCTACATGTCCTCGACTCCATAGGAGAAAATCTTTGTCTCAGTCACTGGCAAACCAGACCCGGACCTCTTCTTCCGACTGGGCAACCAGTTCTCCACGAAGCGGGAAGTGCGGAGGGAGGAACCGCTTTCCTTGGAAAGAATCTCATCTAAAACTCTTTTCTTTATGGGCATATGGTGATCAGCTTGAGTCCCAGCGGAAGTAGAGGGAGCAGCCGTGGAAGGCGCGGTAACCTTGTGAGAGGCGTCACCTTCGGAAAGCGGGCGAGCAACAGTCTCCCCTGCGAAAAGGTATGTTAGTAAACAAGGGGTAAGTAAGGCAGCGGCAAAGCTCAAGAGCTCACCTATGGTGCACTCAGTTAAAGGTCTGTACAAAGCAAAGTTTCGGATCTGGAAAGAGGACTCCATCTCCAGTAAAGTGTTGGCCAGACCCAACTCTTCCTTAGACAGGGGCGCTGGCTTCATCCAATCGACTACTTCCAGGTTGAAGTCAGGACGCCACAGGCGAGAGGGTAATTCGACAACGAAGAAACCGCTCTTCCAGTCTTCGACGTTCTCCTCAAATCCTTGAAATCTTTGCCAAAAAGGCCTCACCAGGGCGTCATCCCACCTTGGAATAATATTAATGAAGCCGTCGCGAAAAACCAGAGTCAAAAACTTGCGAAATAAAGCGACAGAGGGGGCAAGAATATCTTTTAACTCGCAAGCACGAAGGAAGGCGTAGATGCAACTCCATGAGGAAGGGGTGATTTGCGCAGGGTTAAGCCCGTGCTCGCGCAGTACACGCTCTAGCGTGTCATGAACTGGGAGGCGGAACCCATATTGAAACATTTTAAAACAAAGCATCCTATGAGTTTTCCAGAGCCGGCTATGAAGCCTCATAGTGTCAGAAGGAATAGTGGGGCGATAATCGCGAGGGAAGGTAATGTTATTGCTTTCCAGTTCAAGCCGTAAGACAGTAGGGCAAGTAAAGATGCTAGGGGTGTTTTCAAGCTCAGGATATCGAGAAATTGGCCTAGGGGTAACTAAAGAACCAGATTGAGATCTCGTACGAGGCATGATAAATAAAAGCAGCAAAGGAAAATCAAAGCGAGATCGAGTAGAGTACCTTGAAAGAGAGAAGACTGAAATTAATAGGCGAATAGTCTGGATGCGAACGAGAGAATTTCCTCGGAGCGAGCGAAAAAATGAAGAGAGTTGTGAAGTATAAAAAGAAGCAAAAGGGTACAAAGAAGAGACATTTTTCCTTTTTAAAGAGACGGTGGAAAAGTCAGGCAGAGGAGCAACCTATCACAGCAGAACACGTATGGGACAAGCGAGACACGTGGAAAGACCCTGACAGAAAACTTAAAGTCGAGCGCTCGCCTCGAATTTCGCAAAAGAAAGGCTCGTTAATTACAAGAAACCCCAGAAAAATGGTCGTATGAAGCGGCAATTGACAGTCCAGCGGCATTTACCCCATAAAGCGGCATTATACCAGAAGCGAAAAGAAAAAGGCAAATGACATTTTATTTATTTCTATTTTATTTATTGAAAGAGAAAGCCAGCGGCATCTACAACAAATACGGCATTGTCAGTCTTCATCCGCCTAGTGTATGTCGTAGACATAATCGTAATCCTCCGGAGACGATGGTGACCCACTATTGTAGAAAGGAAAGGGCTCGTCAATCCTGAAAGGTCTTTTACCAAGCCTAGCCGCGGAACCCGTCGTGGGGGCAATTTCCTCCTTTGAAGCGGCGCGGGAGCCTTCCTCCAGGGTCGGGGTAACCAGTCCTGGAGCGGCATCTTGCACCGAAGTCCTATCCGTGGGAAAAGGGCAAGGAACGGATGGTGACGCTTCATCCTTTTGCCGCAGCGAGAGATAGTGAGGTTCAAAGTCGGCAAAGAAGGATTCAAAAGATTGTTTCTTTGTTCTTTTCGATTTCTTGCGGCCCCGGCACTTTGCAGAACGTCTGGCAGGCCTCCAGTAAGGTGAGGGAGGAGGATTGTCAGAATCGGGAGAAGTCGGAGGAGTCAGAGGAGAATCGCGGGCAGCAGTATACAAAAAATGAGAGTCAGCCATGGAAATATCAGTAAGAGTAAGAAGAAAGGAGAAAAGAAGAGATGAATAGGGAAAAGAAAGGAAGAGCCCCATTTATATAGCCGAAATGAGGAAGCGTGCCTGCCTTTTCGCGTATTATCGAGGACAATTAATACTATCAGGGACAACGGTTATTGGGGGGAAGATCTGACTTCGCAACTGTTGAAAGTCTACACCAACCGAAAGGCATCGAAATCGTTGCCCAATCCGTTAACATTGAAAAATGGCGCAAAATATATTCAGAGTGGTTGGAGCGTGAGAGAATGGTCATTATAAGCCAGGTAGGCAAATAAAGTTGCAGGATCCCAAGGGACACCAAGCTCATAATTAGTGAGAACATAAGTTGTTGTTTAAGAAAGACGACAGGAGAAAGAAGAAAAACATTGACAGAGCGGCAAGCTAATAAGGAAAAGAATATTTATTTATTTATAGGGCCTAACGGCCCGAGATTACAAAAAGGCCTAACAGCCCGGGGTTACAAAAGGTGGCCCCAGAGGAGCACAGAAAGACACGCCAAGAGGATCCCCATCGCTAGTCAGGCATTCGACCCAGCGTCATCATCCTCCCACTCCAGGAAAGGAATTTCCCTCAGGGCATCCGTAAGGGTGGTCAGTTCAGAGGAATAGGCCCTCATGCCCTTCAGGCAACACCCCAGCAAGTCCTTCCTATGCTGCAGCATTGTCATCAGCAGCTGAATCTGAGAGACAACTGCCGACAGCTTTACCACTTTCTCCACGGGACTGAAGTCCTCCATGGTAACAGCAGCCTGTCTAGCCTGTAGGGGAGTCAGCATTCCCTGGAGCTCCAAGATATCTTCCGAAGTCTTGGTGCTCAACGACCCCAAAAAATCGATGTCAGCCTGGGTCAGATTTCTCAGGGTATGGGTTTTGGATAGCAGAAATTTCTTGGTGATTTCGTCCATTGAAGGAAAAGAGGTGAGGAAAATCAAAGAGAGATATGAAGAAGGTTGCGAGAGTTATGGAAACAAGTGCAAAATGAAAGGCCTATTTATAGGCTCAGCAAAAAGGTGCTCTGAAAATATACCTTTATCGACTGTCGAGCCCTCATTAATACGGAAACCTCTGAAGAGGCAAGACGGAAGACGCGGCGATAGCCCTTGGTAAACGCTCGGGCTCGTTTTCGGTTGGGCATATGATAACTATCGATACCACAGAAGCGGCATCTCCACTACCCCACTGGGTGACTCGGCCAGCATACCATACCCGCCGGGGGAAGCGAGACCCTGTTCTTACCGCCCTTAGCCCGGCGAGCGACCCTGGGATGGTCGACATCAGCGGGGGGGCTCTCATGCGACATCCGCACGGCGACATCCCATCCCAGGTCATCCATGACATCACTCCGCATGACGGCATCCCGTATGACATCACTCCCTGCTACCCCAGTGACATCTATCACCCCAGCGACACCTACCAAGGATAATTCCTACCCCCTGTCGGTACACTCCTTCCTTTGCCTATAAATACTCCCACCTTTTCAGACAAGAGGTAAGCCTAAGACAGCGTACTGAACCCCTGCCATTTTTGACTACTCACACTGACTTTGGCATCGGAGTGTTTGCGCCGGAGACCCCCTCCGGCGCTTTGCAGGTGACGAAGACCCCAAGTACAGTGTTCCCGACCACCCCAGATCAAGCCGATCCTGCTCTGTATCCCCCGGACTCTTATCATCTTCCACTTGAGTAGTATTTGAACTACCATTCCCCTTCCCCTCATCAGATTTGTTCACTTGAGCAGAAAAGTGTTCATACAACCTCACAAAAGTTGCCCTCACTTTAGTTGTCAAGTTAGAAGTTGTGATTGAATCATAAACTTGACCAAAACAAAATTTGACATATCTCAACTTGTAACGTGGATCCAACACAACAGCCACATATAACAAGAAATTAATTTTGTCAAACTTTCCCCAATATTTATCAAACTTTAACATCATACCAACTGTCATCCCACTCAGCAAAGGATCCCTACCTTTAGACAATTGAACTATCTTGGATTGCATGTTGACAAGTTCATGAAAAATACTATTACATATAACAAACAAAGAACCTAAAAATCTCAAAGTGACCACATAAAACAACTTAAGGAACTTGATAAAAACTCTTGAATTTTTCCAATCAAGTGATGTAGGTGCCCCATTAATCCTCCCCGCTTCCTCAAAGTATTTAGAAAACCTAACATCTTCCCTTTTCATTCTATCAAATACCTTTTCAAACTTTTCACCAGCTTCCAACATCTTATAGGTGGAATTCCACCTCGTTGCAATATCCAAACATACAAGACTTTGAGTTGAAACCTTTACTTTTTCAGCAAACTTTTTAAAAGAATGAAGCCTAGAAGGTGAAGACCTAACATATCTAATTGCATTCCTAATCTTAACAATTGACTCATTCACTTCTTTTAAACCTTCGGTAATAATTAAATTGACAATATGTGCACAACACCTGACATGCAAAAATTCATGTTCAAATATCACATTTTTTCACTCTCCAGTCACACCCTTTAAGTGTCTGATAACTCCATCATTGGAGCTTGCATTGTCTACCGTCAATGTTAAAATTTTATCTATCCCCCAATCCAATAAACAATTCTCAACAACCTTACCCAAGACCTCACCTTTGTGACTTGCAACTTGACAAATTAATTATCCGTTTGTTTAACTTCCCATCACCACCAATCCAATGGACCGTGAGACACATATAATTGATGTTTTGGATAGATGTCCAAGTGTCCGTTGTCAAACAAACGCGCTGACCCTTACTTTTTTCTTTCAACCTTGTTTTTTCTTCAAAATACAGTTTCATGCAATCTCTTACAACAGTCACCCTTGAAGGTACTTTAAACAACGGTTGCATAACTTGACAAAAATTCAGAAAACTCGCACCCTCTACGACCCTAAAAGGCATCTCATCCACAATAACCATACTAGCTAGTGCCTTCCTACAAGCATCATTTGTATAACCTACGACTTTCAACGTACCAGTTCTAACCCCATCAACAATACCCACTTCTTTTTTAGGTTGAAAGAGTAATATTTTCTGCTTTTTATCTCTAACAACTCTATAAGCATATCTTTTGCATCTACCATCTAAAAGTGACCACAAATTAGTAGTCCCAATATTTTTGGACCCACAAGCATAATTTGAACCACAATGATTGCAAGTAGCTCTGTGATTCTTACCCGTAGTCCCTGGAACAGGTGTGAAATATTGCCATACTAAAGATTGCTCACGACCTCTTTTCTCTCCTATGATCACAGCTTGTTGTGTTTCAGTTTGATCCTCACCATTTGAACCAGCATCAATATTCGAACCAGCAACAACATTCATCTCCTCAACGTCATCCATCTGTTATGAATAAAACAATACTAAGCTGAGTATAAAGCATAACAGGGAACCAACAAAATGACAAGACAAACAATACTTTTTAAAGAAATTGATCCTTTAAGCAAAAAATTAAAAAAAGAATCCAAGTTGAGTATAAAGCAAAACAGGGAACCAACAACCATTTAATTTCATTCTTTCTCCTTAGCAACCAAACAAGCATTTTCTAACGTTGGGTTGCAATTATAAGATCAACCTTACAAACTGTTTAATTTCAGAATTGTGTCCCCTCCAGGAAAACAACAGCTAAATTGGCTAAATAACCACGTCAACCAAAGAACAACAAAATCCACCAGCCATACCAATTACACAGATTTTTTTAAACAATACTTATGCTTAATTGCAGCATCACTTAGCACAAAAATAGGATCCCAGTGTTGCATAGTGCATAGCTACCAATCTGCAGGTAGAGATGGTTATAAACCACTGTGGAGTGATAATACCCAGTCTAAATAGTAATTAATGTAAATATTTTGAAGCCACTTCCTTGAAAAAATCATATGAAACAAAAAGATCATGCTAGAGGAAATTATGAGCTGACTGCAAAATCCAAACGAAAAGATGCTTTCTAGAATAGAAGTGGATATGCAACCCAAGAGGTAAAACAAGAATGAAATTAACAGTTTGAAATTAAATTAAATTAAATGATCAATACAGGGAACCAACCAACCAAACAAACACAACACATACATTCTCCATAAGAATAAGAAAATGATCAATACAATTGCAACCCAAGAGGTAAAACAAGTAGACTGTCACGAATCACGTTTAATGTTGCTGCTTACCTCGAAGGAGAAGTGGAAGTGACGATGAGTTTTGGAGGAGGAGGGAGCTCGGATTGAAGGAAAATGGCGGCGCCTAAATCAAAAGAAACGACGGCGAGTACGATGGAGGCGAGGAGGATTGGAAGAAAGTAGAACACTCAGCCGCTGCTAGTGCTACGATGGAGGCAAGGAGGACTGGAAGAAACTCAGGATGTAGGAGAGAAGAAGGAAATGGTGCGGTCGCCGGCGTTGAGTGTGGCGGCGAGGAAATTGGCGAGGGAGGAGGATGAGAGAAGGAAATTGGCGCGTTAGGGTTAGGGTTGGCGGTAAGGAAATTGGAAAAGGAAAGAGAGGAAATCGGGATGGGAAATAGGAAATGGGACAGAACATGAGTTACTTACTAAAGGTTAGGGTTAGGGTTAGGGTTAGGGTCGGGTCGGGTCTGTTATTTTACGATTTATGCAAAGGTGACCCGCTAACCGACCCGCCACTAAATGGGCGGGTCGGTTATGTATCTGTATATGGGGGGTTATGTAGATCTTTTAGTTTTTGGCGGTTCAGGTTGGCGGGCTGGGCGGGTCAAATGTTCACCCCTACTCGACATCATCCTGTTTGTCATTTCTTTATAACTTGTGAAAACATGTTGACCATTTCTAACGTTGGAGCAAATTGCGTGTGTTGGAGAATACTGACCTTCGGGTTGGTCCCCCTTTCCTTCTTCCCAACTTGCTACAGGGTAAGCCTGTAAGGGGAAATTATCATGTTCACTGATACAATTGAATTTGTTGTTGGCTTCTTTGGGATCTCTTATTTTCTGGTTCCTGGTGTGATGTATGTTTTGATTCAATCTTTATTGGTATTTCAGATTTTAGCACAATTTGCGATTTTTGTGATGGCAAAGAACAAGTTCTCCTCCATCCTCGCTTTGGAACTCTCTCCATGTTTGTTCCTCCTGCTTCAAGTGAAATTCATATTAAACCTTCTGCTTCTTCCTCCATATATGAACTCGAACTTATTAAAGTGGGTGGATCAGAGGAGAAGGCAAATAAGGCATACAGAAAAATTTTACACCGTACTTATGCGGTTATGGCTGGCTTTAAGTAAGACGTACTGAATTTGAAGTTACTTGGAACCTATTTATATATAAGTTTTTAGTTTAACAAGTTTGGTTATGTCGACTTTAAGTATGACATGTACTGACTTTGAAGTTACTTGGAACCTATTTATGTATAAGTTCTTAGTTTAACAAGTTTGGTTATAGAATGATATATAATTATAATAACGATTTGTAGTGAAAAAATATATATTTGTCACTAATGTGTTGATGATAAAAAGTATGAGAATTGAGTGAATAAAAAGATGATATAGAGACAATTTTAGTGACGATATCCAAAAGAAAAATAATTTTACATTTAACATTTACTTTGATGAATAATGTTTGGAGATATTTTATTAAATTATATTTCTTTTTATTTAAATAAATAAGTAGTGATTGTTTATGAGTATGACATGTGTTACATTTAAGTAAAAATGTTAGTACCTCTAGCATCACTTTTACTACAATTGTAAAAATAAAAATATCTTAAGATTACACAAACAATTGTAGTCAATGAGCTTGTAGTTTATTGATTGTCTTGCTAGTGATAAAGATACCAGTAGAGACTCGGACTCAAGATCGAATCTCATTGTCGTTTATAAATAAAAATACAAGCAAGTGTAGTTTATTGTCGAATTACAATGATATATGTCTGAAAGTTATGAATTCGAGTTAGTGGAGTCTCTAAATTATAAGTGTAGTATTATGACATATTTATTTAGAAAGAAAAGTAACTGGGGGCGATGAACTTAAACCCCAGTCCTGCGAACATAGGTAATTAGTTAGTGAGAATTTCTTCTTTTTTATATTAAAAAAATTCATGTTGTTGTTGGAGATATTCCTATTAATTTTGGGTCCATTCTTACCTCTTTTTCTTCAAGAATTCCTGCTGCTGCAAATTATAAGAGACCTAAAGAAAACCAGCAGAGGAATTCTTGGATTTCAAAAAGACTTTGAAAACGTACTCGTGACCGTGGGACGGATAGATGAAGTCTATCTCCGCCAAATCGTGCCAAACGAAGCCTGAGGAGATTATTTTTTAATTTTTTTAATTAGCAATAGGGCCCACATAAATATTACTTTATTAGAATAAACTAATAAAATAATAAAATTAAATGGACATTTGTTTAAAATAAAAATGAAAATAATAATATATAGTTTAAAAAATATATAGGATTAATTAAAATGAAAATAATAATATCATTAGGGACCGGGTGTGTTTTCCCCAAAGTTAGTTGTATGAGGGCCAAATAAATAAAATCATTCAAATAAGGGGGCGAATCTGTACAAACAGAAAATGAGAGGGTAAATAAAAATGAAAATCGGGTACAGACACAATTTTTTTGCATTATCCCATGATAAAAACTAGGGTAAACTAAGGTGAAGACAACGTCGGTAAGAAGACGATCGGATGAAAGTTGTGAAACGCCAGCGTCGGTAAATAATTTGTTTGTGGTGCGATTATGTTTCGAAACTCTTTGATTTATTTTAGGGAAATGCTACAGAGCTTGAAACCTATGGGTTCAACCCATAGGTTGAATGACGTGGCAGTCACCTCATTAAAAATAATAATAAACAAACCTGCACATGTCTCTTCCTCTTCTAGCGAGCATCACGTCGTTCGCTTTCTTCCTCTCCCTCTCTTCTTCGACGCACTACCTCCTCTCCCTCTTTCACTTTGAACCTCCCTAACCTAACATTTCTTCCTCCAATTGTTTCCTCCAAAATCAAAATTGAAAACCCTAGATTATTACCTCTCACCACCACCGTCGTTCACTACCCTAGACCAGTTCAAGGTCGCTGCCGTCATCATCGTTTCTCACTCTCCCGTCGCTTGAAGTTGCCGCCACAACCAGCGCCACAACTTTGTCTACGTTGCTTCTGAGGTATGTTTTAGATCTCCTTTGACCTGGCACTGCTTTGTGATTGATGAATTTCAGAGGAATTAAGGGATTTTGGTGTTAGAGGAACGATGGGTTGTGGAGGAACGAAATGCTGATTTAGATGCTGATTTTGAGTAAAATGTTGATTTAGATGTTGATTTTGAATTAGATGGTAAAATGCTGATTTTGGGTTGATTTCGATGGTAAAATGCTGATTTTGGGTTGATTTCGATGGTAAAATGCTCCTGATTCCGGGTTGAATTTAGGCTCAATTTATAAGTCGAAATGTTGTTTTTTTTCATGTCGAATTCATGCTCGTTTGCTGTCGAAATGCTACTGATTTTGGGTTGATTTTAGGCTGAATTTGTATGCCAAAATGCTGCTGATTTTGGGTTGAATTTAGGCTGATTTTGGGTTGAAAATTATGCTCTATTAATGAAATTAACTGAATATTTCGTGATTTGTATACCAAACAATCGTAATGTTTTTCACATATCTGTTAATTTTTGGTTTCTGGGCCTAATGTCCATCTTCATGATCTTGTATGTATATTTGCAGGTTTGCTCCAGGTGGTGAAAAGAAGAAGTGAATGTGAAAACTGTTGTGCCCTTAGCATTTCCCCATTTCAGTTTGGGCGCCTTTATTTTGAGGTGTCTGTTTAGTTTCTTATCGATGTCATGCCGAGAACCCTGTGTTAGTCGGATCAGATAAATATTTCGTAGTTGAATTGTGTTTTGGTTGGATAATTAATGCAGAACTAAATGTTTTGTGCCTTGTTTTTGAAGTTGAATGTTTTGATGCCTTGGAAATAATACTAACTCAGATGGTTAAGCAGTATTTTCCTTCATAACCATAGATCCGCTTTATACTTGATGCTTAATGATTTAAAATCATTTGATGTTAATCTCCTTTGGATGAATGTATTGGTGTGTAATTTAACCAATGTTATTTATATGTTTTCAGTGGGCATCTTGGTCTTGATATTATTTCATTTATCAATCACACAAATATGCAAGTATTCAATACATTTACAGATTTGATGTTTTAAAAAAGAAGTCACATGGTTTTGTTCTTCTTACGCCAGTATTGTCCATAATCATAGATCCCAATCCTTGTTTTCAGTTTTGTTTTGTGGAAGTATACCTAATTTCTCAATTCTACTATCAATGTTGTAATTTTGCGAGTCATTTGACTTTCATTGTACCTAAATTTTGGCACCATTTTTACTAAATCATGAGTTTCTTGTGCCAATTTTATACCATAACCCAACCATTCTGTGTTCAACGGACGAAGGAGGGAATTTGGTTAATTTTGATTAGTTCAGTGCCATAATCATTCTAGAAAAAAGTTCAATTCCTTAATTGGTAATTTTGAGTTAAATGGGGGACCACTGTAAGAACATCCAGCATACGCTGCGGTTACAGCAAGAATGCGAATTTACATCTTTACTTATAAGGAGAGTGTTCTGATGCGTTAACAGTCTAACACTTTTTTAATAAAGCAACTGCCCTTCCTGACAAAAAAAGAACGAAAAATTGTTAACACCCCCATAAACTTTTATTTCTCATGAATGGGTGAAACTCGAGTCAAAATGATACAATGAGTACAGGCATTGCTAATTTTAATTTATCAATCTCAGCAGCGATTGACTACAAAATTCACCATTGGTATGGTAAGGATCAGGATTTAAACTTCTGACTGATCTTTTCAACTCCTTCCCGGCAATCCCTAGCAACCCGCTTCGCACCTTCTTTAAACGCCAAACCAAAATCTATAGTGCTTTGCTGCAACTCTTGTACTGATCCTGTAGCCTTTTCCTTGATGGCCAAACTCAGTTCTGTTGTACTCTTCTGCAACCCTTTTATCGATCCCATTGCATTCAAAGCAGTGGCATATTTGAATCTTTTTGCCTGAAGGCTTGCCTCTAAAGCCCACTCTTTCAAAGTTGAAATGAAATGGAGCATCATACGAATGATGTTGTCAATTCCTATTCGAGATTTCGCTTTTACGTCATCTGCCAACAGCTTGAGCCTGTCCACTAAGTTTTCAGCTCTGCTAACTGCGCCTTCTAAGTACTGCTTACTAGCAGTGAACCAGGTAGCTCCAGCAGAACTTTCTTCCTGTAGGTCACTATCAACAACAACCTTGATGCCCTGCCTCTGCCAACGCTCTCTAGCCTCTTCAAGGGCTTTCGCTTGTTCTCTAGCTCTTTTTGCTTCATCCTCTGCCCAAGCCCTAAACAACAAAATTGAAGATAATGTAGTAGTTATCATTACATGCATGATTTGAGGTTCATTGGATAACTCTACATGTTACATGTCATTTGCCGATCATGCAGGTCCGGTAGTTGGAAGTTCGTGGTGACAAAACATAGGTACTTCTTATTCTTTCCTACGAAATAACTACAAGAATAAGAACGGAACATCATTCCAGTTTACTCAAATAGTTCAAAATCAGCAGCATTTTGGCATACAAATTTAGCCCAAAATCAGCATAATTTTCAACCCAAAATCAGCCTAAATTCAACCCAAAATCAGTAGCATTTTGGCATACAAATTCAGCCTAAAATCAACCCAAAATTAGCAGCATTTCGACAGCAAACGAGCATGAATTCGACATGAAAAAAAATAGCATTTCGACTTATAAATTGAGCCTAAATTCAACCCGGAATCAGGAGCATTTTACCATCGAAATCAACCCAAAATCAGCATCTAAATCAGCATTTTACCATCTAATTCAAAATCAACATCTAAATCAGCATTTTACTCAAAATCAGCATCTAAATCAGCATTTCGTTCCTCCACAACCCATCGTTCCTCCAACACCAAAATCCCTTAATTCCTCTGAAATTCATCAATCACAAAGCAGTGCCAGGTCAAATGAGATCTAAAACATACCTCAGAAGTAACGTAGACAAAGTTGTGGCGCTGGTTGTGGCGGCAGCTTCAAGCGACGGGAGAGTGAGAAACGATGATGACGGCAGCGACCTTGAACTGGTCTAGGGTAGTGAACGACGGTGGTGGTGAGGGGTAATAATCTAGGGTTTTCGATTTTGATTTTGGAGGAAACAATTGGAGGAAGAAATGTTAGCTTAGGGAGGTTCAAAGTGAAAGAGGAAGAGGAGGTAGTGCGTCGAAGAGGAGAGGGAGAGGAAGAAAGTGAACGACGTGATGCTCGCTAGAAGAGGAAGAGACATGTGCAGATTTGTTTATTATTATTTTTAATGAGGTGGCTGCCACGTCATTCAACCTATGGGTTCAACCCATAGGTTTCAACCTCTGTAGCATTTCTCTTTATTTTATGTTTTTTTACATTAAATTGATGTTAAATTATAATTTCCCAATCTAGTGATGCGTTCCTTGTAGGCTAGAACGCTCTCCTTAGATCGTTGTCAGACGACGTGGCTTTCAATGCGGAAAAATAACTCGAAGAAGACACGGAAGTCTCCAAGGTTTGGTGGCCTTAGCACCCTACGTCGAATCCCTTGAGGTTCTTGGGTCAAACCTTTGAATCTCCAAGATGTGGTGGTCTTGGCACTCCAAAGAACGGATGACTCAATGAGAAGTGCTTTCAAGTTTTACTTGACAAGCTAATCGAATGCACGAAACTCAATTAGTTGCAAGGTTCATCAAGAACAAGTGGGTAAAGACCCAAAGCAATCTGCTTTCAAATTTCAATAATCAAGTCTTACTGAAAAATAACATGGGCGGCTCCTTTTTAAAGAAGCGCTAATCCCTAATTCCAAAAATGGAAACTAGTTTAGTTTCTAAATAATGACTTAAACGGAAATTGGCAACAAGCCACCCTTCCAAATAAGTTCTGAAACCCTAAAATAATATAAATAAAGTCTACTAAATAGGATAGAAGTGCAGGCGCCGCCGTTTAGGTCAAAAGGCCCAAGTGGCTTTGCTTGCGGGTCCGCCGAATCACGTTTTAAGGAAACAAGGCGTTTTCCTTATTCCCTCAAGAGTTACCACTGAAACTTGGAGGGCAACTTCCTAACACATATATGAAGTGCTGGGCGGAATATTGTGCGAGGAAATATGCTCCAATCTTCAAAAGGCTCGGCAGTGGCTTTCGCTATCCAATGCGGGCTTGTGATTTGGGTCTGTCCCAAATCCTTCGAGCGTTTCTCCTGATTCTTGGCCTGGACTCCTCTCTTGTATTATAAATAAACATGGCCTGGTCAAAAATAGAAGAAGGGCGCTGATGCACCTAAAGGTCCGAAGTGGCTAAGTGTGACCCATCCGTGGACCGGACCAAGGTCACAAGGCGCGGCTGGGGCGCGCGCAGGCTGGCTTCCTTCGAGGCTGTCTCTGCCTTCAGTTCCATGTGGATAAGGCTGCTGAGTCTCGTCTGCAAGGTTCGGGCCCTTGAACGGGTGATCGGGCCCGTGGGCGGCAATGGAAGGCTTGCGGCTACTACTCTAGGGCTGGCTCGGGACCTTGAGCAGGTAGGACTGGCTCGGGACCTGGAATGGGTAGGACTGGTTCGGGACCTGGAGCGGGTGATCGGGCCTGTCAGATCTGGAAATAATATTGTTTCTTAATTTTCTAGGTTATTTAAAGGATTTTTTGGTATTCAAATTATTTATGAGGTAAGAAGGTGTGAAATCGGTGGTGGTAGGATGATGGCGTTGATATTGATGATGGTGATGAGAGTATACTTTGGCGGGGAGATTTGAGATGGAGAAATTTCAGTTTTTTGGTTAAACCGAAAAATCGAACCGAAATAATTTCAGTTTCAATTTTTCGGTTTCCAAAAAGTTCAGTTCGGTTTCGATTTGTAGATTTAGGAATTTTGATTTCAATTAATCGATAAACAACCCAACTTGTATTAGTAAGACCTTTTTATTAACTTGAAATTTAATACTATAGTAACATATCAAATACCAAATCAATTACTCCCTTTTGTTCTTTTTAGTACTCCCTCCGTCCTTCAATGTTTGTCGTTTTAGCTTTTGCTTTTACTTTTACTATTTCGACACGTATCTTAAAACGGCCAGTAGACTCACTATTTGAGACAATTTTGTCCCTAATTTTTTCTGGGAAGTACGTTAAGGATTAACGTACATTCACAAAAAAATTCGGATTTTTTTTGAGTCAAATAGTGCCTCATCCGGCCTTCTCGATATGCGTTCCCTACTGAATATTGGGATGCGAGGAAGACAAACATTGAAGGACAGAGGGAGTAGTTTTTTTAACTATAATCAGACGTACTAATGTTCATGAATAATTTCAGTTATATAATTAAGGCAATCAAAAGATAAAAAACAACTACTTTTGAAGAAAAAGTTTTTGGGTAAATACGCCAGTTATAAAAAAAATACGAAGGGATTAATACTTATTTGAAAAGAGTATTATTTTTTTATTTATAAGGATTAGTGATTAACTATTTGCTACGTATTTTTGTCTTACTTTTTATGTCAAATTTAGAACTTAAGATTTCGAGACGTTATCACTACTTTTAAATTATATAATTACGCGTCAATCGTTCAATTAATAAAAAATTGCATGTAAATGATAAGTAGATGCTTATAATACATATAAATAATGTCCAGAGGCAGAACTAGGGTGGGCCCTGGCCACCTTTGATTTAGGATCAGCGTAATGTTGTTTTGGTTTCTCCCTCTTGTCCGCGACTAGAATAGAATCCAAATAAAGGCTTGGAGTTTAGAGATGCTCCATCAACTTGTTTCTGTTTTGCGGAGAATTTAAACCTCAGAAGCAAAGAATTTGTCATTACTCCTATAGAACTCAAACCCATGAGTCCTCCAGCAATTGATGGTGTCAGCATGGTACCAGTTACTGGCAGTAGCATCCCAGCTGCGATTGGAATTCCAACCTGCATTCATAACATACACCAGCATAATAAGACCACAATAGAAAACTACTGGTGGTGGAAGCAGGATTATGTGCTGAAATAGCTTCTTTCACTTCTGTACATTGATTTATGAAGTTTCAAAGTTAGCATTTGCAATAGAGCTCTGATGATTAAAGCCATGGAAGTTCCTTCTAGTAAATAAGAGAGAAATCAATATAAACCACAACATAAGATACCAACTTCAGTATCTCATTATTTCTATTATTTTAAACAAGGTTGAAATGGCAATTATTTTTCTTTGCTTACAACGAAAGTAAAGGAGAGGTGTGTTTAGAGCTTTAGCATAGTACTTTTGATCAAAAAAATCATGATTCGTGAAATGAGAAAAATGGGTCACAGATTCTACAGGAACAAATCCAAGACTCTTAAATTTATGCAGCTATACAATGCATAAAACTTACAATGTTGTATGCAAATGCCCACCAAAGATTTTGCTTCACAGTTTTCATGGTTAATCTGCTCAGTTCCAATGCATCAAGTAACTGCACAAAATGAACTAGGTCAATCATACCATTCAGATTGCCATCAAAAGAATCACCATATGACACTGCATCCATAATCCTTAATTGAACTTCCCATTTTGTCCAAAGGAGAGAACTTTCAGTGTTTGTTGTACCCTTTAGGGTGCATCAAGAATGTTAAGTTGATTTTAAACAGGAGCACGAAGGTACAATTGTCAGAATGAAATGCACTCTCATAAATAATCAGAAAGGAGCAATTTGCACTCTTAGGTACTAGAAAGGGGGAAGAAAAACTAAAACAAAGAACGATGTTTTCATACTTCTGCTCAGCCAACACCACATATGCAAACATTTAAAAAGAAAAAATTCATGTTTAAACTGCTTCCCTCTTCCCTTTCCTTTCCAAAATACCTGTGACAACTTGTTGCCCATCAGCACAATGGAGGACACCTCACTAGCAGCACCAACGCCTTCACCCATGGCAACTCCAACATGTGATGAAGCCAAAGCAGCAGCATCATTTATTCCATCTCCAACCATGGCTACTATGTTCTGTTCCTTCTGGAGTTTGGTGATGAACTTCTTCTTTTCATCCGGCTTAACTCCAGATAGCACCTGCCATGCACCACACATTTTAAGCATTGGTAACATGATAGTCTATGCCAGATCAATTGGCTTTGTTGCATTATAGTCTTTGGCAGAAAACTTCGTCTTTTGCATGATCCTCCAGAACAGCTGAGTATCCAGAGTAGCAATAACCAAATTTTCTGCATTGCTATTACATTTTCCTTTTTGGTCATTTTCCATGATGTTGCAATTGAAACACTAATGATTTAAAAAGCATCTTCTACCAACAGCGAGCTAGCAGTAACCAAAGTGTTGTTGGCCTACAAGTTAGGTGAAGCACGGTTAAGTTAGAGCATAGATGTCTACTCTGGTTTGTAGCAAAGTTAAGGCTCTCTAAGGGAAGTCACTGAGGTTGGGCCAATGGTGAGGCATCTGGGGACCTAAATAAAGCTCCTTGCAGCAATTCATCAAATGGATGTGTTTTATGACACATATCATTAAGGTTAGTTACATATGTTGCTGTGGTCTTTATTTACTTCGGTTTTGAATTCATTTACTCTAATTTCTTGCATTTGGTTTGGATATTCTGTTTAAGAGGCCAGCTAGGCTTGCATGGGACCACCAATTTGTTTTAATTCATTCATTGCATGACTTCAGCACTAGTTATCAGATGCAAATACGTTCTATTTGCAGTAAAAGACTGCACTGCTAAATGTAAGGCTAGCTTCAACCTAACTGTTAAAGTTAGTAGAATTTTGAAAGAACTGCAGTGCAGAGAAATAAGGAAAACTTTCATACGAGACCAATGATTTGATAGTAGAAAGAAAATTGAAGTTTCTCACCTTCTCTTTTGGAATACCAACGACAGATGCAACATACTCAGCAGTACTTTTTTTGTCACCAGAAAGCATGTACACATTAATTCCCTGCTGAGACAGATTGAACAACATGTGCAGCATCTTCCCTAATCTTATCATCAACGTATATGAGTCCAGCAAGGGTGTTATCCACGCCAACATAGACCACAGATTGACTTCTAAGACCCTCCACTTCTTGAAAAGGATTCTCATCAACTCCATGCCTGCATGAAAGAAACACTTCAATGCACAAGTGAAATATGCAACAAATAGAACAGTGAATCATGTGCCGGAGGAGTATTATCAGTGTTCCAAATACTCTAATCACTGCCTCAAGCCACTCTTGTTTGACCAATGATATAAGAAATGTTGCTGCTGCATTCAAGGTCTCTCTATCTATTTTTTCCCAAACTGAGAAACACAATACTTTATTGCTACAAACTACAAAATGTAATCTACAAGTCCTTGAAAACAGTAGCAGAACTCTTATGCTTCACAACCTGTGTGGCTTACAGGAGCCATTAGATCTGCATGCTATCAATCTCAATGCACTCAATATGCAGGAGTTATGCTATGATATGCTAAATTACTGCCCCGCATTTCTATAAAATGAAACCACAAGTGAAAATCTAAGATACCTTAGAACCCAGTCCAGGGTTCCGACAGAGACCTTCTTATTGTCAACGGTAGCTGCTGCGCCAGACCCAGGTTCCTCAATGAATGTCCCATCAGTCACCTGCTGAAGTAGTTTTTTAACATTAAAAATCAGAGATATAGACATACACTAAAGTAATAAAAAACGGCTGATCCATCCTTGGATACATGAGGCGAATGGAGGGATATATCCTCTGATGAGAGGTAGATCTTAAGGGTCAAAACTTATTTCTCTTTTTAAGTGATTGAACCAAACTTTTTATGAAATCTCTTGTAATCAAAACACAATATGAAGGTTGGAGAAAGGGTTGGAGAAATTTCTCTTATCTTCCCTCTCCAGTGGTTGTATAGATCTATTCAAACTCTCCATAATGGAAAGATACATTTTGCAATTCTGAAACATGGTTGGTTACATGCATGTACACACTCACCACACACAAAATAATCTGCAAGTGAAAAATCAGCACCAGTGTCTATGTTAGCGCATTGTCAGACCCATCAACGTTTGTTTGGTGGCCAGGGTCTACACTTATCGTATTCATCAGCGCTAAAAGCATACTTTATTAACAACCATCTCCAGTGATCTAGGCAAAGTTTCCTAATACTTAAGAGATTATGCTTTACATTTTTTAGGTCTGCCCTAAGGTATTTTTTCAGAGAACCTCAATCTGCTCACTCCTCAGGACTGCTTCCTCTCCAGCTCACCACTAATCATGGCCTAACCATTATAAGCAAGTTCTCTCAGTTTATACTCTACAGGTGCCACCATTAACTCCTCCCTATATAAATCCTTTCTCACACAGTCCTTGCATTGCTGCAAAACCACCTTGGCATCTGATAAACTTAGCTTTCACGTACCTTGCGTGCTCACCACCTATCAGTTTATAGAGCATAGCTGGTTTAATTACAGTTCTTGTATAACTTACAATTTGATCAGTTTTCATGTTGAGATGCATAACATGCCAGTTCTCGCCAACCAGATTGTCCTTGTGTTCAACAACTTCTAAGTATTCCTTTTTATGATGGAACCTAGTAATGGAAACAACAATGTTTTGGCATCTCCACATTTTCACTTTATCTAATTTAATGCTTCATCCGTTGCTATATTTAATCTTGGTTTTTTATTTGTAAGCTTAAACCTATGTCTTAGAGGGTATTTACCAGAACTCCAATTTAGGCTTTCCCCAATCTCACGTATTAAACCTATACCATCATGCATCATGGGAAATGACACCAAGGAGCAAAGAAATTACATCTTAGGCTGTGTTAAACCTGATCTTTAAGTTCAGAACAATAAGTCTTAACATACATGAAAGATGAATACCAGGCAATTTGGGGTCTGCTACAAAGTTTATTATCCAGTAGGATTAGAAAAATTAAATAGCTTGGGCCACAACATTCCTCCCTGCCTTCATGGAGATATTGATCCCAATCATTTACTTTTTCTTTTACACTAAAAATTCTCCGTGTTGAATTAGTTCACTGTTGCATAATTAATTGTCTAGCAAACACTCTTTGAAGAAGGCAGGTTTTACTAGACGATAAACTCCTAACTTGGTTATAAGTCTGCATTAATCATTTCCCCCGTTTGATCGCTTGTCTTTTACCTTTTGGAATTGTCGACAATTAACAGTACAGATTAGAAGAGCTCCAATGAAGCTGAAAGGATAATTACATTCTTCAAACTAATAAGAAAAAAACGTACCTTCAGATTCTGCCCCACTGACAGCCTTAGCTGCTTCTACTATAGCCTTTCCAACTGGATGAATAGTATTTAATTCAACAGCAGCTGCTAATTTCAAAACTTCAGCTTCAGACCACATATGATTTGGATCTAGTCTGTCACACAGATGCACAAGAATATTTAGGCAAATAGAATCTGATGCTTGTTAGGACAACACAGAGTCATCAATCTGTTTACATGGGTCACATATTGGTTGTTTAAGATTATTCATGCCGTAAGTCATGCTTTTAGTGATAATGCAATCCTGTTGAATGTGAAATTGTTAGCTAGCATGATGAACAAAAATAAAAGCGAAAATCAGATAATATGAGGAAAAATATTGCAACCACTCACTGTGAATCTGTAACTCTCGTGCTTTTGCCAGCAACTACCTTAGTCACAACAGGTCTGCCTATCGTCAAAGTCCCTGTTTTGTCAAACACAACAGTGTTCACCATAGCAAACTTCTCTAGAACATGTCCACCACGTAAGAGCAATCCTTTTGTTGCCCCAGTGAAGTACCAACCTGAAGAAAGGGGAAATTGTGAAAAGCATAATCAAACAAAACCAGACAAATATTCATGAAAGATCATCAGTCGCCATGAAACTATAGCAGCGAAGAAAACACATACCAGCACAGCAGTAGGTGTGGCCAGGCCAAGTGCACAGGGGCAAGCAACAACCTGCATTAAGGAGATGGATGTTTATACTTTATCTGATGCACCAGTGAAGAATATAGACTCGAGACCAACATTCAGTAGGATCTGTTTATGAAATTTCCTCTCAATAGGAGATAAAATGGCAAGTTTCGATTCAAATGTGGTAGACCATGGTGCTTTTAAGCCTAATATTAAGAAGCCATGGACCTACTATTATGTCACGATAATTGACTTCGAAATTAATTGATTGCTATGATTACAGTCATGACACCAAAGGTTCTTTATGTGCAAAAGCCAAGCACAAGAATCCTCAATCACACTCAAATCCAACCTTGAACAATGTCACCACTCTTGGAATCATTACAATTGAAGTCTGCCAGAAAAACAAGGAGCTCAATAATAAGATATGGCAACAGTCATGGCCTGGCTTGACGGACAGCACCCACCCATTGTATGTGGTCAAGGATTCAAAACTTAAGAACCATATTCCAAGCATTCACTTACCATCTTATATTACAAACCAATTCAACTACTAACTATAAACCTTGCAAGAAACTTATCATAAGTTGTCTCTAGTTGACAATTAACTCTGCTGACTCCACATACCACAGCTTTTGTTGTGTGCTTGTATAAATTCTTGATCCATTTTTTTTGTGTGGCAAATAATAAGGGGAAAACATAATTTTTTTCCAACTGGGTAGAATATATTTATAATGTTCAAGCAAGCAAGAGTTAGTACAATGTCATGCTAGCCATGAGAAGATGACCCAATAAGAATATGTAACTTCATGGTATCATACCAGGACACTACAAGAGAGTTGCAGGGCCAATGAAATTGGATTTCCTTGACTTAAAGCAGCAGGAAATATCTGTGTGCCAAACATGTTCCAGAACACAAATGTAGCAGCTGAAAGTGCCATAACCCCATAAGTGAAGTGACCGGACACCTGCCGAAACAAAAAATTGCAACAGTAAACTTGTAGCGAGCTTTGGACATATGCATACAAAAATGTCTAAAAATATATCCTGTACAACTTTGCTTTAGGAAAAAAATATGAACCAAACACACATCCTGAATAAGTCTCTGAAAACTTTGAACACCATGACACTGAAATATATTGCAAGTAATTGAAGATACAGTAAAGAAACCTTGTCAGCCAGCCGTTGTACTGGAGCTTCCCTGCTCTGTGCTTCTTCCACTAAATGAACAATGTCTCCTATGGCAGTCTCACCACCCGGCCTCCTTACTTCAATTGTAAGAGTTCCATTGAGGTTTATACTTCCGGCTGCTGCTTGACTCTAGCACATACATAAATCCACTGTAGTTTGGAAGTTCAAAAGGAGATGTAACAGCTATAGTTACTCTAGAGTAACTGAATGATGTTCATTGTTAAGAAGAACAATCATCAAAATATACAACACAGCTATTTGATGCCATTAGGAAGACAAATTAGTGGCATGAAAAGGGAGAGTAATACCCCAGGTAGTTTGGTCACAGGTAGTGGCTCCCCTGTGAAACTTGACTCATCAATCGTACTTCTGCCAGCTCTAGCCATTCCATCCGCTGGGACACGGTCCTACAAACAATAAGAATGCATCAAGTCTTCATAGAAACCAAATCTTGGACAATATTACCTCAGCTTTGTGCATATTGATTTGGAAAAAGTGGAAACACAAGACTCAGCAAGAAACAACAAACGTGTTCGAAATAATCTCCAACAGAAGAACAAATACATTATAGATGAACAATACCTCATCTTTGTGTATATTGATTTGGAAAAGGTTGAAACAAAAGCCTCAGCAAGAAACAACAAACGCTTTTGAAATAATTTCATACAAAAGAACAAATACATGATAGATAAACTAGAAACGAGAGACGATGCAATGGATTTTTTTTTTTCTTTTTTCTTTTCTTTTGGAAGTTATACATCCAATTGGACCAGGAATTCATTACTTACTCCAGGTAACACAACAATTTGGTCTCCAACAGCAAGGCTACTACAAGGAACTTCAACAATTGAGCCCATGTCATTTGTATCACCATTAACCACAAGGCGAGCTTTTGAAGGCAAAACACTTAGAAGTCCTGTCATGTCACTAGCTGCTTTAATTTTAGCTCTCTGTTCAAGATTCCTTCCTAGCAAGACAAAAGCTATTAACATAATTGGCTCCTCAAAGAATGCTTTCCAGCCCTGCAGTACCAAAGTGTCATCTGATTACAACATTGCCTTTCTTTTAGCACATAATATATTCTATATCAAAGAAATAAACAATTCAGACGCATAAAAGAGTATGAGTAATCAAAGACCCACTAAAAATAAAGAAAACCGTATGATCAAAGGCAATATCTAACTTGCAACTAGACATCAACAACTCATGTTTGATTGAAGCTGAATCATATTCAACAGTCAGAAAAACCCAGGACTAGTGTTGCACCCATGTATACTGAATATCAAGGATAAATGTCCCAACTCAATCAAACGTCGAAAGCCAGAATTACTCAGGAAAGAAATAGTAAATTAGTGCAATTTTAAATACACAATCCAGGTGAAACCTCAATCTCGGGTTAGATGTGTTCTGATGCAATCAGGTTTCAACTAATGATGCCTCCTTATTTTAAATTTGTGCCACCCTTTTGAACCAAAAGTATTTCTCTAATAGATTCCCAGTCCAGGTGGTATATTTTACTGGTCTGGAACATAGTTGATGATATTAACCATTCAGAATAAATTCAGATCAAGACAAGTCAACTATTTGATAGTAGATGTACTTTGGGTTGAGCACATCCCATGCTAAAAAACAGAGGTTCACATATACCAAAAGGAGGAAAAGAACATTGAGGAGGCAATTCCTTTTTTGCCACTATCTTATATGTTGTGGAGAAGTTGAGTTCTTTAAATCATCATGCTAATTGAGCAGCCAGCACAGAAACATTTCAATTGCTATCTCCAACTTCTCAATTAGATGGACACCCATGCATAAATATGAAATCTTGAGTAATTAGGTTTAAATTATTTTAATTTGAGTATTCATTCATGAACTTTGGGGATATCTTAGGAAGGGCAGATTAAAACATAAAGTCAAGTCTACAGTTTCCAGGACACAGGAGTTTCCAATGCTATCCTAAGCAGCGGGTTTACTCCCCATTGCTTCTATTCAAGTATGATTTTCAGGTAACTCTCAAAACTTATGACAAATAGATTACCAGGAGTAAGAGTTAGCACGAACACACTGTTGTTAGACCCACAAGATTTCATAACTTTGTCACCACTAGAGTGCAAATTCAAACTACTGAGACAACCTGAGTTTAACCTCTTAATAATTTTTTCACCATTTTGCTATCTCTTCAAATTCTAACCCTAAGATCTCTAATTTATTAAACTGTAATTAGCAACAAAAGAAAGATTGGCAAATAATACTTCCTAGCCAGCATGAAGGAAAGACTACTATATATATACCAAATGAAAATGAAGCCGGCTGAGGAATGAAAAGCAACATTACCAATTTTGGTATCAAGGCAGCTAATGAGCTAACAGCAAATGATGACAGAGCCCCAAGACCAACTAAAGTGTTCATATTTGGAGCTCCCTTGAAAAGACTTTTAATGCCATCAAGAATGAGTTGTCGCCCAGGACCGAGCAATGTAAACAAAGACAATGATAGATGGAATCCCGTGGAATGAAACGCATGGATCCATGAGGCCTTTGCAGCAAAAGTATGGGAAAGATGACCAAGGAGGCACACAGCACAGAGAGCCCAAGAAACAGCAAGCTCACGACCTGTAAAATATATTGGTAAACTTAGTATAATGATATCTTTGTTTATAGCAGCCTGAAGGAATAATTGGAATACCCCACTGTTATATATAGACAGTACATTTTCTTCTTATAGTAAGCACATCTAAGAGTCGAATAACATGAACATTAATCTGATGGTAACAATTACTTTGATGGTTTAACCTAGAAAGAAAATTTACCACTTTCTTTCAAGCGATCCCTCTTTTCATCCATTTTCCTTTCAAATGTTTTGAAGAAATTCTCTCCCTGAATCTACAAGAATAAGATGCAAGAAAAGATGTTATGCACGTAGCGGATAAGAGCAGAAAAGTGCTGATCAAACAATTAAGAAAAAAAACACTCTTTGATATAAAGAATAAAGACGAATGACATGAATAAGGTCCCAGTGAGTTTAAAGATTTGCCCCGTTGGAATTTTGAACATGCTTTTATCTCTGATATGTAAGGAGCTTAAAGTTCACCGAATCAATTTCTTTTACGACCCAACCCAGGAGACCCTTGTCAGATGACAGCATCCCTTAAAGGGGATGAAAAGAGACCTCAATCCCTTACGGAAGAACTTGCTTCTTAGCAAGAGGATTCGTTCATAATATCCCATTATTTTCTTTCTTATAAGGTAAGAAACTTATTTTGACAAACCAAAAAGAACTGAGCACTCCAGTTTGTACAAACTATACAAGAGAGCAGCAATAATATATATCTTTTTTAGATAAGAAGAGAGGGCAAAATGAAGGAAAGAAGCAGATTCCTGCCTTAGAGTATATAGATAGAGTTGTAGGGAGTGAGAAGTAATCTGACTAGCAGAAGCACAGCAACTTCCTCAAAATAGTACATATCATTTGCTACATTATTCACTGTTCTATTCTTCCTGCAAGTCCCTAAAACTATAAGCTGCGAAAAGATGACAAAATGCATCTTAGAATCATTCAATAAGCTACAATCTTAGAAACCTATGCAGTCCATACACCATTCTCCAACACACTGAGCATACCAAAGCACACCAATTACAATCTTAAAAACGTCTCATTCTAGTCATGCAATGAAGTAATTCTAAGACCCATCCAAACATGCAGCACTAATTACTCATACTCTAGGCCCTTAAAAAAATCATAGACGTAGCAACACAAAAGTATGCATTAAGGCCAAACCACATAAACAGCAATAACAAAATAGGGTGCATAGGCAAAATGAAATTTATCACAGAGACACTTCTTAAAAACCATGAAAACTGTTGAGAGGATGTTGAGTATTAAAAATACCACATCAAAAAAGGAGCCATGATGGCCCATTGGCCCAGTGATAATCCTGGAGGATGTTGAGTATTAAAAATACCACATCGAAAAGAAACATCAATTAATAACTAAGTATATGGTTGAGGGAGGACAACCTTCCATAAGGCTCGAGTCTTTTGTGATTGGCCCAACCTCAACCTATCAATTTCTAACATGGTAGCGGAGCCGAAGGTTCATTGGCCCAGTGATTATCCTGGAGTTCATCCCATCCCACGTGCTAACCTTGCTAAGTCGGTTGCACGTGAGGGAGGATGTTGAGAGGATGTTGAGTATTAAAAATACCACATCAAAAAAGGAGCCATGATGGCCCATTGGCCCAGTGATAATCCTGGAGGATGTTGAGTATTAAAAATACCACATCGAAAAGAAACATCAATTAATAACTAAGTATATGGTTGAGGGAGGACAACCTTCCATAAGGCTTGAGTCTTTTGTGATTGGCCCAACCTCAACCTATCAATTTCTAACAAAAACATTAAACTTCTTCCCTTTCCAAATGAAGAAATCAGTCCAGCAAAATGAAGATTAATAGTTGTGTTTCCAGCTGTAACTCAGAGCGACCACTGTTCAACAAATCATGCTAGAAACTTTCAAGGAATCCATATATTTTTTATTCACAAACTTTATTTACTGACTGCAAGCAGATACTACCATCAGATATCAATGTTAGATATGGCAGAGACAGTTTGGACATTAGTTTTATAAAGATAACACCCATTGTGAAACCGAGCTAATCTAAGTGAACAAGGATAGAAATGAAATGAACACATAAAACGAAAGGTTTAACAGGTTCAGCTTAGGCATCATCGGCCAAGAATAGTTTTAAAGCCTGTTCAAAGGTAGATTTAAAGAATCAAATGGATGATTACAAATCACCGCTGCGAAATTTTGGTTTCACATGAGCAATTCCAAACAGTTAATGCCTCCCAAAATATGCTGAGAAGCATATTAGCAGGAAGTGAGGTTCCAGTGAAACCCATGAATAATGTCCGCTCTATTAAGAGGTAGTATTAAATCCGCGGAATAACGAAGCCAGAACCAGTCTTCTTGCAAATGCATAGTCATGATGTTTCCCAAATGTAATTTAATTTTGCCAGCTCTATATTATCAATATTACACCTGTATACAGTACAATTTAAGATTCCCCTAGCTAAGTACGGAAGAGATTTAAGACATGTTCTACAGGAGAAAACTACATAAAAGCTAAGCAATCATTGGCAGAGACAGCAGTCATACTGGTGGTTTTCATAAACTAAAAACGCTTCAGGGCCATTTAGTTTTTGGTTCAGAAAGTTTTTTTACATCCTCAACAGAACTGTCTCCTAAAACTAAAATGACGCATTGGCAACTCGTTTTTAGCACAGTTTTTTTGAAACGCATGTTCAAAACAGCCGCCTGAACATGTTGGTTTTGGTGATACAGGTTGTGAAACAGCGCACACACAATCATAAGTAAAGTGATGCTCTTGGACTTGTTGACACAATTTTGAGAGCAGAAAACTCAAAAGTCAAAATAGACATGAGTCTGTACAAGTTAAACTTCTGTCCTATGAAGTACATAACCCAGGCAGATAATATTTGTGGAATGCTAAAAACAATATTATAAACATGTTAATAGTTCTCGGATACACAAATTCCGTGCATCTCACAAGGGCTAAACACTGTTTAGTAACAACCACAGAAAGAACAGCAGATACAGAAGAAACCCTCTACTTCTTGAGCAAAGTATCCTAACATCATCTGTGCCCAGCTTAACACATCACTGTAAATGCCAACTCTCTTGCACATAAAATACACTCTCAGTCTACAAATCCTAGGTTTCGGTCCTAGTGAAGGGAAAAGGGTGAATTCAAATTGGAAACGTCAAATCTTCAAAAAACAAGGCTCCCTGGCATCAAGAAGTTCTCTTCATCAAATCCACCACAAGTAGTTGTTGGAATTACCTATTGAAGGGAGGAATCACAACAATCACTAGCTTTTCTTTCGAACCAAATACAATGGGGTAATATCTCAATGATTTTGCACAATCACCAAGAACAGAAAATTCAATGAATTAGAGACATACCATAAAGAATTATGGTTGCTCCTGATAATCTTTTGCATATCTATGGTGAAATATCTCCTTCAATTGCTCCCTCACCTGCCACTACCCACAAAACTCCATATGAATCACAAAGAAATCCCAAATGACTCATTGACAATCGTATGGTAATGTCACTCCATTTTAGATTCAGAAGTTATTCTGCACTATTCAAATCCCCGAGATGATTTGGCAAGAAGCGTTGTATGTCACTAAGAGAGCTTTCAGGTAGTGATTGTGACAAGGATGACGCAATAGACCATTTGGGAGAGTGGAATGTTTAGCACCGGGATTAAAGCCTCAAGTTTATTGAAATTATGCTGCATGAAAAGACGACTCGGGCCTAAACTTCCAATTCTTCTTCAGAATGAATTGATACCTCACTTTCATTTTATTCTCCCCTTTTTTTCTTCCCCCTATCTCTATTTTATACATATTTAGCTGGATAACAACAACAGAAAATACTTTGACAAGTAATATTGATAACAGTAGCATGAGAAACTCAATCACCATAAGTAAACAAGTCAACAATGCCACAAAATTATAGCCAGTCCGTAAATGCAAAATTAGAATGAATAGACATTTAATAGCTTCTTTCACAACTCCATTACAAGACGATATATGCAATTGCAATCATGAGGTAAAACTAGCCAACCAGAAGACAATGATGATGATACACTTACCTCGAAGGTTAGATGTAAAACCACAATTTGTCAGATGCTTCGCAAGTGCTTCTCCTAACTCCTTTTGCCAGTTGGGTATGACTTTCGCTTCAGATTTTGGCCACACTACTGCAGTCTCTGTTGTAAGATTGACACTAGCAGAAGACACTTGCGGCTATTCACAAATAAGATAAACGCAGAACATTAATTAATATTACAGAAACAGAACAAAATCACACCAATAATAATGACAAAAAAAATAAAGCAAAAGTAAAAATAGGACCAAGAAGAATACAAAATGCTGGTCTCCTTACAAGGAATTTTCTTCCCATTAATATATAGCAATTTGAAAAGCTTCTGTCTATTAAAGTTCAACTTACTTGATTTCACAAATTGAAAAATAAATCATGAACAAGGGTTATTGAATTATTTCATGAGTATGAACTTAATACAATCTCGAATACATAGTTAGTTACCTCACTTTGATACAAGTTTTATTTATTGAAGGAAAGAATAAAAAAAATAGCTGTGCAAATTTCCTTAGGCCACAGTGCAACACTACACTAGTTGAAACTATTCAATGCTCTACTTGATACGAGCATGGGAGCCATCATTCCTTGCATATTCGCAAAGGAAGCCCTAACCGCACTCCTTCATGAGTTGTCCGCACAAGGCATGACAATTCCAGCGCTATCCCTCGCAAGTCATGACCAATCTCCGTGTGCAGCCCTAGCAAACCATGAACACATTCGGCGAGCCCATGCAGCCTACGGAGAGAGACCTCAACCTTGGCCAACACTCAAGCCGCGCTCAAAGCCAAGCAGCCAAGATAGGAGAGTTCATGGGTTGGCTGGCCATAGCATGAAGGGCCTAGCCGAGAGCCCTAACATCCCATGGCCATTTGCGCGAGAAGCCAAGACAGTGCTTAGCGGCATGCCGCTAACTACTGGAATTCCAGCACAATTTCGGAGCAGCTTGGGCTTGGATGGGCTATCAAGGCCCTAATGTTAAGAGGGTATTTTAGGGTTTTCCCTTGTAATAATTCATAGGTATAAATAGAAGGAGATAGCCTCTTTTATACCTGGTCTTTGAATTTGTGAGTAAATCTCTAATCTTAGACCAATTATCTTAGGTTAGCAATTAGGGTTCCTAGAGCCAAACACTATCATTTCTGCAAATCCAAGTAAGTTTCATGATTAGAGAGTGAAAGGGCTGGGTTTGTATATTTGAGATCCTTTCAATCACTTGTGATTGAGAGTTCCTATCTAGTTATTTCATCAATACATCTTCTACCTTTCATCCATACAATCCGCTGTAACATTACTCCATCTTTCCTTCATCCAATCCGTCCATCAACATCATCATTTCATCCATCATCAAGTCACCTTCCAACCTCCCAAAGAGGACTAGATCCATGCAAGCCTCCAAGTGAATCCGGGATCATACCACTACTGTAACTAACCCAGAGACACAAGAAGTGTACACTTCACCACACCACATACATTGGTACATCATCGTTGGCTGCTGACAACATCTTAAGATAGACACTATCCAATATTCCTGATTTGCAAATCCACCTGCCTAGCTCTTTAATCTGCCTAATTTTCTGTCATCTTATCTTTCCCAATCTTAAAGTATTTTCATGGCTGGCAGTTCTGAATAATTATGGAATATATAAATGCAGCAGAAAATAGCAATGAGAACTACATTTGTGAGCCTCTGAGGACATGAGCTAGCTTCAGCCAAAGCCTATAAAACCCTCAAGAGGCACTAACTTTCCAGTTTGAAGCAATGCCCATAAATTCTGCATTTGGATGATTTAACTTCCTCATCTTAACTTATTTTCCTTTATCTTTCTCTCTTTTTGCAGTAGCAGTTTCAAAGCTAATGCAAATTTACTAAAAAGTGAACGGGAAAACACTACCACATTCTTTTTTAAATGCTGAGGAAGAAGAAAAAGCAAGAACGAAACTCACTTGACCTTCAAGTATTCTCTTCACGCTGGCGGCACATCCACCACATGTCATTCCCTGCGATGCATATGCATAAAGACAAAAGGAAATCAAAATGTAATACAGTAATATAACATTTCACACACAAAATGAGATAATTGTCAAACAAAATGTCACTACATTCACGTAAGTACAGAGAGGAATGCTTACTCCAACATCAAGAATGATAACGTCCGGGGACAGAGAGGAGACCTCCTCTGCCCCTCCCGAAACGAACTTCGCCTTCGCATCTCCACCGTCCGACCCATTACTCCCTCCGCCACCGCCGCCGCCAAACTCACCCCCACTTCCAGCGCCGCCGCCGCCGCCAGGAGAGGTCCCAAACGAGGCTGCAGAGCTGGAGATGCACTCCAAACGACGGCGCACTGCGCTGAATCGATTCTCAGAAGAAGCAAAGAAGGCGCTGTTGTAACAGAGGGGGGGAATGGGGGTGAGTCGATGACGAGCTACAAGGTGACTCGTCCTGGAGATGAAATGACGGTTAAGGACTTTGGATAAGGAACGGAAAGTCAACTTTGTTGGCGGGGAGAGAGCCATGAGTGCAGACTCCATGTTTGCAAAGCAGAAGAGGGGCTCTGAGCATTTGGAATTGGAGGAAGGAGGAGTAGTGTGATGTTGTGTTATATTTATTTTTATTTTTTTGTCTGCTTTCTTCTTCTTTTTTTCTCTCTCTGTTGTGTTATCTTTTTTTTTAATTTTGGAGGAAGACACCCAATCTTTTTTATATGGTAACATTCGTGTTACCCTAATATTTTGATAAAATTTATTCAGAATTTCATAACTAAATTTTCAAAAATTACATACCGTACAATATTATTATAAAATAGTATTATTGTCTTAAATTATTGACGTAAAAACATTTTAACATAATAATGTCGTATAAAGAAATAATAAATTTCTTTTATTCAAAATACAATATATTATTAGGTATACTATAGAAAATACGAAATATACTTCCATTATATAAAATGTGTAAGATAATATACCTTAATTGGATGAAAGAGATTTTGTATTTTGTAGTTTTTGCAAGGTTTTTCTGATCATGATCCATTATACTTGGTGACAGAAGATCCGAATTGAGGCCTAAGGTCCTTCAAATTCTTTAATAGCTTGTGGAATACAAATTTTGGTGAGAGCCCTAAAGACATGCAAGTGATTTTGATAAAAAAAAATTAGTTTTGGAAGTCGAAATTGATTCCTAGGGCTGAGTTATGAAAAAGATATAATAGCTTGGTATTCCACGTCAATACCGAATGATAACCCAAGCAATTAATAAAAACTTTAGTGTCCAACCGATAAGATGATTATATATAAATAGTGGTTGGTTATGTATATAATATTCGTAGGAACTCATAGAAATGTATAACTACAGATCGGATTCTAACCAATCATAACAAAGCCTTGAGCTTCACATGTTCTCTTCCAAAAAGTATAACCACTAACTAATTGCTAAAAAAAACATGAAACAAAATGCATGAAAAGTTTAGCGCTCATCATAACATTAATTTACACAGTTTGGACAAAACAAGGGAAACGTCAAAATGATCATCGTTCTACATCCTGCTGCAACGAACAGCTCTCAAGGCGTGATGCCACCGACTACTGACTACATTTCGGTGGGGGTGTTATAGTGTTGCACTTGACTTGTGAAGACAACCATCCATTAATGTAAGAGGTAAAAATTATCAACAATTTTCTAATAATAATCCAGGATATTATCCTTCCCCATCCGCAGCGTCACTGTCAGCCCCTGAAGTCGATTCCTCTAATTGCGCAACACAATCATCATTGCCAGCTTCTGAAGTTAATTTCTTGAATGCCCAACAAAATTATGAGGCAAAAGCATTAATAAAAGAAGCCATTCTCACTAAAGCCAAATGAGCGAGCATATGAAAAGGAAATGCACATTTATATCGGATCATATCTTTTGATCAGGTATTGACACACATCTTGAGGGACATTGGTTTGATAAACATGCTTTGTAGGTATATAATTTGCATAGTAGAATAACATTGGAAGCACATACAGGGTAGAGACCTTGTAGCCACAAAGGTCTCACAGGCCATCTATAAAGGAAACCTAGAACCATTTGCTCAAAGCCACTGGCTACATGTCATGGAAGAGTTATACCCCTATGTCAGTAATTGTATACATGTACAATTGCATACACAGTCACTTGCTAAGGAACGCCTATTTCTCGAAAAAATATTCAAGTCAGCGATTAAGTTTGTTTCACCTATCTTATCAGTCATTCAAAAGTGCAATAATTTATTTCAGTGGCACACGCTGACATAAAAGATGACTTGAGAATAACTTACCAGATTTCTTCTTTTCCTTGAGCAAGGAATTCCTAAATTTCTTCTTCTTTCCTTTGCCTGCCTCCTGAGTGAAGAGATCATTGTACTTCTCTAATAACTTCTCCTTCTCTTCAACTAAGCCTAACATCTCATATGCGTCAGCTACTCTCTGCACTATTGATTTTTCTGGAGGTTTACGATCAAAAGATTCCAGGCCCTTAAAAAGCTTTGGATCCAAATAAGAAGACATTGTACACATTAGTTCAACCACACATAAAAAGTGACAACAAAATTATCAGCTCAAGCATTCAACTAAAGAGGAAGGAAAAACTTATTCATCAATACAAATTATATTTTCTTTTTTTCCATCCCTTTCTCTAATCTGCAACAAAAGGTAGAGCCACCCACATCTTCTAACTAATTAATGGAGAAGGGCCACAGAATTCAGAAACATTACTTTATTCTTGATGGAAGTCCTGTAGTACTGTGATAATCAGCACCAACGAGAAATAGAATACAGCCCCTACAAGAAGCTACATATGTGGGTCTTATACTTGCATCTGATGCTGGCATTCACGACACTTTAGGCTCTTTTTGTCTCATCTAAAGAGACTTTTACAGCAGAACAAGCTCAAATACTATTTCCCCATACCACATAAAGAATTCAAAGGAAAGGACAAGTCTATGCCTCATCATCCCTTATTTGATTACCAACTCATTTACTAGAGAGCATGCAATGTATAATGAAAAGCAAACCTTTACGAGACGGTCCAACATGTTGTTTCGGTAATATATTCCTATCATCTGTCTACATAGCTGCCAAGGCACTAAATGAAGATCACCACCAATTTTCTTCTGCCAAATCATGTGTGCTTCTTCTGCCCTATGGTCCATATCTAATGCTCGTATCAACTGCCCATATGTTCCCATTGTAGTGATGCGTTCCTTATAGACTAGAACGCTTTCCTTAGATCGTTGTCCGACGACGTGGCTTTCAATGCGGAAAATAACTCGAAGAAGACACGTGAATCTCCAAGTCGCAATGTTTGGCACTCCACGCAGAATCCCTTGAGGATCTTGCGTCAAACCTTTGAATCTCCAAATCGCAATGCTTGGCAATCCAAAGAACGGATGACTCAATGAAAGGTGCTTTCAAGTTTTACTTGACAAGCTAATCGAATGCACAAAACTCAATTAGTTGCAAGGTTCATCAAGAACAAGTGGATAAAGATCCAAAGCAATATGCTTTCAATAATCAATAATCAAAGTCTTGCTGAATACAAAGTGGGCGGCTCCTTTTTAAGGATGCACTAAACCCTAATTCCAAAAAGGAAACTAAAGTAGTTTCTAAATATTGTCTCAAACGAAAATGGCAACAAGCCACTCTTCCAAATAGAATCCGAAACCCTAAAATAACTTAATTAAAGTAAATATAAATATAATTAAATACATTCCAGCAGCTCATGTCGAGTTCTCCATCATCGGGCCAAGGTTTGGGCCGAAACTTCAAGTTGTGTGTTGTCTCGCGCACAGACTGTGCACCATAATGTCGACTTTGATTGCTTTTAAACCACTGGGCCAAATGGGCTGAAACCTGTCCCAAATGAAATATAACATCCTGAAGTTTCTTAAACGTGGTCGATCGCACGATTTGGACTTGTACAGCGCCGGTTAGGCTCCGACGACGTTGCCTGTTGCGTCTGCACCTAGAACTGCTGTGTGCGAGATTGTCATCTCGAATCTCCTTGAGATCTACTGGTCCAAATGCTCTGAAATTTGGACACAGACTTCCTAAGACTCCAATAGGTCTTGTATATATTCTGGATCTTTTATTGAAGCCGTTCTTCCAAGGGTTGACTAGGGTCCTTGAGCGGGTAGGGCTGGTTCGGGACCTTGAGCGGGTAGGACTAGTTCGGGACCTTGAGCGGGTGATCGGGCCTGTGGCTCTCAGGATCGTATCATCCCCTCCATCTTGAGAAGGATTCGCCCTCGAATCCAGATCAACAACATCCTCATCACCTGCATCCAACAACCTTAAGTTAGAAATATCAAAGTAATCACGAATGGAGCCATACCAACCTTGTAGATCCATTTCGGCTGCAATGTCCTTGAATAGGGCAATGCGTTGGATTGTCCATAGGTTGTCCACACCATAGCACTTGGATTGTCCCTTGCTGCCACCTATACTAAATAACTCTCTCAAAAGCAACAACATCAAACCGAAAGGTGTCATATGAGTAAAACAACACACGAGTTTCACCAACTGACTAAAAATAATGGCAAGCGTGATAAGGTAGGAAGTAAATAAAACAAACGGAAGACGTTCTTCCCATGCAAACATATACTTACAAACAAAGACATGCCATACAGAACCAAACGTTCTTTTATTCATGCGGTTAGAAACTCCCAATTGTGGTTGACAAGGTGTCCAATTTAGCATTGTCGTGCTCAGTCTCCTCCACAATTCCATCTGCGAGTCACGAAGTGACTCCTTGCTATGATTACTAACAATACTCAAAGGAACAAGATGTGAAAGCATAACATCCTTAAATAGTACGTTAGTAATAGTTGTGTTATATTGATGTATCAAACCATCATCATATGACCAATACACAGTCAATTTCTGTAACGAGCTACACAACCAAATTAAGCGCTCACGCTTGCTATAATATCCTTTATGCATACAAAACATAGACCTTGTTTCAACTAAATAATCACTATAAGTTCTATAAAAATCAGAATTAGTAGCATAAGGATTAAATCTATGTAAAAACTCAAGCAACTTCGCGAAAAAAGGTTTCCAATTAAAATCACTATCAAAACTTAAAGAAACATCATGTAAAGACATAACACTCCTTAAAACTAAGTTAGTAATTTCAAACATACTACAGTAACTCACCAAACAACTATCAAACGCATCATATTCATCAAAATTTCGCAAAAGGTCATGTGACCTAAATAAGTGATCACGCTTGAATAGAGTTCCCTCAAGTCCAGTCGACTTACCCACAATTTTATCATAAATCTCACATATGGCAGAATGATCAAACAATATAAATATATGTGAAGATTCAAATAATTTTGTGTTAGGACTTCTCGGCCTAGTTAACACACCAAACCGCTTGCGCTTTTGCAAGTAGTTTTCAAAGGTATATAACTTGGCCTTTGGCTCTTGTATATAATCATCATCAATTAAATTAACTTTATAATCAGAAACATAAGTATTAATGATGTTCATATACTCATTCAAATCGCTCCTTAGGAAAGAGACACATATCATACCCTTTTGGTTAGGTTTTGCCAAACTAGGCACCCTGGATGCACAAGGCTCTTTCCCTCTTCTTGGTAGTAAGGTAAGAGGCTTCTCCTCTTCCAACAACCTGCTCTTGTTCTAGTCATGAGAGTGAACAACCGAAGTAAAGGAAACAAACGGATTTGGGTTAGAAAGATCAAGGCTCGATGGCTTAGGTTTTGCTAAAATAGGCACCACGGATACACAAGGTTCTTTCCCTCTTCTTGGTGGCAAGGTAAGAGGCTTCTCTTCTGCTAACAACCTGCTCTTGTTCTGAACATTAAGAGAAAGAATAATACAAGAGAAAACAAACGGATTAGCGTTAGGAAAATCTAAGCGTAATGGCCAAAAATTCAGTTTTTGGAGGCTTGCGCCAAAACAGATTTTTTGCACATGTATTGCATCCCTCACTTTTTCTCTCTTGGCATAAACACACACCTCTCCTTTTGATATCTCAATGCCACTCTCTGCATGCTTACTCTTTTCATGCGAATGTTTTAAACTCTCATCTCTTTTCCCATGCTCACTTTTTTCATGGGGGCTATTTTTTATTTCATCTCTTTGCCCATGCTCACTCTTTTCATGGGGGCTGTTTTTCTCACTCTCTTTCTTTTCACTCAACTCTCCTTTTTTGCTCTCAAGATTTTTATTGTTCTTAATTCCAGCAAGAGTTGTTTCTGGTTCAATCATATTGCGCTCAATAAGCACCTTAGCATTCTCGGATACGACCGTCACATGTCCATCATCACTTGCTACCATCTCACCTTGTGTATTCACAACACTACTAGTAAGGGCAGCCAACTGAATTCCCTTTGTCTCATCGTTATTTCTAAGAACATGTTTTGGATGAGTAGTCTTGGCATCTTTAACTTGACTACACTTCCTCGTACCATGATCCTTAATGCTCACTTTATTGTTGGGGCATTGGATTGAAGTGTGCCCTCGGCCTGTGCATGTATGACATAAAATATCTCGCGTTCGCACATGATTTGAAGAAGGAATACCTCTCGTCAAACCAGTGTTGGGGTCTCTCTTGCCCTTGAAGGGTGAAACTTTCGGTCGGATGCTACTCATGCTCACATCACAACGATTGTAGTCCCTCCACTTGCGATCGTCGCTAGAAGATTTTTGTGATCGCCTAGCCTCATACTGCTGCTTCCAAGCCCTTATGTCCTGGAGCTGGGCTGCTATGTCTTGCAAGGCCTTGGCTACATCGTTCACAATCGTAGCCTCCTTTTCTGGATCTCCTGACATCCTGAAATTCAAAACAGAAAATTTTCCAAGCGTAAAATTGCCTAAAACTATCACTCCCTCACGTGTTTACTCTCGTGTTTGTCTCTCTAATAATCTCACAATCAGATTGCCTCAGATCCTCCTCCAGTCGTCCAAGATGAACCTGACTCGAAGAAATTTCAAGAAAAGCTTCCAAAGAGACACACAAAGAAAACTAGTGTAGAAAGAAAATTTTGAGGTAGTATACTCGATTCAATTGCAAAGATCAATCAATCAATCAAGTGTACTACAGAGTAGGAAGGCACAGTAGTCTTGGAATCAAAGAAAAGCTCAAAATACACAGATTGAGTCAATTGACAACTCAAAAACGCTAATGGCATGCGATTAGGGTTTTGAAACTTGTTTTTGCCACAACTTTTGATTCCCAATTCGAAATCCAATGATTCTTTTTGCTATGAGTCACAAATTCACTCTAGTATTTGATTCTGAAGTTATTTTTTTCTTTTTTTTTGAATGGTACTGATTTCGCCCCTGTTCTGTTTTTGACGAAATTGTTTCACTTTTTTTTTTTTTTTTATAAATTCAATGCAATTGAAAACACAAATTAACTAAGACACTTTGGGGAACTTTTTTTTTTTTTTTTGACAATAGTAAAGACCTACAAACCATTGGGATGATTTGCACACTAATCGCACACACAAGACACGGATTGACACAAGACAACTAACACACAACACGCAAGAGAATTGGTGTAGAAGAGAATAAAGGAATACCAATTCTAACAAAGAAAACGTAATAATAAAAGGGATAGATTTACCAAGTCGGGACAGCTGAGCTCCACTACCAACTGATGCGTTCCTTATAGACTAGAACGCTTTCCTTAGATCGTTGTCCGACGACGTGGCTTTCAATGCGGAAAATAACTCGAAGAAGACACGTGAATCTCCAAGTCGCAATGCTTGGCACTCCACGCAGAATCCCTTGAGGATCTTGCGTCAAACCTTTGAATCTCCAAATCGCAATGCTTGGCAATCCAAAGAACGGATGACTCAATGAAAGGTGCTTTCAAGTTTTACTTGACAAGCTAATCGAATGCACGAAACTCAATTAGTTGCAAGGTTCATCAAGAACAAGTGGATAAAGATCCAAAGCAATATGCTTTCAATAATCAATAATCAAAGTCTTGCTGAATACAAAGTGGGCGGCTCCTTTTTAAGGATGCACTAAACCCTAATTCCGAAAAGGAAACTAAAGTAGTTTCTAAATATTGTCTCAAATGAAAATGGCAACAAGCCACTCTTCCAAATAGAATCTGAAACCCTAAAATAACTTAATTAAAGTAAATATAAATATAATTAAATACATTCCAGTAGCTCATGTCGAGTTCTCCATCATCGGGCCAAGGTTTGGGCCGAAACTTCAAGTTGTGTGTTGTCTCGCGCACAGACTGCGCACCATAATGTCGACTTTGATTACTTTTAAACCACTGGGCCAAATGGGCTGAAACCTGTCCCAAATGAAAGATAACATCCTGAAGTTTCTTAAACGTGGTCGATCGCACGATTTGGAATTGTACAGCGCCGGTTAGGCTCCGACGACGTTGCCTGTTGCGTCTGCACCTAGAACTGCTGTGTGCGAGATTGTCATCTCGAATCTCCTTGAGATCTACTGGTCCAAATGCTCTGAAATTTGGACACAGACTTCCTAAGACTCCAATAGGTCTTGTATATATTCTGGATCTTTTATTGAAGTCGTTCTTCCAAGGGTTGACTAGGGTCCTTGAGCGGGTAGGACTAGTTCGGGACCTTGAGCGGGTGATCGGGCCTGTGGCTCTCAGGATCGTATCATGTAGTTCCCTGCCCCTTGCTTAGCATCCATTTAATAACCTACACATGATAAAAACAATTATAAGCAATCTGCAAAACAACAATAAGGTTAATCATGATAGTATTAAGCAGTATTCCAATAGGAATAGTAGTAACAAATATAAGTGATCATGTGGGTGCAATTTCTTAACATTTTCCTTCACCTTAAAAAAAATGATGGATGCAAGATATAACAACTTTGATGCGTTAAAATTATGAAACATATTGTTCACACATTTGTTCATGAGCTTCCAGCATGGTATTTATAACAACTAAAAGAATGCATAGTAGATAAAAAGAAAAGGAATATAGAACTCAGAAACTATCGCAGGATTCACACTCCAAGAAAATTTAGAACATAACATAAGGCATTTGAATTGCTCACATTGTGTGGTCGGGGAGCAGTGTTGAGGGTGAGAAAGAGTTGTCCATACCTGAACAATTCTATGCCACTGTTGTTCCTTCTCAAGAGCAAGTAATACTTGCTTCACTGATGCAATAGGGAATTTCTGCTGCCAGGCAACCCAGGCATCAAGAGCACCATAAACTGCTTCCTTACAGTCCTTGATATCAATAAGCTGCGTGCGTAGTCATTATCCACTAAAGTTTAGTTGACAGCATAAGAAATGCCAAAAAAATGGTAAGCTGGATCTTTTCGACAATGAAGCATACTAGGACACTCAGGTGAATCTTTTGAACAATAAAAATATACATTGTTAGACAACAGACTAACTGCACACTAAGGAATTTAAAATCCGATGCAATATGTATCTTTTGGACCATTAAAGAGCTTTCAAAATAATGTTTCATACCAACATTGGTTGTGGTCAAGTGGTAAGGGACTTGTCCACTTTTAACAATGGTCTCAAGTTCAAGTTTTGGGAATGGAGAAAACCATGCTAGGAGAGTCACCACCCTTTGGGGGGCTGACAGAACTCGAACGGGATTAGTCTCATTTGAGAGGACACCCAGAGGAACCAAAAATAATGTTTCATCAATCGAATGTAAACATGATAGTAGCTATGTAGCAACAGAAAAATCTAGCAAAACAGACATTCCTTGCAACAGAACTTTGTATATGTAATTGTGCAAAAATAAACTTAATTCAGAAAGTATATTTTATAAAGATCATTAGATGTAAAATCCACACAGATGCTCACATATTTTTGTTTCACAAGGAGCACATAAAACTTTCAAGGTCCAAATTACAGATCATTAAATATGCTAAAAGAACAACCCTTTAACCTGACGAACAATATATCAATAACTTTAACTCTATTTACTTACTGTGTTTACAAGAAACTTCATCTTATCCTTCCTAGAAACACTGTCTCCAATTTTATGTTTCCTAAAGCCCCCATCAGTTTGCTCTGGTTTTTTATGCATTGCTTGGTTGTCGGCTTGGCCCTAGAATGGCACAACCCAGACTCAGTTATGTCGAGGCATTACCATTCCTGACCATGAAAAGAAAAAATGAGAACAACTCAAAGATTAGCCATAAAATACCTCTAACAATGAGAAAGCTTTTGGCTTTGTAGTGAATCCTTTAGATGTTTGGCCTTCCACCATTGTACTGTATGTGGAATTCAAGGTTTGCACCCTACCAATCCTTTCTTTTGTTAAACAGCTAACCTGAACCAAACAGGTAAGTTAAAAAATCTATATTAGAATAGCAGAGATATTCCATTTAGATGTTTTATCTTGACTTATTTAAATTTTCATTAAAAAATACACTTAGGAGTGAGATAACAAAAAAGAGAGAAAGAAAACCTTAGAAAGAAGAGAAGGTAGCATGATGATTTCGAAGACTAACAACACTTCAATCAATCACCTCTGAAGGAGAGAAACTGACTACAACAAGGTGATGCACAGACCAAAACTAACCCTGCAATAACACAAATCCATCAAACATAGGGGCAGATAAATCACCCGTCAACATCTTAAAAAGTGAGGCCCAAGCCAAAACTAGCCGTGCAATAACAAAAATCCATCAAACAACAAAAGCAGAGAAATGACCCATTAATAACTTAAAAATTGATGCTCAAGCCAAAACTAGCCCTACATCACAAAACCCATCAAACCATAGTAGCAGATAAATCCACCATAAATAACTTACGAACAAGCATTGTAGCCAGGAAAAACAATGGGTGGTAAATTAAACTTTAAAATGTCAATGGTGGTAAAGTAGACTAACCCAACAGGAGAAGAAAATGAACATTTTACCAGCAGGATAAAGGAAACAGATCCACCCCTAACCCTAACTCTACCGACTGATCAGTTAATTAAATTTGACTAAATTGTTGTCCATGTCCTGTCTAAAATCGGACGGAAGGGATGGGTATACGGACGAATGTCCATATTACCACCCCTAACCCTAACTCTACCGACTGATAAGTTAATAATGCATTAAATTAACGTCAATTTGACTGATTATGAACACACAGACTGAGTAAAGGCGAATGTGACACACCTAGGGATGGATTGATTGACCAATCTAATTTTTGGTTGGACTGAAATCAAACAACTAATTAATTAATTAACTTCTCTATATAATTGGATTGGTTTCAGTTCACCATTGCCAAGAATCAAAATCATCTTTTGGCAACTATATATATGGTAATTAACTTTGCCGTCACATTTTTTGTTTTTGTTTGTTGAAAAACTAAGAATGCCTCCATAAGTTACAACATTCAGTGGTCTCAATGCAGCATTGGAAGTTCAGAAGTCAAAATCCCAGATTAGTTTTTCATTTGCATTTCACCAAGCACTTGACAGGCAACAGTAGTTACAAGTCACCACAAGACAAAGCAACCGTCTGTTTAGGACTAAAAGCTCCTAGAAACTTGGTTAAAGCAAACCACTCTAATGATCAAGTCATTTTAATCAATCTGCAATCCAATTTCACCTACTTGAGTCCAATTACCAATTAATTACAAAAGCAGGGTCTAATCTACTACATTAATCAATCAATCAATCATCAAGGTCATTATAGTTTACAGAGATAACTTACGTAGGAGTTTTCCTAAGAGAGGGAAGAGGACTTACGCAATAATCCAGTTGCAGTTTAGTAGAGTAGAAGTTCAGTAGGTGCAGCCAAGAATTTGCGGTTGCAGGTGCAGTGGCGAATTTGCCGAGCTGAACTGACTGTTGCATAGGTACAAAGGCACCAGGGAACAGGGACCAGAGATTTTTTTAAAACTTAATTGAGCTCTCACCTCGCCAATAAAGAATTCATTTGTTGAGAATAAATCTTATTGTTTCCGCAACAATCTATCGTTTTGCAATGAAACTAACCATATAAGAATCTCCCAATTTCTATAATTCAAGTTTAACGAGAAAAAAATTCCAAATCAATAGGGTTGGGTATTTTGATGAGGTAAGGTCATTTAGAAAATGAGAAAACAAAGGCAGATGAATTGGGAGGCTAAAAGGAAAAAAAGAGATGAAGTGGGTGTTTGGCATTCTGGTTTGGTACCAGGAAGTTGGTTTACCAAACCAGAAAGCCAAAATAGGTGTTTGGTAACACCTTTTTTAAACCAACTTCCGAAGAAGTTGGTTCACAAAACCAAATAAAAGGCCGGTTTATACGCTGGTGAGGAGAGCTCCAGTGGCTGAAACCAAAAACACGGAACGGAGTTTCCAATTAATGAAACTTTTGAAAATCCAAAAATACCCCTGGGTATTTATTTCCATCGCGTCCATTTTTTCTTCTTTCCTCAGTTCATCCAAAAATTGTCTCTCTCCTCAACCCCGAGCTCTCACCTCAAAAATCGTTTGTTCCTCTTCGAAAACCAGTGAAATCTTCTCCGAATCCTCTCAAAATTTGACCAAACATTACCTACATCCATTCAAACAAAACCCATCAATTTATTTCGAAATCCATCCGTAAAATCACTCTGAAATCAAAAAACCCCAATTGCGAAACCCTAACCCCCAAATTCAATTTTTTACCCTATAACTACGGTTAGACGGTTAGGGTAGTGACCGGTAACGTCCTAAGGATCGGCGACATTAACTTGGTACTGTGAGCATGAATTTTCCTGATATGGGTTTTGTTTTTTTTGTTTTGTGGTAGAGGTTTTTCTGATGTTTGGTTCCTTTTTTTCCATGTAGAAACTCCAGAGGAAGGGAACTTATATGGGAGATCGTGAAGAACAACTCTTTCCTTGTGAAACAGTTCGGCCGAGGCAACGCTAAGGTCCAGTTTAGTAGGGAGGCCAACAATCTCTACAACGTCAACTCCTACAAGCACTCTGGTATGATCTCTACTCCTATCAAATCTCGTCATTTTCATGAAATATGGAACTTGGGATTGGGATTTGGATTTGGATTTGACTCATTTTGTTGTTATTTTTGGGATTAGGTTTGGCGAACAAGAAGATTGTTAGCATTCAGGCTGGGGAAAAAGATCTGTCTTTGGTGCTCACTACCACCAAGACTAAGAAGCAGAACAATCTTGCAAATTTACGACACCAGTCAGTCATGAGGAAAGAGTTCAGCCGCATGGCCAAGGCAGTTACTAACCAGGTATATAGAAGGATTCTCTTGCATTTATTCATATGTTGGTGTGTTTCGATTGTGATTTGTTTGCACATCCAAATACATCTTTTTTGGTTTGGTCAGTTCATTTTCAATGGTCTGACACTCGTTGTTTTCTTGTATGAGCTGATTGCATTGAGAGTATTTGTTTAATTGAAATGCAATTTCCTTTGTTTTACCTAGCTGTGATGAGATGCTAACATGTAAGGAGGCCTTCTTTTGTTGAAGGTTTTCCAGTGAATTAGATCCGTTAGAACTATTTTCTTGTTTGCATTGTGCCATTTTCAATGACTTTTTGGAATTTACAAATTTTTATTCATATTTGTTCGATGGTTGCATGATGCACTTCTTACACTAAGCTTTTCTTTTTGTGGTTTGATTTCTTATTTTAAATTCTTAGATTTTCTCTGGCAGTGATGAGAAGCTAACATGTAAGGAGGCCTTCTTATGTGGAAGGTTTTCCAGTGTAATATTTTTGTTACGCTTGGCTTCTGAGCTTTGTTCTTAATTTTTCTTGTCTATTCCTTTCAAGCATCAATTGCTTTTTTGGTTTATAATTTATTAATCAAACGTGCATTTGAAGAGTACATCATACACGACTTGCATTAAGGTTTAATTTTTGGTGTGTGATGTTCTTATTCTTGCTTGCAACTACTTAGCTTTTTCTCTACATTTTCATGGGGATTGTACTTTCCAAATCCCTTTGTTTAAGAATTAGTCTATCTTCATGTTATAGCAAGAGGATGTGAATTGCGTAATTTCTGTGTTCTCTTTTTACTGTTTGACAAGTTGATGAATAATTATCGTACTAGTAATGATGAGGCTTTTGTTTTCAAGATTATCGTTGCTCTTAGTTCTGAGTTCAAAATTAGAGATTTGGGTGACTTGAATTTCTTTCTTTAGTATAGAGGTTCTCCGTGTTCTTGTCTAGAATGAGTTCTCGGTCATGACTTCTATTAGCTCTCAGGATTAGAGTGATGGGCTCTGATTTAAATTGACAGTTATCTGCTGCGTCACTTCTTCATTTTGAGCTCATTGTGCTCTCCAGTCATGCATACATTCTTTGCTTGATCCTGGTTTCGATCACAAGGCTTCTACTTTCAAGATTTAAGATTCCATTTTAACTTGTATGCCACTCTCCTAGCACGCAGGTCTGAGTTCGTTTTTATTAATCCAAATTCTGAAGGGCAGTGCGGTTGTGGGGAATCTTTCATGACAGCATCCAACAAACAGGGTGGCAGCAAGTAAGATCTTCTGATGGATCAAGATCAAAACTAACCCATTGTTTAACTTCCTACCAAGCGCGTATGAAATAAGCTGAAGCTTAACATTGCTAGTTCTGGTAACGGGCAGTGGCAACACGATGAAGCTAAAGAGAGGGAGTTTGTCAGGTCACTTTGTATAAACATGGTATAAATTGTTGTTCTTTCCTTAGAAAATAATTTCTTGTAATGTACATCTTCTATATTGTTAACAATCCATGAAAAACTTACAGAATGAATTTCATGTTTTACGAATTACGAGAATCTTGATGGAATATGTCATTAATATCAGGGTTGCGAATACTTCTACTACTTTCTTTTAATTTAAATACAACACAATGTAATTTGAGAGATCTATCCTTATAAATCTGTATGAACACCTTCCTGGAATCAATTTTTCCTGCATGTATAAGCTCTATATACAATTTTTCGCTTAGTTGCTAACTTGACATTTGAACTTCCAGAATTCAGTTTAATCTCATTGAAACGCTTTTGATTGGCTACTTAATTGTTTCTTATTTTAGCTTTTCTTTTTGTGCAAATAAATAAACAAATTAGTTTCCAGGAATGTCATTTATATAATCACAAATAATTCGAAAAATCCTTATACCATTAGCAAGAAATCATAGCCGAAATAATGTCTTTTTTAATATCCTAATTTTTTTAGAAAGACAATAATGAATTTTCCGAACAAGAATAATGCCCACTAATTTTATCATATTTTCATTCATTTTTCAAAGAAAAGTAAAAATAAAATAATGACAACTATCTATATTTGTTTATAGAAATATATTGATTAAAATTATCTATATAGAGTTTGCAAATTTTTTAATATAATGCTTTAAACCATGGTATTAATAACTTATATTTTTTATGGTATTAATAAGTTTAATTTAATTTATGATATTAGATAAATATTAGGTGGTAGATGTTAGATTATAAATAAATTGATTAAAAACATATATAAAGATACTAAAAAAATTAATTCTAACACTTTAAATGAATTATGCCATTTATGGTCATTTTACATTCCAACCATAGTTTTAAAACAGTTTTTACCAAACACCAAAAACAACTTCTGATTTCCCCACAGAACTTTTAACAAACATTTACCAAAACAAAAGTTTGAAACTGACTTTTGCAAACTGAACTTTTTCAGCTATAACCGGAACGCCAAACAGGCCCGAAATGAGTTTAGGGCTGGACTCAAAAGAGAGAAGATTTTTTAGGCCTAGGACTAGGAGGGATTTATTTGTTTATTATTAATTTAATATTGTGAAAGAATGTAAACACTTTAAGAGGACAATGAAACGACACCATACAGCCGCGTCTCCTTCGTTCAGGGTTTAACTAAACCCTGGTTCCAGTCAGAGTCGATCCGTCACCCTCAGCTACGGCATTGCCGATCAGAACGTTTGCCACTGTAAGTTTTCTCCATTTTCCACTTCAGGTCCCTCTCTACTCGTAAAACTGGATTTCACCTTTTATTCACTAGTAGACCTCATTTTTAGATGAATGCTTTAAATGGGTTGATGTTGATGGATCAATATTGGTGAATTGCCATTAGTAACTCGCGTGAAATAAATGAATAATTAGAAAGCTCTGAAATTTCTGGGTTTAATTTCTCTCCATTTCATATGAAAGGAGACCAAAACTGATATTGGGACAAAGTCTTACATGAATTGATCGTTCTTATGCCATTAGCTTTTGCTAGAAATAGTTTATGTCAAAGTTTAATCAGTTCACCCATGTGAAGTATATGACTTGCAATGTTAGATTCTCCAGTTCATACGATGTATACTGTTGTAGTGTGTCTTGCCATTGCACAGCAATCATTGCCTTTCTCTGATATGGCATCGCTGGAAATAATGTACAAGTAACATGGTGTTGGTAAATATGTTGTTTTGAAGTTTTCTATGTTTTGATTCATATAAGTTTCATGTCGCAGTTAGCATGTGATTTTAGTTTTGCCTTCTCATTCTGCAGAAAGATAGTTCTTGTGACTGTTGTTTCCTTTATTCTGGTCAGAGAACTGGTGGTTTCAGGGTTGTTAACTCTCTTTATTCACCGTCCTCTGTACGCTTTCTGTCAACACTATGTGTTTCAGTAACACTCACTCTTTGGCTCCTTAAAGCCTTTGAGCCCCCCCACCCCGTACATATCCTCCGGTCATTGTTCATTATGGATAGAACACAAATCTCAATGAATCAGTCAATGTTTTTGAAATGAACATAGATTTTGTCATAATCACGTGGATATGGTCTTTTTGGCCTACTATACGACAGCAATTAGCTCAATCGCAGTTTCCAAGTTGATAAGTTTGATATGCCTGGTTTAGCATCACCTAACGAGAGAAAACTCTGTTGGTTTGCCTTATATTAGATTGACAGGAAAGGAATGGGAAGCAATCTTCTTGACATCTCTATAAGTTTTATAAGGCCCTCATTCTCCAATGTGATTGTGTGAGAGAGATTACGCTAAAAACCATCCCATCCGCGTCCAAGGTACTTATCAGCTACTTAGTCTCCTTCTATGGCTCAAATCATATTTCATGTATTGATTCTGATCTACGCTATATATGAATGGCCGGTTGAGATCAAGAGGGTCCTTGAGCTAATGTGCGGCCTTGAAGTCGAAAAGGTACGGACACTAAACATGCAGAGAAAGAAGAAGAGGAGAGGTGGGTGCTTGGTTGCTAGGCCAGATTACAAGAAGGCTCATGTAACACTCAAGAATCCATTGCCCATGTCTTCCAACTTCATGCAGGAGCTTGAATTTCAAAGAGACAAATAGAAACATTTCAAAGGAAAAAAAGAACAAAAGCAGCACAACACATGTAAGTTTTGAACATAAAATGTAGTTCTTGGAATTTCAAGACTTCTATGCTTTGTGATGTTCTTGGACATTTCCGTGTAGTATTTTTAGTATCTATAGTGCTACTGCTCTTTATCAATTTATCACAAGTTTCAGGCCTTTGTTGTTAGTTTTTACTCCACTTTTGTTCTGACTTAAGACGGGGATTAGCCTACACTGCTACTACGTTGCTCTCGCAGCATGGTTTTGCTCGATTCTTTGCAATGTAGAAATACTGCCGAATTCAAGTCGTGAGAATGAGAAGCTTTTCTTCCTTAACTTCCAAATGCAGCAAACAATATATACTATTATCATTTGTTTGTCAATCTACAACCTTGACTCCTGTAAGCAGCACAAGACTTTTAAGTTTTGAACATAAATGTAGTTCTTTCACTGTAAGCTATATGGAATCACAATCGACAGGGCAAAAAGGGAAAAAAATAACACTTTGCAAATGCACCAAACTCGAACCAACTGGAAGAAACATTGAAAAATGATGGTTTTAATAACCGTGGCATCAAATACGGAAACAGATAGTAAGATCAGTAACAAATATACACACTGACATTTTCATACACTAATCAATACATAATCGAATAGTCGTTCTCATCATATACAGGTCCCTCTTCAGTGTTTCTCAATTTTTGGTGGACATCCTTCTTCAGATATCCACAAAAAAATTACAACTCAGTGGTAGCCAAGAGGAGCGGGGGCCTCTCTCAATTCCTTACCCTGGTAATGAATATCCTGCAAAGAAATGACAAGTCAGCGACGGAAACAAAACTAGATGTTACACAGAGGTACGCATGCCAACCTAAACTGTAATTGCAGTTCCAAAGATTTGCAGCCAAAGAGAGTAATATACCAGCAACCTAGACTGCCGGGTTATGACTAACCAAGGGACTTCACTACAGCTTAAGACTACATAGCCATTTACAATAACTGTAACCAAACTCTAATCTTATTTGAATGTAAAGAGCCTATAGTTCAAAACTTCAAATCCAAACCCCGAATAGCACTTCAAGGTAGAATGACAAATTATAACAAGACAGCCATAAATATGCAGAATCGAAATCTTCACATAATTCGTGTTGGGTTGTTACTAAGCATTGAACTTGTATTGATGCAAAATCTAGTAAACAATAATGTTAGAAAGATAGGCACGCTGCTATAAACATCTGAAAGCCTACAAATACTAATACTAGAAAAAATGATTGAGGCTATTAGCAAGTAACTCAGAAGCAATCCGAATTCCAAAAGGTAACCTACTTATCATATTTCACCTGAAGACAAACGTCATGTTAATCTACTAGACAATGTCGCATGCGCAAATCACTTTATCCATGTCACATAAAGTAGATCCATGAAAGGAATTAGGAACATGTAATAATGTCGATTCCCGTAAAGATAATATCTAAGCTTGTTTGCAATGAAAAGTTGCTCAAGAGTTGACCCTAACCCAATCTCAGTTCCCAGGACTATGTTAGCTGAAATTGACTGTTGCTAACTAATTTTGCAAACAACCCAGAAGTACCAAATCATACCACAAGATATCATGTAAAACAATCTATAGACATGAAAAAGTAAGAGATACTCACAGAAGCAAAGTGGTTGACGTCACGATGGTGAGCTTCATCAGCACGAATCACAGTTATAACATCCTCCAGAGTTGCATCCTTTGGAAGTCTCCAGTAATCTATTGCAATAGCAGGAGCTGGAACATTTTCTATCTTACCATCTCTGATATCTTTTAAGTACTCTGTATAAGAGTGTATAGCCTCCTCCTCCAAGTATCCAACAACTCTATGTGCTAATTTAGGGGAAAGGCAATAAAGCACAAAGAAGGAATTGAAGAAGACTCCCTGCACCGCAAGAACAAGAAACCGCTCATACCACTTAGGCTGCACAAGCTCCACCATCGTCATCAGGTGCATCCTCTCATTCTCTGCTTCCTCAAGCAAGGCTTTAATCCAACCGCCACTTTGCTGGAACTTGCGAAGAGACCTTAGGTGAAGCAGCATCCCTCCAACCATACCAGGGACTGCTGCAACTGTTTCCAGCATCATTGCTCGACATCCATAGCGTCTCTGCAACATATAGGATAAAAACATACATCAGAAAATGATATACAACCATGAAATCCTGCATAATCTACAAGTAAAGCTGGGGCTATCCCTTAGGAAAAGAGAAAATGAAACCTACAGCATCCTCGCATTCCTGAGCCCTGACAAAAGCAAATGACCCACAACTAAATAAATTAGACAGAAATCTCCTCAGATACAATCATTTCATGATCATCTAATTCTTTACATTATATACAGAACTAAAACGCATCAATTACTTTTCATCGTTGATTCAAAACATAAATCATTCAAGTAGTCATCAGTAAATCAGAATTAGGCATACAAAAGTAATTAACAATAGTACCCACCAAATTAAGTTATCAATCATTCCAACTTCCGCTGCATCCTCTCCCCACTACAGTATGCTAAAAGCCTTAAGCTAGGAATCTAAAATTTACTTCCATACAAGAAAACGGGAAAACAAACCTGAAAGAAAATATCGGTTGGCACCCTCAGGGTCTTGACTGTTCTGAACGCAACTTTATCCAGAAACGTCTTCGGCACATGATGCTTCTCCAAATCTATGTTGGTGTCCGCCTTGTACGTCTCCCATGGCTACAAAAACCGGAAATTAACAGACAAATCCACAAATTCAAGCATTAAAAGATACGCAAATATGAGAGCTAATTAACGCACCATAAAGCAATTCCAAGGCCACTCAGTTCCATCTTCTTTGACAATCTTGGGCCTCCTGATCCCCCAGTAGCTCGCTACGACATCTCCACCTGCGGTTTTCACCATATCCTTCTTCTCCGGCTCCTTCTTCTCTGACACTGCAGCCTCTGCGCCAGTCATCACACTCCTCAACATCCCAAACGACATTTCGTTCCCAAACACACTCCTGTAACCGCAACTGCCGCCGATCAGCCGTCGCGCCACCATCGACCTTGACATCATCTGATTCATACTTACTTCCCAAAAAACCGATACAATTCCCGAATTCTCTGCTCACAAAGTAAAATAAAATTTAGAAGCAGAAACTTTTTTCTCTTTCTTTTTATTGTTTGTTTCTTTTTTTTCTAATATCCAACTATTTTTTTGAAAAATGGATATACATATATGCTGACCCCTACTTGGGCATCAAGAAAAATCGAACGGCTGAGATTGATTGGCGTAATTATTATGTGAAAGATTTTTCCAGAAAGTAAGAAAGGAGGAAAGGCGTGTGGCGGTTGTGCAAGTGATGGGAAGTATGATTTGGTGAGTGCAAGTGCATCGTAGTTGTGTGTGCTGCTTGCTGTGATTGGGTAATACCGTAATAGTGAGATAACGAGAGAAAAGAATTTGGTCCGTGGGACCTACTTGAACATGGTGGCCTAATAGAGGATTGGGCTGTATGATAGCAAGAGTGTGGGGTATCGCAGGGGATAGAAACAAGTGGGTCTGGTCCTTGCTGAATGGTCAGCAGACACTGGGGAAAGACAAAACTACCACTTACTTTGGGCAGCAATTGCGTTTCTAGGCTTTCCCACTTTCCTGGAAATGCAACAGTCACCATGTGGTGAATGGACTAAAATGTACGGCGGTGTTTAGTTCGTCGACAACTGTCCTGGTACATTGGCATCACCGTTGCATGACATGTATCACACAAATAGGTGTTCTACCCACCGGCATATCCGCAAGGTTGTTTATGATTGTTCATATATTTAACTATGTAATTCTAGATTTAACATGTTAGATTACGTTCAAACCATGATAATAGTTGAGATAGTGGGTGTGGTTTATACGATAATTAAGTGGTGATTAAATCTTGATTAGTTTTAATTTTATTTCTTTTTGGCTTATTTGCAACCTGAGAATTATTAGGATTTTCTCCTAGTATAAACACGCTGACGCTCAAGTTAAATTCAAGCCGTGATGAGCTTAAATTAAAGGAAATGAGTGAATAATTAGTAAAAAATTAAAAGATAATTTTGGTGTTTATATTTAAGGAGTAAATAGAGAGGGAATTTGGTTGTTGCCTATAGTTAATGTAGCATTCAATTGAGTTAGGGATGACAATGGGTACCCATACCCGTCCATAACCATACTCGCAATTACCCGCTCAAGCGGGTAATTGCGGGTATGGTTTGGGTATGGATAATACCCGCATTTATAATTGCGGGTATAATTGGGTATGGTACCCGCACAATACCCTGATTTTTTTTTCCTTGGCTTTGTCTCTCTCCTCTTTCCTCTCTCTCATCTTTTCAATTTTTCTTTCGTAATAAAAACTCAATATTCTTGCTTAATACTTTGAACAAAAAAAATTAAAAATTATAAAAACATAATCTTTATCTCAAGATGATTAATTAGACATCCACTTTTCATTTTTTTAAAAATTTTTTTATAAATGGGTTTTACAGAATATGATGCTATAAAAAAATAATATAAATAAAATAAAATTATAGTAAATTTTTACTTAATTATAAAAAAATAAAAATTTGGTGAAATAATTTTATTAAGTTAAATAATAAATAAGTAAGTGTAATTGGATATCCATTACATACCCAATTGGGTATTGGGCATATTGGGTATGGATAATAATGGATATTTAGTTGCGGGTATGAGTTGGATATTTACCCATACCCGCCCATACCCGCTTTAACATACCCATACCCGCCCATACCCGCCCAATTGCCATCCCTAAATTGAGTATGTCCGGAGTCCAACTTTTTTTAACCCCCTCATTTTCTCAAATATGGAGGAGAGTGATTCCTTGGTTAGGGGTGGGGAGAGTGATTCATCATACAGACAAAGTTAGTTTTTTTCTTAAATTACATATTTGTCCCATCATACTAACATTATTCTAATAAAATAAAAAACTTGTTCCCTTCTTTCTTGTTTTAGTTCCCATTTTTTGTATTAATTGTTTTTTATACTTTTTTTTTGTATATGTGTTATTTTTTTAGTTTCAGATTATTTTAATATTTAATTTTAAAAGTTTTCTAGAATTTTCTCTTTTTTTATGTTTCATATTATTTTTAAAAATTTTGGTACATTGTTTAATTTAAAAAAATTATGATATAGTTTTTAATTTGCAGATTATTTTTTAAATTATTTTTTAGTTTGAGAAAAAAATCAAAAATTCAAAAAAAAAACTCATGGCATGCCACATGGGCACAAAATAGCTACGTCATCACCCTCAACCGGTAAAAGGATTAAATTAAACTAAGTGTTATAATTTAGGGACCTGATTAAATAATTTTATAATTTAGGGACTAGATTAAATAAAGTGTTATACTTTAAGTCTAAAGTTTTTATTTGTTTTAATAAAGTTTAGAAGTTTAGAAAAGAATAATTAGACGCCTACAATGAACAAGATAACAAAGACACAAATATAGAAAAGGATAAAGTAGTAATTGTTTTTAGTTTCCTTTAGGATTTCCATGTACAAAACAAACACAAAAATATTATTTTCCCGGAAGTTTTAAATCCCAACCAAATACAAAAAACTAACATTCTCCTTAATCACTCTCCCGGGAGATGATTCCAAGAGGAAAAGTAGCATTTTGTGAACCAAACGCTACCTAGGGGGAATGTTAGTTTTTTGTGTTTAGTAGGGATTTAAGATTTCTAGGAAAGTAACATTCTTGTATTTGTTTTGTACTTGGGAATTGTAAAGGAAAGTTAGGAAATTTACTACAATATCCTTTTCTATATCATAATTTCCTAAAAGAATGGTTGCGCATCATGTTTTAATTTAACACGTGCTATCTCTTACGACATGTTCGATTAATGTCTCTATCTCTTTGTCGGAGTAGGTACGATATTTCTTGAGATGACGATCTTGCTTACTTGCTCACTAGCAGTGAGTATTTTGGTTTGTTGTTTGTCCTCACTTATGTGCTTGTATTAGTCGCTAGTGCCAATCGCTTGGGCTAGTCACTTGTGTTTATTGCTTATATTGAGTTTAAAGCTTGCTCATACATGATTACTCACTGTCTAGCTAACGTCGATATATCGCTTTTCCATCAGTCTCGTTGGCCCTTAATTGCTTTATTTGTGGCAATGACATGGAGAGTTATATTCGCCTAGTGTCACTAATACAAAAGTGATGTATTGTGGCATACAAAGTAAACTTTTATGGCATTTACACAAATACCATTGTCACCTATGTCAGAAGGGTTCAGAAACCAAAGCGAGTGTACGCTTTTTATTTCAAAGTTTTCCCCTTATTTTCTACCGCCGAATCACTTAGGAGACTACAAAAAAACTGCTTATTTCCGATGGAAAAAAATCAGTCAAAAAATGTAGAAATTTCCGACGGGCATTTTGTCGAAACAAACAATTTTTTTTTCTTATTAAAAAAGCAATCAACGATAGAAAGTATGAACATTTGGGAGGGAAACTACATTGCAAAATGTTGGCACCAGGTAGATGTATGGCGCCAAATATTCCCGCGAGATATTTCCGACTGAGAGATTCCGTCGAAACATATTTTGCGAGGGAAACTCCGTCGCAAAAATTTGGCGCCACTGTCGCACCCCTTTTTTGGATTTTTTCCTAATGCGACGCTGGTTTGGGACGAGATGTGAGATGAAATCGGACTCATCTCACATGATGCGAATGAAGTCGCCACCCTAATTTGTTTCGAGGTTTAGGGAACCTAAAGTCATGGCAGAAAATAAAAAGCTAAGGCAAAAAAAAGGGTCTGAACCCGAGAACATTGATTCGGGGTCGTTTTATGGACTCGGGAAGGTGTTAGACACCTAAGTCGCATCCTAAAAAGGTTACCGAAGAAAAGAGGTGTTTAAAATCATGTTTGAAAAATAAAAAGTCCTAATTTAGTGATCATGCCCAATAAATGATAAAATTATAATTTTAAATATTCATGCATACGAGTGTATATGCGGACAAAGCATGAAATAAATAAAAGGGTAAGAAGCGTTTACTTGTGGAGGGTATGAGCAGTTGATTATCCCTACAAAGATGAGATTATTAGTTCAGAAAATGATAGTCGAAAAACAGATAAATACTTAATGACTTATTACGAGTGAAATCATTAATTTTAGTGATTAAATGCGAGCAGAATAATTATTTAGGCATTCGAGAGCATGCAAATATAATTAGTTAAATAGTACGAGCATTCAAATAATCGGCATCAAAATTATTGTTCGCGAGTGAAATAATTATTTTTGATGATTATATGCGAGTAGAATAATTAAACATGTAAAAGCATACGAAAATAATAATTAAATATGCACGCATATAATAATTAAACATGCAGGCATACGAAAATAATAATTAAACATGCAAGCATACGGAAATAAATAAACAGTACAAGCATACGGAAATTAAATAAACAGTACAAGCATACGGAAAATTGGTACAAAAATAAATAAATAAATAAATGTGACGGGCCAAAATTAGGCTCGACCCACTGGGTCGAAAGTGGGCCCAAGACAGCCCAAGACAACAGACCAGCCCAGCAAATGGGCCCTCCAGCTGGGCCTGGTGTGGCCCAACGCTTTTCCTTCTTCTCCGTATGGGCTAGTCAACAACCCACTCTTCTTTCTTGCTTGGGCTTGCGTCAAGGATGCAACCCGTCTCTTTTTCCCTCTTGGGTCGAGGCAAAGCTTGGCCCATTCTTTTCCTTTTATTATTAAAGCTCCTCTCCTCTTCCTTTCATTTTATCCTTTTATTTTCCTTTCCGTCAAACGAGCCCACTCTCCTCTTCTTTGCTTTCCTCTTCACTCCCTCCTCTACTCTCGTTTCTTCTCATTTCTCTTTATCTCTGTTTTTCTTTTTTTGATCTGGATTGGTGGCCGAGGTGCGGCTGGGTATGGCTGAGGCGGTGGGATAACCGATTGGGTACTGCTGGAGTGTGGCTGAGGGGCGGATTGGGATGGCCGATTGAGGTCGTGGCTGTGGCCGATTGAGGTGGTGGGATGTAGCTGAGGCGTGGCTGTGGCCGATTGAGGCGGTGGTTGTGGCCGATTGAGGCGGTTGTGGCACTGCTGGAGTGCGGCTGAGGGGCGGATTGGGTGTTTTTGATTTAATTGGGAGTTTTGAAAATTTTGCAGAGGATGGAATTTTGATTTAATTGGGTGTTTTGATTTCAATTTTGCGATGGATTGAACTGAATTTGTTGAGTTGCTTGGTTTAAATCTTGCAAAGGTGGTATTGAATTAATGCCTGCGTGTGTTCGTGTGTGAATTGGTTGTGTTTTGGTGTGTGAAATTGCTTGCTATTTATAGGGCTTAAGGAGAGGAAAACGCCGTAGGAAAAGAAAAAATGTTGTAGAGCAGCAGAAAAACGTAGAAATGGAATGAGGTGGCGTTAGGAATAGTGGCAAAATGAATATGCATTAAATGTTTCGGCAGTGCTGTGAAGGGAAAAAATGCATGAATCCTCATGCTTAAATTGGAGCCGTTGGATGAAGAGAAAAAAGAGGTCAAACACTTGATCAAGGGCTAAGATAAGTTGACCTTTGGAAAATGTTTAATACTTATTTAATAGGTTCTAACTATCAATACGAGGAATCTCATTTGAAATGAATAAAATCCCAAACCAAAAAATACTGAAACATGCAATAAAATGCAACAAAATAAATAGTAATCAGTAAATAAAGAAAAAGTTCGATACTCGCTCGGAATCCTTAAAAGTTCGAACGAAAAATAAATGCTATAGCAAAGTAAATTGGATAAAATAAAATGACATGACGCGAACGAAAATAATAGTAGATAATTATCAATTAAAGAAAGAATGCGTTCGATCCACGGCCTGAGGAAATTTATTCGGGACCGATTGAAGTTCGAACGAAAAGACAGTAAAAATACGGAAAAATTAAAATGACACGAAATGGTATGAAATATTAAAATAAATAGCCAAAGATCGAAAATCGATAGAATTTCGATTTAAACGGGCTAATAATGCGATGAACGATAAAAGTGCAAAAAATGCGTCAAAAATCGGGTAGCAACAACCACGTAGAAGTATCGAGCCAAATATTTCCACGAGAGGTTTTCGACCGAGTAATCCGTCGGAAACCTTTTGATAGAAAATTTAGTCAGAAAAAGTGTAAATTTTATACGGAATTGTCCAATCGGAAAAGGGAAAGACTTTATTTCGACGGAATTCTCTATCGCAAAAGTATAATATTATTTGTGATGGAGGTTCCGACCAAATTTCTGTTGAATTGTGAAATGCACCGTTTCACTTAAGAATATAACGACAATGTTCTTACTTTTAGTGATGATATTAGTACTTATTGCCACGATTTCTATTGCCGCAATAGGTGAAATATTTCTTTTCCACATTTTAGTTCTCTCCAATTTTTAAAGAAACCTACTATTATAAATGGATAATTAATAAAGTAGGAACGAATATCCATTACTATTCATCCACTACAATCTCTAAATCAGTATTTTAATCAACAGTATAGTTAGAGTCGTTTTGTGACGCAATGAAGAATTAAATGCCGATTATACCTCATTGATTGAATGCTAATATTGTGATTATTCATCATCCATTTTGACTGTTTTAGATGATGATAGTGCTGAGAGTGGGCATTTTCTCTTCCTTTTTACAGAAATCAGATAAAAGAACTAGAAAAAAGAAAAGAATAGAAAAGCCACTAAATAGAGCAAAAAAATGGTAAAGGATGAAAAGAGCGAACTTGTCTCTTCCATAGGCCTGGGAAGTGTCAACCTGGACAGTTCATCTGGACTTGAGAAACAAAGCGACGGGCTTGGGCCCAACAAGGAAGGACGTGTTTTTGCACTTCTGTTTCTAGAAGGACACTCAACCAATAGTGTTTTGAGTTCTGTAAACTACAGAGGATAACTACGAATTGAATTTTGGATTTTATTTAGATTTTTAGAGATAAAAAATAGTTTTAGTCTTTTAGATTAAGTAGGAGAGATAGAGGTGAAGATAGCTCAGTTATATATTTCTAATCTATTATCACATTAAACTCTCTCTTCTTCTACCTCTGTTTTTGCTGTGTTGAATGAATACTTTCATCTTTTTGTAATTTATTTTATTTACTTTCTTTTCACTGCATGATTATTTTCTTATTGAATTTAATTATGTTGTGTTCTAGCTAAATCATTTATTCTTGGTAAAGACTCTAGGGCCATGATTCAACTGTTGTGAGATCAAATCGAGCTTTATAAATTCCAAATTCATATTTTAACTCTTTTTGATTTAATGTCAATTTATTCATGTTTTGATTAAGAGTAGCTAACTTGATTTTAAATATGAATGATTACAGTCTTTCCTAGAAACTTTAGAGTCTACATTGTTAATAGGAATCTAAAGGCCACTGGTTAACTTGCGGGTTAATTAGAAAAAGAGTAAAATCTGGTTTACAGGGGTAGAGTAGACACTCTCCTAGACCGGGGAAAGTCCTCTCCCTGTATTTTATCAATCACTTAATTAAATTCTATAGAGTGTCTCTTAGAATTATTAAAGAGGTTAGGGGTTCTTAATAGAGTGTCTCTTTAGGAATCTTGAGTAGGAGGAGAGTAGGAAATCTAAGTGAACCTGATTTCTATAGCCTTCCTATGAGTTTTGGTTTTGAATATAGTTGCATCAATGATCAACTTGCATGAATCATGGTCTAGATAGAGTCTTTACTGGGAATCATACATCAACTGAGTTCAATCAATCATCTTTTACTTACTATTTTTGTTTCTTTTGCTTAGTGTTAATTTCAAACAAACCACCCCCATTTATTGGTCTTTACGATCTCACATAATTGGTCATTTAAAAAAAATATAATTGTCCTGAAATCTCCGTGGAATGATCCTTTTACCACTTGCTACAGTTTTAATTGATTATTGCATGGTGAATTGTATTGTTTTATTTTTTACGATTTCGGCAACCATCACTTATGCACCTGATTTCATTGCGAAACCACGATGTGTTAAAGGTTAATCGTTTGAGTTGCAAAGCGATGTGGTTTGGTTATAATAGAACCACCAAAGGTTGATAGAGAATCAAACACAACTAGAATGCACCTGTAGTTGCGAGAGTTCATGTTGAGGAGATAAGGAGGAGGAAGTTCTCTATAGGCATATAGAAGAATGTAATCAATGGATGCAAGACCTCCTTCATGTTGTTACTAGTCTTTCTTTTGAGCTTTATACTAAAGATGTTCACTTTCTTATGGAACTCATCTAGATTTGTCTCGATCTCTTTTAATAATTCCCTAGAAAAATGACATAACAGGACTTGGTGCACCTGCAACTTAGTTGATTTTCAATAATGAGATTGGCTTCCCAAGACAGAATAATGATATTGGCTTTTAAACAATTAAACACATTGAATTTTTGACATCGAGAACCTATAGCGATGAACAGAAACCTATAACGGTGTAAAAACGCATTGGGAAATTTTTCGACAGCCCGTCGAAAATAATAAAAATAGATGTTCGATCGCATATCCGTTGAAACGGTGAAACATACTATTTCACTTACCGGATTTTCGACGGCCCTCAGTCGAAAATTCCGTCAAAAATGGACAAGGGAGGGAAAATACCACATCAGTTGTGAAAGGCCCAAAACAAGCCTTTATAAGTTATATACATATAGGCGGCAAATACATAGTGTTCCTATGGGGACATATGATAAAATTGGAATTAGACATCAATCATATCCTCGATATCTCTCTCAACACATATTCTACATACATATCCAAGCTCACGATTCAGATATGCATGTGGGATATGCATTGATAAAGATATCAAGGATATAAATTGATCCAGTTCCAATTTTATAGGTTTCTGATCGAATGTTTGACGGGAATTTGTTTTTTTGACCAAAGTTTCGTCGAAACCCTGAAATGCATTTTCGATTGAAGTCCGTCAGAAATTCCGTCAAAAACGCACACCACTAGCGATCGAAAAATCCTTATCTAGACCTGCGGATCGCACCGCAGGTCATCATCTCTCTCTCTCTCTCTCATCTCCGGCGAACGACGCACACCACTAGCTACAATAGAAGCTCAGTCCTCTCTTTTTCAGCTTTCGGCCGGCGACGTCTCCTTCATCTCTAGCGACGACAGCAGCCTCGGCGAGGTAAATATATATTTCTGATTTTTTAAAAATAATTACTTATAATTATATTAATTAAAATCAATTTGTTTGTTAGAGTAGTGCTTCAATTTGGTGCATTAATCCAACGACGACAGCAAGCTCGACAAGGTATATATATTTCTGATTTTTTTAAATTTTTTTAAAAAATAATTGCTTATAATTATATTAATTAAAATTAATTTATTTGTTTGAGATAATTCAGTACATTAATCCCCATTCAACTTGAAAATGTTAGTATTATTTTTTAATAATAACACCGCTTTTAATATATAATTAAAAATTGTTATTATTTCGATTGTCATGAGTTGATTGTATAAATTGGTTGATTGCGTTAAATGTATATATTAGTTGTTTGAGTTGATTATACAAATTAGATTCTGCATCAATACTTCCTGTAACGGTTGATGAGACCCTTCCCATACCCTCGCATGACAAAGGCTCTTTTAGCCTCTCCAATGCCCGGGGTCCTAGTAGTCGTCGTATCCTTCACTAAGGTTATGCAAGATCCTGGAAGTCCCCTAATATTCCTACCACCCATGTCATTATGGACTTTTATACGATTGATGCAAAAGGTTCAAAGTCCATTTTAGACACAAAAAAATGTGAAGGGGAGAGTTTGAAGAACCGTATAAAAGCCAAAATGACAATAATGGTAGGAGAAGTCAGGGAGCTGATGGATCAGGCATGACCTTAGTATGTGAAAGATGCAACGATTACTAAGACTCCTTCATGTGAGCCTGGGAGAATATTTTACATGCGAGGGTAGTAAGGATCTCGTCAACTTGTTACAGGAAGCGATGCAGAACTTGTTTGTCAAAAAAATTAACTTTATGAAGGAGTCCTAGTACTCGTTGCATCCTTCACTAAGGTTATGCAAGATCCATCAGTTCCCTGATATTGCTACAGCCCATATCATTATGGACTTTTTATACTATCAATACAAGAGGTTTGAAGTCAATTTTAGACACTAAAAATGTGAAGAGGAGAGTCAGAAGAATCGTATACAAGCCGTAATGACATAGGTGGTAGGAGAAGTCGGGGAGCTAATGTATCTGAGCATGACCTCAGTGACGGATGCAACGAGTACGTAGGACTCTTCATACTGTTAATTCATAAATAATGTAACTTATATTATCATGCACGACTTTATGCCTTGAAAAACAAAACCATTTAATCACCCATAAACCCCTCGTTTTCAAAAATAATGCAATTTATAGTATCATGGACAACTTCATGCCTTGAAAAAAAAACCATGAAACCACCCATGATCCCCTCGGTTTCATAAATAATGCAATTTATAGTATCATGGATGACTTCATGCCTTGAAAAATAAAACCATGAAACTACCAATGAACCCTTCGATTTCATAAATAATGCAATTTATAGTATCATGATCGGATATGGATGTACAACCATGAAGAAGTTCAACCCAATGATCTTATATCGACTAATGACATGGAAGAAAATGAGGCTGATGACGACAAATTAGATTCTAGTAGTACAAAAGACGACGACGATGATGAAGATTATGTAGGATGACTTTGTTGTTAAATACATTACAATAACTACAATGTATATGTAATCGTCTTATCAAATTTACCGTAAAGAAAATTTAAAATATATATTAATCAATTAATATCAGTCACAATGTCTGTCGAAAAAGTGAAGCGCACCTTTAGACTTAACGGAGTTCCGACGGAAACTCCGTCACAATGACCATCGGAAACGTGACATAACCATTAGACTTAATGGTGTTCCGAAGAAAGCACCGTCACAATGTCCGTCGGAAACGTGACATAACCATTAGGCTTAACGACGTTTTGACGGAAACTCCATCACAATGTCCGTCGGAAACCTGACATAACCATTAGACTTAATGGGGTTCCGACGAAAACACCTCACATTTTTTGTCGGAAACGTGACATAACTGTTAGACTTAATGGAGTTCCGACGGAAACTCCGTCACAATGAAATAACCGTTACACTTTACGGATTTCCGACGGAGTTTCCCACGACCAAGTGAAACACATCGTTTCACTTAACAGCGTTCTGATGGAAACTCCGTCGAAATGCATCCTTATCTTATAGATAAAGATTGAGCCGCAACCACCTGCACCACACAAATCAAATCACCCTATCCTCTTTGTCTTCGACGATCCTCTTTCTCTATGTCCTCTCTATTTCTCTCATCTCCAGCCCTCTCATCTCTGGCGACAACAACATCGATCGGGGACATCAAGCGACCTCTTCGGCGACAACGCAGACACGTGCGACGATCCTCAGCGGCAACAACAACCACATCCGGCGATCCTCACACTAGAGAATACATTTTAATTACTTCTTATTTTTTTATATAACAATTTATTGCTTATATTAATTATAATTTATTTATTTGTTTGAGTAGTGATCGATAATTCAGCTTATTATTTATCGTACGACTTGAAAAGGTTAGTATTATATTTGTCATTTATTCAGTTTTTAATATTAAATTAAATTGTATAGTTTGAGTTGATTGTATATATTATTGATTGGATAAATTGGTTGATTGCGTTGAATATGTAGCTGTTTGATTTGATGATTGTACAATTTAGAAGTTTAAGAAAGTAGTGTAAAATTTGCGACGAAATTTCTGTAGGAATCATATTTATATATATTTTATCTACTAACATATTTCCGACGGTACAATGAGGGAAGCTTCTTTCTTACATATTTGGTTTTTACTAAATTAAATACGTATTAACAAAAATCAATTATAAATCACATATTTATAATTGTATCTCCTAAATTATGTATAGAATTTATGGTAATAAAATTTACATTTAACCTAGGAAAGTTATTAAGTGATATGAATTAATGTTGGTGATGAAAATTATATTTATGGTAATAAAATGTATTCTTAAGCTAATTAATTAATTTAATTTATTAATTAGCTAATGTTATCAGAATTATTATTTTTTTGCTTAATGCAACAAATGTTATATGTCTAAATTATTGTTGTTAATTTTATAATTATCTGGAAATATTGATAAAAGTATAAAATTGAGTGTGCAAATGAGTGGTCAAGATCGTTCGCGTTTCGTTGGTAGATCTGGCGGTAGATCCAGTAGAAGGGCGCGGGTAGATTTAGTAGAGGGGTGGTGTAGCCTTATTAGGAGGTTGTTGCACGAATAAGAGCTCTGATGCAGACTCTCCACAGCCTTGACCTTATTCTGGATCTTCGCACGGATCGGGGATCGGCTAGCCTCCCCGTCAGCATGTCGAGACTCAGGGTCTCGATGACATGGTTGATTATGATCCTGTTATGAGTCTGACCCGTGACCACCTCATTCAGCTACCACCACATAAACCACTTTCACTGTCACAACAACCACCTTCACCCGAGGAGCCTGGACATGATCCTGGGTATATGCCCTGCCAAGAGCCTATTGCTCCTTTTGAAGAAGCTAACCGGCCGGCCAGAGAGGCTCCGACTAGAGATATGTCAACCCAAGGAGTGAGGCTAGCATCGTAAGTAATATTACAATTTTAAGAATATTTATATTTCTATTAAAATGCAAATAATATTTATAATTATGTCTTCAAAATAATGTTCTCATAATTAATTATATTGTTAATGCAACTTTTTACTAATTGAGTGTATTTCGGACAACATATAAGGAGCGTTATGCCCCTCAGTACCCACTAGAGTAGATTGAACAGCGCATTAAAGAACAAGTTGAGGACGACATTATGGACGCCAGGAAGACATGGAGCTGATGGGTGTCGAATCCAATCATAAATAAATTACAACTTATCACTTAGCAACAAAAAGGATTTTGCACAGCGGTAAGAGGATCGATCCACAGGGACTATCAGCCTAATGTTTATTCTCCTGCAAACAACCAAACCAAACTAAACAAAACGAAGGGTGAGGTGAAAGTAGTGCTGAAAATAAATGACAAGAAAATAAAGTAAAACATGAGACATGGTAGCTCCGTCCCAAGGCCTTGGGATGAGTCGACCGTGCTCCAAAAACAAACAGTAAATAGAAATACGAAAATAGCAAAGGCAAAGAGAGTGAAATGATAAAAGAAATATTATTCCCAGTAGAGATCTCTTGAGGTAACAATTCCATGTTGTTGATCATTGACAAAAGTATTTTCAAAACGGTTTCATAGAAGAAGTTGTGGAAACCAGTTTACACTAAGATTTCCCTAACCTTCTACACAAGTGATTTAAAAGAGCTATCTATTTAAACCACCCTAATCCTCCCAAGCATCTCCTAAGACTCTAATCCGCCACTTTGCTAGCACTCAAGAGGCTTCGACAAAAGGATCAGAATACTTAAGGAGCGGCTTGGGGGATTGATAAAATCAGTGAGGTCCTTCTCCTAGACATCGGGAGTTGTTCGTCATCCCAAGTCTGGTCTAGTCTGGCAACATTCCCAGCTGTCACCTAGGAGGCCTTGGGATGGGAGGGTAGTCTAATTCTATTCCTTCTATCAGCATAGACCAAGTAAATGCCCTTTTACCCTACTGATATGTTGCTACTCTTGTTCCCTAAGAGTGAATTAAACACAATTTAAGAACTGACAGTACTTGTTCAAGTTAAATCCAAGTTGATCAAGCTTAAAAACAACAAAAACAAGTTGGCGTTAAAACAAGAAGGAGAGAAATATGAAAACTATTTTTATTAAGATCAACAACGTCTCTCAACAAACTGGAATGGTTAACCTCTCAATCCCTACCAGGAATTGGAGGATTTAATTACAACCAATCAAAACAGCAAACTACAATTAAAAGGAGAAAATACATGAAAAGTGGAAAATAATGAAAAATGAGAGAACTAGCTTCTCTCTTCCGTTCCCCTCTCTTCTCTTTCTGTCTGGTCTGAACTCTCCTCCTGTTCTTCCCAAGCTTCTTCCTTTAATGGCAGCAAAGGCGAGCAACACAATAGAATAAAATATTCCCAAGTGAATAAATCCATAAAACAAGCATGCTAAACATTCTCCACTATGTTTTGTTTCTTTGAGCCACGTGAGGGAGAGTATAGCATGCTGGGAACATCTTGTCTCTATTTTCCAAGTCCCAAGCAGACAAGAAAAGCACCCAAGAATAAATAATTTCGGACCACAAAACATAGTGTGCTGTCCAGCTGGAATTTGCCAGGTTGCTTCGTGTCAAGGCCTTGGGACGGGCTGGAATCGGCAGTTTGGTGTCAAGGCCTTGGGACGAAGAGACCAAACTCAGCAGGCAGCAGGATGAAATCAAAACTCCAACACCGATTGATTATTTTTGGCTCTGATCTTCAAGCTTTTCGTTCCTTTCCTACAAATTGATACTCCAAAGGTTGTTTAAGGAGAAAGGAAGCAAAAAGGCTTAAAGTAGCGAAATTATCATCTCAATTAATAATAAAAGAGACAATAAAACATTGAGAATAAACCATCAATCAGGAGCAGCACATGGAGCTGTGATTGGAGCTGCAAAGGTAGAAGATGCAGGCTGATATGGCTTCCTAGATGGCTCACCGACTTATGATGGTGCGAGAAGAGTGGGAAAGGCAACAAGCTGTAAAAAATATACCGCCTGATGTAGCCAAATGCGATGATGATGGGGATGATACAAAAGATGATTTATGAGGTCATAATGTATATGAAGATATTTTTCAACCTTATTAATTTGTATGGTTAATTAATTAGTTTTAGTATGTATATATATTGTATTTCTTTAATTTAAAAATTTTAAAAGTTCAATTTCGATATAAAATAATAATAATAATTATTATTAGTTATGTACGTATGAAAATATAATTACCATACACTATATATAGTTTTCCACTGGAAACTATAAAAAAAAAAGTTTTCCGACCGAATGACCGTCGGAAACTATAAAAAAAAAGTTTTTAATTAATCTGATTAATCAAAATGACGTCGTTTTGATTACGAAAATGACGACGTATCGATTCCGAAAATGACGTCGTTTTCAGAATTAGAACGACTTCATTTGACTTTGGCGCTAGTAATCTAAAATTTCACCCAACTACTTTCCGACGACATTTCTGACCCAAATTTCGTCGAAACAGGCTTCATGGAAAATACCACACCGCTTGCGAAAGGCGCAAAACATGCCTTTATATACATAGATACGGCCAAGAATAGATATCAATTATATCTTCGTATAGAAGACCAATCACTCATAATTGAATATAGTGATATGAAAATATGCCAACATATTACTGTATGGGATGGCATTCGATACATGGGGTATTAGGCTTCGATATTGAGGATATAATTATTTTACGACGGTCAAATAAAAGAATTTTTTTCCTCGAAATTAGGCCCTTATATTTTTGACGAAATATTCTGCCACAACTATCCAAAAAATTTCCGATCGAGTTTCCGTTGCAAATGATGTCAAAAATACCACATCGGCTGGGAAAGGCGTAAAATGACCTTTTATATAGACAGGTTTGGCAAAATCTAGACATTAATTATATCCTCGATATGAAAGTACAATCACCCCACAAATGCTATATATGTATTCAGGATCATTCTTCAACACATGTTCGATGTTATTCTATCGGATATGTATCATAGGATGTGTTGAAGAATGATCCTGAATAAGTACGTAGAATCAGTGGGGGGATTGTTCGATATTGAGGATATAATTTTTAAATAGGTTCAATTTTACCCCCCAATTACTTTTCGATGGAGGTTTCGACCGATTTTCCCTAAGGCGCAAAAGAGGCCGTTATATACATTCGAGTCCCTTGAGATGAACATCTATTATATCTTCACTATCATAGACCGACTACTGCGTATATTTGGCAAACGTATCCGAGGTTATCTTTCAATATTCTGCATGTGGGTGATTGGTATGCAGAATGTTGTACAATGGATGTAATTTTTTTGTGAACTTTGTCCCCTGAATACTTCCGAACAACTTCCATCGGAATGGGTGAGTCAATTTTGGAACTTACCGCTAGTACAACAACCAAAATTTGACGAAAATCAAATTTTCTCCCCAAAATACTTTCCGACGAACTTTTCGACCGAATTTCTATCAGAATGGTCAGCTAAAATTGGAACTTGTCGCCAGGAAAGCGAGCCAAAATTTGGAAAAAATTAAAATTTCCCCCTAACATCTTTCCGACGGAGTATCAATAGCAAGTTCCGTCGTAAAGGTGAGCTTATTTAATCTCACATGACCACCACACAACCCATTTTTTCTTACCTCTCTGTCTCTCCTCTCTAGCTCTCATCTCTGGCCTCCTCTTTTTCTCATCTCCGGCCGGCAACAATGACCTCGATCTCTTATGAGGTAAGTAATCAAGATCCTAACTAATTCTTCTCTTATGGGTGCTCTTGATGTCAAAATTGAAAAATTGCCTATGAATTTAGTTCTATTTATCTCTCTCTGTCTCTCCTTTCTAGCTCTCATCTTCGGCGACCTCTCTTTCTCATCTCCGGCCGGCGACAACGACCTCTCTCTTATAAGGTAAGTAATAAAGATCTTAATTTTTCTCTTATGGGTTGTGTTCTTGGTGTCAAATTGAAGAATAAGGCTTATGAAATTGAGATGAAAGTTTCGGCCAAATGTGGTTTGGTTGACTGTGAAGAATTCTAGAGTGTTTATTAATTAATAATATGTTAAAATAGTTAAGATTGTAATAGAAATGGTAATTAAACAATCTTGGATTTTTGGGTATATATAGTAGGAATTCATGCGAAATATGTGTGTGAAACTAATTAAGTGGTAAATTTAGGTGTTGTTGTAGGTCGGTGATGTAGGAAATGATTCTGGAAATTCTAGAAATTGTAGGAAATTAATTACAGTTTAATCCCTAGAGTTATGGAGATGGTAAAGTTTAGTCCTAAAATATTTAGCGTTTGCAGATTAGTTCCTACAGCTGGATCAATTTTGAGAATAATACTAGTTTAGTTTATTTACATTCGATCGAAATTGATTTTTATTTAAAAGCTAATTTATGGTGTTTTCATACAAAAGCAAAAATAAACAGATGAGGAATGCGGCAGAAAGCTGCAGGAATTGCAAGTCGAGTTGGTGAAGAATGACGAGTGATTTTCTTCTTTTAATTAGAAAATTAGTTAATGTAATGGTTTTAAATCTTATTTTGTTCCTCGTACCTATTTATCATAATGTACCTATTTTTTATTCGATCATTTTTTTAAAATACTTGTTATTTAGTATTTATATTTATATATGACTCGTGAGAATTACTTGTTATTTAGTCTTTTAGCCTTTTCCATTCATTTATTTCAACTTTTAAGTTCAACTCATACGTATTAGAAGTCGAGTTAAATTATCCTCTAACAAATACTCCCTCCGTCCGAAAATGTTTGACACCGCAACCCAAATCACTGGTATCAAGGCGAGTCCATTCGGCACTGTTACAGCCCAGACTTTCGTCATTTCCTGTCTGTGGCCGCACATGTGCAACGGATATACTCCAAGGATGGATGCCGCACATATGACATGTGGCGTGAGCACTTATTTCTTTCTCAAACAAGAATCCCAAATGCAAGAGTCTGGGGCCCAGGCTCTACAGGATGGATGTCAGAGCTCTAAAGGAGTACTAAATTGGGCTAGAACGTCAACTGAAGCGGACAATGGATTTGGGCCAGAACGTCAATATTTTTAAGACAGAGGGGAGTAGTACTTAAATTAAATTAAATTAAATTAAGTAGGATAGAGTACATCATATTCATGTCCGAAAACAGGGTCATTTTCTGCTGGGTCGACATGTGGCAGCCAGATGTCAAACAATGATTGGCTAAAGCCGGTCCATAGACCCCACAACTTCACCATTGATTGCAGTCAAAAAAAGACCAAACGCAATTTCCTCTTACCTTCTTAATTCCCACTCCCCGCCAGACAAGACAAGTCAAGCGCCGAGCCAAGCCATAAAAGAACACACATTTCATTAATCATTATTGAAGAAAAAAAAAACAAAAAAAAAAAAATCCGCAATTTCCAAATCCCCCGATTCTCTCTTCACTTTCTAGTTTTTACCTCTCATTGCTCAGCTTATCTATCCCACCTCACCTTCTCCGTTGAATTCCCGTCAATCTCTGGTCACATCGACACTCTAGTATGGCGGATCGAGGATCGTACGGTCTCGTCCCTCGTCTAGGTCAGTTTCCTGCACCTAACCCCTTCCTTTTATGTACTTGATTTCTAGCAGTATTAAGAATAGTGATAAGGTAACTGATTTTGTTAGATCAAGCGGAAATGTTCCGGCAGTGTTTTTGGTATCTTAGAAAAAAGTCAAACTTTCTTTATTGTAGTTATGGATGATGTTTGTGTGAGTGAATTTTGAGAACCTATTGTTTTCTGCTGTTGTTTAGCGTTTTGATTAGAGTTAAGGGTCGCATTGTTGTTGCCACTGATGGTTTTTTATGTGCAGATACTCAGCAGTTGTTTTCAGAAGCTCAACACCGATGGTTGAGGCCTGCTGAGATTTGTGAGATCCTCCGTAATTATCAGAAATTTCACATTGCATCGGAGCCACCTAACAGGCCACCGAGTAAGATTTCTATCAATATCCCCAACACTTGAATTTTCATTTCACAAAGCAAAGTTGGGTTCATTTTTAGCGCAGATTGTCACACTGTCTAGTGCATACTTCTCTGCCTGAAATTCTCATGTCCTTATGTCCTCTCTGTGGGATTTTAGCAGCAATAAATTTTGAAAACCTCTATTTGTGTTTTCATTCAAGTTTCGATGATTATCACTTGTACTACCAGTAGGTGACTTCTTTTGGTCCTGGAAGTCTGAAATGATGCATGCATAATTGAAGGCAACTATTACCTTTTGTTGAAAGCTTTTGTAGTTTGTACTTTGTACTTATAGAGAAGGCTTCCTTAAACAAGCATTATGGTTTTTACAATTTATTATCAGTATGTCTGTATCGGACTCCAATGGCACCTAATTGTTTTATCTAGGAGACTTTTTTGTCGCCACAACTTGAAGGTTCTGGTCAAACCAAAAATAACACCTGAAATGCAGTAGGCATGCAAAGTGACGAAGTCCTACTTTGCTGCTGTAATACAATTGATGTTAATCTTGGATGATGGACTGTTAGATTTCAGATGACTGGTGCACTCCTTATTCTGCAAATTCTGGAAATTTTATTACAAACACTTCTCCACACAAACTCAACTTCATTCAACAATTACAGTACACACACAAACATCTTCTCACATAAAAATTACAGTGACAAATTTTGTTTTTAGTTCTACTCGTGGTAGAACAATACACAGATGAGAGTGGTGTGATTCTGTACATACTCTTCTACTCTATGAGTGGTGTGCCACTGTGCACACTCTTCTACTCTCAATCTGCCTCTGTGGGAACTCTCTGGTCGTTCCTCACACCTCTGCTCTGTCTTTGTCTCTGGGTGGGAACTAGATAGGTTTATTCCACACACTTCACAGCATACATGCACACACATATATATATCAAAACAGTGGTAGAATAATTAATTACTGACAAGACACTTTTTTGTTGTACCAACTCCATTGACTCCTCTTTCTAGTGTTTTCTTCTTCTTTCCAGCACATTCTACTCTTTTTATCTAGTCTGCTTACGGTGAGGTTGGTGTTGACTATCAACATGGACATCCATATTGTTGTGAATTTAGCTGTATAATGCATCTCTTTGGTGGACCTTTAGTGGGATTCTGGACCTAATTTCGGCACGTTGCGATACTTCTATATTTTTAGTTTTTGTGCACCTCTATCTTCAATAATTAGGACCTACACTGGTGTGATGTGGGTACTGTATAAAAAGAATTCTTTATTGCTTTCTTCTCAACTAATTTTTCCATACTTTTGAGGGATGACATTAATGTTTCAGTCGTGTGGGTTTTCTTGCATTTACATCTTTAATTAAGAAAATCAGAACAGCATGCAAGTAGAGTGAGTTCTACTGTTTATGTTTCATTTGGTCCTGCTTTGCTTTCTTCAATGACCTGCACTTTCAGATGTTTGGTCTGGGGCACCACACTGTTCATTGTGATGGAAGCCATAGCTTTTCTGTGTTTAGCTCATCTTAACTTGGTTGCTAAATCATTTGTGCATATGAGAAAACCTTGCATATATTGGACTAACTCTTAGAGAAACACACACATGTGCACATGCAAAGTACAATTGCAAGAGTTTATATAGCTTTAGATACTGATCCACTCTCACTATGGAATCCTTGATTTTGTTTAGAGATCATGATGCTCTCCATTAGCGTTATTTATTTGGATTTTTTTTCTACCTCTTATGGTTACCATTGTGTTTGCTAGGTGGTTCTCTTTTTCTATTTGATCGGAAGGTTTTGAGATACTTTAGAAAGGATGGACATAACTGGAGGAAGAAAAGAGATGGAAAGACTGTGAAGGAAGCTCATGAGAAGCTGAAGGTAAGCATGCTAGTGATTGCCCTTTGTCTGTATAGTTAATGTGGCCATGTGTGATAAATAAGTGTAGAATTTTATTTGTTTTTCACTTCCATAATTTTAGCTTGTCAGATTGCTCGGCCATGTTGATGTTTTTTTTTGCAATTTTTTTATTTGTTCAATGCATAGCTATTATTTTTGTATCTTCCTGAAAACTGATACTGTAAATTTTAGGTTGGAAGTGTGGATGTGTTACACTGTTATTATGCCCATGGAGAAGATAATGAAAACTTTCAAAGACGCAGCTACTGGATGCTTGAACAGTAAGTGTGAACCTACTTCTCAATCTATTTAGCAGGCTTTCTTTTAATTCCATTTGTTTCTTTTGGTTTATTCAGAAGCTGTTGAAAGTTACAAGCATCATATGATCAGAATGGGCATGCGTGCTACTGTAACTGAGACATTGGTCTGACCTGAGAATTTTACAATGATGTCCCAGTTGTAGCTTGAACTAGTTTTTATTAGCAATTCAATTCTGATAAAATTTATTCTGTTTTTGTGCCTTATCTGCAAAATATTGAGCCTGTCTAAGTTCCACACTTTTTCTTAACAGTCATTTATGGTAATTATAAAAATAATGATTAGGGTTGTCTAATTAAAAATTCTTAGATGAATTTGGAATATAAATAACAAGCTGACATGACTTAAGATAATATTGCACAGGTGAAGTGTTATGCCTGGACTACTGAGGACTGTTTGGAAGTCTAATAAGAAATCTCTCTTATTCTAGCTGAGCAGTTGAGTTTTGGTGGGAAGTGATGACCATAAATCATGGGTGTAAGGATAGCGACCCTCATCTTATGCTAGTTGTAGCTACTGAGCATGGCAAACATTACTTGCAAGCTCATAAGCATTTAGAGGGATTATTGTTCAGTGAAGGAAATGAATACTAGAGAATTCTTTTAAAGGGAGAAACTGGATAATGTGTTTAGCATTCACTTAGTCTGCATACTGAAACATTTGAGAGGTTATTCTAGAAACATATTTTATGATTTTATGTGGTTAGGAGCCCAGATTGAATGGGTAGCGCATGTTGTTCTGCTGGACTCAACACTGTTAACCCATTCAAACTCCACTCCTACATCCTAACTAGTCTACCTTGTCCTTTTTCTTCATTGCTTTTGTAGTATTCAGCTACTTTAATGGAATATGTATCTTCTTTCATAATATGGATTGAGGGTGTTGAGGTGTGTGAGGATGCATGTAATGATTTATGAGTCCCTTTTGTGCATGCATAAGTTTTTTATTGTTATCGTTCTCAATAATTGTTTGCGTTGGTCTTTGTCATACATCATAAATATATTTTCTGCAAACATGCTTCTTTTTGAAGTGTTCTATCTGTCCTGCTTCTGTGTTGTTGTTGTTGGTTTTTTTAATCCCCACCTATTCATGTGATTGCCCTTGTTGGATCTTGCAGGGAGTTGATGCACATAGTTTTTGTCCACTACTTGGAAGTGAAGGTATTTTATTGCAGTTCCTTATTCGTGTAGTTTTATTATAATTAGTTTGAGTTCAATATTGCAGTGTATGTAATATCCAATTCCACTATTTTGCGCGTCAGTCGTTCGAAAAAGAAAATATGGAAATTGTTTCACTCGTGTGCATTTGTACTTTTAGAATTTGTAAAATGACAAAATCATTCCTCATCCTAATTCAGAGTTAATTGGCATGCAGATGCATTGCACATTACTCTTTGCCACATTTGTGTGATCTGCAACAAAATCTTCTTGTTTAATAGTCTATTTCAGGTTCTAGTTCCTTTGAATGCAAATGATCTTATAGTTTTTTCCGTAAAAAGTTTCTATGTGCGTGGATTTCGTTATATATCATTTTTTTCTTTTCTTTTAAGGTTTACTAGTTATTTTAATTCAATGAACTTTAGAATTTATACGCCTGTAATTTTGATTTACCCTTCTACCAGGGTTCCAGGACGAATAACAGCCCTTCAAACAGCTTTACTGCAATTACAAACAAGGAGCCTTCAGGAAATACAGATTCTACAAGCCCAACTAGCACCCTTTCTTCATTATGTGAAGATGCTGATTCAGGTTTTCTTTCTCTGGTTTGTTAATATTTATGTTTTCTACTTTCTTCACCCGCTTTTCAGGACATCGAAAGCTATAGCATCAAAGAGATTGTAATGCACTAGTTGATTCTTAGCCATTGCATGAATACTAATTGTTACATGTACAACTGAATGCAGCCGAATGCCACCAAGCAAGTTCGAGATACCATACATCGCTTGAGTCGCCACAAATGCAGAGTGCTCCTCTGGTGGAGAAAGTAAATTCTAACCTTTTGAGGTCTCAGTTTTTGCAACCTTGTGTGGGTAGGTTTATTTTGTTTAACTTTTTTTTGGTCCGCTTTTGTTCTTCTTTGCTGTTCTAATCTGATATGAATTAACTGTTATTCTTGAAGCTCTTGCAGATAATCGTGGCCAGTCATCAATTACTAGAGTTGGTCCTGATGTTCAAGGAGATATACCTCGCAGTAATAACAGTAGTATTAATATAAGTGAGCCGCAAAGCTTAGCATCCTGGGAGGAGGTATTTCAACAATGCACAGCGGGATATGACACAGCACCTTCTCTTGTACCGACAAATGCCGCACATCCAGGTGATATAGGCATTGCAGGGAATATGACTTTCAGTGAGATCTTAGCTGATGGTGGTGCTTTCAAGGAGGAATTTGACAATTCTCTGCTTCCTCAACCAAATTGGCAGGTAATTAATAGATTAATGCTACATCTAATATCAGCTTACACACACACACAACCTTACTTTAGAGTAGGGCTTCAATTTCCAAGATTGTGGAGTTTCAGTGAGATCTTGGTTTTAATTTTAATGTGCAATGTGCTGTATATTAACATGTCCTAGTTCAAAAAATTATCCAGGTTCCTTTTGATTTGTCCTATGATCTGGATACGAGATTACTCGATCAGAGAACTCAAGATATGATCATGCAGAACACTATGGGAGCAAGTTTTGCCCCCCCAGGTATGCAAAATGATCAGCATGTGCCAAACAACCTCCAAATGCAGCTTACAAATGCTGACCTTCAGCATGTAATGCATTCAACTTCTGAGAATGATATTTCTGCAGAAGCAAGTTGTAAATATTCTTTAATTATGAGACCACCATTGTTTAATGGAGAGGAAAACTTAAAAAAAGTTGACAGCTTCTCTCGCTGGGTTACTAAAGAACTTGGAGAGGTAGATGATCTGCACATGCGGTCCACATCTGGTCTGTCCTGGAGCAATGTTGAATGTGGAAATGTAGTCGATGACTCATCATTGAGCCCCTCTCTCTCACATGACCAGCTTTTCAGCATAATTGATTTTTCACCAAAATGGGCTTATGGAGACTCAGAAACCGAGGTATGTACTGTTTTGTTTTTCAGCCTCCCAACTGTCAGGTTTGAATCACTCGTATCTTCATTTATCTTCTCAAATGAGTGTCTTATTATTTTTTAATATTCTATTGGTCACTTCCAGTTTTTACAAGCCTGTGCTATTTATTGCTGCAAAAGATGTTTACATATTATAATGAAATCAAAAACATTTTGCATGTGACCGCTTTGTGGATTCCAAGTATGTACTAATAACTTCTCATATTGGGTAAATTTGGTTTTGTTTTCATTTTGCATGCTTCAATTTCCATGCTAAAGAGTGTCGTTTGCATAAATCCTCATTGCTCGCTCCATGCCCGGGTATTACCATCTGAATCATCTTGTGTTGTAAAAGCCTTCTTACAATAACTTTGCCTGAAGTTCTAACCTAGTCAAATGATAATTTTGGAATGTTTTGCTTCGCCACTTTCATATTCCATGCTCCCCATGTAGATCAAAAATGAAAATTTTGTTGGTCATCACTCTGTGCCCCAGTATTACCATTTGAATCCCATTTTTGCTAGTTCTCATTTCTCATATTATATACGCCTGCTACCTATAACTTTGCCTGAAGTGCTAGCCTAGCCAAATTATAATTTCGGAATGTTTAGCTTTGCTGCTTTCACATTGTATGGGAAAAGGTGAAATTTTATTGGTTCTAAATTATTTTGAAACTTTGAACAGGTCCATATTTCTGGAACATTCTTAAAGAGTCAACAAGAGGTGGTAAAGTGCAACTGGTCTTGCATGTTTGGGGAAGTGGAGGTTCCAGCTGAAGTTTTGGCTGATGGAATTCTTTGTTGCTATGCTCCATCTCATGCGGTTGCAACTGTTCCTTTTTATGTTACGTGTTCCAACAGGTTGGCTTGTAGTGAAGTGCGAGATTTCGATTACAGAGCAGGTTCTACTGAAAATGTAGATGCCTTTGATGTTTATGGTTGTGGTTCAAATGAAATGCATCTTCATCTGCGACTTGAGAGGTTACTGTCCTTCAGATCATCTAGCCCTCCAGATAAAGTCTCTACTGGTGCTGGAGAGAAACATGAGATAATCAACAAAATCATTTCACTGAAAGAGGAAGATGAAAACCACCAGATGACAGACCCAAATGCTGAAACGGGTTTATCTGGAAATGAAATAAAAAAGCATCAGCTTCAGAAGCTGATGAAAGAAAAGTTGTACTCATGGCTTCTTCATGTTGTATCTGGAAGTGGTAAAGGATTGAGTGTATTAAATGATGATGGAGAAGGCGTGCTACATTTGGCAGCTGCTCTTGGTTGTGATTGGGCAATAAAGCCAATTGTAACTGCTGGCATCAGTATAAATTTCCGTGATAAGAATGGATGGACGGCCCTTCACTGGGCCGCATTTTACGGCAGGTAAGGCCTCTGACTTCATTTTCTCTGAACTTGTTAGAGTTGTGGTAGCAATTAGTTGTCTTTTTAACTAGAGACATTAGCTCTCGGAATTTACCATTTTAAACATTAGCTTGATAATGCTGTTGTGAGGAATACAGTTCATTTGACATGGAAGAATGTGAAGCATTACCACAACAGACTAACAATTACAGGAAATGATTTATGCCAGTCTTCCCTTTAGCATATAGGTGAATGTTAAGCTTTTGCAAATAATCACTATTTAGCTCCTAAACATCCCTAGATGTTTGCAAAAACTGCTTAAACTTTTCTTGACTGTGTTCTGCATCTGTTGCGATGCTATTTACTCTGTTTGACAGGATTGATAACCATGTTGTTGTTTGAATCCTCTTAAAATTCAGGGAGCAGACAGTTGCTGTCCTTGTCTCTTTGGGTGCGGCTCCTGGGGCATTGACGGATCCATCTCCTGACTGTCCTTTGAGTAGAACACCTGCAGACCTAGCTTCTGGCAATGGACACAAAGGAATTTCTGGTTTTCTTGCAGAGTCCTCTTTGACCACCTACCTTTCATCTCTTAATGTTAGTGATCAAAATGAACATGGTACAGTAGATTCAGGAACGAAAGTTGTGCAAACAATTTCAGAGCGGACAGCTACACCTTTGAGTTATGGTGATGCACCGGATGCACTCTCAATGAAGGATTCACTTACTGCCGTATGCAATGCCACTCAAGCTGCCTCACGCATATATCAAGTATTAAGGATGCAATCATTCCAGAGGAAAAAGTTAGATGACTCTGGTGATGATTCTTTTGGTGTGTCGGATGAGCATGCTCTTTCAATTGTAGCTGCCAAGGCATGGAAGTCTGCTGGAATAGCTAATGCTGCTGCTACACAAATCCAGAAAAAGTTCCGCGGTTGGAAGAAGCGAAAGGAATTCCTCATAATCCGGCAACGAATTGTGAAAATCCAGGTTTGTGTTGTCTTCTATTTTTGTTCTTTTTTCCTTTGGACCTTTAGGTTTTTACTTTCCCTTTATTTTCTTATCCTCTTTGATGAAAATTAGAGTGATATTCCTGACCATTCGTCCTTCATTTGATTATGAATTGAAAGTGATTCCACTGTAAAACCTATGAGGGAGTAAGAGAGCTAATGATCTGATTGTATAATAAGTTTGCCTGCTGAAAACAATGGAGTAGGGATGGAATTGAGGCTTTTCATGTTGCACCTAAAAAGAATAGTCTTAATTGTGGTTCCAGATTTGTTCATCTTCAGTTGATTGACTATATAGGTTTTGGTTGGCCCCAAATCAATGAGTAGTTAGCTTTCACCATGCAACCTTTACATTTGAGATCCTATGTTTAGTCATTATGAGACATAAAAAGAGTCTCCTTGTTGGTGTTTCCTGTCATTTGGTTTCCTAGTGTTTCTTTTAAGTACTGACTTTTTCGCTCCAATCATGTGAAGGCCCATGTAAGGGGACACCAGGTGAGGAAACAATATAGAACAATTACGTGGTCAGTTGGAATTCTGGAGAAGATTATTTTGCGTTGGAGGCGTAAAAGAAGTGGGCTACGAGGATTCCGCCGTGATACAATCACCATGGATTCCAGTCCACAATGTTTGCCCCCGAAAGAGGATGATTATGATTTTCTAAAGGAAGGAAGAAAACAGAACGAGGTGAGGACACAAATAGCTCTTACTAGAGTGAAATCCATGTATCACCATCCAGAAGGACGAGCACAATACAGAAGACTGCTAACAGTCTGTGAAGGGTTTCGAGAGACAAAGGTAACCGTGACCGTTTTATGTCCTAAACTTAGTTGGGTTTAGGCATTAGATCAAAAAGATGGGGGGTCCGATTAAATGACATTCATTCTTGTATTGGTTGCAGGGATCGGATATGGTTATGAGCAGTCCTGAAGAAACTAGCTACGGTGAGGAGGAGCTTGTTGATATTGACTCGCTTTTGGATGATGAGACATTCATGTCAATAGCATTCCAGTGAAGTTCTGCGCTACTGACTCACCTGTAGATAAAATGAAGGTCCTAACTTCATGTGGTTTCTGTATATCTATATATCTAATAACTGATTTAGCAAATAGTGTGATAAAACATTGAAGTAGGGTTGTCGATTGCTTACTGTAGACAAACATATCTGATCTTTTTTTAAGCGGATTGGATTTGATTAGATAGTATTTGTATAATTTGTATAATTTATTATTTTGGATAGAATTGTAATAATGATATTCTACTTCACTGGAGTGTGCATAATTGTGATTCTAATTTTACTTCTTCATGTCAACTTAATCTCTTACTTTTCCGTCAAAAAAAGTAAAAAAATTATTTAAATAATGTTTTTACAATTTCTCAGCCCAATATAATAATTAATTACGATTTTTAAATACATTTTATATTAAATATCTATTTCTTCTCTTCACTTTATATAACTTTAATTGATTGCATCAAGAATGTTTTATTAAAGAAATAACACAATTTATAAATTACTTAACCAAGACTTTATTTCAAAAAATGACTCATTTTGACAGGAGTATAGAAGATTTTTAAAGGTTTGATATTCAACTAAGATCGAATTGTATCGGGCATCATCCTCTAATAACACAAGAGTGTCAATAGTTCTATGTTCATTTAGGCTGATAGAATTTTAAGTTATATGTTCGAGTTAATTTTAATTTTTTAGAAATTTGTTATCTCTTATTTTAAATGGGCTTAGTCAATCTGGTGCTAACAAAATTAGTTTTAATCTAATGAATTTAAAAATATGAGATTTTAACCTAAAATAAAATAAAATATTTACCCTAATCTCTTTAAAGTTTAATCGTACTTCTTTTTTTCAATTGTCAAGGATTTAAAAAAGAAAAAGAAAAAGAAAAAAGAAAAAAACTACTTAGTCAAGTCAAAGGGTTTACGAGGTAAGTCGGCTGGAGTGGAGATGGGCAACATGGTAATCTCAGGCCGAGTAGTAGTAACAAGACAAGCAAAGCATGTTTGTTGCGAAATTAACGAATATGCCACCACATCTCCCTTTCCTCTCCTCCGTAATTAAGGAGAGAAAAACAAAAACTCTCTGCGTTATCAATTCACTAACAAAGTTGACAGGTACGTGGCAGCAGCCCATGATCCACGTGTCAAACACAACCGCTCCCTCCCTCCCTTGAAAGAAAACACTTCTCTTTCGACTCATTTTACACGTTCTTGATCTGGGTTTTCTTTTTTTCATTTTCTTGAAGAAGAGAAATTATTAGTAGTAATGGAATGGAATTTGAGAAGGAAAAGTTTTGTGGGATTAGGGGGAGGAGATGAGTATCAGTATGAATTGGGGAATTATGTGAAGGGAGTGGCAGTGGAGTGGTGGGATGAGATTGATGAGTCTGAGAAATGGCAGAGAGGCATTTATTATTTCTTATGTGCCTCTTATGCTTTGGTCTCCATTGTTGCCCTGGTAAACTATTCCCTTCTCTTCTCCTCCTTTTTTTTTTCTTCCCTTTTTCTTTTGTTTTTCTCATTTTATAAAGAAAAAGAGGATTATCTGTGTAAAATTTGTGGATCATGATAAATATTATTGATAAAAGAAGAAGAAGATGCATGCTGTTTGATTGTTGCCAAAATAATTGCAATGGTTGTAATTAAATCCATTTCGGTGAGAGTAATTCTGTTTGTTTTGTGTAGAGAACATTTTGATTCTGGTTAAAAATCAAGAATGAGTTATATATGGAATCTTTTCCATCCAAATGCATTTTCAATTTTCAATTTGAATTCTGCATCCATTAGACTGATTGGTATGAGAAACATAAGTAAACAAGCTTCCGCTTGAGCCTCCAAGGATAAAGGTTCATGAACAGCCATTTGATCCCATCAAAATTCCGCCATTGAATAATTGGATTCTTTGGCTGGTCTCAGAGAAGTGGACCCCGTTCACCGAGTTATTTTTGATGAAAGGGATGATTCAGTTCCTAGGCAGAGTCACAATACAGGATTTCTGTAAAACATTGAAGCCAAGTTAGGAATCACATGAGTTTTGCCAAAGGATTTTCTTTGACTTGTTGGACAAGCGATTCCAAGACATTACATTTTTTGTTACAACGTTGTTCTCATTAACTTGGCGAAGGTTTTGAGCTAGTTGAGTAATGGACTTCAGTCGGATTTTGAGTGTTTCCCATAGCTAGAACATAAACTTTATGGGAACTGTTATATAACTTTCAGATCCAACTCTTTCGAATCCAATTGAGGGTGCCAGAGTACGGTTGGACCACGCAAAAGGTTTTCCACTTGATGAACTTTGGTGTGAATGGATGTAAGTATTATTTTAGACTGTTGTTATGTATATAGTCCTACTTCTATCAATATTATACCGCCTTACTGCTAAATTGTTTATTTTTTTTCCGACAGTGAGGGCTGTCCAGTTTGGTCTGTACAAGAGTGTGTTTTTCGTTAGACCAAGGGTACACTCAAGCTCTCATGTTGTAGTCAAGTTGTTTATCATTATACAATACTATAGGAAATATTAAGTCCATGCATAGCTGTAAACTTAAGTGCTCAAATGCTGATTCTTTTCTGAAATCTTATTTTGAATGTAGTCGTTATAGTTTTGATATCTCGGTCGAGGTTTTCCTTTGCTCATCTTCACTTTCTAAACAATTCCCTTGAGCAGGCACTTGAAATTGTTCTTCTAGATCTTCCTAGCCTTCTGTTCTTTTCAACATATACGCTGCTTGTGTTGTTCTGGGCTGAAATATATCACCAGGTATTGTCAAATATTTTAGCCCTGCATAATCATTTCTAGGTTACTACTTTACTGGAGCTGATGTTGGCGAGTCCATATGTGACTGGTCTAGGCACGGAGCCTTCCCATTGACAAACTTAGGCCAACCTATTATACCATCAATGGATTCATCTACCTAATCCAGGTAAGTGACAATGATCTAGCTTCCTATCGACGAAATTTCCGTACGTTGCGAATGCTTGAACTTTATTGAAATATGCACATCTTCGATTCTAGGCGTTCATCTGGATATTCATAAGCTTAAGCAGAAAACCAGTTGCTGAGGGAGTTGGGAAAATCTTCTTTTCTGGTTTGTTTCTTATGAATTGTACCTTATCTTGAAGTTGGATTTTATAATGTTGTTTGTATTCATTTAAACTGGCATGGCGTGCATTAGGTGTATTAAATGACATTTGTAACAAAATTGAATGCAAGCATCTTGATTTTTTTTCTTCTATATTTTGTGATGCAGTAATTTCATTTTGTGCTGCTCTGTCATTCTTGGTATATGGTGGCAGGTAAATGCTATATGGTTTCACCTTTCCATGCCATTATGCATTGTGATCATAATCTAACTTAGTTTTTCAGGTTGTTTTTCATGCTGAGGAGATTCCCCATTGAATCTAGAGGTCGTCAGAAGAAGCTCTACGAGGTTTGTATATTTTCGTGGGATCAAATTTGCAGAAACTTTTTTTAGTGAAGATTAGCACAGCAAGGCTTTTTCTTTCTGGAGCAATCTTTAACTTGTACTTTTAGGACATCTAATGCACTCGCTGTAAAAAGAATCGATTGTTGTTTTTTTTACTTCTTAGACTTGCTAATCATGCATTACTGAATTTAGGAGGACATAAGTGGCTACATTTGGAAAAAAACTGTTTTTATTTGAATGTATTTTGGCTATAGAAGCTCACAGTGCCAAACTTTTGTTATCGGCAGGTTGGTTGTGTGACCATAATTTGCTGTGCTTGTTTCCTAGTAAGGTGTTTTGTGGTGAGTTTCATTTTGGTTGAAATAGCACAAATATGTTGGCTGATGGTTTTTCTTCAGGCGGCTAACGACATGTTCATTACTTTCTTGGATTAGGTCGCGTACTCGGCCTTCGACAAGAAAGCTGACATCAACGTCCTGGACCACCCCCTTCTCAATCTTCTCTATTACTTGGTAAACACTAGTTTAAGATGCTGGGTTTTCATTCTCTCATCACTTTTACCACTAAACCACATGCAAATTGTCTAACTTTTGATCAATCTCTCTTAAAATCTGTGTTTCCTTTACCCTTTTTTGTTAGTAATACTTGTTGCTTGAGCGCTGGTAACCAATATATAGGAAACTGTTCACATCATGCAACTTATACATCCAGGAACATCTTTTCGCAATAAAAGATGCATTAGATTAATTTTCCAGACCAAAGGTTTCCTGGCTTGTAGTATCATACTAAAATTGCTGTTGGAAAATTTGATATGCGTTTGTCTCATTTCTGTTATTCGACTGAGTGCAGCTAGTTGAGATTATACCATCTTCAATGGTGCTGTTTATCCTGCGGAAGCTGCCGCCGAAGCGCATCTCGGAGCAATATCACCCTATCAGATAAAGCATGGCTGTTGTCCTCTACACAGGACAACAACAAGAGCAACGATGCCAAAATACTTGAGCAGCTGGAAAGGGAAGAAGAAGAGCAATGCTTTGACAGGGTTGCTAATTACTATAATATCCTTATGTGTATATTCTATTCTCAATCTGAATCATCTTTTCCTGTCAGTAAATTGTAGCAGAAGCAAACATTCATCTTCATTTCCCCTGGAAATAAAAGATCCAAGTTTGATCATTGTCTTTGAAAGGTCTGTTGTATGCGATGGCTTGAGCGTAACCAGGTGTACTCTTTTTAATCAAGGCTTGGTTTGTAACTTGGGTGAGGGTGCTGCTTCTGCTTAGTTTCATTTTTTCCCCTCTCGTCTATAATGAGAAGCAATGGCGTTTATTTAACTAGATTTTTGTTTCTACTTTTTTTAATAAGCTAAACTTTATTTTATCCACATTAAAATCCTAACAATTTGTTCTTTGGATTAGATTAGTTTAAATGCATATCTAGAGGAGTCGAATGCATAGTTTTTTTTTTATCGGTGGAGGTGAAATTTCAACTCAAATTTTATTCTTTTAAAAAAACTAATAGGATTTTTTTTATTAATTTTTTTTCTCTAATATTTATGATTAATAAAGACAAATAAACATATACGACGAATCTGAGACCTTACGATGCTCGGCATAAAAGGACGCCTCGCAACATGCAATGAAGTCGCCACCCTAATTTTGTCTCTAGGCTTAGGGAACCTAATCGTCATGGCATAAAAAATAAAATAAATAAAAAACTAAATGCACAAAAAAGGGTCTAAACCCAAGACAAAGGTTCAGGGTCGTATTATGGACTCGGGAAGGTGTTAGGCACCCGAGTCATATCCGAAAACGGTTACTGGTTGATAAGAGAGGTGTTTAAAAGAGGTTTGATAAAAATGCGTTTTTAAAAGGGAGTCCTTAGAGGAATCGTCACTTTAGTCTTTTCCATGATCGGGACCGTTCAGGAATAATTAATCGTTGGACGGGGTTACCGTTTTAAAAATCTTTTCGGACGAGGTTACAATTTTCAAGATCGATCGATTATTCCTGACCGTAGCGTGATGGGACTGAATTTTCCGTAAGACTGAATGAACGCCCTCTATTTCATCATCGGACTATGCATGATTAAATTAATTACTACGTGATTCTATCATGGATAGCTTAACAAAGTACAGATTAAATGAGAGGTCTTTGAAATGATAAACTGATGTGGGATCGAAGCCACCAAGTACATGCAGTAAATATAAGTGAAAATTTGAAATCAAACGAACATGGTCTTTTTAAGTAAGTCTTTAAACAAGTTGTTCATGTGGGTTGATTTTAAAATTCTAGCAATTCTATATATCATGCATACGATTAATACTTATGGAAATCATTGAATAAATAAAAGGGAAAGAAAGGCGTACTTTCGAGTACGAAGATAAAATGGTGATTTGACACATACGAAAATTTAAATGATGATTTGATAAGTGCAGGAAAATTTAAATGATGGTAGTGCATGCGAGAAATTTATATGATGACAGTTGATAAGTGTGAAAATTTTAAATGATGATTTGATGCGTACGAAAATTTAAATGATGATTTGGTGTATGCGAGAAATTAAATGATGATTTGATAAGTGCAAAAATTTTAATGATGACAGTTGATAAGTGCGAAAAATTAAATGATGATTTGATGCGTACGAAAATTTAAATGATGATTTGATGAAAAATTAAAGATTTGATATTCACAGAAAATTAAGCAGTTGACGATTTGGGTAAAATTAAATGATGATTTGCAAAAAATTAAACAGTTGATGATTTGTAGAAAACTAAATAGTTGATGATTTGCAGAAAATTAAACATGTGATATTTGCAAGAATTAAACAATTGATGATTTGCAGAAAATTAAAACAGTTGATATTTGCGAGAATTAAAAATGCGACCGACCATATAGGCGGTAAATTAAACGACTGAATTTAAATTGCAGAAAGTAGATTGCGGAAAATTAAAGTGCGAAGAATTTAACAGTTGATAAGTACAGAATTTTAAGGTGACAGTACGAAAAAATAGTCATACGAAATATACGAGTATTTTTACGAAAAACGTGAGCGAGGTATCGGAAAGAATGGAAATGGGTTGGGCCCAATTTGAAAAATGAAAGAAATGGGCCAGGAATAGTTCCTGACCCAAGAAAATAAAAAAGAATGGTGTTCCTTCTTCTCTCCCACGTGAATAGCCCATCATGGGACTATTCATCATCCTCAAGCTTTGGTCACCGACGCCACTATCGGCGGCCAAGCTCCTGCCACCCGTGGCCGAAACGAAAAACCTTCGTACCGAGATGCTCGCCTCTTCGACGGCTTCCCGACCGTACAAACCTCGAATTTCGGTTTAAACCGTACCGAGTTTAATTTTAAAAAAATGACGAAAATGATAATTACCAAAAACTAATTAATTCGCAAGATTTAGCTAACTATTAAGCAAATTAAAAGCATGTATTTAATCTACAACATGCATATGAATTATTGGCATAAATATAAGCAATTGTTTTGATCAAAATGATACTAAATAAATTAAGGAAAGAAAACGCATGAAAAAATGAAGGAAAAAGCTTGAAGAAGCTTACTGAAAATGCTTGAACTTGAGGCAACCGACGCTCTAAGTGAGCGATCAGTCAAGAGGGAGGAGAAGCGTGTGGCTTGGGGTGAATTCGTGGTTGAAAACATTGAAGGGCAGGGGCCTTTTATAGGCTGCGATCCCGTGGAGGCGAGGACACGGGTGCTGCGCGTGGAGGAGGACGGCGTGCGCTGGCAGGGCTAGGGCTGCGAGGTGGCGAGGCTAGGGCCATGAGGTGACGGTTGACGGGACAGGAAGTGACAGGAGCAAGCAGCTCGGTGGCTTGCTCCGCTGCTCCGTCGCTTCCACGGTGCATGTGCACCATGCACATTAAATCAAGGGTCGTTGATCTGATTGACTTTCCTTGGTCAACCAGATCAACGGTGATGATCAAATGCCCCTTTAATTCTATTTAAATGGCCTCGAGCCATTTTCACGAACAAACGTTCCGAATTTTCGAGCCGAAAGTGCGAGCGCGTAGAGAAAAATAAGACGAGTTTAACAGTCTACAGCGAATGACGAGAATTTTTCGTTTAATGTGTTTATTTTCTCCTTCGGAAACATGAAATGTTCGGACGAAAAATAAATGACGTTATGACGAAAACTACGCGAAACGAAGTTGGTCGGCGTGAATAAAAAAAAGAGTAGGTAATAGTTGATGGAAAACATCACGCGTTCGAGCTATTGTCCGAGCGAACTTTCTCGGGTCCAATAAAAGCTCTAACAAAAATAATAATAAAAAATAAAAATGCTAAAAAATGTGATAAAATACTAAAAATCCTAAATTTTATGGGATGACCTAAAACGAAGAAATAACTAGCAAATGACTAACGGATAATTAAAAATGTGATTTTTAAGCCTAAAAATATTAATGATAATAATAATGAAAATACGTGACGAAAAATTAAAAATGCGATTTCGAACGCTGACGATGACAATGACGATGATAAAATGCGATGAGAATTTAAAAATACTAACAACAGTAAATTAATTAAAAATGACAGTAAGTTGAGTGAAATAACGGAAATGATAAATTTAATTAAAAACAGTGTTAAAATTCGAGTATCAACACATCTAATCAATGGATTAAATTTTTTTCAATACTAAAAAATGGATTTCCCTCTTTTAATTTTTCCTATAACATGACCAGTCATGTTAAAAAACTCTGAGTCATCTAATAAAATTGGACGAATGGAATTAAGAGTTCAAATAATTAATGAGATTTTGTTGACGTGGCTAACGGTGGACCGTTAACTTATGTTTTTGTTAATTAATTCCTTTTTTGTTTTTACTTTTTGCAGAGAACAGAAGAAGCCAGGAAACGATTTGTAGAAAACGGAAGAAGAACCCTAATTTTGAAAGAAGAACGATTTGCAGAGAACGAGGGAAGCCAGGAAACGATTTGCAAAGATCATAGAGAATAAAAGAAGAACGATTTGCAAAGAGCGAGGATGAGTTGCAAAGAGCAAGAGCTAGAATGGAGGAGAGGTCCATGAGATTTGCAGGGAACGATTTCTAGTAATTCTTAATTTAATTGGATGTACCCGTTTTTTTTCTTTACTTAGTACTAACTAATTGAGGTCACTTAGAAATTATTTGGTGTTTCTTAACAGGTGTTTGATTTTTATCCTTCATCAAATTTGACAGTATTTTGGCAACCAAAAAGATGTTCCAGTAATGGATAACATCTTTTTCTTTTAAACCTTAGGATCTAATCCTATTTGTTGTCTGTGTTTTTGTGATGTGCAGTATTTTTATAGGATAATCCAACCGAGTCGTCTGCATTACCGGTTTCTCTTCTCTTGAAGGCAAATTGCTTGTACTATACGCAACTCAAGTACTATACCCAAATCAAGCTTATACATTCAGCCATCCTACCTGTAGTATGCCAACTTTTAGGAGAGTGAAATTCCATCAGCTTTGCTTTGTCAATGCAAATTTTGGCATCAGACCATGAACAGAGTCCTGTGTAATGGCAGCCAAATCTTGCCATGCAGCCAGTTCCAAGTTTTTCTCTGCTAGTGCCTGCAAAGGTTTCCAGAAAGTTTTAAAAAATGCCTTAATTTTGAATACAAGAAAGACGGAAGCATGTTTTTAAGTACATGGAAGCTGTAAATCTTGCTAATACAAATCAGATGCATCACCAAAAGATAGTAATTCATGCTGTCTTATTCATAAGCGCTACCAACAAAAGGACTGCTTCCTCTATATTGCTTTTGGGAGTAGTTGGACCCCATACTTGTAGGTGAGGGGGAAGGCTTGCTTCAACAGCACCATAAAGTAATGTTGAAGCCAAGTCTTTTTGCACTAGAGCTAACTTCTGAGGATGTAAATTCCATGGCTTGACGAGGGCCCTCCGGTACGCAGTTATGGCTTCATCAAGCAGGCCTGCCTTTTTCCACAGAATGGGTAGCAACTCCAATGCTTTATGAAAAATGTCCTCCAACTTGCAGTCTTCACTGATGCCTTTAGGCATACCATTAGGTAGTGCTGATTCAACTATGTCCAAAATAATTCTGCACTCCTTTGCAGCCTCTAATGAATAGAGTAAGTATCAGAACCTTTAATCTTTTAACAGGTTTCAATATTACTAAAATCTATCGAAGAAGCCAAAAAGAAAAGCCAAGGCAAACCCACATAACACAGTAGTCTATGCCTTCTCAAAGAAACCATTTTCAGTGAGAACTATCCAATACATCAAATCATGTAACTATAATGGTCATGATATTCAATATTCAATAGTAGAACCAAGGAAATGTATTGAGGAATAGATGCAATCAAGAGTTCTACAGGATTTGACATGGACTTAAAACAAAACTTATCCCCTATTTATAACTTATACAACAAATCTTGTATAAGCTTACGAGAGTTAGAGCACAATACCTCGGTAGTGCCCAAGTTCCTCTAGTGACTTTGCTTTAAGTAATACTGCTTCAAGAATTAGACTCACTGAATGCATAGACATCACACTCTGAGGCATAATTTCGCCTTTTGAACGAGGCTTTCTTTGTCGGTCCTTTCAACAAGAGTACTTCGGCAACCAAAAAGTTGTTCTAGATAAAAATCAAAAACCATTTTAGTTGCCAAAGTACTGTCAAATTTGATCAAAGATAAAAATCAAACACCTGTTAAGAAACACCAAATAATTTCTAAGTGACCTCAATTAGCTAGTGCTAAGTAAAGAAAAAAAGATGGGTACATCTAATTAAATTAAGAATTACCGGAAATCGTTCTCTGCAAATCTCATGGACCTCTCCTCCATTCTAGCTTCTGCTCTCTGCAACTCATCCTGGTTCTCTGCAAATCGTTCTTCTTCTGTTCTTTGCAAATCATTTCCTGGCTTCCCTCGTTCTCTACAAATCGTTCTTCATTCTAAATTAGGGTTCTTCTTCTGTTCTCTGCAAATCGTTTCCTGATTTCTTATGTTCTCTGCAAAAGGCAAAAAAAAAGAAATTAATTAATAAAAATAGAACCTAATGTAGTTGGTAAGTCGCTACGTCAACAAAATCCCATTAATTATTTGAATTCTTAATGCCATTCGTCCAATTTTATCCGACGATATAGAATTTTTTTAATATAATTAATTATGTTACTTGAAAAATTAGAGAAGCTAAATCTCTAAAAAATATCATTAATTTTTATGTGTTTTTTTCAATATTTTTTTTATGATTTAAACATAATTTTTTTTCAATTTAATTTTGTTTTAAGCTTAAAAAACTTTTCTTTTCATTTCTTCTCCTTTTAATTGAAAATTAATTAAGCTTAAAATAAGAAGAAAAATTGTAGAAATATAAAACTTAGTTTAAGGACAAATTGAACCAGTTTAATCTCAACCCGCCCAATTGAAACATCCACCCGTTCGTCTTCAATCTCTAAACGAAGAAGATTCAAACTTCAAACCACAAACTCTCCCGCTCTCTCCGATGCAACCCCCATCTCTAAAGCTAGTAATGCTCAGAGGACCAAGACAAGGAGAGACGCAGGAGTTCCGACCCAGATCCACTGTCCGAATCGGTCGCCTCGTCCGCGGCAACAACCTATGCATCAAAGACGACGGCATCTCCTCCAAGCACCTCCTAATCGCGTCCGAATATGGGAAATGGACCATCCAAGACCTCGATTCCTCCAACGGGACTTTTCTCAACTCCACCCCTCTCTCTCCTTTCGAACCCTGCCATCTCTCCCACAACGACACTGTCAAGCTCGGCGAGTCCACCTCCATCCTCGTGCAATTCGAAGAGCAGGATCAAGCCTCGCAGTCGCGGAGATATCCGACACGTGGAGGTCGCGGGGTTGCTAAGATTGAATCGTCCACGGAGGATCCGGGCCTAAAAGCACGCGGATCGGAAGAAAATGAAGAAAAACCGATTGCTAATCTGGAGAGTAAGAGAAGAGGTAGGCCGAGGAAGAATAAAGAATCTGATAATTTGGCTCCGATTGGGGCGGAGCCGAGGGAGTTGATGAGTACACGCGGCAGAGGTGGCCTGGTTTTTGAGAATTTGGAGGAAGGACATAGAGAGACGCGTGGCGGTAGGAAGAAGAGACAGAATTTACAAGAATTGCCACCGGAGAAAGATCTGAAAAGAGTTTGTGTTGGTGAAGATGAGAAGGAGAATAGGGGACAAAACCAAGTGGAGGACGTTGAAAGTAAAAAGCCGCGCAGGGGTAGACCTAGGAGGAAGGATTTACAGGAATTGGTGGTGGAGGTTGTGAAGGAAGTTTGTACTGGTAGAGACGACGAGGAGAATAAGCAGGGGGGGTTAGGTAAATTTGAAACTGGAAAGGCAAAAGAGAATAGAAGGAAAAGTGAGAATTTACAGGAATTGCAGCTGGAAGAGGATGTAAGAGAAGCTGATGTTGGTGAAGTTGTAGTGGAGGATAAGGGGAGATTGGATGTGGAGAAAGATGGTGAGGAGCTGGAGGGCAAAGTGGCAAATGAGGAGGCAGCTAAAGGAGATATGGAAATTGGGGATTTGGAAAAGGAATGTGAAGCTGATGTTGGTAAAGGTGTAGTAAGGGATAAGAGGAGATCGGATATGGTCCCCTTATCGGATATGGAGAAGGATGGTGAGGAACGGGAGGCCAAAGTGGCCAATGAGGAGGCAGTTAAAGGAGATATGGAAGTTGGGGATTTGGAAAAGGAATGTGAAGCTAATGTTGGCGAAGGTGTAGTGGAGAATAAGGGGATATTGGTTGTGGAGAAGGATAGTGAGGAACTGGAGGCCAAAGCGGTCAATGAGATAGCAGTTGGAGGAGATATGGAAGTTGGATATTTGGAAAATGAATGTGGAAAAGCATCCACACGGAATGAGGAAGGAATGAAGGCCAGGGAAAAATCAGGGGAAGGACAGGCAAAGTTTGATTGGGAGACGGGGACATTGGAAGAGTGGTTTGATTATATGGAGGAGAATTGGCCACGGCAGATAATTCAGGCTACGGAGGAAATGATTAAGGAGATGAGGAGGATGGCAGATCGAATTAGAGCATATATTATGGAGGAGAAAAGACAAAGGGGTGTGGAGATTGTGCAATAGAGAATGGAGCGGCTTGGATGCACATGGTAGTTACTAATTCTTAACTTTTTGCTTACTTGTGTTTAATATGTTGTTTATGATCATTCGGTAGGTTCCTATTTTGTTCTTGTTTTTTAAAAGAGTATATTGAAGTTTGATGATGGGCATGTGCTTAAGTTGAAAAAATGTTGTTCATGATCAATGCGACGTGTAATTGTTTGAGGGTATAATTTTGGGGATGGTCTGATGTTTATCGATTATTTCGGGTTGCTGAAGTTTGTAGAAAGAAATGCAGTGATTTGGGGATGGCCTGATGGTTATCGATTATTTCGGTTGCTAGTTTAATGAGGTGGAAGAATCATATACTATACAGTCTCATGCGAGTAAGATCACTGTTTAGTGCATGTCGGTGTTTCCTAGGGACTTGATGTGTGCTTTGATTCCTATAACAATGCTCAGTTTTTTCCTCTTCTGGGAATATGGAGTCACAGTGGTATTATTTTCTAAGTGTCTGCCAATGTCTAATGGGAGTAGAGCACTGACTTCCTGATCAGTCTTCTTTCCGCAGGGGTAAGATGAGGGTTGTCCACTTGAATAAACATGCTTAGTTGGAACATATGGACACATGAGCATAAGATGAAATAGTTGTAGAAATGTAACAGACGCAACTAAGCACCGTTTTCTTTTTCCTTCGTTTTTCTGTGAAGTCTGGAGTAGGATAGATGGTGGCATGACATTCTTGTTAAGTATATTGTTTTGAGTAGTTATGACTGGGATTTCTTTCACCCATTGGATAATCTTCATGAGGTTGATAATGTTTTGAGCTGCAGGTAAGTAGGTTTATTGTCCTTTTAAGTGTCTTGAAGTCCTGTTACCGTGATGGCTTCACTTATGCTCTCCTTTTGTTGTCCCTTCCCTTACAAAAAAGATCTGGGGACCTGCTAATTGTGGAAAAACTAGAAGGAATAGGAGGACAAGGTTTTTGTTTCTAAACATCAAATTCTTTGAGAAGTAATGGTCGGGCAAGTACCTTCAGGTTTTTGCTTTTTCCCCAAGAAACCCTTAATGAAAACTAAATCTACTTCTTGGAAGAAACCCAAACTTTTCGTTTTTTCCTTCAACACTTGTGGTGTCTACTTACTATGATTTCAATGTTGTTTGTGCGATGATGATTTTCAATGAAGCTGCTGGTTTTTCATGGATAAATGGTAATGGATATGGGGAAGAGAAAGGTGTTACGCCTTGTGACAAAGACTATGGATGAGTTGTTGGCCAAATGAGTTGGGAAGGATGGCCCCAAGCTGAGTGTTAATTGACATGGAGGTAAAGTGGGAATGAAGTGAAAGGTATTGGATTCTTTTGAACTGTATTACTCCTTTCATTGCATCGATACCATTCTTTTTTCCCGCCAGATTGATCCCTTCTTTGTTTGGATGAAGATCCTCTCATCAAAATGTTGTTGTTAATAGGCCTGCGTTTTCATTTCTCTTCTTGTTGGTGTTCTTCTTGTTGTTTTGTTATTGTTTGTGTATTGAGAATTACTGTCAGGATGTGCTTAACTTTGACCCAGTAGGTGGTATAATGGTATTTTAGCATGTTTTTGTGCCAGAGATACTGAAGCCAGACTATCATTATTATATTCATGAGCCAAAAGTCACCAAATACGTGCGCTTGACCTGAATTGTGCATTTTCACTTCACTCATATAGGCTTTATGGAAGCATTTTTTTTCAAATTCGTATTTAATAGTTTCAACCGCCGAAATCCGAGGAGAATGGTACCGGATGTGGTGGGTTGATCGGCGGCTGATTCTCGGAGGCCGCAAGGGACAGCTTCTCCGGTGGTTGGAACTACTAAATACTATTTTAAATACTTCCACGTCAAATATCGTCAAATATTGATGTATGAAACTTGAAGCATTCCGGGATGTCTATGAGTAACTTATTCATAATACATGAGTAAATCTACAATGTAAATCCCTTAAAATAGAGTTACAATGAATAGTGGATGAGTAGTGGAGAATTTCCAGCATAATAATGGGAAGATATGATTAATGATTTAGTGACTTTTTTTTTTTTTGACTACACATGTAAAATGCACATTCTCTTTTGATGAAGTTTTGATTAATGCCGAAGATAATAGACTTTGAGGTAAGGCTTGCATTTGATCTTGGGTGGTGACACAAATTAAGGTTTGGACCGAAAGCATGCGGCCATAATATATTGTATATTTGTATTTAATAGCTTATTATTTATATTATTTTAACTTAGTTTTTTTATTTATGGATCATGAAATTTGTGTTAAAAGGCTTTAATTTTGAGTTAAAAAAAAGTATATTAGATGCTTGTAAATTTACGTACAACTGAATATATATATATATATATATATATAATAGAGAAATATTAAGAATAATATTAAAATTGATATATCTTGTACCGATATTAATACTCTAAGAAATTGAGCAATGTGAACATCCACACTAATGTGTTTTTGAAGGAGTTTTTGAGGGGTTATTGGGTGCAGCAATGAGTTATTTGAGTGTTAAATTCGGAGTAGGATAGAGAGGGTGTCAAATTTTGACACCCGTGTTTTTCTGACAGTGGGACTCCACTGTCAGCTTATTTATAAAAAAAAATAAAAAATTAGGTGGACCAATGGCAGCGCACGCATGGCGCGCTGCCATTGGCCATTGAATTCTTTTTTTTCCCCTCATTTTTTAAATGGGGTTTTTATACAAAATAATTTTATAAAAAGTATACCATTATTTTTAATTTTTTGAGATCTATAAATAGAGACTAGGTTTGTATTATTTAGACACTAAAAAAAATTAGAATTTTTTACATTTGTTTTCTTTTTTTTCTTTTTTAAATGCTTTTTTTCATAATAATTACTCAAAATAATTTTATAAAAAATATACCATTATTTTTAATTTTTTGAGATCTATAAATTGAAACTAGGTTTGTATTATTTGAACACTAAAAAAAATTCGAGTTTTTTACATTTTTTTTCTTTTTTAAATGCATTTTTTCATAATAATTACTCAAAATAATTATAAAAAATATATTTTTATTTTTATTTTTTGAAATCTATAATTACTCAAAACACCACATGTGATTTGAACGAAATTATTGAAATGAACATACACTTTCACAATAACATACAATTCAAAAATAAAATACACATTTCGAAAATAAAACACACAATTAAAACAGTAAAACATACAATAACATACTAGTTCTCAAACAACTCCTTCAGTAGCATCTTATACATATTTTCATCTATAGCATCACGATCTTCTTTGGACTTCAAGGACAGGAACATCTCCATCTTCCTAACACGTGCATACTCCAACATAGCTGATGCAGTACTAGCCCTGGATTGTTCAAGGTTTTCACGAGCATGGGCTAAATTAGCATGGTTTTCATTATTCGCCAACCAGCCAGGATGTGGGATATCGATGTCTTAGGTAAAATAATGAGGGCGTACATTATTTTACATAACATGATTGTGGAGGATGAACGAGATACATATTTACGAAATTGGGAAAATATTGACTTTGATCAGTTGGATAGTCTCGGGTCTAGCTCCTTCTTCAATGTGCAAACGCAAGTGCTGCCTCAATATGAAGTGCATGTCCAAGGCCGATCTGAATCATATATTCATACTAGAGCCGAGCTACGTGATAGAGCACAACATATTCAGTTGAAAAAGGATCTCGTCGAGCACATCTGGAATAAATTTGGAACAACCCTCGATTAGATTTAAAAAAATTATTTCTCAAGTTTAGGTATATATAGTGTGTATTTTCTTATTCGTTTGCAATAATCTATATATGTTTGATTTACTGACTGATAAATAAAATCGTATGTTATTTTTAAAAAATATTATATTATTTATTGTATTAAAAAGTATAGATTTTTTGAAATATAAAAAAAATGAAATTTAATTAATTTTTTTTAAAATATATTATTTATTATTTATTATATTATAAAAAATAATTATTATAGTAATTATAAATTTAATAAGAAAAAGAAATGAAAAATATAGTAGGGTATATGATTAAATGATATGGAAGGGAGAGAAAGTGAATAACACCCTGAAAAATACATTGCTGTGAAAAGTGGGTGTTATTTGAAAATTTGGTTGGGTGTTAAACTGATGTGGCAGGAGAAAAAGTGAATAACACCCTAAATTTGACACCACTGCTGTAGATAGTCGGTTCAACTCAACTCAACTCAACTCAGGTACTTATAGAGTCGGGTCAAATGGGCATCAGCCATATGGCAGGAGACAGATGCTAAAAAGGGGCAGGTGTCGGTTTCACCTTTTGATGATGGGTTCAACCGTGACTCCAAATGAGAGGAAAACGCAAGGAAAGCTGAAAGAGGGGTCTGAATCTGAAAACCTTACACTATTGCAAAAAAGGGCTGACTTTTGTATGACAAGAGGTCCCCACTCTCCACAACACAACACCACCTTTGGTCTTCTACAGTCGAGAAACCGAACGTCGTCCTCGACTCGACTCATTTACTTACGAGAACTTAAGAAAAAAGCGAAACCTCAAAAAAAGCTGTAATAATAATAAATACTTTAACTGCTACTACTACTTTGTTAGAAAGATGATGATGGTGATATTAATAATAAGAAGATTAAAAAAACAGAGGAGAAGAAAAAACAAAACACCAACCAAGAATAAAAAGTCAATAAGGGCAAGCTCTGCCTTTTATGCACCCAATTCTTTGCCCCTCCAGATACTCTAAAAACGGTTCTCCTGTCCAAAAAAAAAGTTGCTTCTTTCTTTTTCTTCCTCAATATTATCTACACGTTATTTAACTATTCAGCTCTTTGCTCAACAATTGACAATTCCTTCATGTTCTTGGAAAATTGAGGGTCTGTTGGATCGGTAAGGGGGTTTTCTTGACTACCCATTTCTTGATTCTTGCTTATTATATACATGTTTCTTGAATTTTCTTTGCAGTTAAGTTCAGATGATGAAAGTCCTTGCTATGATGGTGCAGGTTGTTGATTGCTTAGTGATCTTGTGAGGTGGGGTTTGGGGTTTTTTTTAGTGGTGGGGAAGAAGTAGATGTTCAGTGAAAGACAGAGGTGGTGAAGTGGTGACTGGGTTATATGGACAATCTATGTTGCTTTAATTCTGTCTGTGGTCAGGTGATTAGATCAATTTCTTTCCTTTTTTGTTTTATGTGTACTGGTTTCTTTCTATTGTTGGAGTTTCTTCGGATTGCTTTGCTTGCCTTAATTAAGAAGGAGTCTTTAGTTTGCTAGTGATATTAGATTCCAGAAAGGCATGTGATCTGATAAAGTAATCGCAGATTTTATTTTTAATGTATCTGTCCTCGTTTTCCTTCTCAACAGGGATGTGCATACTTCGAATAGGGTTTGTGTATGAACATTAGGAAAACCTATTCTTTTAAGTTTTATTTATCAATGAATTCTAATGATCAACAGCATAAAATATTTGTAAATGTTTGCGACATTTTAATCCTCATATGGTAACTAGGTTCATGAAACTGAACTCCATCACTTGCTGCCAGTTACTTTTCAGTTTTCTCTTAAGGTGTATCCTAAATTAGATCAATGATTGATCTCTAGGTTTTGTCATAAGCCTAATTGGTTACTATAGTTCAAACCACAGTCAGAAATGTGGTGTTTCCCATTTTTTTATAGGAACTTCTGTATAAAAAATAACAGCATCTCCATTTATAGTCTGTGGGGGTGTAAAATTTATATATATATATGTTCTCACCATCTTTATAGTGTATTCATGAATTGTTTTCATGGTGCAGTTTTATCTATTAAAGAAGACTTAAAACTTAATCTGCTCCTTTCAAAGAAAAACTTAAATATGCTGAAATACCTTTTGGAACTTTAATTTGCATTCTTATTGTATGGTAAAAGAATGGGCATTGATGTGAAAAATTGATGTTTCTCGAGTGAAATTTCTTACAGTTTGAGCTATCTGTTATTTGTTTTGTGGTATTTGGGCATGTTGTTGAAATAAAACATTTAGTTATGAATATGTACAATTTCCATTCTCACTTTGCTTGCTTCCTGGCTTGTTTTGTTTGTGCAAGGTTTATCTTGAGAATAATATTGCTATGCATAGCACATCATGAATATCGTTAAGGACTGCCTTAGCAGTCCAATTGTTAAGGATTCTATGTGTTAAATTCTTAGATCTTGCAGCTGCTTTCACAACTCAAGGTCTTAAGTGTAATTTCTTTTTTCTTCTAGTACAGAAACCATTGGGCTTCTCATTTGAACATCAACATTTTTTTTGTCTTGACGCAACTAGATTAATATAAGTACCTGCCAATTGCATGACTTTAGGTTTTAATATAAAAATTAGTTTTGTTGGTTAATTTTGCAAATCATGTTAACATTTTGCATGCGAATTGAATACCTTTTGAGCTATATTAATGAGTTGAGGTTATTGACCTACAGTTTGCTTTTCTCTCAGCTCTTCCGTGCTACATTGTTCTTATTTATAAGCATTTGGGAGTTGTGTTTAAAATCATTTAGGCCTTCCTTTTTGTTCTCAATGATCAGATCTTTATGTCTTCTAAATTTTTGGCTTATATTTTCTCTGATTCTACTACTGTAAACCTTGCAGTTTTTGTCTGAACTTAAAAGTGTTGTTTTTCTTCAGGTAGGGGGGCGTTCTTCATGTAGCTCTGGTAAGGGCAGGAGCCATCAAGGCCCTGTTAAATATGGCTTTAGCCTTGTAAAAGGGAAAGCAAATCATCCGATGGAGGATTATCATGTTGCGAAGTTTGCACAGGCCAAGGGACATGAGGTTGGGCTTTTTGCAATATATGATGGGCATTTGGGCGACAGTGTACCTGCATATCTTCAGAAGAACTTATTTAATAATATCTTAAAGGATGTGAGTTTATCTGATAGTCAACACCTTTCATAGCATTTTCTCATTGATGTACCCATTTTAACTGGCCATCTGGAGTGGCACTTCTTCTTTGGAAGAGGAAGAATTTTGGTCACCTGTAAGAACACAAATAAATTAAGTAGTATGATCTGACCATCCATTTACATGCATGGCTTGAAGGAGTTTACATCTTGTCTTTCTAATCGTTTTCAGGAGGAGTTTTGGACAGATCCCAACCGTTCCATTTCCAAAGCATATGAGAAAACAGATCAGGCTATTCTGTCACATAGTCCTGACTTGGGACGAGGTGGATCTACAGCTGTCACGGCAATTCTTATAGACCAGAAACTATGGATCGCAAATGTTGGAGATTCACGAGCAGTTCTTTCTAGAAAAGGGGAGGCTATACAGATGTCAGTGGATCATGAGCCAAACACTGAGCGGGGTAGCATAGAGGACAGAGGTGGTTTTGTCTCAAACATGCCAGGTTGTTTGAAAAATTCTTAGTCTCGTCTTATTCCATATTCCACGAAATAAAGTTTATTTATTTATTTATTTTTATTTTTATGTACTTCCATGCACTGTCTTTCCTGTTTGATTGATAAATTTGTTGGCTGAAGCAAGAGCAACTTTTTTCTATAGTTTGGTCTAGTCGCTTTAATAATTATTAACAGTATTCTCAAAACTAGTAGAAACTAAGTCAAAATCTGCAAAGGATTCCTATTAAAAAACAAAACAAAATACAAAATGCATAGTAACTTCCTTTATTTGTAAGATAGACTGAGTTGTTGATGGTGACAAGGAAATGAATTTTGGGACTTTAATAAAAGAAGAACCGGGTCTAATGAAGTTTAGTTAACCCATTAGAGAACTAGCTGGATTTGTAGGGGCCTGGAATTGTCACCCCCTTGGACTCTCCATCCGTAGGTTTCTCTATTGCTTGCTTAACACGTATTGACTCGACCGTAAAGAAAGTAATAACATTTATCTGAGGATCAGAACGGAATTTATCCACAAAACCAAAACTTATGGTGGTTGGAAGGATTATCTTGAAGGATCAAACACTTGCACAAACTTGTGGGTAATGCCACGTCACACTTGTAATGCATAAGGGAATAGAAAGGTGAAAGCTTTAATTTTTGACTTTATAAGCGTTCATAGCAACGATCTTCTAATTGATCTCAGTATCCTACCTCATAGGCAAGATATTTTTATGGACTTAGCTGCTACTTTTGTTTCAAGACATACGTGCTGTGTATGTATATTATATATATGTATGAGCATTCAATTATGTTTTTGGGCTAGCTTGTGTGTATTAAGACCGAGTCCCCTCCTTGGTCAGGGAAAGGCAATATATACACAAGGAATCCTTGCTTGTCAACCAGATTAACTCTTTGATTAGCTTAGGTATTTTTTGATGGTTTCAACTTTCAATTACCCAGATGATTTTGTGGGATGTTGTTATCTTCTTACACTTTCTTGATTGTTTTCATGGAAATTGTGTGCAATTTTAATGCTACATTCTGTCAATGTTGTACTTTTTACCTTATGATGCTGTGCTATTCACTAATTTGAATTAAACCACAGGAATTTGGTATTTGAATGTTTTCCGTTTTTTGAGGAAAGAATATTTGAATGTAAGATATTGTAAATGGAAAAGAATATTTTCTCCAGACATAGTGCAGAGAGTTTCTAGTTTTAGTCCTATTAATTTCTTAAGCATCTTGAGACACTAACTAATGTAAAACTATTCTGAATAAACTATCTTAGTCATTCTTAATCGTTAAGAGGTATGTGGTTAATTAGCTATACACTTATGGATCATGCCTGGATGCACAATTTATGTATTAGGGTTCTAATTAAGTAGTGGGTAATTTTTTGGACCACTCTCTGCTGTTTAGGAGATGTTGCTAGAGTGAACGGCCAGCTTGCAGTTTCCCGTGCTTTTGGTGACAAAAACCTCAAATCACACTTGCGATCTGACCCTGATGTCCAGAGCTCTGATATTGATGCAGAAACTGATCTTCTCATCCTTGCCAGTGATGGTCTATGGAAGGTATTCTTCATCTGTTAGTCTTTCTGGCAGAAGTTCATATGTTTGTTGCTGTTGTACGGTTGCCATAAAACTGTTGTGCAGAAAAGAATCATTCCCATTAAAATTGCAAAGGTTACGAGACATGAAATCATGAACCCGAGACCATATTTTGCTACATGACCAACACCTTATTCTCTATCTAGTGGTCAAAAGCATTTCATTGACCATCTCAGGTTCCATTCCTCAAATCAGTTTCCTTCCGTTGGAAACAACGAAGCACAAACACTGTTCTTGAATGTTATTGTGTCTGACATTTAGTATTATCTTCCTCCTGTTCTCGCTAATCTAAATAAGTGATCACAGGTCATGTCTAATCAAGAGGCTGTCGACATTGCGAGAAAAACAAAGGACCCACTGAGAGCCGCAAAGCAACTAGCAGCTGAGGCATTGAATAGAGAGAGTAAGGATGACATTTCCTGCATCGTAGTTCGATTCAAGGGGTAAAAGCGGCAGCGAGGAGGATCCCGAGATCTTGAGTTTTATAAAAGTCAGGGTTTTTCCATGACATGGATGGCGATGCTATATAGCCTAACTCTGCTGTGAAAATCTCATAAGATCCTGCTGCGTAAGTTGAAAAAGTTTACATCGAAATAGGGCTTGGTTTTCTTGCTTCCATCCTGTAAAATTGAAGTTGGTAAACACTTAGATTGTGGGGTTTGATCTTCCTTGATTTCTTAAATGTTTCTTAAAATGTGTAGATTTATTATACCTTCATTTTTGTATGTAATTTGCTCCTTTACTTGAAAGCACTATGAAGATGATGGCAAATGGGTTTTATGTAGAACTACTGCATGGTATTGCTCGCAAGTTGTTGTAATGGAGAAAACATTTGAATATAAAAGTTAAAATGCAACTAATCATAATGTTGCATCTGCTCTTCACTCATTCTTGTGTGTACTGACTCGGAGCATAATTTATCGGTTATTTTATTGGTGATAAAGGTATTAAACGAAGGTTCGATATTATTAATTATCAGCTATATAAGTTTTTGGTGTCTCCCAAACTTGGCTCTACACTCACCAGGATCATGTGGAGTTGGGTCAAAATTCAAGCTTTCTGCTACTCTGTCCGAACAAAGCTTATAGTGCTTGATGGACCAATAACTTGTATCTTCCTCGACTTTCCATTTTTCATACTAGGCTAGGCAATGGAGCTAAAACTCTTTTAAACCTTGTGTTTCCCTTCACCATGTTAGCAAAACCCCATATATATATATATATATACACTCATCCTTGTTGTTAGAACAGTGTTGGAATCTTGCAGATATATTTAAACAAATACTCCAACAGGTTTAAATTTGTGCACTATTTTCTTCGTTTATATTTGTATATGCAATAAGATCAACTTCCCTGTGTAATACACACCATGAAAGATGTAGTAGGATTTACTTCACTAAAATAACCACAAAACAACCATAGAGCATAAATCGTAAGACATGTATTACATTATTGTTAATTATGAAGTAATAAATATGAATACCAATATCCAAATAATGTCAAATTTAATCACATAATCAAATTTATTCATTCTTTCTTTGGCAAGTCTAGAGTCGTGATTCTAATTAAGCAGTTTTAATAGCAACTCATTCATTGTAACATTAAATATATTTTTTGAATATGAATCATAAACGATCTTGATTGAAAAAAATAAAAATATAAACTGCCCGAATTGGACTCAGGTCAACCGGTTCACCGTCGGACCCGACCAGTCCACCAGATTTTGGCCAATATCAACAAATCATGCAACCCATGTTTCATCAAACATCAAACTATGTCAAACTCAAAATTATATGCTCTAGGGAGCGGCGTTGATTGCTTGCTTTCTAATTGCGCTCATGTAAACATGGAAGGGTCTTGCACTAAAGATTGCATCGCTAATTCTTGAGACTCATCAAAAAATCACTGTTCCGACAACCGTTGAAGTGAAGGGAGGAGACGTCATCAATCATTTCATTATGCCCTTCCTGTATCCCAACGTGAAGAAGCTCTAGGGCTTGCCACTTAGATCTCATCTCTAAGGATAGGATTTACTTAATCGGGTATGTCGTGTCTGATAAGGTACATGCTTACCTACTTATTTATTTGTTGTTAGGTCGAGCTTCAGTTCAATGATGAGAGGTGTTGAAAGATAAGGATTCATCCCTAATTTAACATCATATAGATAAATTTTATATTATTTAAAGTAGATAAAATTTCTGGAACTAAGTGATAGACCTTATCAGGTTGTTGTAGAAAGGCTATAAGGGCCTGTTTGGCGTTCCGGTTCTAGTTCGAGAAGTGCTTTAGGAAAAGTTCTGTGGGAAAAGTACTTCTGGAAAAACTAGTATGCTGTTTGGTAAACATTTCTTAAAAGTGCTGTGGGAAACGAGAAGTTGTTTGGTAAATATTTCTTAAAAGCTAGTTGGAGTATAAAACCCATTTTTAAAAAATTAATAAAAATAGGAAAAGTGGATCTAGAATTATTTATCTTGATATGGAGATTTTATTGTGATAGTTTTTAATTTATTTTATTCTAATATATAAAGTAAAAAAATGAATTTAAAATAAAAAAAAAATAAAAAAAAAGGAGAGAGAGGGTTTTATAACTCCTTCCCGTCCTCTACTCAAAACCAATGGTTTTGGGCTGGATCAATTTGCTCTAGTGAGGAAAGGAGGAGGGCCAAGGCAAAATGAGAAAAGTGCTTTGTAGAAAGTTGGTTTCCAAAGGTGTTACCAAACACTACTTTCGTTTTGAAACCAACTTTTACAACCCAAACCAGCTTTTTGGTGTTTCCCAAACAGGCACTAAGTATGATGTAACTCATAACTCAAACATCTAAGAAAGGAATACAATTACTTTTTCTTAAAATTCTTAGAATTCTTCATAGTAGCGGAGCTTTAGGTTGAAAAGCTAAGACCCAAGATCCAAATCCCTTCCAAACAAAAGCCTTCACACTACAGCTATGTCAACTATTGACACCAATCTTGACAACACTGGTTCCACCAAAATTGCAGAAGAACCAACTAATCAAAAAACTAGAGATTTTCAAAATGCTAGGGTTTCCTATAGACTAAATGGAAATAACGACCTTAAATGGTCTCAAGTGATTCGTATACATCTCAAAGGGAAAGGAAGACTCAACCATCTTCTCAGTGTTGGACCAAAAGAAACTGATCCAACCTTCACAACATAGGATGAAGAAGATTCTATGATTATATCTTGACTTTGGGACTCCATAGAGCCAATGATAAGTTACATCTGCATGTTCTTTAAGACTGCCAAGGAGGTATGGAACTTCATTTCAGAGGACATACTCCAAGGCTAAGGATACTGCTCAGGTATATGAGATCAAGATCAAGACAACCAACATCAAACAAGGGGACAAGACAGTCACTGAATACTCAAATCAGGCCTAGAATTTGTGGCAGGAGCTGGATCATTACAGGATATTCCAAATGAAGTGCCCTGAGGATGCTGAGATCCTAAAAAGTTCATAGAGAAAGATAGAATCTATGACTTTCTGGCTAGTGTGAACCCTGAGTATGATCAAGCTAGAATCTAGATCCTAGCTAAGGAATAGATGCCCTCACTAGAAGAGACAATATTCCTGATCAGAGCTGAGGAGAGTAGAAGAGTGGTGATGCTGGACTCAACAACCAGACTGGAATCTGCCCTGGCAACTAAACCAAAACCAGAATCAACTCTGGTCACTAAACCACTCTTGTGAAGGAAGGATAGTGGAGAAAGAATAGAGACAACCTTTGGTGTACCTACTGCAAGAAGCCTAGGCACACCAAAGAGGAGTGCTGGAAATTGCAGGGCAAAAATAATTGTGGGAGCTGGCAACAAAAACCACAAGCTAGATTAGAAAAGGAGGAGTTTGCAAGAGGTACTGAAGGACTCAACTCAGAAGAACTTGAAAGTTGAGACAGTTGTTGAGAGGTATTGATCCAAAATCACTTGGAGCAGTAGCACACACCTCAACCCTAGCAGGTATAACTTCATACCGTTTGTGTTTAAGCGCTCAAAACCATGGTTATGGTAATACTTGGCTAGTAGACTCAGGTGCCTCACATCACATGACACACAATCTTAAACTATTCCATAAGTATACACCTTGCTCTAGTGATAGGAAAGTTGTTGTTGCAAATGGAACCCTAGCCTCTATTGCTAGCACTGGCAGCATTCAAATCACTCTTGATATTATGTTGATAAATGTCCTTCATGTACCAAAATTATCTACTAACCTTATTTCAGTCCATAGACTCACAAAAGATCTTAAATTTCATGCCACATTTTTTCCTACTTACTGTATTTTTTAGGACCTAAACACGAGGAGGAGGATTGGACTTGCTAAGGGATGGAATAGTCTATATCAGCTTGAGACAACCACTGAATTCAAGAATGAAACTCCTATAATTTTTGTAAGTCTTTCAAATAAAGAAGCTATCTTGGTTCATCATCTGCGTTTAGGATATCCTGCCTTTAAGATTCTAAAATTATTGTTTCCTTCCTTATTCCTAGGATTAGATATTGCTCATTTGCATTGTGATGCATGTGAGTTGGCTAAACACTCTCATGTATCTTTTCCTGTTAGTAATAATAGAAGTTCCCAACCTTTTCAATCGATTCAGAGTGATGTATGGGGACCTTCAGTTATCCCAAATATTTCTGGTGCTCGATGGTTTATTACTCTTATTGATGATTGCACTTGCGTCACTTAGACTCACTTACTCAAACAAAAATCTAATGTCAGTACTATAATCCATGTCTCTCATTCCATGATTCAGAATCAATTTGTAACAAAAATAAAGTACTTCAGATCAGACAATGCTAAAGACTATTTTAACAACACCTTTTCATCCTTCTTTCAATCCCAAGGAATTATCCATGAATCATCTTGTGTGTACACACCCCAACAAAATGGAGTTGCAGAAAGAAAAAAATAGACATATTCTAAACACAACTAAAGCTTTATTATTCCAAGGAAATGTTCCTAATTCCTACTATAGGGAGGTTGTTCTTACAGCTACATATCTAATTAACAGACTACCCTCCTCTATTCTAGAAAATAAAAGTCCTATAGCAACACTTAAATCCTTTCATGCCAGTTTCAGAGCAACAAATGACCTTAAATCTAGAGAGTCTTTGGATGTACTACTTTTGTCCATTTTCATCAACCTCTTAGGAATAAACTGGAACCAAGAGCCATAAAATGTATCTTTATAGGCTACTCCTCCACTCAAAATGGTTACAAATGTTATGATCCACGAAACAAGAAACTCTTTATATTTGTTGATGTTACATTCTAAAAAAAACACTATATTTTTCCACAAAGAACAAGCACAGGTTACAGATTAGAACTATAATTCTCTTTAATCCCTACAACCACTGGAACTTCCCTCAAATAAAACAACTGTCAATTCTAACACCAACTCAAGAGTCAACTCTATCTCAGCCTTTACAGTCAAAACTTGCCATTGATACATGTACACCTAGATTCTCTCAGGTATATTCTAGAAGACAGACTGTTCCAGACTAGATGTAAGTCTAAGAATTTGAATCAAACCTTGGAAATAACAACACTGTAAGTCCTAATTATTCCTCTCAAGATATTGATACACCCAACCATACCTCTGATAATCCTATAAATGATTGTGATCTTCCTATTGCTATAAGAAAAGGAACCAGAGAATGCACCAAAAGACCTTTATATCCTCTTTCGAATTTCATATCACTAAAACACCTCTCACCTTCACACAAACATCTTTTCATGAGTCTTCATGCTATTAGTATACCTAACCATGCCTCTGAAGCTTTAGCACAAAAGGAGTGGAGGGATGCAATGGAGGAGGAAATGAGGGACTTGAAAAAGAATGAAACTTGGGAGGTGGTGGACAAACCTAAAGGGCACAACATTGTAGGTTGTAAATGGGTCTTCATTGTGAAGTATAAGGTTGATGGATCCCTAGAAAAGGTATAAAGCCAGGCTTGTGACTAATGGATATACTCAGATTTATGGAATTGATTACCAAGAGTTCTTCTGTCCCTTGCAACACACTACAACTGGACTCTCCTTCAGTATGATGCAAATAATGCCTTCTTGCATGGTGAGCTTGATGAAGAAATTTATATGAGCATCCTACTAGGTTTTGAGGAGAATGAAGGTGACAAGTTCTGCAAACTCAAAAAGACACTCTATGGCCTAAAACAGTCACCAAGGGCTTGGTTTGTGAGATTATTTAAGCTAATGAAGGAGTTTGGATATAAGTAGAGTCAAGGAGACCACACTTTGTTCATCAAACAAAGCACTACTGGTGAAATTACCATTCTCCTAATGATGTTGATGATATCATTGTCACAAGGGATTATGAGAAGGAGAAAGGGGAATTGAAACAGAAGTTGATTTCAGAATTTGAATTAAAAGAGCAAGGTCTTTGACAGAATCTGAGTTCAGAGCTATCTCCCTTGAATTGTGTGAGTTGTTGTGGTTGAAAATAATCCTAGACGATCTAGGAGTCGAGTTTGAAGGCCTTATAAAGCTATATAGTGACAACAAGTCTTCAATATCTATTTCTCACAATCCTGCGCAACATGACATGACGAAACATATAGAAATTGACAGAAATTTCATTAAAGAAAAACTAGAGTGATTGAGCCTTAATTGCAGTGGTTTTACCACTTCATCTCTTGCAATTTTGAATGGTATGCTATTGATTCCGGTACGAATCACTCGAATATTGCAGGAGACAGCCTAAGAGACGCGGTAGATAGAAAAAAGAGCAGAATTTAGCATATTTATGGCAGAACTAGAGCATGCTGATTGATGACAACTTTCTTGGTCAAGACAAGAGTAGGAATCTTTCTGGACCAAGATAGACTTGCTTAGCCTCACCTCACTTGGAGATATCTTCGGAGCAGACACCGGATCAAATCCCCGATGATTGGAGCTTTGATTAAGGAATAATTGAGGATGTGCCCTGCCGACCTTGATCTGATAATATTTCCATATGAGGATGAGAGAAATCAAAATACAATTTGAAGTCAATTAGGATTTTAATTCCCTTTATCTCCGCCTATTTTCTAGGAAGAGAGAACTTTATATACTCTTCCTAGGGTTTTGAGAAGGGGGCGACTCCCTCTCTGACTTTGAATCTTCATCACATTCTACATTTCGCTCCTTTGGAAACGAAGGATATTTTCCACTATTTCTAATACATTGTTATTTTTCTTTTCAATTATGCGTATGAATAGCTAAGCACCCTTTTCTTAGTGTTGCTACCCGATTTTTGATTTTAATTTTTTTCGTCAAAATGTTTTTCACATTTTTAAACGTCATTTTTCTAACATCACACGTCCGTTCATTTTTGTCCAACTGATGTTTATTTTTACGCTTCATGTCATTTAAATTTTATTTTGTACTTTTTTTGCATTTTTTTCGCTTTTCCCGTTCGAACTTGTATCGGTTCCGAATAAAATTCTCAAAACTGAGGGTCGGACAATTTCACTCATTAGCTACTTATTTTTTCTTATTATTTTAACTCGCGCTATCTCGTTGCGTTTCGTTCAATTTTTATTTTTAGCAATTTTTACGTTTGAACTTTTATCGCTTACGAGCGAATTTTTTATTGAACTATATGACGAACTTTTCGTCACTTACTGTGTACTAATTACTTTCTTCTATTTTATTCAACTTTTTAGTATTTTTGGTTCGAGTTTTTATGCATTTGCAGGCGAGATTGCTCGTACCATCGACTCGAGCTAAAAAAATCAAAGGGAAAGTCAACCTTTCATCACAACCGTTGATCTGGTTGACCAAACAAGTCAAACCAGATAAAATGGTCCCCTAATTTCCATGTCATTAAGCCATCCTACCACCTTTAGTTCATGAACCAGACGACTCGTCCACTGCTACTCCCTTGCTCCTCAAGTCTTTCCTCAATCACTACTCCCGAACAAGATCAGAACAACCTCACATCGGGGCACTGCTCATCGCCACGCTCCTCACGTCCAAAGAACGACCACGCGCAGCGACTCATCACTGACCTACCTCCCTATAAATAGCAAGTTCGCGTGAATGTTTCTCCTCACTAATTCGCGAACAACTTCTCCCTCTCTAGCATTGCTCTCTTTCACGAGCAATTGCCTACTTCAACCAAAGGTTGAAGTTACACAAGTTCAAAGTTTTTTTAGCATTTTTGCACAATTGTTTTCAAAAATGGTTTGTTCGTGTTTTGATGAAATAACTTGCTGTTTTGCTCTAAAAAAGCTTCGTTTTATTCTCTAGTTTAAATACAGTGCTCCCTTTTAACAAATCGTTTAACTATTTGGACGAATTTTAGAGTTTTCGTTAATTAAGTTTAAATTCATTTTTAATTAAATTGAGTACTGTTTTGGATTAATTAAATTGCTGTGATTATGTGTTTAAATTTCTATGCTTAAGGTGATCATTTTGGTCGGGGAAAAATCGTGTTTGGCCTCCGGCAGTGGCATTGGCGAGCCAAGGTTGAAGATGAAGCCAAGCGGGAAGAATAGGGGTTGGGCTCGTTTTATTTAAGTGATGGGCCAAACATTTTGCTTTGGCCCATGCGGAGGAGTAGAGGGCTGGAGCTGCACCAAGCCCAGCGTGAGAAGGAAGACACGAGCCTGTCTTGGCCCAAGCGAGGAAAGCGAGCTGGGCTTGGCCCACTCTCGGCCCACTGGGCCAACCCCAATATTTTAGGCCCGTCGCTTTTTTCGTGCCGTCGTGCACTTGTAATATTTATTTATTTCTGCACCTTGTACTGTTTATTTATTTTTGCACTTGTACTGTTTATTTATTTTTTGCATTTGTACTGTTTATTTATTCTTCGTATGCTTGTACACGGTGCATGCTTAGATGATTATTCGTGCTTGTTTAAATTAATCATTTCCACATGCATGAATATTTAGAATTGCTAGAACTTAATTAATCTATTGGGTATGATCACGTAAATTAGGATTTTTACAAGCATATGATTTTAAACACCTCTTTCATCCGGTAAACTTTTTAGGATGTGACTCGGGTGCCTAACACCTTCCCGAGTCCATAATATGACCCCGAACCGCTATTCTCGGGTTTAGACCCTTTTTGCCTTAACTTTTTATTTTGTTTTCTGCCATGTTCTAAAACGATAGGTTCCCTAAACCTAGAAAGAAAAATAGGGTGGTGACTTCATTGCATTATGTGAGATGAGTCTAGATTTCGTCTCACATTTCGTCCCAAACCCGCGTCGCGCAATAAAATCCAAAAGGGGGTGCGACAATTTAGCTACTTCACTAGGGACTAATAGGGTCGAAGTCGGATTTTTTTTTAGGTGTTTGTTTTTTTCATATGATTTTTGTACATGATTAATTATTTTTCATGTATTGTCATTTGATTTTTTCGCATTATTAATTATTTTTCATGTATTTATCCGCTTTGATAAATTATTTATACCTGATTTGTTGCTATGTGTTATTCGCTATGATAAATTGTCATTGCATACGTGATCATCACTCAAATGTAATATATTTCCTGATGCCTAATTGCACAGTTTAAAATGTGTAAAGGGCAAGACAGGGTCGAACCACAAAGAATGAGGGATAAAAACTCACTTCAAATGTATGACAGTAGCAAATGCAAACAAATAAAATGATAACTCAAAAAGGGGGGGGTTTTGTCAAGTGATCTAGTCAATCTATCACAGAATCGGTTGCTAACAAAATAATTAATTAAAAGCATATATCGAGGGCATGAAAGTAAAGAATGATCAAGGGCAAGATAACAAAGGAAGACAAGATTATAGATAAAGGTATTAAATAAGGTGAGATGAGATCTTAGCAAGGGGTGTTCTCAGGTTGCATGCAGGGTTAGTTAATCATCGGCTTAAAGATATTCCGTCTTCATGCCATAGATGTGCTATAGGGGCCACGTTTCCATGTAAACTCCCTACTTACCTTCTTAAGAGGAGCTACCCCTCGTTTCCACATATGAGGTAGCCCTTGATGTTTTGTCATCCCCCCAGGCACGAGTGCGGGGAGGCAATACTCAAAACACCCATGAAGCAGAGGTAAGACACATCTAGGGCGTGATACCTCTCAGCTTGTCAGACTTGCGGTAACGCCCTAGTCATCTGCTTTCCCTAGATAGACGAGATCGCTCTACTGCAATAACTCTACCTAGGTGTCTACTACTCCTAATGACCTCACGTCAGTTAATACCAATAGGATGACAACAACCACAAAGAAATACTAAAAGTTGATCAAGCCCTTAACATCTCTAGATGAAAATAACAAGAAAGTGGCAAACATACGAATATGGCAATAAAGATGTATTAAACACGTTTAGGCCTCTTAACTAATCCTTGCAACCCTTGAAACACCCTTTACTAAGAAGATGAAGGCTTAGATACTCATGATCAAACACAAACAACAGATATAAATAACAAATAACATAAATAAATTAAAGAGATAAATAAAAGGGAGTGTATTAGATAAAACCGGTGGGGAAATCAATGTTTTCTCCTTGCTCTTACAAGATGGTGACGCTGCTGCTGATAATGGGAGAGAATAAAATACCTAAAATTATGGTAGAGGTGAGAGTAGTGTAAAAATGTCAGGCCCCTTACAAAAACCCTAAAACCAAGCTTAAATATCCTAACAACCCGCTAGGGGACAAAAACAACTAAGGGGAGAGAGTGACAGCACATGGCAGCACATGTCCTTTAGGAGGAATATTTTGGAATTTTCTGGAAGCTCCTGGTGCTCTCTAATCGCAAGGAATCCTGTGGGAATCTTTGTGGATTCTTCTCTTTAGCTTTTGATCAAGAGTTGATGCAGAAGCGTCGTAGGCACGAGGACTGCTCTCTGGTCTGGTTAGCGTCGAGGGCATGACGACACTTCGATCTTCTAGGCCTTGATGCTTCAAGCTCCCAAGAAATCCATCCAAATCCGCATGTTTTTGTTCATTTCCTCCTTTTGGCACTGATCTGCATTAAAGATGGAAATAAACGCAATTCAGTGGTATCGTGCCCACGAAAAGGCCAAAAAGAAGGAGAAAAACATGCTCTAGACATACACTATCAAACATCCCCACACTGCCCAATGCTCGCCCTCGAGCATTCACAAAAATAAAAACCACCTCATACTATGACATACAACCTCATCCCCTCAATACAAGGAATAGAGATCTCATTCTGCATATTGCACCTAACCAAAACACACCCTTCCCTAGACAAGCACCTGCACTAGATTAATAGGATAACGACCCTACCAATCAGACTTTCCCAGACCATGCCTATTCACTAGTAGTCCTTACCTGGATATGTGTTTACACTCACGCTCGCAAACAAAATATGTGTTTAGGCTAATCACTAAAAAATGCAAATAACACAACACAAAGCAAAGTTTACACGTCAATCTGAGTACGTAGTACACATGCGAGGGCAATCTAGCGATCAGAGAAGACTTTGCAAAAAGAAAAAGAACAAGAAAATGTAGGGGTGGGTATGAAGGGAAAAGAGAAAAGAGGAAAATAAAATGGAAGCAAAAGATGAAGAAAGAAGTAAAGGATAGAAGAAAAAGGGGAAAAGAAAAGAAAATAAAGGGAGAGAAGATAAATCTAGAGGTGGAGGATTCCTAGGCTGGAAGGAGAACGAGTTGGTGAGTAACACCCGCTGGAGAGGGCGCGACAGCGAGGGCTAGAAGGCGACTTTTGCATTCTTCTGTGGGGGAGATCTTCATCTGAGTCTAGGGCGTGACGGAGGCCTTTTGTTGCTTTGCTACTCGCTGGGCATGCTCTACTTTTATTTGATTTATTTTTGATTTTTGATTTATTTTAAGAGAAAATGGAGTACAATGAGCAGGCACAAATCTTTCTTCTTTGGCTCAATCTTTTAATTCTAGGAGCTGCAGTTGGCAATCTTTGTATATTTCTTCTTTGAGCGATTAACGTCGAGGGCTTGATACTTTGACTTTACTTCCCCACACTTAGGCTTTGTTGTGGTGAGGAAGTAATCTAGCGTTATTGTCTTGCCTAAGACTTCTGATTCCAGTAGTTTCTCTGTCTTGCCCTTGATCTTTATATTCCTCTCCACACTTATCTTCTTCTGGTCTAGCCCTTGCCGTTCTTACTGAAGAGTGTTACTCACCTGCCAAGGAAGGATCAAATAAAAGGCTCAAGTGGTTAGAAGAGAAAACAAGGACGGAATGGGTGTCGGGGGCACGAAAAAGGAAAAGAAGATAAAATGGAGAAAGAGAGAAAAACAGATAAAGAAAAGAAAAAGAAAGGAAGGAAAAACTGCAAAGTCTCTTCGTCGTTTCGTTTCTTTCCCCTGTCTAATGGTGCCTATACCCAGGGATCTCATGCAAACCTATCAAGTGCCTAGTCAAGCATTAAATCACACATGAATAAAACGGCATGAAGCTCAATGCGCTCATAGGGTACTAATTATGACTACTGGTGTCTAGGGCATGACTAGTCAGAAGGGCGAGTAGGTCAAGATGTGCAAAGTCAGGCATAGATGCAATGAATGACAAGTTTCTTCTATGCATCAGAAGTCAAAATTGCATGTCAATTATGAGGGTTTTAAAACAGGGCAGTGGTAGAATTCCTAGCAAAATCTAAAAATAAAATTTGAGTTTTTTTGAAATTCCACAAAACATACAGTCATGCAACAAGCAGAGAATTAAACATGCAATCAAACGATAATAAGCACAGATAAATCCCTCCCCATACTTAGGCAGCGCATTGTCCTCAATGGGAGAAGGGCACAAAAATAGTTCAACAAAAATTAAAGCAGTACAGTACAAGGAAATAAATAAATAGTTGTGAAAATATTTTGAGCCCTCCTCGAGGGCATGATAATAGTTTGGAGGGGAGAATCAAGACGGCGGGAGGTTACGCCTGACCACTTCAACCATCAAGGCCTGAAGTTTGGTAAGAATGACCTGGAGCAAACGCTCGACTGTAGGGGTCTGAAGAATAGCTGGGCCAGAGGGGTCGGTTGTTGGAGTAGCATCGGGGGTAGGATGGGAGGACTCGGCATGGGCAGGAGGAGCTGCTGAATTTCGAGGCCTCGATAGACCAGGATAGCTGAAATGGCCGCCGTGCTTCGTGCCAAAGACTTTGTCCCCTGGTGGAGTACATCCTGTAGAGAAACTCAGAACACCCTGTGAGAGACACAAATGCCCCATCCCATCAAGGGTACGGGGGTCTAAATCCTTAAAAGCTAGGGGTTCACTAAGGTCACCATAACTCAAATCTAAATTATGCATATTGACAACAAGCAATGTCACTAGAGTTCCTAAAAGAGGACCACGAGAGGTATTCTGAACATGCATAATGGCTGAAGCTACCCAAAATCCTAGATTAACCCTACGTTTGTGCGTCATACCCCACAAGAAAAACAATTCCTGCAACAATAACTGACTCGATGAATTAAATCTACATGCGAAGGTGAGGGCTAGAAATCGATGCAAGATTCGTAAGGTAGGATCACTGAGTTCATGGGCTTTAGAGGATTTTGGGTTAAACTCAGCATCAGGATTATCAGTTAATTCACGAAAACAACATCAGCATAAAAAACAACATGGATGACAGTCAAGGCATTTTTATAAGCACTAGATTTCAGTTCATTAGGCGCAACAAAATTAAGCATGCAATTAAATTCATTGAGGGAAAGCTTGGACCGCTTATTCGTCAAATGAAAGTTAATGACATCGGGCGTAGATAAATTAGGTCCAAACTTTCCTTTTGGCTTAAAATGCTCAGATGCAACCCAGAAAGTGGTAAAGAATTCAAGTGAGAGCTCAACAAAAGTTGGGTGTTCTAAAAAGAACAATGGTTCCCAACCTATGTTGCCTACAAGCTCTCGAACTCGAGATTCGAGTCCCATCTTGCCCAAGAAATCTAGATCTAGGCGCGCGCAGGGGCTAACGCCTTTGGAGTTGAGAAAATGCAGCTTATCGATGGAAGGCTTATCATTAAAAACTAACCAGGCATGTAGAGTGGAAAGGTCAGAAGTCACCTGGGTAGAAATGGCTCGAGGGGCAGAAGAAAAGACTGGAGTCTTGCCCTCGACTAGCGGAGTGTCGTCCTGATGGTGAGCTTTCTTTGAGGTCGAGGCTTTTCCTTTGTCCTTGACGATCGACTGTTGTTTTCACTTTTTGTTGACAGGAGAACCCACCATCGCCGGTGGCTTTGCTTGGATGGGAATTGTGATCTTTTTGGGAGTCGTTGGCATGCCCTCGACGGTCTTTCTTGCAGCCATTTCGCCATCGGTTTCAGACCATCATCATCTTCTTCTCCTTGTGGGGCCTCCGATGTTTCTTCATCTGACACCAAAACTTCTGCCATCACCTCTTCCACAGTCATCTCCTTCAAATCCTCTAGAGGAGGGGCTTCATTCTTCGCCGGACGACTTACAGCTTGGAGGGTTTTCCTTAAAACCCTCCCGAATCGTGTCATAGCGGATATCGCCGAAACAGATCTAGAAGGAGTGAGCTCATCGGTGTTATTTTCGCACTCCCCTGAGGAAGAGGCCGCGGTTTCTGGTTGAGCTTTGGGGTTTATGTTAGCTGGCGAAGTTGTGGGTGTGGTTTGTGATACGGTGGGTTGTGGAGTGGATTCGCCGGAGGAGTCTGGCGAGAGGGAGGTGGGTAGCTTGTGGGTGACTTGCTTGGTGGTGACCATTATTCACGGTGGTTGGGCGTTTTAGTAAAGATGGAGACGGCTAGAGTGAGAGAAGATGTAGAGGGAGCGTGTGAGAGAGAGTTGCTGATTTGGCATCTGACACAAATAGCTCAACCCTTATTAATGAGGGCTTGCTTTTTGTCAGTTGGTGACGATGTGGCGTATTGGGGAGAGAGAAGCAACGGGCCTGAGCGTATCCCAATCGCCTAAAGGCAACCTTTTTCAATTCAAAAAATGAGTTGTTAAAGTAGATAAGAAAAAGAGAGAATAAAGGTGGTAAAAAATAATAAAAAGGAATAAGATCAACTTGGAAAAAGAAAGGGGAGAGATCAAAGGAGAGAAATAAGAAAAGGAAATCTGGAATAAATAAAAAGGAAAATGATAAGATTCAGATTTCTGCTGAAGGGCAGGTGTGGAAGAGGACTTCCTGGGTTCACTGTTCACTGCCGTCCGATGTACCTGCAAAGCGCCGGAGGGGGTCCCCGACCTGAACACTCCGATGCTTAAGTCAGTAAGGGTAGTGAAAATAGCAGAGCTTTGGCCAGCGATCTTAGGCTTACCTTCTTCCCTAATCATGGGAGTATTTATAGGCGGAATATTGAGTATTTTCTGGGAGAATCACATTATTCAGGAGTGATAACGAGTCTAATAGGTGGCGGAAGTTCCCGTTAGTGAAGTATGCTATTGTTGCGTTATACCTGGGGGGTGGGCGTTATCTAGGCGAGATAACGCCCACGTTCCTCAAGAGACGCCATGCCTTACCTGGGATGGGATAACACTGTACGTGTGGCTAGATAATCGTATGAGACCCCCCCGCTGATGTCGACCATCCTAGCGCTCATCGTACTGTGAGAGGTGATAGCCTCGAGGTTGTCCGCCTGGTGGGGACAATAGCCTTTCGTCCCTAATCGTGAGATGTAAGGACGAAAATACCCTTGACGTTACATCTATTGTTATCATAAGCCCAACCGAAAATGAGCCCGAGTGTTTACCAAGGGCTACCACTTCATTTTTGGCCTTGTCTGCCTAACGGTTTTTAAGGTGACGGGGTGGTTCGCTTGCCAAGAGGTAGGCCCTTTCAATTGTCGTTCCTCTGGGTCTATAAATTGTCCTTTTACCGTGCTGATTTTTTTCACAATTTTCTTGCATTTTTCTTGACACTTTCACCATGGATGAACTCACTAGGAACTTTTTGATCTCCAAGGCGCACACTCTGAAGAATCTTACTGAGGCTGATATTGGTTTCCTGGAAACCATGATGAGGAAGACCTCTGAGGATATCATGGAGCTTTAGGGGATGACAACCCCTCTCCTGTCCAGGCAGCTTGCAACTTCCCTGGAGGACTTCAACCCCTTAGAGAGCGTGACAAAGTTGGCCACCACCATCTCTCACATCGAGGTGGTGATCACCATGTTGCGGCATAGGAAATGATACGATCCTAGTTGTGTAGGATGCGTAGCACGTACCTTTTGATCTTTGTTCAAGACTGGATTTCAATATGTGGAAATAATATGACTCTCTTGATGTTTAAATCTCCTAACAGCCAGGCGTTAAGCAATCTAAACCAAGCAATCGAGGATCTTGAGTAGAATCCTTAAATCTAGACTCCGGTATGAGAATCAATCTAAGGGAAACGATACAATGATGCAATATTCGGGTTTTACTTGAAACAGACTCGAGAATTGCAAGACTAAAAAAGGAACAAGTGCTCACGGATGAACAATGGGCATAAGTTGCAAGAAACAATTGTTCTGATTATCAAAATTAAGCCAAGTCTGCTAGAAGGAGAAAATACTCCTTATATAGTCTTTATAACAAAACCCTAAGTATTTTAAAGTCCCTTCCTTAAATTACTTCTAATTAGCTATTTAAACTAATTAAAAATAATAATTAATTACATACCCAAATAAATCCATAAATAGAAAAGTCAGCCAAATAAAAGAAAGTCAAAGGTTTCTTTTACTTTGGCGCAAAACTGGGCAGCACGGACGTAATTACGTCAGGAAGGCGACGTTATTACGTCGGGAGCGAAGCGGACCTTGTTTGCCCCTTCTGTTTGGGACGTAATTACGTCATGGGGCTGACGTAATTACGCCGGCATCGAGGCTGGCGACTCGCGTCCTTCTGTTTGTGGCGTAATTAAACCGGGATGATATCCCCCTGATCACGTCGATCCAAAAGGCCGGTGAAGATCCGGCTACCGGCAGGATCACCGTCACTTAGCGTGATGGTAAGGAGATTAACCATATGCGGGACTCTCTCTCGCAATGCTGCTCCCTCTATTGCATCCTCGCGCTTCAGCTCTGTGTGAAGGAGTATAGACAACTGATCTTGAAGCTTTTTGGCTCGTGCTCGAGTCACTGGTCCTGAAGGTGGCAAAGAAACAGTGGAGATGCGTGGGATCCCATCATCCCCTCCCCCTTCGGAAGGATTCGTCCTCGAATCCAAAGCAGCATCATCCACGCCATAATCATCCCCTACATCATAGAAAGAGAGATCAACAACATTAAATGTAGAACTAATTGCACCATACTCATTAGGCAATGCAAGTTTGTGTGCGTTATTGTTGATCTTCTCCACGATTTGGAATGACCCATCACCGCGAGGAGAGATCTTGCCACGCCGTTGAGCTGAGAAGCGCTCCTTGCGCATATACAACCAAACCCAGTCGCCAACATTGAAAGCTACTAGCTTCCGTCCCTCATTGCGCTTCTGAGCAACCTTCTCATTCATACGCTCAATGTTCTGCTTGGCCTTGGCATGAAGTTTCTTCACGAACTCAGCTTTCCGTTCTCCATCTAAACTCACGGCATCACTTAAAGGTAAAGGGGTTAAATCCAAAACAGTACTAGGATTAAAACCATACACAAGTTCAAATGGGGAATAGTGAGTAGTAGAATGGACAGCATGGTTGTAAGCAAATTCAATAAAGGGCAGGTGATCTACCCAAGTACCAACATGCTTAAGAACTAAGGTGCGCAGTAATGATCCAAGAGTACGATTGACTACCTCAGTTTGTCCATCAGTCTGAGGGTGATAGGAGGTAGAATATAACAATTTAGTACCTATCTTTTTCCACAGGACACGCCAAAAATGACTCAGAAATTTTGTGTCTATCACTAACAATAGTCAAAGGAATACCATGTAAGCGAACTACTTCCTTAAAGAACAAACCAGCAATTTGAGTAGCATCATAAGTAGTTGAACATGGGATAAAATGGGACATCTTCGAAAAGCGATCAACCACAACAAAAATACTATCCTTCCCATTCTTAGACTTGGGTAAACCGACTACAAAGTCCATGGATAGATCGGTCCAAGGGTGGGAAGACGCAGGCAAAGGTAGAAATTCACCATGGTTAGCGACCTTAGACTTGGCCCTACGGCACACCAGACATCTAACAATAAGACGCACAACATCACGTTTCATGTGAGGCCAATAAAAATGATCATGCAAGATATCTAAAGTTTTGGTCACGCCAAAGTGACCCATGAGTCCACCACTGTGAGACTCAAGCACCAGTAATTCACGCAAAGAACAATGCGGAATACACAAACGTTTCTCCCTAAACGCAAATATAGTACCAAAATCAGCATCAAGTGGATACAAGTCAATAATGTGCAAAAATCCAAGGAGTTTAGCGCTAAGGGAAGTGATCAGTACGTACCTTCACGACAAAGCATCGGCCACCACATTCTCCTTACCCTGCTTGTACTGAATATAATAAGGAAAAGACTCAATAAACTCCATCCATGTAGCATGGCGGCGATTGAGCTTACCTTGCCCTTTGAGATACTTCAAGCTAAGGTGATCGGTGTGAATGATGAATTCCCTTGGCATCAAGTAATGCTGCCAAGTCTCTAATGCACGCACCAATGCATAGAACTCCTTGTCGTAGGTGGGGTATCTTAGCTGCGCATCCTTGAGCTTCTCGCTGAAGTAAGCAATGAGGGGCTTCTCTTGCATGAGTACAACACCGATCCCCACTCCACTCGCATCACATTCAACCTCGAAGGCCTTGCTGAAATCTGGAAGAGCCAAAACCGGCGCCGAACTCAACCTCTCATTGAGTGAGTTGAATGCATCTTCTTGTGGCTGCTCCCACCTGAAAATAATATTTTTCTTTGTTAGTTCATTAAGAGGGGCAGCTAAGGAACTAAAATCTTTCACAAAACGACGATAGAAGCTGGCCAGTCCATGGAAGGAACGGACGTCGCTTGCTGTTTTTGGAGTCGGCCACTCCTTGACCGCACGGACCTTCTCCTCATCCACCTGCACACCATCTATACCCACAATAAAACCAAGGAATCCAACACGTTCCATGGAAAAAGAGCACTTACTAGGCTTAGCATATAAATGCTGCTCTCGAAGGATTAGAAATACCTCTCTAAGATGCAACACATGTTCCTCTAGTGATTTGCTATAAATGAGAATATCATCAAAATATACTACAACAAATCGACCAATTAAATGCCTAAGAACATGATTCACGAGCCTCATAAATGTACTAGGTGCATTAGTCAACCCAAAGGGCATAACCATCCATTCATACAGTCCATACTTGGTTTTAAAAGCAGTTTTCCATTCATCCCCTTCATGCATACGAATTTGGTGGTAACCACTCATCAAGTCAATCTTAGAGAAAATTATACTACCACTAAGCTCATCTAACATGTCATCTAAATGAGGTATGGGATGGCGATACTTTACAGTGATCTTGTTGACAGCTCGACAGTCAACACACATGCGCCAGGAACCGTCTTTCTTAGGAATAAGAATAACAGGAACTGCGCATGGAGATAGGCTTTCGCGCACATAACCCTTGCTGAGCAAGTCATCAAATTGTCTCTGAAGCTCCTTAGTCTCCTCTGGGTTACTCCTATATGCTGGTCGATGAGGGATGGCAGAGCCTGGAATGAAGTCAATACGATGCTCAATACCGCGAACTGGTGGTAATCCGAGTGGCATCTCTTCGGGTAATACGTCCTTGAATTCCTGCAAAAGAGAGGAGATACTAGATGGAGTAGAATGAAAAGGGTCAGAGTTAGAAGAGTTCAAACAATAAGAGCGAAAATGCATTAGAAGTAGGGGTCGGCTTGCGCCAAAACAATCTTTCTTGGAAATCAATATTTTCCTCACTTCGCTATCCTTAGCATACACTCTCGAATTCTTTTTACTTGTCTCTCCTTTAATCCTCTCAATGCCACTCTCAGCATGCTTACTTTTGTCATGCGAATGTTTTATGACACTCTCAATTTCACTCTTTCCATGCTTTATGTTTTCATAGAAGCTGTTTTTCTCACACTCTCTCTGCCCATGCTCACTCTTTTCATGGGGGATGTTCGGCTCACTATTTCCCTCTTTCCTTTCGACTATCAAGCCTTCTCTTTTCCTTTTAATTTCTTTTGTTATCTCATACTCAGCATGGGACTTAGCAAGCCAATGCTGGTCCTTCAGTACCTCGGCCGGTGTGAGAGGCGCCAATGTAAACTTCTGTCCGTTCTTTACTAACTTGTAGTGATTGCGCTTGCCATCATGAATGGCCTCTCTATCATACTGCCATGGCCTCCCAAGGATGATATGACCCACTTGCATTGGGACTACGTCACACAACACCTCATCCTTGTACTTGTCAATTGAGAAATTAACTAGCACTTGTCTAGTCACCTTGATCCCTAGCCCATCCGTCATCCATTGTAAGCTGTACGGATGTGGATGTTTGATTGTTTGTAACCCGAGCTTGTGCACCATCATCCAGCTCGCACAGTTAGTGCAACTCCCATTATCAATGATGATTGCACACCCTTTCTTATCAACCAATCCGCGAGTATGAAATAAGTTTTCTCGCTGTTCTTCATCAAGAACCTCTTCTTTCACTTGTGTGCTTAGGCTACGACGCACCACCATCAAGTGACTCTCGGGCTTTAGACAATCCTCCTCTGACTCATTGTCCTCATCATCATCCCCTCCGTCTGAACCCCGATTGTCTTCATCTGATTCTTCGTGTCCATTGGGTCTTATGATGAACACTCGTTTGTTAGGACATTCGGCTCTTCGATGACCTCTCCCGTTACATTGAAAGCAAACAATGTCTTTGGTAGGTGGTCGGTCGGTAGGTGGTGTATAAGGCTTGCTACCGGCCGGTCTAGGAATAGAGTTAGTACTGGTTCCCCCTTTGGTATGAGGTAACGCCCTAGGTGTAGCATTCGGACCCTTAACATCCTTTTCCCAAGGTTTCTTCCAAGTACTAACCTTGGTACTTGTCGGCGCTGTTAGGGCTCTACTATACGGAACCCTCTCCTTCCATTGCTTCTCTATTTTAGTTGCTAAGTGCAACATTCCTCTCAATAAATCATAAGGGTGGAGTTCCAATGTGTTAGCAATATCCCTATTCAATCCGTTTAAGAACCTTGCCATCTTAGCTTCTTCACTTTCAACCGCTTCTACTCTAGCTAAGGTAATTTCCATCTCGTTGTAGTACTCACTAACACTCTTACTTCCTTGTGTTAGTGACTGCAATCTCTTGTGAAGATCTTGGTGAAGACCTCTCCCTCATGAATGCCTTCATTACTTCCCATATAAGCGGCCCATCTCGCCTTAAGGTGCGATTCCTAATGGTTTGCTCCATCCAATGAGTAGCATACCCACTAAATTCGACGGCTGCCAGTTTCACCTTCTTATCCTCTGAGTAGTTATGACAGAAAAAGATTGAATCAACCTTTTTCTCCCATACCAAATACGCGTCCGGGTCATCTGCACCATCAAACGGTGGAATTTTCATCTTGATGCTACTGAGATTCGCATCAACTCTATTCTCCACTTGCTCATTCGGCCTACCACCCTGCCTAACCCTTGGTACACGACCCTCGTTACCATCTGTATCAGGTAACGGACCTTGTTGACCTCGAGGTGGAGGTCTGGGAGCACCACGCTCTTGTTCTGCAAGGCGCTCGTTGGGAGTCCCCCGCCTATGCCTACCAACGGCTGGAATGTACTCCTGCCTCGGATGTCCATCACTCTCGTCATCAGTATCGTCGAGATGACCATCTGAAACATCATCCCCAAAAGGGTCCTCCTTTCTCGGTACTGAACCGTGAGAGCTATGCCCCTGGTTAAGAGTAGGTACCCTATACAACTCAACATCTTTAGCCTGCGACTCTTCAACCCGCAGTAACCGACTTGCAGTCGTTCTAACCTCCGCTACTACTCCCCTTAGTTCAACCGTGAGTGACTCAAGAGCTGCCAACACCGGATTGATGTTTGGTCCAGTGACTTCGTCGAACATCTTGTAGTTCCTGAAAGCACAACACTAGCAAAACACATAAAATTTCACTAATCCTAGCACTCCCTCACGTGTTTACACTCGTGTTTATTCACTCTAATAATCTCACAAATAAGCACTCAAATTTCCTGCAATGCCGATTGTTAGTAAGACTCAAGAATAAGAATAAAGCTTCCAAAGATACTCCCAAGGACAACTAGTTGCAAAACAAAAGTGGATATTAGGTAACCGAGTAGTTGCAATAAGCAATCAACTACGCAATTATCTAATGGAGTAGAAAGCAATGTATTAGGGATCAAAGAAGAGGTCAAAGACTCAAGAACAACTCAAATATGTCGCAAGATGCGATTCTTTTGATAGACAATATGCGTTCACTTTGCTCTTACCTCTTTTGCTTTCCTTTTGATATTGGAGTTCAACACTTTTATCTTTTGTAATTGTAAATTGACGTAGTCTTTAATTTTTTTGACTACGTACACAATTTAGTGTTTCGATCACAGATTTTGACTCCAAACTCCAAATCACTTGATTCTTTTTGATTTGGATTCCTAACAAACACATCTTTCCAACGATATGTTTCTTATTGAAAACGAACTTCAATAGATATATATATAATTAAAGTTTCGAAACTGACACACGTATCGAACCAAGCACACAAGGAAATCGGTTTTAGAATTCAGAAGAAGAAGAAACCGATTTCAGCGATGATAACTTGAAAATAAAAGGGATACCTTACCAATCATGAACACCTTAAGCTCCGCTACCAACTGATACGATCCTAGTTGCGTAGGATGCGTAGCACGTACCTTTTGATCTTTGTTCAAGACTGGATTTCAATCTGCGCAAATAATATGACTCTCTTGATGTTTAAATCTCCTAACAGCTAGGCGTTAAGCAATCTAAACCAAGCAATCGAGGATCTTGAGTAGAATCCTTAAATCTAGACTTCGGTATGAGAATCAATCTAAGGCAAACGACACAATGATGCAATATTCGGGTTTTACTTGAAACAGACTCGAGAATTGCAAGACTCAAGAAGGAACAAGTGCTCACGGATGAACAATGGGCATAAGTTGCAAGAAAAAATTATTCTGATTATCAAAATTAAGCCAAGTCGGCTAGAAGGAGAAAATACTCCTTATATAGTCTTTATAACAAAACCCTAAGTATTTTAAAGTCCCTTCCTTAAATTACTTCTAATCAGCTATTTAAACTAATTAAAAATAATAATTAATTAAATACCCAAATAAATCCATAAATAGAAAAGTCAGCCAAATAAAAGAAAGTCAAAGGTTTCTTTTACTTTGGCGCAAAACTGGGCAGCACGGACGTAATTACGTCAGGAAGGCGACGTAATTACGTCGGGAGCGAAGTGGACCTTGTTTACCCCTTCTGTTTGGGACATAATTACGTCATGGGGCTGACGTAATTACGCCGGCATCGAGGCTGGCGGCTCGCGTCCTTCTGTTTGTGGCGTAATTACACCGGGATGATATCCCCCTGATCACATCGATCCAAAAGGCCGGTGAAGATCCGGCTACCGGTAGGATCACCATCACTTGGCGTGATGGTAAGGAGATTAACCATGCGCGGGACTCTATCTCGCAATGCTGCTCCCTCCATTGCATCCTCGCGCTTCAGCTCTGTGTGAAGGAGCATAGACAACTGATCTTGAAGCTTTTTGGCTCGTGCTCGAGTCACTGGTCCTGAAGGTGGCAAAGGAACAGTGGAGATGCGTGGGATCGCATCGGGAAAGACTTGTTGGGGTGTTGCTTGAAGGGGATGAGGGTCTGCTCCTCTGATCTGACCTCCGTTGTGGATGCCCTGAGGGAGATCTCGGTGGTGCCAGGGAGGACGACGTTGGGTCCCATGCTTGACCGCCGGCCGCCGCCTCTTTATTTTCATGCTTTCTATGTACGCGCTCAGGCACTTAGGCCGTAAATAAATAAATAAAATATCCTTTTGGTTATTCTCCTTTGCTGTCTTCCACCTTTGATATCGTGTGACCTGTCGTGCTAGTTGAATGCGGTTGTTAGCCCAACCGAAAATGAGTCTTTTGCGAGACATAGTATTGTGGTGCTTGTGCTCGTTTTCTGAGAGTTGATAATAAATGTTTTGCTCAACCGTTTCTCATACTTGACTTTTTGCCGTATTCCTAGTGATGGGTGATTGGGCGGTTTTTCGGTGCCCTTTGATTGGCGCGATTTTCTAGCAAGCGTGGATCAGATTCTGTAATTATGATTATTCTTCTCCAGGTGCATTAATTGTCTTCAAAGGGCATACGAAAAGGCCGGAGTATCTTTTGCCACGGCTATTTAATGGGATTTCCCTTTCTTTTTCCCGTTCATCTTCTTCTTCTCATTTCTCTGCCCAGATTGCTTATAATCTCATGGCCGACTCGCATTCTATGGAGATTGCCGAACGCGACCCTCCACCGACTCCTCCAACTTCTCCAAATTCTGATGATCCTCCCTCTCCTCCTCGTCTAAAGAGACGACTCCCTCGACACAAAGGTCGTAAAGGGTCGAAGAAAAAGGTTTCTAAAATGGTTAACGCGTCTTCTGATTTCTATGTGCCCCCTGTACGAAAAGACGATGAACTGTTTCCCCATATTAGTCACTTTTTGGAAAAAGATTCCGCAGCACCGTTGGCTCTGAGGAAATGGCTGCTACCGCTAAGGAAGAGTCGAGCTCGTCAGGGTAGTTCGAGGAAAGAGGGTTGAGGAGCCCTTCCCTTTTGTTAACGAAGAGTGGCCGTCCTCGGATGGGGATGACTTCTACTGGCCCTCTTACTGGCTTGATGAGGATTGAGTTCGCGCGTTATGTTTCTTTGTAGATGCCGTATGGCCTTTGACGAATAAAATAATGTTCTCTATTTTCTTTCTTTTGTTACTGTGTCCTCTCGTTAGCTCTTTGGCCTTGCTGATGGTTAACGCAAATGCGTTAGCCATTCCGAAGTAACCGTTCTGCGATTGTTTTGACTTGGTCAAAATTAACCATCCCGAGTAACTGCTTGATTTTAAATCCTTCTTTAATATGATTCCATGTGGCCAACTTTCTTTTACACGCGTCCTCGTACGACTGGTGGTTCAGTTAATGCGGTGGCACTTAGTCCTTTAAGAAGGGACCATTTTCTCTTTCTTGCTCTTTTTGCCCTCGTTTCAAATTTTCTCTCTTCTCTTCTTTCTGTTTTTTCCCGAAGAACTTCTTGCTCGTCCGCTATCTTCCGCCGGCTCGCCTGTGAATCTTTCCTTTCAAGGTACTCCACTTCATCTTTTCAGATTTTCTGTTCGTTGGTTTATTATGCATAGGGCTAGGACTACTGGGGTTTTTCAGGGACCTTTAGATCCAGAAATCGAACGAACACCCAGTATTTTTTCATGTGAGATGATTTTGAGGGCTGAATTAGAGAGTCACGGTATCACTTTTCCCCCTGGATATGTCCCTATCGTTCCCGAGGGTGATATACGGCTTCATGATCCATTATGGGGAAACTATAGACTGGTCTATTTTAAAATGTTCCTTTATGGCTTTCGTTTCCCAATCCATACTTCACTAGGAAAACTATTGCGCGAGCATAACCTCAATCCTGCCCAGATAACCCCTTCTTGTTGGTGTGGGATTTATGCCTTTCTTCGCGCTTGCGAGATGAAGTGTATTTTTACTCCGTCTGTCAATTTAATTTGCAAATTCTTTAGCATGAACTGTCGCAATTGTTTAATCTATATCACCCCGAGGTGGAATGACGCGTTCGTGCAGTCGTTCTGGCAGAGGTTTCGTGGCTTTGAGGAGGCTGTGGCTGACTGGAAGAGCAGTTTCTTCATTCTTGAGCTACCTTCCCGTTTATGGCACCTAGGCTTTAATCGAGAACTTATCGGTGCCGTCTGGGTAAACCTAGTGGTGTTATCCAGAACCGAGTTGGATCAGGCTAACGCCTTGCTAGATATAGATACGTCTTACCATATCCGGGAGTTCGCTTTGTACAGGCTCCTAGCCGAGTGCGTTATGGGTGAGTTTGTCTTTCTTCGCATTTTCTCCTTGACTTATTTACTGCTCTAACATGTTTCCTCGACAGGAGACGCTGATGGCCAGTCGTCCGGAGGGGCTAACGCTCCCTTGAACGTGGTGCCGCTCCAAACGCTACCAGCCTCTCCCCCCTCCGGGGGCTCCAGCCATCGAAGTACTCCACCAAAGAGGGGAAGGACTAAGACAACCGCAAGGGGAGGGCGTGGCATCTCTGCTCGATCCTCTCATTTTCTTGAGAATTGGCTACCGGTTTGGCAGGGAGGGATAAATCTAGGTCGGCCCATGACTAGAATAACTGACAGCGACAACGAGGATACGGATATCGAAGCAGACCTTCATCATGCTTCCTTATCTCAACGAAAGAAACTTAGAATAGATGGGCAGGCTACCGGGGTTTCTTCTGACAACGTTGGTGTAGTACCTACCATGATACCTAACGTTTCTACTATGGTGAGTACTTCTCAAATGGTGAAAGTTGCCGTAGCGCCAGCTGTCGTTCTTCCTACCGCTACTGAAATTCCATTAGTGGCAGATTTCACCCCGCCAGTTAACGCCCCTGATTCTCCAATTTCTTGCTGTATTCCAGATGTGACAATAACGACTTCTTACGTGAGTCCAGTTCCTGATCTGTCGCCCAAGGTTCCTCAATGGTTATTTTTTACTTCTATTTCTGAAGTAGGTGCTGGAGATTCTTCTCCGAGCTTGATGGTCAATCTCTCTCCTCAAGGTCCTAAGGGGATCCCATCCTATCGCCTAGATTTGACAGGGCTTGGAATCAACAGTCTTCGGGCTGCAGGGGTGCCAAACCTTTTCTCAGGAGACGAATTAACGCCGCCCTTAATAGGAAAGATGATGAGCTCTTCCCAAGAGAGAGAAAAGTTTTTGCAACTTTTTGAGAGGGCTCGATACACACGCATTATGAATGATTCTTTAGATGCCTTCCGCTTTCTGGACTATGCAGTCGAGGCTTATGACAACCAACTGCGGGATTTTTCTCGTGCTATGTGCGCTCAGAAAGTGCAGCTTGATCGGGCATTAGGTCAAGTGAAGTTGTTAACGCGTCTTCAAGACGAATCACAAAAAGTGCTGAGCAGAGAGAGATCCAAAGGAAAAGCAAAAATTGAGGTTTTGGAGGCTGAATTAGCGACATAAATGAAAAACAACTTTCTCCTTCACGAAGAAATGTTGGCTCGAGACGAGGAGCTTGCTAGGGTTCAGCTAAGGATGGAGTGGTGGAAGAAGAAGGTCATGGAGGCCTTCAATTCTGGATTTGCAGTCTACTACGAAGGTGATTCCTTTGATCCGGCTAAGATTGCTGACTACACCTCTGCTAAGATGAATAAGATTGAAGGGAACAAAGGAAGCTCATTTTCTCTAGGGGAAAAGGATACAGGTGACGATGATGGCGGTAGCGCGCATCGATCCCCCCTATCGGACGACTCGTATGCCGCCAAGGACTTATAAATCTCTGCTCTAAGTTTGATTTCATTTTCATTTATTCTTCAGGAAATTGTACCGTAGGGCCATTAAACACTGTTCATCTTGTAATAGTGCAGACACTACGATACCTTTATCGTTTCTTTTCTCCAATCTTGAGTTTTGATGTATTTTATTGTTAACGCCTTATCGCGCCTTCCTAGCACTTTCTCATTATCATAACATTTCTTGAGACTACGTGTCAGAGCTGGTGCTACTTTTCAGAGCATTAAATGCTGCAGACCTCCCCATTAATGCGATCAAAGGGATCATGATGAGAGAAGACACGTGTCTTTCTTCTAATGAGGCGTTTGAGGCAAGCACCTCCTAAGGAGTAGTAAGGACTGAAGCGTCTCACCATTTTCAAAAGTTACATCTCTCGTGCGTGTCGTGTCTCTTTAACAAGCCATTTTGCCATGTGTTGATTGCCCACTGGTCGCGTCTTTTGACCTCTTTAGGGTTATTTATAATGTTCTCCCCGCCTCCTCTTTTCTTTTTTATCTCTTTTTCCACTCATCATTTCTTTTGAAAAATAACTTGCGTCGTTCTTTCTTCTGCATTTTGGAATTCCTGGTGTTTCTTTGGCGAAGGTACACGTACCTCTTCCTTCTTACTCTTTTCTTTTTCGTTTAACTATGGCAAAAACTCGTCGTTCTAAAAAATCTGTTGAGGAAGAAAAGATTGAAAACACCCCCACTTCTCTTTACACCTTACCCATGGTTCATCGCGGGTTAGCCGAGTTCAATGCTCGATTTCCTGTTGGCTACTCGGTTCGAGTTGCTTCTGAGTCACTTCGCCTTAACAGCGAACTGCCTGATAATAGTAAGATATTGTATGCCAAATTATTCAATTACGGGTTTCGGCTTCCTCTTGATCCGCTGGTGAAACAGTTGTTAATCGAATTTGACTTGAACCCGGCCCAACTGAGTCCTAACGCGTTTTGCGTTGTCTATGCTTTTCTGGCGTTATGCCAATTTAAAGAAATTGAGTCCCCTTCTATCGTATTACTTTAAGATCTTTTCCAGCTGTACTCCCATAAAGGGGTAATAGCGATAGCACTCCGTTATGAGGAAGATTCACTAAAACCCTTTACTTGGAAACTCATGAATCTCGAGTCTTCTATTGCCGGCTGGAAAGAAGGATTTTTTATTGTTGACCTACCTGATCCCTTGTGGAGGACCGGTTTTAACCATGAGATAAAAGATGGGGCTTGGGGCAGTAGAAAATCGCTTTCTTCTCCGGAGGATGGCTGGCTATAGAAGCTGCTTCAACTGGAATTTAGTGTCGACACCCGTAAGGTGGCTAACGGGGTGGATGTTGAGAAGTGCAAAGTTAGTGAGTATTTGTCCCACTTTCTTTACGTTTCTGAGAAGTACTAACACTGAAGTTTTTTCATGGATGCGCAGTGCCTCCGCCTGGTTGGGAGCCTGAATATATTAGGAGGAAAAAGAGAAGAGAACAAAAGAAAAGAGAGAAGGCTGCTGCTGCTACTGCCGCTGCGATACCTTCTGAAGGAGGGGCCACTACCGTTACTTTGGTCCCACTGCCCTCTCAAAAGGCCGCTGTTACCCTTGACACTGCTCAGGCGTCATCTTCGCGAGTACGTGTGGTTAGAAGTAAAAAGAGAAGCAGAAACACAAGCGGTACACATTCTGTTCTCTCTCCTCAGAAGTTACTGCCACCGATTCGATTCCTACAGGAATTCCTCCAGTTTCTTCTAGTTTCTTCGTCCGCTCAGGTATTTTTAGCCGTTGCCCCTATCGCTTTATTTTGTTCCCTTATCGTCCTCTTATTGCGTTTTTGTTCTTTTAGGAAACCAGTACTGCTTCCACTCATTCCCTTCCTGACGAGAATATATCTTTTGTGAATTATCTCGCGAGCCGTCAGAAGAAAGCTCGTCTTGCCTTTCAGAGCAGCCCGGCTGGTCTGACATCTTTTGGCGTTAATCCTTCTCCGAAAGTTTCTGTGGAAGGTGATGTGCCTCGTGAATCGTCCCGAGGTGCTAACCTTAATGGTGATCTTCAGGTCTTTGCTGAGTCTTCTCCGCTTCATTCCTCCTCTGCCGCTATGGGCTTCCATTCAGATGTGATGGGCCCCGATTTTGATGCATTTACCGGGACTGGGTGTTTTGGGCTTGACATGGGAGGTTCCACTAACCATCCTCCTTCTCCACCTACCCTGTCTTTTGTTCCTATGTCACCTCCTCCCACTAAAAGGGGTAACACTGTTTTCGATTTGGTAGTTGGTATGAGCACGTATACCTCTTCCGGGCCTGTCACTCATCAAGTTAACTTATGCGCCCTTAGGGAGGAAGCTTTCCAAATTTCAGAGACTGAAGGTGACGATGCTGCCCTTGCATCTGCATCTCTTTTGGCAGCTCGTGTGATGTCACATCGAGGGGAAAGAGATATATTTTTGGCCAAGAGTCATCAGGAGCACATAAATCTCATTCGTTCTTGGTTATTTTCTTCGTTTTGTCACCTTCATTATTTGGATGAGGATAACGCGAGGATAGTAGCAGAGAGACAAAGAGAGATAGATAGGCTGGCGAATGAGCGTCAGGGACTTCTGGATGCCGTGGCCACTGCCAAGTAGGAAGCAGAGGCCGCTAGACTTGCCTTGGAGGATGAGAAACAGAACGAAATTGTTCTAAATACACGCCTTTCTGAAGCAGAGGCTAGGCTAGAGGTGGAAAGGCGAAGAAATGCTGAGTTGTCTGCCGAGCTCAATCTTTCCGCCGATAAATACCGTTGGTATCTGCGAGAGGGAGCGGGACTTATGACAGATGCTTTCATGCAGCATCATGGAGTAGATGCCCTTCAAATTGACGTGCTTACTCGGTACTATGAGGATAAGTCCCCGTATGTGACTGACGAGAGTTTCCATAAGGAGAAGGCTGCCGACCAGGAAAGGAACAATTCGGTAGCTCCTTCATAAGTGACATGTTTCAATCTTTTCTTTTTGGTGTTAGCACACTTTTGCCTATCCTTTGAGGATACTTGTAATACCGACAATGTCGGATTTGCCTTAAACAGTTGTTGCTTTTTTTTATTCGGAATTTCATTTATGAATCCTATTCCGCGATGTTTCTGTTATAGTACAGTTAGTAAGCATTGTTAAAATCGGAATGGTATAATCATCATACCTCGTGTGGTAAGTTAACCGTGGTGTTAGTAATGTAGCTTCATGGTAACACATCGCACATGGATTGTTAAGGTATTTCCGCTCTTGGAGATATGCGAATTCCGTAAGATAATACCCCTTCGGAGGCCTGTCGCTGAGGAGATTATTCTGGCGGACAAGTCCTTATGCTGTCCATAGCTTTGCCACAACGGATAATTATCACAATGAACGGGCTTCTTTCACAAACCATGATAATTTGGTTTCTGAGATAGGATTCTCTGTAACATCTTTCTTCGTGTTTCTCTTTACCGAGAACTAGGAAATAATTTTCGCATGTCATATAGCTGACGCTGCTTCATCATCTTCCCTTTGGTGATGTCTCGAAAGATAAACTAACGCCATTTCTGTTGCATTGTGTAAGGGGTAGGTTGATGCCGCCCTTTGTTGTGAGGGGGATCACTTAGCTCTACTAAATCTGGTCTTGCCAGGGCATTACTTTTGCAATAGAGATATCTTTCCAGCTCTACTTCGCCGAGTATTTATCGTCCGGTTACTGGCTGGGGTATCCCTTGTTATTTCAAATGTCCACGGTCGGCCTGGAGCGTGCCTCGTCGTAGTGAGCCGTCTGATCAGGACCGGCCATCACAAGGATAGGATTTTCACTTCCAGGCGTTGAAACCTCGCATCTCTGGAGCGTGCCTCGTCTTAGTGAGCTGTCTGTGTTAGCACAGTCATCACAAGGATAGGATTTTCACTTCCAGGATGGAGTTACTACCTCCCTGAGGCGTGCCTCGTCTTAGTGATCCGTCTGCGTGAGCATGGTTGTCACAAGGATATGATTTTCACTCCCAGGGATGCCGGGGCGTGCCTCATCTTAGTGGGCCGTCTGTGTTAGCACGGTTGCCACAAGGATAGGATTTTCACTCCCGGGGGTGTCGGGGCGTGCCTCGTCTTAGTGGGCCGTCTATGTTAGCACGGTTGCCACAAGGATAGGATTTTCACTCCCGACACTAAAATTTATGCCAGGGCGTGCCTCGTCTTAGTGAGTCATCTAATTAGGATCGACCATCACAAGGATAGGATTTTCACTCCTGGCATTCTTCGTTATCTGCATGCTATCAGTCAAAGAATGCACGGGAAATATTCTTGATTCATTCGTCAGAGCATGCTAATATTACCAAATAGAGGGAAAATCAGCTTCTAGCATGAAATAATTTCAAGCGAGCTATGTTCCAAGAATTTTGTAAGGGGGTACCATCATGTGTTTCCAAATGATATGCTCCCTTTCCGATAACACGAGTAACACGATACGGGCCGTCCCAGTTCGGACTGAGCTTCCCCATGCGTTGTCCAGCCGCTCGTTTGTCCCTGAGCACTAAATCTGCTATTTTGAGCAGTCGTTCTTTGACTTGTCTGTTATGATATCGTGCCATTTTTCTCTTGTAATGTAGAGTTTTCAAAAGAGTTTCCTCTTGCAACTCTGGTAACGCATCGAGGTTAGTGCGTAACCTTTCTTCATTTATTTCCTCTTTGAAATATGCCACCCTTAGAGTTAAGGTGCCAATTTCTACTGGCGTAACGACCTCTGTGCGGAAAGCTAACGCGAAAGAGGTTTCTCCTGTGCTGGTTTTGATGGTCATACGATAGGCCTACATCACATAAGGTAGTTCGTTTGCCCATTTCTTTTTAGAACCTTCTAGGTTCTTTTTGATGCCGCTGAGAATACTGCGATTGGTCACTTCCGCCTGACCATTAGTCTGTGGATGTGCTACGGAAGAGAACCTCTGTTCAATCTGAAATTCCGCGCACTGATCTTTAAAAAATTTACTCGTGAATTGTGTTCCGTTATCGCTGACTAATATGCGGGGTACCCCGAATCGCATTATGATTTGATGTTTGAAGAAACGCCAGATTTTTTCCGTAGTGATGTTAGCTACCGCTTCTGCTTCTACCCATTTCGTGAAGTAGTCCACTGCCATGACCATAAATTTTAGCTGAGATCTGGATTTTGGAAAAGGGCCTAAAATGTCAATTCCCCATTTAGCAAACAGGCAAGGAGTGACTATCTCAGAGATTTCCACGGCAGGTTTCCGGGGGATTTTAGCAAATTCTTGATATTTCTGACAGGTTCGTATGAAGGTATGGCAGTCCCTACGAATGGTGGGCCAATAGAATCCCGACCGGAAAACTTGTGCGGTCATAGTATCGCCAGACACGTGCATGCCGCATATTCCTTCGTGGATTTCTCGCAAAGTGCGGAAGCCTTCCTGCTCTGTTATGCACTTTGCGGCTGGATGAGAGAAGCATCTCCGAATCAGTTCCCCGTTGTAGTATGTGCATCGTGCCGCTTATTACAAGACTTTTCTCTTTTTAGCGTTATCTGCTGGCAACTCGTCGTGCTTTAAATATTTTATTACGGGGATTCTCCAATCGTTTTTGACTTCTTCAACGCAAAGCGATACTTGTTCTTCCATGAAAGAAGGTACATATATCTCTCCATAGTACACGTCCTTAGGTATGGAGGCTTCCAGGTTGGCTGCCATTTTGGCAAGATTGTCAGCCTCAGCATTATCCTCTCGAGGGATATGCTTAAAGCTGACTTGCATGCCCTTTTTCTGTATTTCTATCAACTCACGTTTCACTTTAGACAGGTATTGAATCATGATGGGTTCTCTGGCTTGAGAGTTTCCCAAGACTTGGTCTATTATCAATTTGGAATCTCCACATATCTTCAGTTGCAAATCGCACGTCATTTCGGTATCGTGTGTGGCTCCGGCAGAGAAACTCCTACCTATTCTGAGTCCAGCTAGTAACGCCTCGTATTCTGCCGCATTATTGGAAAATGGTTGTAAAATTCTGATAGCGTACCGTATTTGTATGTCATTTGGCCCAGTCATAAAGATTCCTTCTCCAGCTAACTCTTGATTTTTGGCCTCATCCACATGGATAACCCACAAGTCTGTGTATATTTCCGGGAACGGAAGGTCCATGTCATTTGTTTCCTCTTCCGGTAAGTCCGACAATGGATCTTGTGTGAATGTGCATTCTGCTATGAAATCTGCTAGCTCTTGAGCTTTTATGGACGGTCTGGCCTTATACTATAATCCGTATTATTCCAGTTCAATTGCCCAGATTAGCATCCTTCCTGAAGACTCGAGTTTTCAGAAAATCTTTCTCAAAGGTTGATCTGTAAGTACTATGATAGGGTGGGCTTGGAAGTACCGATCCATCTTCCGTGTTGCCTGTACTAGTGCAAACGCTATTTTCTCAATGCGAGTGTACCGTAACTCGGCGTCTTTCAGTACATGGCTGACGAAGAATACGGGGCGATGAACATGCCTATCGCTTCGCACGAGGACATCGCTGACCACCTCGTTAGTGACGCCTAGATACAAATATAAGGTATCACCTGGCTCGGGTCTTGTCAGTACCAGATTAGATGAAAGGTAGGCTTTTACGCCAGCAAATGCTTCCTGACATTCTTCTGTCCATCCAAAAGGGGCTTTCTTACTAATAACCTTGAAGAAAGGTAAATATCTTTCACCTTGCTTAGAAATAAACCATCCTAGAGTGATGATGCACCCTGTGAGCTTCTGCACTTCTTTGACGGTTTGAGGAGATATCATATCCTAGATAGCCTTCACTTTCGAACATATCCTAGATATTCTGACTGACCATGTAGCCTAAGAATTTTCCCGTTTGGAACGCAAACATGCATTTACGGGGGTTCAGCTTCATCTTGTATTCTTTCATCACACTGAAGACTTCTTCCAAGTCAGCTAAGTGGTCATTGAAGTTTCAACTTTTGATTAATATATCATCCACGTACGCCTCTACATTCTTTCCAACCTGCCTCTCAAAGACTTTGTTTGCCATGCGCTGGAAGGTCTCCCCAGCATTTTTCAATCCAAACGGCATTGTCGTATATCAATAAGTAGCCTTCAGAGTGATGAAGGCAGTCTTTTCTTCATCTTTAACGGCCATGGGGATTTAGTGATATCCAGAATTGACATCTAATGAGCTCAGGTAGACATACCCAGCAGTTTGATCGACCAATTGATCGATTCGGGGAAGGGGGTAGCAATCTTTGGGACAGGCGTCATTCAGGTCGGTAAAATCAATACACATACGCCAATCTCCGTTAGGTTTTGAAACTAGGACGGGGTTAGCCAACCATGTCGGGTACTGTACTTCTCGGATGAAACCGACATCCATGAGTTTCAATATTTCTTTCTCAATGGCTAGCATTTTTTCTGCAGAGAAGGCTCGCCGTTTTTGCTGAACGGGCTTAGCGTTAGGGTTGACGTTTAGTCGATGTTCCGCAATTTCTCGCGAAATTCCAGGCATATCCGCAGACTTCCACGTGAATTCTCCCTTGCACTTGTTTAATAATCAAGCTAACTGTGCGCTCTCCTCTGGGATCAACTTTTTGCTGACTAGGAAGTTCGCTTCCTTGACTCCGCTAACGGGAACTGGTACCATCTTGTCTACCGGTTGGGTGCGTTTTTCCTCTTTTTCTTCGAAGGGATCATCTGCTACGCATACGTAACAGTCACAACTTTTCTGGGTCATGAGCAAATAACATCCGACGGCTAGCTTCTGGTCGCCTTTAATCGAGACTACTCCATCCCAGGAGGGATATTTCATCTTTAAGTGCTTTTGAGATATTGAGGGATATTTCATCTTTAAGTGCTTTTGAGATATTACTGCCCCGAAGCGGTTGAGGAACGACTGCCTAAGTATAGCGTTATAGGGCAGTGTTAGGTCTACAACCAAGAATAATAACTCCTCCGACCGTTTGGACATATCCTCTCTGAAGTATACTGGTAGCGATGTGACTCCCGTCACGGGGATTGGGACCCCATCTACTCCGATTATTGGTTTTTTGCAAGGCGTTAACTCGCTGCCAGGACGCTTCATGAGATTATACGCCTCTAGTGAGAACAAGTTTACCGCGCTTCCGTTATCAATAAGGGTTCTCCTAACTCCATGATTGCCAATGACGGGTGTAACCACTAACGCGTCGTTGTGTGGGAAAATAACTCCTTTCTCATCTTCCTCCAAGAAGGATAATACCATCCGGTCCAAAGCACTTATCGCTTCAATTTTTACCAACGTGCTCTATCGTTTACGCTTCTCTCCCGGGCTGGGCGTTAGCTGCACGGATTCATCAAGATACGACGTTCCACCCGCGATAATATTGATCATGGGAACGTCGTCGTCATGAACTGTTAATGTCTCTCTCATTCTCCCACCAGGGATATCATTGTTTCCCAGGGGATGCGGGGGTGCTTCTTTGCTGTCCGGCATTTTACCTGCCGAGTTGCTTCTGGCTTCTTCCCTCATTTTAGTGGCGAACTCTCCGAGGTAGCCTTCTTCAACCAAACGCTCTATCGCTAACTTTAATTCTCTGCATACATCTGTAGAGTGCCATTTGACTTTGTGGAACTTACAAAAGGCATTTTCCCTTCCTCCCATGGTTACTCCCGGTTTCACAGGAGTCGGATAACGGATGGGTAGCTTCTGTTGCTGGACGATCGCTAAAATTTCTGCTCTCGGAAGTATGAGGGAAGGAAGGTCAGGGTCGTATATTCGGCCCTTTGGTGGATCCGCCTGTCTTCTGGTAGGAGAATTGCTAGGTCTCCCTTTTGAAAAATTGCCCCTCTGCCGATTTGAGGCCTTAGGGATGTGATCTTTTCGCTAGCCATAGTCATCGCTTGGGCGGGTATCTGGAGTCGCGTTGGTATGAGCGTTAGGAGTGGGATGTGTATCTTGGGGCATGTTCTGAATTCTCTCTTTATTTTCCTCCTCCTCCATCCTCGCATAATTATGAGCTTTCAGTCTTAGCGCGTCTAAAGTCGGTGGGGGGTCCACCATTAATGTGTCTCGTAACTTCCCATAACAACAATTGCGCTTTAAGGCTTCCATAGCGAAATCGATGGTAACACTTGGTGTTAATGACATCTCAAGATCAAAGTGGCCCAGGAAATCCTTCAAGGATTCCTGCGATTTTTGATGGATATCGAATAATGTTGCCGCAGATTTCTTGATAGGGACAACCGTGCTAAATCAGCTCCGAAACTTAATTTCCAACTGAGAAAAACTATCAATAGACCCTGCTGAGAGTCCCTCAAACCAAAGACGCGCTACACCCGACAGTGTCATGACAAAGATCTGACATAACGCCGCGTCATTATGGGTTAATTGTACAAAATTTTTCACCTTATTGAGGTGGGAGATAGGATCTTTTGTGCCATCATACGATTTTGCAGGAAGTTTTACGTGTCGGCTGACCTTGTGATATCTTATGCAGTAACTGAATGGGTGACCAGCGTTATCATCGGGAATCCCACGAGGTCGACGGGGAGGAGAGACTTCTCTATGGTGCCTTTGGTCTCGTGGGTCATACTCGCGATGCCACTTGGGAGACCGACTGCGACTCCTGGGTGTTCGTGTTCGATGTCTTCTACTACTCGACCTCTCACTGTGTCTAGGAGATGGGTCTTTGAACGTCTCGTCTCGCCTGTCATCCCAATGATCTCTGTACTTGTCATGCCCTCGTTCCCCTTCGGAAATAGGGATTTCTCTCGTGTACTGCCCAGAAGGTTCGACGTGTCTATGCACGAGTTATATGAAACTGATAGGGATCGATGTCGCAGGTAAGGTTAACGGAATACCCCTAGATTGCCGAGGCGACAACGGTCGATCGGTGACAATAGGAGGAGTAAAAACTATCTGAGAAGGTACGCTAGGTCCTGAAATATGGGGCGTGAATCCCGCAGCTAACTCAGTCAGGTGATCTAGCTGAGCACGAAGAGCTGATATTGAATTTACGAGAGGATTGCCTGCACTATCCGTCACGAACCCCCTTGCAAGGGGAGTGGGGATAACTAGGTCCTGCTATTTGAGAGGAGGAACTATACATCTGGGAAATGGGTGTTCCCGCTATTTGTCCAAAGGAGAGATCTGACGTTCCTTGGGGAATTTCCTGCGTCATGGTAGAAACGTCAGAAGTGGCAAAAGGAAAAAGCGCCCTACGGGTAGCGAAAGGAAGACTGGAAGATTGGGACGGTGTAACATCTGAATCTAAAGCCATGATTCCTCGATCTTCAAGAAATACAGAGCTTGGCTATTAAGGACACTCACTTAATAGAACCAAAGCTCTCAATGAAAGCACCAATTTGATAAGATTCGGATTTCTGCTGAAGGGCAGGTGTGGAAGAGGACTTCCTGGGTTCACTGTTCACTGCCGTCCGATGTTCACGGTTCACTGATCACTGTTCAGGGGGGCCTCGGTGTGAACACTCCGATGCTTAAGTCAGTAAAGGTAGTGAAAATAGCAGAGCTTTGGCCAGCGATCTTAGGCTTACCTTCTTCCCTGATCATGGGAGTATTTATAGGCGGAATATTGAGTATTTTCTAGGAGAATCACGTTATTCAGGAGTGATAACGGATCTGACAGGTGGCGAAAGTTCCCGTTAGTGAAGTATGCTATCGTTGCGTTATACCTGGGGGTGGGCGTTATCTAGGCGAGATAACGCCCACGTTCCTCAAGAGAGGCCATGCCTTGCCTGGGATGGGATAACGTCGTGCATGTGGCTAGATAATCGTGTGAGACCCCCCCATGCTGATGTCGACCATCCCAGCACTCATCGTATTGCGAGAGGCGATAACCTCGAGGTTGTCCGCCTGGTGGGGACAATAGCCTTTCATCCCTTATTGTGAGATGTAAGGATGAAAATGCCCCTAACGTTACGTCTATTGTTATCAGAAAATATTAACTAAAATTGACTAATTAAAATAAGATTAAAACTAAAAAGAAAACAAGGAAAAAGTTCTGGAATTAAACAAAAGACAAAAAGGAGAAAGGATAGAGTGGGACGGCATGTGGAATGCCTCCCGTCATGGTCTCGTTTAACGTCGAGGCCTAGATGTGAAACTAGCTGTTTAGGGCACGACGGGTGGGTTGGCCACCGCCATCTCCTCTAACATGAAGGGTTTGAATCCTTTATAAAATGTCTTTAACCTGTGGCCATTCACTTTAAAAATAGTGCCTGTGTCCGGGTTCTGGATTTCAAGGGCTCCATGATCAAAAATTTCTTTGATTATAAAGGGTCCTGACCACTTAGATTTCAGCTTTCCTACAAAAAGGCGAAGATGAGAGTTGTACAATAATACTTTCTGTCCAACAGTAAAAGATTTAGGAAGAAGTTGCTTATCGTGATGGGATTTTGTCTTGCCCTTATAGATCAAAGCATTTTCGTAGGCATCGTCCCTCAATTCTTCTAATTCCTGAATATGTAGGCTGCGGTGCTGACCGGCATGCCCAAGATCCATGTTGACTTTACGAATAGCCCAGAAAGCCTTGTGTTCTATCTCAACTGGTAGGTGGCATGGTTTCCCATAAATAAGTCTGTAGGGTGTCATCCCTATCGAGGTCTTGAATGCAGTACGATAGGTCCAAAGGGCGTCGTCGAGCTTCAAACTCCAATCTTTGCGAGATTGGTTGACCATTTTCTCGAGTATAGACTTGATCTCACGGTTGGAAACTTTAGCTTGACCATTTGTTTAGGGATGATAAGCTATAGAAACTTGATGATGGACCCCTATAAATGAGGCTAAGTCCTTCAATTTATAGGAAAATTATTTACAAGAGGAAAATACTAAAAACACCTTTGGACAAAGGGTTTCCTTCTTTGGAGCCCGCAACCTTGAGCGTGGGCTAGAGGATAGGCACTGATGGGCCTCGGGTACGCTGGTCATGGGTCGTGGGTGCGGACGCGAGGGCTCACGCTGGTTGGTCGTTGCCCTGGCCGGGTGCACGCACGCTGGCAGAGCAGGGCACGAGCGTGGGTGGGCAAGGTTAGGCTCGGGCGTGCGCTGGCAAGGCTGGGCTTGGGAGCACGCTGGTAAGGGTGGGCATGGGTGTGCGCGGGCACGGGAGTGCGATGGCAAGGCCGGGGAACACGTGGGCGTGCTATAGTTAGGCGGGGCATGGGCCCGCGAGGGCAAGATGAGGCTCGAGCCTACGAGGGCAAGACGAGGCTCGAGCCTACGAGGGCAAGACGAGGCTCAAACCTGTGAGGGTAAGACGGGGCGCGGGCCTGCGAGGGCAGGAGGGACGTGCGAGGGTACGGGCGCAGGTGAGCAATGGTAAGGACGAAGGCCGAGGTGAGGGCGATGGCTTGCGAGGGCCCGGGTGAGGCCTGGACGTGGACGCACTGAGGCCCCAATGGGTCGTCGCCTCATGAATATCCCTCTAGACCTTAGGCGCCGATAGGGGCCTAGCGACTAAGGTCGAGCTTCTCGTAGGGCCTCGAAGGTAGTCTTCTGTGCTCGTATCACTTCTCCTTGTCATTATTTCAACTGTTTGCCCCCAGTTTATGAGTCTTATTGCACCTTGCATTCTTTGAAAGAGATCTGTCCGCTCTTGATCAGGCGATCAACCTTTCCTCTAAGAGTAGAGCAGTTTTCTACGATGTGGCCATGTGCTACCGCATGGTACTCACATCTAGCGTTATTATCATACCACTTCAGGTAAGGAAGTAGTTGAGGTTGGGCTGGGCTCGACACAATCTGTCCGGCTGCAAGTAGATGCTTATAAATTTCCCCTACAGAAAGAGGGAAAGGTGGCACTGGTTCCCGGTTCCCGTGATTATTTTGGTTTCTCGGTTGACTTGATGGGTCAAATGGTCTACGTCGTGTGTGCTGCGGCATATGCGGTGGAGAAGGTCATTTGTAGCTAAGCCGACAGGAGACCGGGCTAACGTCTTCTTTATCAGGGAGTGCGCTTTGAGGTGTTGTTTCTGCTTCAGAACCACAAATCGCTTCCCAACTTGGTTTTCTGTTCGATCATCATGTCAGAAGGGCTACCATAAGAGAGATGCAGCTAAATCTGATGCCCCCATGAGGCTGGAATCTTGGCGGTTTAGGCCTTATGAGTTGAATGGAATGACCCCCGAGATGAGATTCTGAGCGGATGATGAAATGGCCTTGAGGCGAGAGGGAATACTGAGATTCTGGGCAGGTCTCCTTCTTATCGAGATCTAGCACGGGCCTAGTCAGAGGAGGCCCAATAGATGTATCACCTTGTCTGGTGATGCCAACTTCAAAGGTCGGGACAACCGACATGATGAACTGAAGGGGATTTGGATTAAGGCAAAAAGGTTGCCATGAACCAGGAGATGATGAGGGCATGGAAGTAACAGCGACCGCAGATAAAGCAGATGGCTCCCCCATTTAAGCAAAACAGGGGTAAAAATCGGGCGAAAAATCAATCGTTGCCTCTTCCCGTTCTTTTTCAGCTTGTTCAACCCTTGTCACAGCAACCCGAACTTGCTCTTCCAATTCAGTTATCTTTGCTTTCAATGCCTCCTCCGTTCTACCATGCTCTGTCATCTTTCGTGTTTGTCGTCTAGTCGTGTGGATCTTGCGAGGAATAGTTTGCCCCCCTTTTTTTTTTGGAGCAATGTTTCCCTGAAAAATAAACGAGTGAAATAATTATAAGTTCTAGTAGTGATTTAATTATGTATGCAAAATGTCATCCCGAAGTCTCCACGCTGCAAGAGAAAGAGAGGGGTAAGTACGATAACAACAATAATGCAGGCACCATATAAAAAATCGCAAACATGGAGAATTACGAGAATTATTGAGACAAAATTATAAACATGGAAAAATCGCGAAAGAATTTGCATGTGAAAAAATTGCGTCAAAATTTTGCATACATGGAAAACTTTGTGGAAGAATTTACATACAATGTGAAAAATTGCGGGAAAAGTTGCACTCGTGGAGCAATTTGCGGAGGAATTGCACACGTGGAAAAATTACGGAAATCTTTGCACACGTGGAAAAATTGTGGAACAATTTGACACATGTGGAAAAAATTGACACACGTGGAAGAATTGCGGAAGAATTTGGCACACGTGGAAAAATTGCTGAAAAATTTGGCACATGTGGAAGAATTGTGGGAAAATTGTACACGTGAAAGATTGCGGAAAAATTTAGCACACGTGGAAGAATTGCTGAAAAATTTGGCACACGTGGAAAAATTGCGGAAAAATTTGTAGATATTGAGAAATTGTGGAAAAAAATTTGCAAACATGGAGACATTGCAAAAAATTTGCAAATATGGAGAAATTGTGAAAAAATTGCAAATGTGACAAATTTACGAAAAAATTTACCAATGTAGAAATTTTGCGGAAAAAGATTTCTAATGAGGAATGTTTGCAAAAAAAGATTTCCAATGCGGAAAAATTTGTAGATCGAGAAAAAATTGTGGAAATTTTTTTATAAATGTGGAAAAATTGCGAAATCAGTTGTAAAATGTGGAAAAATTTGAGAAATCATTTGTAAAATGTGGAAAATTTTGAGAAATCATGGGAAAATTTTGAGAAATCAATGGAAAAGGTGAAACAAAGTCGCAATATACGCATTTCAATATGATGCATATGCCTAGGTGACACCAACTATTTCTAAACTGGCTGGAAGGCTCCCGGACGATACCATAGAAGTGGTCCCTCAGTAAATGGATACGAGAGAGCTTACCGAATCATAAAAGGATTCGGGGCGCTCAACCCATTTAGGGGTTCAAGTCCGAGTGTGGGTTCATGAAAGCTTACCAGGGCGTGGGCCCCAAGACTTCACTACTACCAACCTAATCCTATTTGGAGATGCTCGTCGATAGGGATTATGCGTGAAAATGCGTATTGATAGTGTATGTCTAGAGCATATTTTTCCTTCGTTTTGGCCTTTTCGTGGGCACGATACTACTGAATTGCGCTTATTTCCATCTTTATTGCAGATCAGTGCCAAAAGGAGGAAATGAACGAAAACATGCGGATTTGGATGGATTTCTTGAAACAATTGTGCATAAACAAGTGCAAATTAGCTGGCGTCAACAAGATAAGTGTGGGGATTAATGCTTCTGCTCATATTCAGCGGAAGATTCCTCCCAAATGCAAAGATCAAGGGATGTTCATTATTCCCTGCAAGATTGGCACCGTCGACATTGGAAAAGCTATGTGCGATCTGGGAGCGGGCATAAATGTCATGCCCTTGACCATCTATAACAGTCTTGGCCTCGAACCTCTAAAAACCACCAGGCTTGCCATCCAACTTGTTGACCGCTCAGTTGTTTACCTAGAGGGCGTTATCGAAGATGTCTTGGTTCAATTGGGTGACTTTCTATTTCCAATAGACTTCTATGTCATCGCCATGGAAAATGCAAATTCAACTAAACCATCAGTTGTACTTCTAGGGCGACCATTCCTGGCCACTGCCCGGGCCAAGATCGACGTCCATGATGCTACCATCTCCCTCGAATTCGATGGCAAGATCATTAAATTCAACATGATACAATCCATGCGATATCCTTCTGAATTCTCTAGTGTCAATTATATTGATTTAATTGATCTTTTTTATTGATAAGGTTGATGAATTAAATTCTACTAATCCTTTACAATTTGCCTTGGACAGGAGTCTCACACCACCTCAAGTGGATGTCTTTTATGGTGGATCGAGGATTGATACTTGGTCATATCGTCTCCAGCAAGGGTATAGAGGTGGACAAAGCAAAAATTGAAGTAATCGAGACCTTGCCCTATCCCACCAGCGTCCGCGATGTGCGCTCCTTTCTTGGGCACGCAGGCTTCTATCAGAGATTTATTTAGGATTTCTCAAAAATCGCCCAGCCTATGTGCCGTTTATTGCAAAAGGATGTTGAATTCAATTTCGATGAAGGTTGTCAAGTCACTTTTGATACTCTCAAGAATAAGCTCATCTTTGCGCCTATTATTCGTGCCCCCGACTGGTCACTTCCATTCGAGATCATGTGCGACGCGAGCAACCAAGCGTTAGGAGCTGTCCTGGGCCAGAAAAAAGATAAAGAGACTTATGTCATCTATTATGCCTCCAAATTGCTAGACCCCGCTCAGCAAAACTATACCACCACAGAGAAGGAACTTCTAGCAATCGTCTACGCCTTGGATAAGTTCAGACAGTACCTCTTGGGCACAAAAGTGATCATCTACTCAGACCACTCTACCCTCAGATGTTTACTCAAGAAAGCGGACGCAAAACCTCATCTCATCCGTTGGATTTTATTGCTCCAGAAATTCGACATCGTGATCAAAGACAAAAAGGGCTCAGAAAATTCAGTAGCCGATCACTTGAGCAGGCTCCAGACCCCAAAAGATGATTTGCTAATTCCTATCAGGGATACCTTCCCAGACGAGAAATTATGTCTTGCCCATGCCGTCCAATTCCCATGGTTCTCCGACATTGCCAATTTTTGCGCTACTGACTCCTACCCCGCCGATGCCTCTCCCTCCGAACGTATCCGGATCAGGAAGCAGTCCAAATATTACATTTGGGATAGCCCATACTTGTGGAAGATTTTTTCGGATCAAATCATCCGTCATTGCGTGACTATGGATGAAGTGCCCGTAATCTTGAAATTCTGTCATTCATCAACAGAAGGGGGTCATTTTGCTTCTAAGGCTGGTTTCTACTGGCCATCCATTTTTAAGGACAATTATCTCTTTTGTGCTTCGTGCCCTCGATGTCAACTTACGGGCAATATTGGGGCAAGGAATCAGATGCCCCTGACTAACATCATCTCATGCGAATTTTTTTATATTTGGGGTATTGACTTTATGGGTCCCTTCCCGAATTCTTTCGGCAATATCTACATTCTTCTTGCCGTAGACTATGTCTCCAAGTGGATCGAAGCTAAGGCAACTCGAACAGATGATTCTAAAGTGGTGGTAGATTTCTTACGCACTCACATCTTCAACAGATTTGGTACACCTCGAGCCCTAATTAGTGATTGTGGCACTCACTTTCGTAACCGTGTCGTAACCTCACTCCTGAACAAATATGGGGTTTGATTTTGCTTATGATATCCATCATAAGACCTTAAGGCCAAACCTTTATCTAGGTAATATTAGGGTTCTTGGAGCCGGGGCTATTAGAGCCGAAATCCATTGTTTATCCCTATCTTTTCTTGTAATTAAATCCCTTAAGCTTTCATTTAAGTGGGTTAATTTTATTGAAGATAGATCCTTGTAAATCATTGTAAGGAGGTTGCTTAGGCTTGTTCTTAAGAGGGTTCCTTTTTTATTTCAAGTTCCATTTCGTTTATCATCAATCCATCTTTAAACTTCCTCCATTATATTCTGTTACATCTAAACTCCTTTGTCCCCTCAAAATATCCTGCATTCATCCATCCCGATTCAAGGAAACCATCCGTGCGCGAGGCTAGATCCGGTTACTCCTTTCAACTCGCGCCTTCATCTTCATTGAGGCGCTTGGGCCGTATCAAGTGGTAGCGGAGCTCCAGTAGTCCTGTAGGTTGGTTCTCCTTGTTCATCACATCTTCTCCACCTCTAAAATCGCTTCCCCTTTGTCTTTCTATTTTTGTTTGTGTTGGGCAGATTGTTTCTATCCAAGAGTCATATTTGAGTCTGTTTTGTTTTACGTTTTGTGTCAGTTATCTCACCCAATAAATTCTGAAATTTTTTGTTCTGAAACTTCTATCTGAGTAGAGAAACTTTTGTTTTTGAGTCAACTGCTAACTCGGTAAATTTTCCATACTTTTTGGTCCCCAAAGAAGAGTGTGCAGAATTTACTCGAGAAAAATAGTTTTGTGTCTTGAGTCTGTTTTGTGTGTCTTCCAATTGGAATCGTCTTTTTCTCCCTTCTACAAAATTGTAGATCTATGTCTTAGGAGTCTGTCTTTTCATTTTCATAATTTTTGATCCACGTTTGCTATAGTTGAGGTCATAAGGCGAAAATCTGCTTGATGTTCTTTGTGTTCATCTTGTATCCGTTTTGCTTTTTGAGGTTTGATCTTGTGTGAACCAAAATTCCGAAAATTTGGTGTTGGTATTATTAATATCTTCATCTTTCTTCCCAAAACCGAATTGTTTTCATGTGGGCATGTTCATTTGTTCTTCATTCTTGCATGACAAGTGTCTTGGAGGCCAAGTGAGCCTTGTGGTCCCGTTTTGTTTGTTAGTGTAGTTGTCACACACTATACTTGGTAGATAGCCGGCCACATCACCTTTATTTCCATCCAAGTAATTCATTTGGTATATGCATAGAATATTCTTAAGATATTTTATGCACACATACACTTGCCACCTCACTTGACACATACTTGCCTCATCACTTGACACCTCACCTTGACTTGCCACCTCACTTTTTAGCATCTAGTGAGAAATTTTTAAAAGGAAAAACTACTTGTCTTTCACTTCTTATTTCAAGGATACATGTCATACAAGTAAGCTCTCTTCACTTATTGCAAAAAAAAAAAAGGGAACTAAAACAAAGATCAAATTAAAAGAAAAGTGATGAAGTTCCAAATTCAAAAAAAAGAAGATTGCAAATGAGTCACAAGCAAGAGGCTAGGCGTATGATTGAATGTGAAGTCTAGTATTTTACGTTTAAGGTGTGCATTGGTTTGAGCTTCGACTTTCTCTTTTATTTGATCAAACATTCGACTTTCTTTGTTTTTCTTTTCTTTTTGTTTCTTCTTGAGTCGTCTTCTTGGGTAGCTTTGAGTTAGTGTTTCTCTTCTTTGTATCCACGCATTGTTACTCTAATCTAAGTCTAATTAGTGTCCAATTTGATCATTAGTCTTGGCCATTAATTCGGCTTTCCTCTTCACTTTCTTTCTTACCTTGGTTGTCTTGTTTTCCATGAACTCTAGTTGAGCCGTAGGGTCTTGCTAGCCTAGTTGATTGGTGATAAGATCCGGACTCCTGTTGGAGGGTAAAAAAGGGAAGATGGCTTCTTAGGGTTGCTGTTCACCTCCGTCCGATGTACCTGCAAGGCGCCGGAGGGGGTCTCCGGCGTAGACACTCCGATGCTTAAGTCAGTGAGGGTGGTGAAAATAGCAGAGTTTTGGCCAGTAATCTTAGGCTTACCTGAAATCTTGCATGCTGGGGTATTTATAGACAAAATATGAGCGTTATCTTTAGGGGGTGGCTAGATAAAGCGTGAGACCCCCACCCCCCACTGATGTCGACCATCCCAGGGTTTATCGCTATGTGGGTGAGAGGCGGTAGCAGTAGAGGCGGTCGCCTAGTGGGAGTTACCGTTCTCCAGCCTTAACGCTGGGTGCAAGGGTGAAAATGCCCCTAATGTTACATTATAGTTATCACAAGCCCAACCGAAAACGAGCCCGAGTGTTCACCAAGGGCTACCGCTCTATTTTCGGCCTTGTCTATTCTACGTTCTATAAGATAACGGGGTGACGCGATTGTCAAGAGGCACTTTTTTTCAAACTGCCACTCCATTGGGCCTATAAATTGGATTTTCCATTGCATTAACTCTTCTCATCTCTTCTCCATTTCTTCTACCATCTTTATCATGGATACTTTGACCAAAAATTTCCTGATTTCCAAAGCTCATACTCTGAAGAACCTTATTGAGGGCGACGCTAGTTTTCTAGAGAGCATGCTGACCAAGAGCTCTGAGGACATCCTGGAGCTCCAGGGGATGATGACCCCTCTACTGTCCAGGCAAGGAGCTGCTTCTATGGATAATTTTAGTCCCATAGAGAACGTGTCCAAGCTGGCCGCCGCCATCTCCCGTATCGAGGTGACCATTGTCATGCTACAGCATAGGAAGGACTTGCTGGTGTGCTGCTTGAAGGGTATGAGGGTTTCTTCCTCTGAGCTGACTTCCATTGCGGACGCTCTGAGGGAGATTCCCACTCTACTGGAGGATGAAGATGCTGGGTCCCATGCTTGACCGTCGGCGGTCGTCATTTTGTTTTTTCTCTTTATGCATATACTGTACGCGCTTAGGCGCTTAGGCCATTTAGGCCATGAATAAAAATACCTTTTATGTTATCTCCTTTGCTATCTTCTGTTTCTAGTGTCATATGAATCGTCAGGCCATCGTTAGGCCAGTTGGGGCGGTTGCAAGCCCAACCGAAAATGAATCCTCCGCGGGACGTATTCTTGCAATACTCACATTCTTTAACCGCCACATGGATAATAAATGTTTTACTCAACCATTTCTTGTATCTGACTTTATGCTGCACTCCCAATGGTGAATGGTTGGGCGGTTTTTTGGCGCCTCCTAATTGGCGCATATTTTCAGCAGGTGCGATCAAGCAAGATCGGGTTCTATAATTATGATAATTCTTCTCGAAATGCATTAATTATCTTGGTGCGAAAAAGCAGGAAAGTCCCTTCGCCATGACTATTTAATGGGGTTCTGCTTTCCTCTTTTTGTTTGGCCTCATTTTATTTCATTGTTGAAATTACTTGCTTTTTTATGGCTGACTCATATTCCATGGATGCTGTCGAACGTGACTCCCCACCAACTCCTCCAACTTCTCCAGATTCTGACAATCCTTCTCCTCCGTGCCTGAAAAGGTGGTTCCCTCGTCGTAAGAATCGTAAGAGGTCGAAGAAGAAGACCTCCAAGGTTGTCAGCGTGTCTTTTGAATTCTACGTCCCTTCTGTGCGAAAGGGTGATGAACTATTTCCTCACATCAGTCGTTTCTTGGAAAGAGATTCTACTAGTGATATCGGTTCTAAAATTACGGCCTCTACCGTCAAGGGGAATTCAAGTACAATTGTTACAAAGGGGAAAATTCCTTTGGAGGATCCTCCGTCAAAGCTAGGTCAAGAGAGAAGGGTTGACGAGCCTTTCCCTTTTGTTGGTGACGGGTTGCCGTCTTCGGATGGGGAGGATTTCTATTGGCCTTCTTATTGGCTCGATGAGGACGGACTTTACGCGTTATGCGCCTTGTAGATGCCGTATGGCTTTATGAACTATATGCAACTATCTTTCGTTACCGTTTTTGGATTTTCTTCCTAATTTCTTTAATGCCTAACGCGAACGCGTTAGTCCTTTTGAAGTAACTGTTCTATAACCGTCTGACTCGGTCAAAAGTAAACACCCCTCAAAAAGATGTGACGAGTAACTGCTTGGTCTTAAATTCTCCTTTAATATGATTCTATGTGGCTGCTTCCTTTCTACATGCGTCTTCATATGATTGGCTGCTCAATTAATGTGGTGGCGCTTAGTCCTTTAAGAGGAGACTATTTTCTCTTTCTTACTCTTTTTGCCCTCATTTCAAATTTCCTTTTCCCTTTTCCTTCTGCTTTATCACGAAGAAACTTCTTGCTTGTCCGCCGTCCACCGCTGCCTCGCCTGAAACTCTTTTCTTTCGAGGTATTTCACTTCATCTTCTTTAGATTTTCTCTTCGTTGGTTCATTATGCGTATGATAAGATCTCTTAGGGGTCTTCAGAGACCTTTAGATCCAAAAATTGATAAAAAACCCAGTATTTTTTCTTGTGAAATGGTTCTGAAGGCTGAGTTAGAGAGTCATGGTATCTCTTTTCCCCCTGATTATTCTGTTACTGTTCCTGAGGATGGTCTGCGGCTTCACGATCCCTTATGGAGAAACTATAGAATGGTTTATTTTAAGATGTTTCTTTATGGCTTTCGTTTCCCAGTTCATACTTCCATAGAGAAATTGTTGCGCTAATATGATATTAATCCGGCTCAGATAACTCCTTCCTCCTGGTGTGGAATTTATGCCTTTCTTCATGCTTGTGAGATGAAGGGCATCTTTACCCCGTCCATCGGTTTATTCTGTAAATTTTTTAGTCTAAAATGTCATCACTGTTTGGTCAATATTACTCCGAGGTGGGATGACACATTCGTGCAGTCATTTTAGCAGAAGTTTCAGGGTTTGAGGAGACTGTGGCTGATTGGAAGAGCGGTTTCTTTATTATCGAGCTGCCTTCGTGTTTGTGGCGCGGGGGTTTTAATCGGGAGATTACTAGTGCCGTCTGGGTAGAACCGGTAGTGTTGACTAGAAACGAGTTAGCCTAGACTAACACTCTGCTAAAGATAGATACGTCCTTCCGTATTCGGGAGTTCGCTTTGTACAGACGCTTGGAAGAGTGTGTTATAGGTGAGTTTTCCTCTTTTCGCGTTATCGCTTTGATTTGCTTGTCGTTCTAACATAGTCCCTTGACAGGAAACACTGAGGGTCAATCGTCCGGTGGGAATAACGCTCCCCTAAACGTGATACCGCTCCAAACGCTACAAGCTTCTCCACCATCTGGGGGCTCCGGTCGTCAGAATGTCATGTTAAAGAGGAGGACTAAGACAGTGGCCGGAAGAGGGTGGGTTATTTATGCTCAAGCCTCTCGTTTTCTTGAAAATTGGTTACTAGTTCGGGGCAGAGGAATAAATTTGGGCCCACCCATAACTAGGATAGTTGACAGCGATAACGAGGATATGGATACTAAAATAGGTCTTCATCATGCTTCCTCAGCTTATCGAAAGAAACTCAGAGTAGAGAAAGATAGGGAGGTTACCGGGATTTCTTCTAGAAATACTAGCGAGGTCCCTACCGTGAGGGTTGACATTTCTACTGTGGCAAGTAATTCTCAAATGACCAAGGTTGCGGAGGCGTCGACTGTTGTTCCTCCAACTGCCACTGATGTTCCGCCGGCGGCAGATTCACCTCCGCCGGTTAATACCCCTGACTCTCCTATTTCTTGTTGTATCCCAGATGTGGCGACGACGACTTCCCATGTGAGTCCGCTTTCTGAGTCGTCGCCCAAGGCCCCTCAGCGGTTGTTTTTTACTTCTGTTACTGGAGTAGGCAATAAAGATTCTTCTTCAGCCTTTATAGTCAACCTTTCTTCTCAAGGCCCTAAGGGAGTCCCGTCCTATCGTCTAAATTTGGCAGGGCTTGGATTCGATGGTCTTCGTGCCGCAGGGGTGTCAGACCCTTTCTCAGGAGATGAATTAACGCCATCTTTGATAGCCAAGATGATGAGCCTTCCTGAAGAAAGAGAAAAGTTTCTACAACTTTCTCAAAAGACTCGGTATGCGCGCGTTATGAATGATTCTTTAGACGCCTTCCGCTACCTGGACTATGCTGTCGAAGCTTATGAGGGCCAATTGCAGGATTTTTCCAACGCGATGTGTGCTCAGAAAGTGCAGCTCGACCGAGCGTTAGGCCAAGTGAAATTGCTAACACAACTCCAAAATGAAACGCAAAAGGAGTTGAGTAGAGAGAAATCCAAAGGTAAAGCAAAAGTCAAGGTTTTGGAGCCAGAGTTAGTGACAGAAAGGAAGAAGAACTCCCTCCTTCATGAAGAAATATTAGCTCGAGACGAGGAGCTTGCCAGGGTTCCGTTAAAGATAGAGTGATGGAAGAAGAAAGCCATGCAGGCCTTTAACTCTGGTTTTGCAGATTACCATAGGAGTAGTTCTTTCGACCCAGCTAAGATTGCTGATTATACCTCCGCAATGATGAATAAAGTTGATGGAAGCAAAGAAGGTCAGCCTTCTTCAGAGGAGGAAGACGCTGCTGATAGCAATGACGTTTGATTTCTTTTATTTTTCCAAAGGTTGTAACGTAAAACCATTTAACGCTATTTATTTGTAATAACGCGCATGCTGCGAAACCGTTATTTTCTTCTAGTATATCTTGAGTCTTGGTTTATTTTGTTGTTAATGCTGATCATGTCTACTAATGTCTGCTCGCTCTTATAGCATTATTGTTGGCGTTATCTCGGGCTTTCTCAAAGATCACGTGCTAAAAGCTGGCGCTACTTTTCAGAGCATTAAATGCTAAAAATCCCCTCATTAATGTGATTTGAAGAAGTCATGATGAGAAAGGACACGTGTCTTTCCTTTTGGGAGGCGTTTGAAGCAAGCGCCCCCTAGGGAGTAACAAGAACCGAAATGTCTTCCCATTTTTCAAGGGTTATGTCTCTAGCGCGCGTCATGTCTTTCTAACACGCCACCTCGCCATGTGTCGATTGCCCACCGGTCCCTTCTCTTAACCCTTTTAGGGTTATATATAACATTCGCCGCGCCTCCTCTTTTCTTTTTTTATCTCCTTTCCTACACAATACCATTTTTGAAAACAACTTACATTGCTCTCTCTCCTTCATCTGGAATTCTTGGTAGTTCTTGACAAAGGTACGCTTATTTCTTTTTCTCCTTCTAATTTCTTGTCTGTGTTTAATCATGGCAAAACCTCGTCGCTCTAAAAAATCCCTTGGGGAAGAAAAGATTGAAAACACCCCAACTTCTCTTTATTCTTTGCCCATGCTCTAGCAGGGGTTAGATGAATTTAATGCACGATTTCATGTTGGTTGCTCGATTCGGGTTGCTTCTGAATCCTTTCGCCTTAACAACGAATTACCCGATAACAGTAGAATATTATATGCCAAAATGTTCAATTATGGGTTTCGGCTTCCTCTCGACCCATTAGTAGAACAATTGTTAACCACATTTGACTTGAACCCTGCTCAACTGAGTCCCAACGCACTCTGCGTTGTTTATGCCTTCATAGCATTATGTAGGTTTAAGGGAATTGAGTCCCCTTCTATTTTGTTGCTTCAAAACCTTTTTCAATTGTATTCCCATAGAGGGGTGGTTGCGATAGCACCCCGTTACGACGATGATTCCTTAAAACCGTTCACTTGGAAACTAATGCACCTCGAGTCTTCCATTGCCGGTTGGAAAGAAGGATTTTTATTGTTGACCTACTCAGTCCCTGGTGGAGAACGGGTTTTAATCATAAAATTAAAGACGACGCCTGGGGTAGTAGAAAGCCACTTTCTTCTCCAGAGGACGGCTGGCTACAGAAACAACTCTAAATGGAGTTTAGTGTCGATACCCGTAATGTGGCCAACGGGGTGGATGTTCCCGCGTGTAAAGTTGGTGAGTATTTAACCCATTTTCTTTATATTTCAGAGGAGTACTAACACTGACGTTATTTCGTGAATATGTTATGCCTCCGCCCGGTTGGGAACCAGAATACATAAGAAGAAAAAAGAGACGGGCCCAGAAGCAAAGAGAAAAAGCCGCTGCTGCTGCCGCTGCCGCGGCTATCGTTGCTGTGCCTTCTTCTGAGGGAGGAGCTACTACTGTTACTTCAGTCCCACCATCTTCTTGGGAGGCTGTCGTTACTCTTGACGCTGCCCAAGCGTCTTCCTCAAGGGTGCGTGTTGTGAGGAAAAAGAGAACTAGAAACATAGGCAGCGTACGTTCTGCTCTTTCTTAGGGTGCTACTCCCTTAGAAGTGACGATTGTTGGCGTAGTTCTCACAAGGATTCCTCTAGTTTCCACATCTACTCAGGTACTTTCACTTATTGTCCCTATTGTTTTTCTCTATTCCCTCGCTATCTTTTCAATGCGTTTTCGTTCCTTTAGGAAACCAGTACCGCTTTCGCTCGCTCCCTTCCTAACGAGAATATGAACTTCATCGATTTTCTCGAGAATCGTAGAAAGAAGGCCCGTCATGACCTTCAGAGTAGTCCGGGCGGTCAAACATCGTCTGGTGCTAATTCTTCCCCCAGGGCTTCTGTGGGAGGGGGTCCGATTCCCGAATCGTCTCGGGGTGCTAACGTTGATGATGGTTTTCACCCTTTTGCTGAGTCTTCTCCTTGTCACTCTTTCTCCATCCCTATGGGCTTTCATTCAGACGTGATGGGTCCCGATTTTGAAGTGTTCGCTGATCTTGGGTCTTTTGTTCCTGAAATGGGAGGTTCTTCGAATCACCCTCCTTCTCCGGCCACTTTGTTTCTTGTTCCTGTGTCTCCTCCTCCTAAGGAGAGGGATAACGCCGCATCTGATGTGATCGTCAGTTTAAGTACGTTCACTTCCTCTAGGCCTATCACCCACCAAGTTAATTTGGGTGGCCTTCGGGAGGGGGCCTTCCAGATTTCAGGGGCGGAGGGTGATAACAACACTCTCACCTCTTCATCTCTTTTGGCGGCTCGCATAATGTCACATTGAGGAGAAAGAGATGTGTTTTTGGCCAAGAATCGTTAGGAGCGTATAAGTTCCTCCATTCTCGCCTCTTTTCTTCGTTTTGCAATCTTCATTATTGGGATGAGGATAACGCGAAGGTAGCAGCGGAGAAGCAAGGAGAAATAGACAAACTGACGAATGAGCGTCAGGGGCTATTAGACGTTGTGACAGCTGCCAGGAAGGAAGCAGAGGATGCCCGACTCGCGTTGGATAATGAGAAATAGAAAGGGGTCGCTCTAACTGCGCGTCTTTCTGAAGAGGGGGCTAGAAACATTGCCCTTAACACCGAGCTAGAGGCGGAAAGGCGTAGAAATGCGGAGTTGTCCGCAGAGCTCAATCTTTCTGCAGAGAAGTGTCGTTGGTATATGCGGGAGGGAGCGGGGCTCATGACGGATGCTTTCATGAAATTTCACGGGACAGAAGCCCTCCGAGTTAACGACCTTTCTCAGTACTACTTGGAGAAGACCTAGAGTGTAACCAACGAGGGTTTCAGGATAGGGTCCGTGAGCAAGAGAGAAATGATACGACAACTCCTTCATAGGCGTTATGTTTCAACTCTTGTTTTTTGTTGTTAGCGCATCTTTTGCCCGTCCCTTGTAGATGTTTTGTAATATTGACAAGGCCAAGATTGCCCTGGACAGTTACTGCTCATTTTTCTCAGAATTTTGTTTGTTAATCTTATTCTGTCGTGCTTCTGGCATGATATAATTAATATTATTAAGATCAAAAATTTAAAATCACCATACCTTATTCGAAGAATTTAATCGTTGTGGCTTTGGTGACATAGTCTCGAGATAATACGCCTCGAGAATATTATCCTTCAGAGGTGTTAAAATATTTTTGCCTTTGAAGATATGTAGATATGATAGGATAATATTCTTTCGATGACATGTCGCTAAGAAGAGGAGGTATTCCAGCGGGCAAGCCTCTATGCTGATCATAAATTCACCATAGTGAATACGCATTGCGATAGATGGACCTCTTTAACGAACCGTATAATAATGCGCCCTGATATCATCTTCTCTTGGGGAAGATACAACAATCTGATTCCCTTTCGTATATATCCCCGAGAAGGGCCTCTCTCTTTTGAACATCAATGCTTGATTGGAAACCGATACTTTTCACCAAATCATATAGTGTTTGCTGAGGTAGAATTCTTCGCAATACCTTTCTTTGCATTCCTCTTTAGCAAGAACTAGGAATTGATTTCTACGTATCGTATAGCTGACGCTTCTTTAATGTTGTCCCTCTAACGTTGTTAGGTAGGATAGATTATCGCCATCCCTTTAGTGTTGCTAGGGAGGATTGTCTTAACGCCGCCTTTTGTTGTTAGGGGGATCACTTTAATGCCGCCCTTCATTGTTAGGGGGACCACATTAACGCCTCCCTTCGTTGTTAGGGGGACCACATTAACACCACCCTTTGTTGTTAGGGGGACCACATTAACGCCACCCTTTGTTGTTAGGGGGATCATTCAGCCTTGCTGAATCCGGCCTCGCCGGGGTATTACTTTATGTTACTTTCCATCCAAGCTCGCTGGATCCGGGATCGTTGGGGTATTGCTTTTGCCATAGAGATATCTGTCCAGCTCCACTTCACTGGGTATTTGCCGTCCGGTTACTGGCTGGGATATCCATGGTTGATTCAAGTGTCAATGATCGGCCTGGAGCGTGCCTCGTCTTAGTGAGCCGTCTGATTAGGAGCGTTTGTCACAAGGATAGGATTTTCACTTCCAGGCATTGATTTCTCGCATCCCTGGAGAGTGCCTCGTCTTAGTGTGCCATCTGTATTAGCACGGTCGCCACAAAGGTAGGATTTTCACTTCCAGGGTGGAGTCTTCATTTCCCTAGGGCGTGCCTCGTCTTAGTGAGCCGTCTGTATTAGCACGGTTGTCACAAGGATAGGATTTTCACTCCTAGGGGTGCCGGGGTGTGCCTTATCTTAGTGAGCCGTCTGTATTAGCACGGTTGTCACAAGGATAGGATTTTCACTCCCGGCGTTGAATCTTTATGTATGCCAGGGCGTGCCTCGTCTTAGTGAGCCGTCTGATCAGGAGCGGTTGTCACAAGGATAGGATTTTCACTCCTGGCACCCTTCATTATCTGCACGTTATCAACCACAAAGTGCACAAGAAATATTCTCGATTCGCTCGTTAAAGCATGTTATTACTGTTATCGCATAGAGGAAATATCAGAATCTAGCATGATATAATTTCAAGCGAGCTATTTTCCAAGAATTTGTTAAGGGGGTACTGTCAAGTGTTTCCAAGTGATATGCTCTATTTCTGATAACGTGGGTAATGCGGTATGGGCCATCCTAGTTTGGACTGAGTTTCCCCATGCGCTGTCCAGCCGCTCGTTTATCCTTGAGCACTAGATCTCCTGCTTTGAGTAGTCATTCTTTGACTCGTCTATTGTGATAACGTGCCATTTTTCTCTTATAATGCAGCATTTTCAAGAGAGTTTCCTCTTGTAACTCTGGCAACGCGTCGAGGTTAGCCTGTAACCTCTCTTCATTTATCTCTTCTTTGAAGTATGCCACCCTCAGGCTCAAGGTGCCAATCTCTACTGGTGTGACGGCCTCGGTGCCGAAAGCTAACGCGAAAGGGGTTTCTCCTGTGCTGGTTTTGACAGTCATGCGATACGCCCACATCATGTACGATAGCTCATCTGCCCATTTCTTTTTAGAACCTTCCAAGTTCTTCTTGATGCCGCTAAGGATGCTATGATTGGTTACCTCCGCTTGACCATTAGTCTGTGGGTGTGCTACGGAAGAGAACCTTTGTTCGATCTGAAATTCCGCGCACTGATCTTTGAAAAATTGACTCGTAAATTGTGTTCCGTTATCGCTGACTAATACGCGAGGTACACCGAATCGCATAATGACTTGGTGCTTAAAGAAACGCCAAATCTTCTCTGTGGTGATATTAGCTACTGCTTCCGCTTCTGCCCATTTCATGAAGTAGTCCACTGCTACGACCACAAATTTTAGCTAAGACCTGGCCTTTGGAAATGGGCCTACAATGTCAATTCCCCATTTGGCAAACGGGCAAGGAGCAATAATCTCGGAGATTTCCGTGGTAGGTCGTCGGGGAATCTTAGCAAATTCCTGACATTTCTGACAAGTTTGTACGAAGGCATCGTAGTCCCTATGAATGGTGGGCCAATAGAATCCTGTCCGAAAAACCTGCACGGCCATGGTACCGCCAGACACATGCATGTCGCATATCCCTTCGTGGATTTCTCGCAAAGTGTGGAGGCCTTCTTGCTCCATTATGAACTTGGTGGCTGGATGAGAGAAACATCTCCGAATCAGTTCTTCGTCATAGTATGTGCACCGTGCCGCTTGTTTCAAGACTTTTCTCTTTTCGGAGTCATCTGCAGGTAATTCATCGTGCTTCAAATATTTTATTACGGGGATTCGCCAATCATTTTCAATTTCTTCGACGCAAAGCGACGCTTGTTCTTCCATAAAAGAAGGCACATATATTTCTCTATAGTACACGCCCTTAGGTATGGAAGCTTCCGGGTTTGCTGCAATTTTGGCGAGGTTGTCTGCCTCAGCGTTATCCTCTCGAGGGATATGCTCAAAACTGACCTGCATGCCACTTTTCTTTATTTCTATCAGCTTGCATTTCACTTTAGAGAGATATTGAACCATGATGGGCTCTCTGGCTTGAGAGTTTCCCAAGACTTGGTCTATTATCAATTTAGAATCTCCACATATCTTCAGTCGCAAGTCTCCCATCCTTCCAGTGTCGTGTATAGCTTTGGTGGAGAAACTTCTTCCTATTCTGAGTCCAGCTAGCAACGCCTCATATTCTGCCGCGTTGTTAGATAATGGTTGTAAGATTAGGATGGCATATCGTATCTGTATGCCATGCGGCCCGGTCATAAAGATTCCAGCTCCGGCTAGCTCTTGATTCTTGGCTCCATCCACATGGACAACCCATAGGTTAGTGTAGGTTTCTGGGAATGGAAGATCCAAGTTATCCTTTTCGTCTTCTGTTAGGTCCGTCAATGGATCTTGCGTAAACGTGCATTCCGCTATGAAGTCTGCTAGTGCTTGAGCTTTTATAGATGGTTGGGGCTTATACTGTAATCCGTACTACTCAAGTTCGATGACCCAAATTAACATCCTTCCTGAAGACTCAGGCTTTCTGAAAATCCTTTTCAAAGGTTGATGTGTAAGCACAATGACGGGGTGGGCCTGAAAGTACCGGTCCATTTTCCGCGTTGCCTGCACTAACGCGAATGCTATTTTTTCAATACGAGCATATTGCTGCTCGACATCTTTCAAAACATGACTAACGAAGAATACAGGGCGATGAACGTGGTTGTCATCTCGCACGAGGACAACACTGACCACCTCATCAGCGACGCCCAAATATAAATATAGCGTATCGCCTGGCTCTGGCCTTGTTAGCACCAGGTCAGAGGAAAGGTCGGCTTTTATGCCACCAAATGCTTCTTCACATTCTTTTATCCATCCGAAAGGAGTTTTTTTACGAATAACCTTGAAGAATGGTAGGCATCCCTAGAGCGATAACACACCCTGTGAGCTTTTGTACTTCTTTGATTGTTTGAGGAGATATCATGTCGTGGATGGCTTTGATCTTTAACGGGTTAGGCTGGATGCCCTTTTGACTGACCACAAAACCCAAGAATTTGCCCGTTTGAAATGCAAACATGCATTTCCGGGGGTTGAGCTTCATTTTGTATGCTCTCATCACGTCGAAAACTTTTTCTAAGTCGGCTAAGTGGTCTTCGAAGCTTCAGTTTTTAACTAGTATATCATCCATGTAGGCCTCTACGTTCTTCCCAATTTGCCTTTCAAATACTTTGTTCACCATACGCTGGAAGGTTGCCCCAGCATTTTTCAATCCAAACGGCATCGCTGTATAACAATAAGTGGCCTTTGGAGTGATGAAGGCGGTCTACTCTTCGTCTTTAATGGCCATGGGGATTTGATGATACCCAGAGTTGGCGTCTAATGAGCTCAGATAAGCGTACCCGGTAGTCTGGTCGAGTAGTTGGTCAATTTGAGGGAACGGGTAGCAATCCTTGGGGCAGGCGTCGTTCAGATCAGTGAAATCAATGCACATGCGCCAATTTCCGTTAGGCTTTGGAACTAGAATAGGGTTAGCTAACCACGTCGGGTATTGAACCTCTCGGATAAAACTCGCATCCAGGAGTTTCGATACCTCGTTCCCAATGGCTATCGCCTTTTCTATAGAGAACACTCGTTGTTTTTGCTGAACTGGCTTGACGTTAGGGTCAACGTTAAGTCGATGCTCTGCTACTTCTTGTGAAATTCCAAGCATATCTGCGGGCTTCCAAGTGAATTCTCCTTTACACTTGTTTAACAATCGAGCTAACTATGCGTTCTCTTCCGGGCTCAACCTTTCACTGACCAGGAAATTTACTTCTCTGATTCCGCTGATGGGAACTGTCACCATCTTATCCACCGGTTGGGTGCGCTTTTCATCTTTCTGTTCGAAGGGGTCATCTGCCACGCATACATAACGGTCGCAACTCTTTTGAGTCATAAGTAGGTAACATTCAGCTACTACCTTCTGGTCACCTTTGACCGAGACTACCCCATCCCATGAGGGATATTTCATCCTCAAGTGCCTTTGAGATATCGCTGCCCCAAAATGGTTGAGGAACGGTCGTCCAAGTATGGCGTTATATGGCAAAGTTAAATCTACGACCAAGAAAAACAACTCCTCCGACCGCTTGGACGTATCTTCTCTAAAGTATACTGGCAACAAGGTGACTCCAATCACGGGGATTGGAACTCCGTCTACTCCCATTATTGGCTTCTTGCAAGGTGTCAACTCGCTGTCAGGACACTTCATGAGGTTGTACGCCTCAAATGAAAATAAGTTTACCGCACTTCAGTTGTCAACAAGAGTTCTCCTAACTCCATGATTGCCAATAACGAGTGTAACCACTAACGCATCGTTATGTGGGAAGACGACACCCTTCTCTTCCTCCTCAGAGAAGGACAATACCATTCGATCCAATGCACTTATCGCCTCACTTTTTACTAACGTGCTTTCTCGTTTGCGCTTCTCCCCTGAATTGGGCGTTAACTGCACAGGCTCATCAAGATACGGCGTGCCACCAGCAATAATATTGATGATGGGAATGTCGTCATCGTGGACTGTTAACGTCTCTCTCATTCTTCCGCTAGGGATATCATTGTTTCTAGGGGGTGAGGGGGTGCTTGTCTACTGTCTGACGTTTTACCTGTCGGGTTGCCTCTGGCTTCTTCTCTCACCTTAGTGGCAAACTCTCCTAGGTAACCTTCTTCCACTAAACGCTTTATTGCTAACTTTAACTCCTTGCACACATCCGTGGAGTGTCATTTAACTTTGTGAAATTTATAGAAGGTGTTTTCCCCTCCTCTCATAATTACTCCTGGTTTCACAGGAGCTGGATAATGGATGGGTAGGTTCCGTTGTTGGACGATCGTCAAGATTTCCGCTCTCGGAAGTATGAGAGAAGGAAGGTCAGGATCATAAACTCGACCTTTTGGTGGATCCGTTTGTCGTCTAGTAGGATAATTGCCAGGCCTTCCTTTCGAAAAATTACCCCTTTGCCGATTTGAGGCCCTAGGGATATGATCTTTTCGATGGCCGTAGTCGTCACTTTGACGAGTATCTGGGGCCGCGTTAGTATGAGCGTTAGGAATAAGATGTGTGTCTTGTGGCGTGTTTTGAATTCTGTCTCTATTTTCTTCCTCCTCCATCCTCGCATAACTGTGAGCTTTCAGCCTTAACGCATCCAGGGTCGGTGGGGGATCCACCATTAACGTATCTCGTAACTTTCCGTAGCAATAATTGCTTTTTAAGGCTTCCACCGTGAAATCAATGATAACGCCTGGTGTCAACGACATTTTGAGATCGAAGCGACAAAGGAAGTCCTTCAAGGACTCCTGAGGTTTTCGATGGATATCAAATAACGCCACTGCAGATTTCTTGATGGGAACAACCGTGTGAAATCAGCTCCGAAACTTAGCTTCTAGCTATGGAAAGCTATCAATCGATCCCGCTAGGAGTCCTTCAAACTAGAGGCGTGCTACCCCTGACAGTGTCATGACAAATATCTAGCACAAAGCCGCATCGCTATGAGTTTGAAACTGCACGAAGTCTTTTACCTTGTTAAGGTGGGATATGGGATCCTTCGTGCCATCATATGATTCTGCAGGAAGTTTTACGTGCCGATTAACCCTGTGGTGCCTATGCGATAGCTGAATGGGTGACCAGCGTTATCATCGAGAATTCCGTGCGGATGACGGGGAGGGGAGGCCCCTAAATGATGCCTTTGACCTCGAAGGTTGTGCTCATGATGTCACCTGGGGGATCGACTGCGACTCCTGGGTTCGATATCTTCTACTGCTCAATCTCTCGCTGTGTCTGGGGATATGCCCCTAAACATCTCATCTTGCCTGCCATCCAAACGATCTCTGTACTCGTCATGCCATCGTTCCTCTTGAGAAATAGGGATTTCTCGTGTATGCTGCGCAGAAGGTTCCACTTGTCTATAAGGGAGTTGCATGAAATTGGCAGAGGCTGTCATTACGGGCGTGGTCAGCGGGATGGTCCTAGGCTGTCGGGATGATAGTGGACGATCAGTGACAATAGATGAAGTAAAAACTATGTGAGAAGGAACGCTAGGCCCTGAGATATTGGGCGTAAATCCGGCAGCTAACTTAGTTAAGTGATCTAGCTGAGCACGAAGAGCTGATATTGAATTCACAAGAGGGTTGCTTGCACTATCCATCACGGATCCTCTTGAAAGAGGAGTGGAATGGCTAGATCCTGCCATTTGAGAAAAAGGGATATGCATCTGGGAAAAAGGTGTTCCCGTTGTTTGTCCGAAAGAGAGATCTGACGTTCCCTGAGGAGTTTCCTGCATCGTGGTAGAAACAACACTAGTAGCAAAAGGAAAAAGCTCTCTGCGGGTAGCAAAAGAAAGACCAAAAGACTGAGGTGATATAGGATCTGAATTAGAAGCCATGATCCTTCGATCTTCCTAGAAAAATAGAGCTTGGCTATTAAGGATGCTCACTTAATAGAACCAAAGCTCTCAATGAAAGCACCAATTTGATAAGATCTGGACTCCTATTGGAGGGTAAAATGGGAAAGATGGCTTCTTAGGGTTACTGTTCACTATCGTCCGATATACCTGCAAGGCGCCGGAGGGGGTCTCCGGCATAGACACTCTGATGCTTAAGTCAATGAGGGTGGTGAAAATAGCAGAGTTTTGGCCAGCAATCTTAGGCTTACCTCAAATCTTACATGTTGGGGTATTTATAGATAAAATATGAGCGTTATCTCTAGGGGTGGGCATTATCTAGGGAAGATAATGCCTAAATACCTTAAATGACGTCATGGCCTGCCTGGGATGGGATAACGCCGTGCATGTGGCTAGATAAAGCATGAGACGCCCCCAGGGTTTATCGCTATGTGGGTGAGAGGTGGTAGCAATAGAGGTGGTCGCCTAGTGGGAGCTACCATTCTCCGGCCTTAACGCTGGGTGCAAGGACGAAAATGCCCCTAACGTTACATTATAGTTATCAATTGGTTTGTGATTGAGATAAGAGTGTGAGAGAAAAGTGTGAGCCTATTAGAGTGATAAACGCGAGTGAAACACGTGAGGGAGAGACTAGCCCTTTTTATTTATCAATTGCGTTTGTTTTCTTTTGTAGGTAATTTTCTATGTCTATCTATTATGAGGATGTTGGGTCCTCTTGGGAGAAGGATTCTTGTTGTGATAGTGCCCCAACTTGGGAGGAGAGTTCTTGTTTGGATAGTGTCGCCTACCCCTCGGTTGCTAGGGATGATGATGGACATTGCTATGGGGATGCTTATTCCGATGGGCATGAGGCATCACGTGATTCTTGGTCTTATGTGGTTGATAGCATAGACAGTTGTTCTTGTGCCACATCCTCTTCTCAATTAGATTATGATCTTCATGAGTCGGGTAGTGGGCGCCATTACCCATCAAGCTATGACCTAGGTTCCGCTACCTATCCAAGCCTTGGTCATGACCCCTTGTCGTATGCCTATGTCCGTGAGCATCAACGCCGGGTTGATTCCGCCTCCACTAGACGAGCGCATGTGCCCCCGCACCTTCGAAGTGATCCCCCACACCGCCCCTTTCCTTCTTATGTAGCGCCACCTCCATATGGCGTCCGTAGCTCAACTCACTATAGAGGGGAGCCCGTAGATAGCATCACATTCCCCGCGGAGCGTGGCTATGATCCCTCTCACCAAGCACGTCCTTTCCATGATTACATCGCGTACCCCGTATAACATGGCTATGATTCCCCTCACCGAGCACGTCCTTTCCATGACTCCCCACGCCATGGCACCTCTATCTATGTCTCAGACCGTAGCAGCTATCATCATCCCTATGTGCCGCCGGCTTCTAATGCACCTCCTCGTCGCGCCCCACCTTATCACAAGGTGTCATCATCACGCCAAGTCCGTAGGCCCCCGCCTCCTCCTAGTTACCTTTTCGTTCCTCCTACATGAATGATAGACCTCTATTATACCATTTGTATGGGTTTGAGTGACATATGCCCGAGCGATAGAGTGCAAATGATGAACGTGCCTTCTAGTGTTGTTTCAGCCAAGTCGCCACCACTTCTTGAGGATGAGGAGGAAGAAGAAGAGAGTGGTCCAATTTGGGATGATGAGGGGTACGCTAGTGAGGAGAGCGAAGGCGATTCACATTCAATTGAGGAGCGCTTGGCCCCCATGGTGGATGAGCTCCTTGGGGTCGCTTCAAGTGATGATGTGGTGGAATTTGGGAGCGTTAGGAGTGCGAGAGAGGCTAGTGAGGTCTCTTCAGGCAGCCACGAGAAGGCCCTCCTTGGTCTAGCACGGCAGCGCACCTTTCGGTCCTTTGGTAGTGAGTTTTCCATCATCCCGAAGGTGCCTACACATGACTTGGTGGACCCTTTCCTCCTTGGTTTTGGGTATATTGACCGCGCGTCTTTCATTCTGACCTCGGTACATTCACTTGGTATCTTGGTCTAGCATAGATCCCGAGTCCCTTCCTCCACTCCTTTGGCCATCCATAGTGCCCACGCCTACTCGTCTACTACTTTGGGCCCGCACTTAGTCCGCGTCATTCCCATTCCCTGCCTTGGATGAGTCTTGGCTATTTTTGGGGTTGAGACACCATCGGTCTTCACTATACACGACCTAGAGTTGAGGCCACGCGTGTGCCTGCTTGTGCCTACTCCCCGCACCCATTAAAGCCCGCCCGCTTGGCCTATCTTTTCTGAGGGATGTATCGAGATGTTTCCGTGGGTGGCCACTAGCCACGAGCATTCCTTGACCCGCCTAGCCTTACAAGGTATTGAGCCTATAGATTCGAGGAAGAATCTCTTCAAAGGCGGATGGAATGATACGAGCACGGAAGCCTACCTTCGAGGCTCTACGATAAGCCCAACCTTAGTCGCTAGGCCCCTATCGGAGCCTAAGGCCGAGAGGGATATTCATGAGGCGACGACCCATTAGGGCCTCAGTGCGTTCACGTCCAGGCCTCACCCGGGCCCTCGCAAGCCATCGCCCTCACCTCGGCCTTCGTCCTTGCCATCGCTCACCCGCGCCTGTGCCCTCGCACATCCGTCCTACCCTCGCAGGCCCGAGCCTCGTCTTTCCCTCGCGGGCCCATGCCCCATCTTGCCCTTACAGGCTCGTGCCCCGCCTGACCATAGCACACCCACGCGTGCCCCGGTCTTGCCATTGCACTCTCGTGCCCACGTACACCCGTGCCCAGCCTGACTAGCGTGTGCTCAAGCCCAGCCTTGCCAGCGCACGGCCGAGCCTAACCTTGCCCAGGCACGCTCGTTCCCTGCCCTGCCAATAGGGGTGTCCATTGGTCGGTATATCGGTATACCTACCGAAATATTTCGGTATTCGGTATACCGAATTTTCAAAAAAAACTACCGTATCGTACCGAACTAAATTTTGGTACCGTACCGAAATACTGAATTTCATTCGGTACGGTATTTCGGTATACCAAAATACCAAAATTTCAATCTAAGCCATTAATCCAATACCAAAACCTATTTCAATTTCTACCTACTGCCAAAGCCAAATTAATTCGACAAATGGAGAAATAACACAGAGGTCAAAAGTGAAAAACCATTAGAGAAAAAACAAAAAAAAACAGACAAATGTAACCCTCAAATCAAGTCAAACACAAACAGATCTTCAAAATTTTGAGTTTCAGTAAGAAATTGGTGCAGGTCAAAACAAAAATTACAGACAAATATAACCCTCAAATCAACTCAAACAAACACAAACACAAACACATCTTCAACAATTTCAATTTTAGTAACAATGCTGTCAAATTTTTTAGATTTTGACATCCAACGAAATTAGACATCCAACAACATTGAACATTAATCCATACATCAAATAATTATACATGTTTACTGAAATTATGGTTTATACATTGAAATTGAATATTATGAAATTAGGGCAGGAAGAACACCCACCAGCAGTGCAGCGTCGATGGAGGATGGAAGCGGCAGTGGAGTATGAAAGCGGCGGAGGAGGATGGAATCGGTATATCGAGGATTGGAGGAAAAGAGGAGAGGAGAGGATGAAATCGTCGATGGAGGATGGAGGATGGAAGCGGCGGAGGATGGAGGATGGAAATTGGATTCGATAGAAATTGGAAATTGGAGTGGTGACCGTGAGGGAGAGGAGAGGTCAGAGGTGGAAATTGGAAATTGTGGATTAACAAGATTAAAGAATGATGGGTTTGGTTTGGCGTCCCATGCCTGCCCTGCCCAGCCCATGCTTGCCAAGGGGCAAAGCCCATGCTGCCATGCCATCCTATATGAAGTTCGGTACGGTAGGTTTGGTAATGCCGAACCTACCGAAAAACTTACCGTACCATACCGAAATTTATTTCGGTATGGTACGGTAATACCGAACTACCGAAATAATGAAAAAATACTGACTGAATTAGCGTTCGGTATGGTACGGTAATTCGGTAATTTCAGTATGGTAATTTGGTGGCCACCCCTACCTGCCAGCGTGCGCCTGAGCTCATCCTGGCCAGCACACACCCGTGCCTGCACCCAGCCAGCCCGCGCCCAGCCAACGCAACGACCAACCAGCGTGAGCCCTCGCGTCTGCGCCTGCGGCCCATGGCTAGCCCATCCGAGGCCCATCAGCACCGATCCTCAAGCCCACGCTCAAGGTCGCGGCCTCCAAAGAAGGAAACCCTTTGTCCAAGGGTGTTTTTAGTATTTTCCTCTTGTAAATAATTTCCCTATAAATTGAAGGACTTAGCCTCATTTATAGGGGTCTTTGATTTTGCTTATGATATCCATCATAAGACCTTAAGACCAAACCTTTAGCTCGGTAATATTAGGGTTCTTAGAGTCGGGGCTATTAGAGCCGAAAACCATTGTTTATCCCTATCTTTTCTTGTTATTAAATCCCTTAAGCTTTCGTTTAAGTGGGTTAATTTTATTGAAGAGAGATCCTTGTAAATCATTGTAAGGAGGTTGCTTAGGCTTGTTCTTAAGAGGGTTCCTTTTTTATTTCAAGTTCCATTTCATTTATCATCAATCCATCTCTAAACTTCCTCCATTATATTCTGCTGCATCTAAACTCCTTTGTCCCCTCAAAATATCCAGCATTCATCCATCCTGATTCAAGGAAACCATCCGTGCGCGAGGCTAGATCTAGTTGCTCCCTTCAACTCGTGCCTTCATCTTCATTGAGGCGCTTGGGTCGTATCAAGAAGGCATCAGGGAACATCAATGGTGGAGCCCATTTTACCAAGGGGTCAAGGCATAAGGAGCGATAATTCACAACCATGAGCTCTGTGCGTCATTCCTACATTTGCTTCAGTTCATCGCCACGATAAAATTGGAAGGTTCTCCTTCCACTAGAGTCAAATCAACATACTTAATGTGGTCTTGTTCGGTGATATGACAATATACACACCTTACACAGCTCCTGGCCGCAAATTCAAAACTCAACCACGATCAAATATTGCATGTTTTGAATTTGATCATCACAGACAAGATCTCTCCGTGTACCGGCATGATAATCGTACGGTGAAGATCAATCCTCCAATAAATGAGCCAGTAAGCACATGTGTTGATGGGATTACATTCACTTATTTTATTCGCAATCCTGTACTACAAAAGTTGAAGTGTTGGAGCCTCCCCGCAAATGAACGACTGACTAGATTCCCCGAGGGCATCTTGAACCTCCAACTGACTGAGGATTCTTGTCCATCCCTCAGAATAATATTCAAGCCATACTTCTTGAACAAACCAAATCGTTGGCAAATGGGTTATCCCCAGCTTAGAAGATGCCTCCTCGCCAAGAGCGGTCGCGGAGCGAATCCGGGAAGATTTCAAAATAGTTCTTCATTCCCTACGATGAGCTAGGTTCTTTACAGAATATCTTATAGTTGCAAATAACCAGTCTCAAGGTTCATCGTGAGCTCATCTTTCCTCGGCAATCTGACCAAATCCCAGAGCGATTCAGCTGTTTCTAAGAGAGGACTCTCATGAAGAAGTTGTGCCGCCAATTGCTAGCAAGGCGTTATCATCCGATCATCTAGGAGGCGGCCTAGGCCTAGAACTTTATTCAAGAACTTGATGAACATCCTCCGCAATGTTGTAGTTGACTATGATGGAACTGTTAGAAATGTCTGCAACAATACTATTGTCTAGTTGGAGTGCGGACGATGCTAGGCCCAGACCCACGAAGCTGACTCCCCGATAGTGAACCTGTCAGATCGTTAACTGCCGCTTGTTGCGCACATCAAGAGAAGTCCATTTACCTCTCTGTCTCTTTAAGTTTTGTACAATCATTCATTCCCGCATTGGGGGCAATTCTTTTTAATTATTCATAAATTTTCGTGAATGGCCATACCCTCACGTTTCTATAAAATTGCTAAAACCGTTAAGATTTGTTATAAATTGTGCATAAAATTCTTTGAATAAAATCCACACTACCCTCAAATTTTTCAAACCTTCCGTAGATTGAGCATGTTCAACATGTTACTGCATCATTGATAACTTATGCATCCATTTGAAATTATATGATGTGCATGATCTCGCCTGCTAGCTCTTATATCTGCAGCATGCTTTAGATGTAAACAATCACAAACACATCCCTGTGAGCATTTTGGGCCTTCACGTCATACTTCTTTCATGAGTGAAAATGCCTGATTAAGTGCTAGTTAGATTTGCATCAGACATGGGATAGCTGTAAGATGACAGGGGACTTTGCTCTTTGCTTCCACCTTTCTTTGGTCTTCTCATTCTTTTGTCTTCAAACACTTGCTTTTGCTCTCTATTCAATTCATTTCTTTTCTAAGCCGCTTGTAAAATCTCTTGCTTCCACTTGAATTCCCTAAATAATGAGTAGTGCCCAATTGAGGTTGTTAACCGAAGGTAAGGTGCACATCGAACTTGGTTTGCGCAAGAGGGATTGAGAAATATCCAAGGATTGCTGATGGTCAACGCCGGAAAGAGGCCAAACAAAAAAAATCATAAATCAAGACTTGATGGCCTTTGCCAAAGACGGAAGTGACGACAGACCAAACAAAAAACTACACTTGCTTTGCATGCTCAAAAAAAAATTAAAAAAAAGATTCAATCAATAAAAAGCAAGAGCAAGTACAAAAATGGTCAAAAGTCAACAAAATGATCTAAAAGAAAAAAAACAAAAAAAAGGAGATCATTTCCAATGAAGATTCAAAAACTGGTGTGCTTCGTCACCGACAAATGATCTCAAAACAAAAAAGAGATCATTCCCTGCGAAAATTCAAAAAATTGGGTACCTAAGGACTGGTGTGCTTCGTCAACAAATGATCTCAAAGAAGGAGCATTCCCCAGCAAAGACTAAGGAGCATGTGCACTTTACCTCCGGTTGGAAACGTTAGTTGAGCATTGCTCATTAAATCCTTTCTTCTTCTACTAAAAACCACTTTCTTTCTAAACAGATTCTTTCTTTCTTCTTCTTTCTATCTATCCACTTCATTTCTTCTCTTGCGAAGTCCTCTTAACTATTAGAAGGCCCATGCATGTGCATCTTCATTTGAAGTTTATTCACTCGGATTGACATTGCAAATCTGATTTTGTGCTATGTTTTTTGCATTTTTATGAGTGTAAACACGTAGCCTTGTTTCTGAGTGTGAGCGCCAACACCAATATCTGGTGAGGGTTGCTTACGTCTACATGGTGTGGGAAAGTCTTGTCCTTGAGGTTGCTATCTCCTGGGCAAGATGCAGATGTTTTTCTAGGCTTGTATCAAGCATACTTATATGATAGAAGCTAGATGACATGTTCTCCAGACATGCATAAATTTGTTGAACCTTCTCTTAATAGGGAAGTTGTTTTCACCTTGATATAACATTGGGGGCAAACCTTAGGGTAGTGTGGGAATACTTTCATATACAACATATATGATTTGTTTCTCATTATTTTCCCATTTATCATTTGCTCTCCTTTTTCCATCCACTGCTGCTTCGTGTTTATTTCCTCCCTATTTGCAGGATACAGATATGCTTCAATGGAATCTCACACCATTAGAAGGGTTTTGATGAGAGGATTGATATCTTGCCCTCGTCATGAATCTCTGCCAATAAGTCCAGCAAACAGCCGAATGGAGTACGTTACCACTCCCCAATCAACTTCGTGCGGCGGATCACGCTCCCTCACCATCCACCAAGTATCTGAATGAAGTACGTTACCACTTCCAATCTATTTCGTGAAATGGTTCACACCCTCATTCACTAATCAAAACACCCGAATGAAGGTACGTTACCACTTCACTTCCAACTTATTTTGTGTCGCGGTGACTTGGTCACCCATGTTGGTGTGATGACTTGGTCGTCCACTCTTCAATCATGTCGCGGTGATTTGGTCACCCGTTTTGGTGTGACGACTTGGTCGTCCACTCTTCAGTCATGTCGTGGTGAGTTGGTCACCCGTGTTGGTGTGACGACTTGGTCGTCCTCTTCTCAGTCATGTCATGAGGTGACTTGGTTACTAATTGGATGTTTATATTTGATGTTTTATCTCTCTTTCTCCTATGAATTGAGAGTATTTATCTGCTTCTTTTGGCCATTTACTTCCCTTTTCCTTTGTTCAGGCTTGAAAGATCATTAGAGAGGAAAAGAAGTAAAAATGGTGAAAGATAGAGCTTTTCCAATCAAGGAATTTTTGAAGGTTGTTCATGGAAGTCATCCCGTCTCCATCCCTAGGCCTAGGGATGGATCGTCTGCGCTGGTAGAATTCTGGGCAGTCCAGGCCATGATTCCGCGTGCCAAGAATTTAATATTTCTGAGTGCTATTCTTGTCCCCTTGGCATGCCAGACAGCTTCTTTGCTCAAGATAGTCTTGTGTTTCTTCCTTTCTTGGCTCTAGAATACCTTGGAGACATCATGAAGAATATATTCCATCTCTTCTTAGTGCTAGACAAGAATATATTCTTGTCTCTTCCTTGTTTTTGGAGCTGCATGCTTGCAATTAATTTATCTTTGAGTGTTTGCTCCTTGGGGAAGCGGGAGAGGAGAATGGTTGTGCTATAGATAGAGTGGATTTTCATCCAAGATGGACATGAAGACACATACACATGCACGGACAAGAAAAGGAGGGAACCGAACAGAAGGAGACAAGGACAGCAAGCAACGGGCTGCACTTCTTCTTCACCATCATTTTCCAGATTTTCCTATCTTTGAACAATAAGTTTATTTTGTAATTTTAATTATGTATTGTAGCTAATCTCCTCTGATTCTTGGTAGAGATTAGAGGTTGACTATCCAAGTTATTGTGAGACTTTGTTGAACTTAATATGAATGTTTTTATATTTCTTTCCTTCTCATTTTAATTATCAAACTTGTTCTTGTTGAATTTTAAGATTGGCCAACTTGTGATTTGATTTGAATGAGTAATGTCAGTTTCATTTATGTCAGAGTTAATCCTGCATTAAGTGAAGATTAAGTAGACAACTAGTGAATAATTGGCATAAGACTTGTCATTAGAAACTAGGAAGAAAGAAAGAACAGGTTCTGGGCTGAGTACGTTCGTCTCAAGACCTTGAGATGGGTTTCCCGTGTGTTTACAATTTTCCAGCAACTCTTAGGAAAACCTTGAGAATTTGTTAGGAAAGTTTGGGTCATTATTAGAGTGTCTCTTTTAATTGGCTTGTATAGGGGGAAACCTGGGAATTTAGAGTGTCTCTTGTTCCTTTAACATCTTTATAAATCCATTTCAGAAAATGTTTTGTCAATGATCAATTGCAAAGGATAGTCACCTCGGTTAAATCTCTACCAAGGATTATTTCTCTACCTCTGATTTCACTTATATTTCCAGTTGTATTTTGTGCATGCTACTTTCACTCACTGATTTATATTCAAGTACTGTTTTTAATTTGGTTTCAATCACAAAAACTCCCCCCAACTTTGTTCCGATTTGGTTTTTACAAGAAAAATAAGAATTATTCAAGATTTCCTCCCTGTTGATTCAATCCTCTCATCACTATCTACATTTTATTTTGTGGTTTAGCACTGAGTTGAACTTACATTTATGCAGAGCATGCGACGCCTCTGTCATAAATTGGCGCCACCCATTTCTCAGTCGTGTTGTGAGGTGACTTAGTTACCCACTATTCCAGTCGTGTTGTGTGGTGACGTGGTCACCCACTTCCAGTTGTGTCGTGTGGTGGCATGGTCACCCACTCTCAGTTGTGTTGTGCGGCGATGTAGTCATCCACATCTAAATCCCCTCACTATCAGAGACCCTCGCTATCAGAGATCCCCTCACTATCAGAGACCCTCGCTATCAGAGATCCCCGCGCTATCAGAGACCTTCACTATCAGAGATCCTCCCTCGCTATCAGAGATCCCCTCGCTATCAGAGATCCTCCCTCGCTATTAGAGATCCCCTCGCTATCAAAGACCCTCGCTATCAGAGATCCTCCCTCGCTATCAGAGATCCTCCCTCGCTATCAGAGATCCCCTCACTACCAGAGATCATCAACGACCTCACTATCAGAGATCATCCTCAGAAATCAACATCCGACCTCGTTATCAGAGATCCTCTCTCGCTATCAGAGATCTACAATATCCAAGAAGACTAATGATTCCCCAACATCCGAGCAAAGCTACATTACCATCAAACAACACTCAAGCAATAGCAACGGACTACGAGTGCTACCCTCGCCGGAGCTGAAGTTTAATTTTCTGCATCAATAGCAGCGGACTACGAGTGCTACCCTCACCGGAGCTGAAGTTTAATTTTCTGCGTCAACAGCAACGAACTACGAGTATGACTCTCGCTGGAGCTGAAATTTACTTTCTGCATCAATAGTGAAAGGACTACGAGTCTTATCCTCGCCTGGATCTGAATTTATTTTCCTGCACCAGCGCAAGGTTGCGAGTACGACCCTCGCCCGGACGTAACTCTACTTTCAGCAACAACCTAGGAACTATGAGTGCTACCCTCGCCCAGGTCAGAATTTGCCAATCACCCACTCCCAGGTAAGTTTGCATTTACATTTCGCATTTTCAAAACCATTGCTAGTTCGGGAGCAACCATCTTTACTGCTCATCAAAAATCTCAATTACACTGAATTTTTGATAAGATAGTAAAGAGGGGGGCAACTGTTGCTACCCGATTTATGATTTTAATTTTTTTCGTCAAAATTTTTTTCACATTTTTAAACGTCATTTTTCTAAAATCACACGTCCGTTCATTTTTGTCCAACTGATGTTTATTTTTAAGCTTTATGTCATTTAAATTTTATTTTGTACTTTTTTCACATTTTTATCGCTTTCCCCGTTCGAACTCGTATTGGTTCCGAATAAAATTCTCGAAACCGAGGGTCGGACAATTTCACTCATTAGCTACTTATTTTTTATTATTATTTTAACTCGGGCTATCTCATTGCGTTTCGTTCAATTTTTATTTTTAGCAATTTTTACGTTCGAACTTTTATATCTTACGAGTGAATTTTTTATCGAACTATATGACAAACTTTTCGTCACTTACTGTGTACTAATTACTTTCTTCTCTTTTATTCAACGTTTTAGCATTTTTGGTTCGAGTTTTTATGCATTTGCAGGTGAGATTGCTTGTACCATCGGCTTGAGCTAAAAAAATCAAAGGGAAAGTCAACATTTCATCACAACCGTTGATCTGGTTGACCAAGCAAGTCAAACCAGATCAAATGGTCCCCTAATTTCCATGTCATTAAGCCATCCTACCACCTTTGGTTCATGAACCAGACGGCTCGTCCACTGCTACTCCCTTGCTCCTCAAGTCTTTCCTCTATCACCACTCCCGAACAAGATCAGAACAACCTCACATCGGGGCACTGCTCATCGCCATGCTCCTGACGTCCAAAGAACGACCACGCGCAGTGGCTCATCACCGACCTACCTCCTTATAAATAGCAAGCTCGCGCGAACATTTCTCCTTGCTAATTCACCAACAACTTCTCCCTCTCTAGCATTGCTCTCTATCACGAGCAATTGCCTAGTTCAACCAAAGCTTGAAGTTACTTAAGTTCAAAGTTTTTTTAGCATTTTTGCACAATTGTTTTCAAAAATGGTTTGTTCGTGTTTTGATGAAATAACTTGCTATTTTGCTCTCAAAAAGCTTCGTTTTAATCTCTAGTTTAAATACATTGCTCCGTTTTAACAAATCGTTTAACTATTTGGACGAATTTCAGAGTTTTCGTTAATTAAGTTTAAATTCATTTTTAATTAAATTGAGTACTGTTTTGGATTAATTAAATTGCTGTGATTATGTGTTTAAATTTCTGTGATTAAGGTGATCATTTTGGTCGGGGAAAAATCGTGTTTGGCCGCCGTTAGCCGGACCTTGGCCGCCGGCAATGGCGTCGGCGAGCCAAGGTTGAAGATGAAGCCAAGCGGGAAGAATAAGGGCTGGGCTCGTTTTATTTAAGTGATGGGCCAAGCATTTTGCTTTGGCCCATGTGGAGGAGTAGAGGGCTGGCGCTGCACCAAGCCCAACGTGAGAAGGAAGACACGGGCTTGGCTTGGCCCAGGCGAGGAAAGTAAGTTGGGCTGTCTAAACCCAAGTTGAGGGCCGAGCCCAATATTTTAGGCTCATAGATTTTTTCGTGTTGTCGTGCACTTGTAATATTTATTTATTTTCGTACTTATACTGTTTATTTATTTTTTACATTTGTACTGTTTATTTATTCTTCATATGCTTGTACACGTTGCATGCTTAGATGATTATTCGTGCTTGTTTAAATTATTCATTTCCACATGCATGAATATTTAGAATTGCTAGAACTTAATTAATCTATTGGGCATGATCACGTAAATTAGGATTTTTACAAGCATATGATTGTAAACACCTCTTTCATCTGGTAACCTTTTTAGGATGTGACTCGGGTGCCTAACACCTTCCCGAGTCCATAATACAACCCTGAACTGTTGTTCTCGGGTTTGGACCCTTTTTGCCTTAGCTTTTTATTTTGTTTTCTGCCATGTTCTAAAACGATAGGTTCCCTAAACCTTGAAACAAAAATAAGGTGGCGACTTCATTGCATTATGTGAGATGAGTCTAGATTTCGTCTCACATTTCGTCCCAAACTCGCGTTGTGCAATAAAATCCAAAAAGTGAGTGCGACACTTAGTATAGGCAATAAGGCATGAGCATGAATACGCATAAGACTTAATCGTTCTTATTAATATTTATATCTGCATTTAATTGATCGTGTGATTATTCTTAACGTATTTTCTGCTTGGTTTTAGAAGTAGCTAATCTAGAATTAAACAGATCACGCAATGATCATTCTTCTTAGTGTCTCGGCCATAAGCCCAAGAAGATCGAAGTAGGCTCCTACGCACTACTGGGTGTATCTAGGAAACGGTAGGGGGGAAAAGTTAATTAGATCCAGTCCCGACTGGCACCCGAGAATACTAGTTTGGAGTTGTCTTCCCCTAATTGATCATCTACCAACTCGGTAAACCCTTTAACTAGTAAGATGCTGATTGGTAAGGCATCATCTCTAAGCGTACCTGAGGTGGTGTTGATGCAGGAGGGAAGTAGGGGTCATAAGCGTACCTTGATCCTATAGCAACTCTGTGGATTGAAGATGAATATCTCTGCGTCGATGATTGTGTATCTTGTCTCATAGCCGCCAGCCTCTACTAGGAATTATTCTCATATCAGATCTCTATTCTTGAATCAGCTTTCTTGACCAAGATTATCATTCTTGGCCAAGACAGTTATACGCTCCATTTACTTTTCAGTCTTAGTTCTATCACAACCACTCACACTTCACCTAAGTGTTATTTGGTCATCATAACTTCACACAAAGAATTGTACCATTACTCTCTGTGGTTCGATCCTCTTACTGCTATCTACAAGCGATTTGTTCTTAGTAGCGAGTTGTAACTCTTATATTTATTTTTGACGAGTTCGACGCTTAGTCATAGAGGAAGGACTGATGTGCATGACCTATGTTCCTTCAGCTTCTCAGTTGGCAGATGTCCTCACCAAGGGACCACATACTTCTACATTCTATAGACTGATCTCCGAGCTAGAAGTGGAAAACATTTATTCCTCAGCTTGCAAGGGGGTGTCAAAAGATAAGGATCAATCCCTAGTTCAAGGGATTGGATTAGTGATTAAATTAAACATCATATAGATAAGTTTTATTTTATTTAAAGTAGATAGAATTTTTATAACTAAGTGATAGACCTTATCAGGTTGTTGTAACTATCAGGTTGTTGTAGAAAGGCTATAAGGATGATGTAACTCATAACTCAAACATCTAAGAAAGGAATACAATTACCTTTTCTTAAAAAAATTAAAATTCTTTAAGAGGGACTTGCATTAAAAATTTCACTTATGAATGTTATGCACTTTGTTTATTTGGTGGAGTGTTGATCAGTAGAGAAGAAACATGTTACCTTAGGTTTGGTTATGCATTTTTGTACATGATATGTTGCCATAGTTTTGGTTTTCTGCATTTGAAGTTTATATATTTACCTATAGTTGTGGTTTGCAGGCTAAAAGTACCATAGGGACAATGTCTAATTCTGAATGCTAATGGACTCACAACAAACTTATCTTATGACCTTTTCTGTACTCTCTCTCAATGGAGCTGTAAATCATTACAGATATTTTTGCTATGACTTTTACTTTAATCTAACACCAACAAGAGCAATGGCTTCACTTGACTTCACAACATGCTAATCTTAGTATCACCATTCATTGAAACATTATATATTTTTTCTGAATATGAATCATGGACGATCTTGCTTGAAAAAATATATATATAAACCGCCGAACTGGACCGAAGTCAATTGGCTCACGGTCGGACCCGATTGGTCCATGGGATTTTGGCTTATATCAACAAATCTCACAAACCATCTTCCATCAAACCTCAAACTATGTCAAACTCAAAATTATATGCTTCATAGAGCGGCGCTGATTTCTTACTTTCTAATTGCGTTCATGTAAATATTGAGGGGTCTTGTACCGAAGATTGCATCGCTAAACCTTGAGATGGATCCCAAAATTATTATTCCGACAACTGTTGAAATGAAGAGAGGAGACATCATCGATCATTCGATTATGCCCTTTCTCGATCCTAATGCCAACAAACTCTAGGGGTTGTCGCTCAGAACTACCACCAAAGTTATTGATCTCCTCATCTCCAAGGATGAGATTTACTTAATTAAGTATGTTGTGTCCGATAAGGTATATATTCCTTACAGTGACTACAAAACTAGATATGGAGGGTGCTTTCATGACTAGAAAATAATTAATTAGTATATTCATGTCACCATAATTATACTAACAAATATTTTAGACAAAAAAGATGAGAATCAAGGGTATCTTTGAAAAAGAGTCTTCATAAATGATGAAGCATTTGATGAAATTGGTGTGTAAATTCATATGATCTTAATTCTTATTTTTGAAGCTTTGATTTGAGTCTAAGGCGGTTTGCTTTCTCTCTTTTTATTTATCAAGAATTTCTTTCCCGTTATTATGGAAACATTTTTTTATATAAAAAAAATAACCATTGCGTCTAGATGTAAAAAAAAAGGTAACAGTTGATAAAATAATAACCCAACCTAGAGGGGGTGAATAGGCAAATAAAAATTATGCAATTGAGGAGTAAGAGAGAATAGGAAAACACGAAGTTTATAGTGGTTCCAATTTACAATCCGAATTGTACTCCACTACCTATGAGCTTCACTCTTAGGATTTTTAAAGCAATACCTTTTGCTATTACCTAGAGCTTTTACGGGTTCATCTCTCAACCTTTACACCGTGGTTTTTTCGGGCTCAACCACAACCTAGTTCTTTTACAAGGGACAAGAACTCTAACCACTTACCCGAAAGTATTAGGTACACTTTCCAAACCTTACAATTGAATTAACAATGAAGTGCAACAATAAATTGGTGTACAACAAATAAATCTATGATTCAAATAACACCAATAAATGATCAATATTACCTCAAGAAGAAAGTGATTCGAAACTGATAGAAGGACGTAAGAGAGTTTGAAAACTGATAAGAGAAGCTTACTTTCTTAAATCTTAATTATATGATTTTGAGTGTATGTATGTGTATAGAACTTTGTGTTAGCTTTCTTCATTTTGTCTTATTCATTTTAGTCGAGTATTTATAGGTTTGAGGAGTTTTAGTGACTATTGGAGTCAAAAACTAGCCGTTACAAATTCGAAAAACTAGCTGTTATAAATTCAAAAAACTAGCCGTTATTACAAGATCTCGTCAGGATTTCTGACAGCTCTTGGCGTCATGACGCCAACGCTTGGCTTCATGACACTAGCTACTGTTGGAAATTGCTCATTTTTCCCTTGGTGTCATGACGCTAATGCCTTGGCGTCTTGACGCTAACTACTGTCAGAAATTGACAGTTTTTCAAAACTCGTTGACGCGTAAAAACCTTTTGATGCTTTTCTTGAGGTATTATTGAACATAGATCAAGTGTTAAATAGAATCATACTTACATATTGACGCTCTAATACATACTTGATCTTCGAGCTCGCGATAATCAGATTGTTGCTCTTTTGTTGTCTTGATCGCAAACTACATACACATTTTAACTTAAAATTGCATTAGTATGATAATTAATTTGTGTCTTAAATCATCAAAATAAGATCAATATGCCCTTTGGGCCAACAACAGTTGCTTAAACTTTTTAAAAAATAGTTAATTAAAATTTTAAGAATAATTTTGAGGGTATAAAAGATATTTAAGGAATAATAGGTTTTGTGCTTGTATAGATATAGTTGTGCACTAAATGTACTTAATGAGATGCTTAAGTTAAATGCAAATGAGGATTGGGGAATAGAACAATTACAGTCAGAAAAGTAAATAACCCAACATAAAACAACTAAGCAAAAAAGAAAATTGTCTAAAACTCGTGCGTAGTGATATTACATTATATACAGTTAAAAAATACATATTATTATTAAGTGTTATAAAAAAATAACCTAAAGCAATTTTTCACACCAAAATACATATAAAAGTGAATAAAAATAAATATTTAAAAATTGAATCGAGTAAGAATAAAACTAAACTCCATTTTTTCAGATAAATGATGGTATTTTTGAACGCAATCTAATAATATTTTTCCGAATAAGCATCCATTGTATAGTATCAGTAAACAAAACAAGAGAATTGTGTTAACCTTTATATTGAATTGTGCAACTTTTAGTATTTTTAAACTTAAGTCCTTTTTATATTCGAAAACTTATATTATCATTGCATTACAATAAAGTTAACCAAAAGTTTTCAATTTATTTAATAAATAGATTTGGTGAAAGGTAATTTTATTAAATTAAAAAAAAAAAGTATATGGCACATGTAAATCCATAAAATATCCAAATAAATGACATAATGAGTAATTTAAAAATCTTAGATGGCTTCCGTTTAACTATCACCACCAAAGTTTCATCACATTCTTTTTAAGTATAGATAAGTAGATTGGTGAAATCCAAAATTGGGGATTAATATTGGTTTAGGTCTAGCAATAAGGCTTGACTAACTTTAACTCTAATTTCAAGTTTAAATTTTTCGAATGAGTAAAATCATGTTAGGAAAGTTACCGTCTAAGACCTAATCATACTCAAATGACATGAGTAAGAGAAATTCAACAAAACTTAAACACTTTAGTATTTTTTTTACCTACTTAATTTTAAAGTAAAACAGCTAATTGCAGGGTATTAAAAAAATGAAATTTGTAATCGGATGATATTCGAAAAATAAGAAAAAGAGAAGAAAAGGAAATACTTAAAGAAATTTGTTTACCTTTAATCAAGGTCTCGAGTTTGAGTTTAGGAATGAAAAAAATCATACTAGAGAGTCGCCTTTTTTTGAAGACTCAACTGTGCTCGAACGAAATTATACTTGAGAAAAGAAGAAGGAGAAATTTGATACTTGGAAAATAAGAAAAAGAAAAGAAAAGGAAACGCACAAAAGAATTTGTGAGAGAAGATTCGCAGTTTCGCACCAACGTACTCTCCACGTGGCCAGCTGAGCATAAAAGAGCAGCTAGCAACACCGTCGGCGGTTGGCGGCGCAAAACAAAACGGAAATTAAAATTAAAATTGGAAAAAAGAAAATCAGAGAAACGGAAACAGAAAAAATGAAAAAACCATAATAAAACTAGAAAAAGAAAAAAAAAACCCTTCTCTGCTTCTGTCTCCTCTAAAACCCTTCCTAAACCCCGCGTTCTCCTTTTTCTTGCCATTTCTTTGAAGCATGGCATCTAAACCTTTTCAGCTCATCAAAGTCAATGCCTCCAACACAAAGGTCTGGTTGGTTGTCGGCGTTACTGTGGCTGGGATCATTGTCTTGGCAGAAGCTACGCGTCGAAAGAAAGCAAAACAGATGGTAAATAACAGAGAAGATTTTGGAGCCTTCATTGAAAGATTCGAGCTCCTTCCTTTCCTTCAACTCCCTCCTCCTGCTGCAAAGCAACCACTCTTTTCCCTTACATTCGCCGTCAAAGACATGTATGTGCAAGCTTATGTATTTGTTGCCTTTTTTGGTTATGGATGATCATTTCTGTTTTGTGGGTTTGAGTTGTTGCTGTATTCTACTTGATCTTTCTAAGATTTCTAGAGAAATTTAAAACTACAGTGTGGGTGCGTTTATGGGTGCTTCTATTATTTTAAACTTTTGCGGATGTGCATGGATCAATTTTGGAGTGACTGCTCCTCTTTGACTTCTGAGGAGAGCGAGGCTCAATGTGCAGATTTGATGTGGAGGGTTGTATGACGGGGTTTGGGAGTCCTTCTTGGGAAGGATCGCATGATGTTGCTACAAAAACAGCAGTGGTTGTGACAACTCTGTTAAAGAATGGGGCTACTTGTATTGGGAAGACTATTATGGATGAATTAGCATTCGGGTAAGTGTTTGTAAATTTATCCTTGAGCTGCTTTCGATTGCCAACTTTTCTTCAAGGTTTTGGTTTGGTTGGTGTATCAGGATAACTGGTGAGAATCTGCATTATGGAACACCTACAAATCCCCAAATGCCATTGAATGTTCCAGGAGGTTCTTCTAGTGGTTCAGCAGTTGCTGTTGCTGCTGAGCTTGTTGATTTTGCTCTAGGCAAGTTTATGTACCTTTTTGCTCACTGAAGGGATTGGTGTATCAATCAGATGTTTATGGACGGGTTATCAGAAATTTGAGTGCGGTGGTTAAATGTGTTCGTTAACACTCTTATGTGATGTTGTGTAGTGGCATGAGTGACCTTGGAAACCCTTTTTATTTGCAATTATTATTACGTGTTAACAAAATGGAGAAGACATAAAGAATTCTACTTTAATTTCATTCTCTAACTTTATTTTGAGTTCAATCTGATATTTTTGACTGTTTTTCTGGTGCTCAAAACTTTCATGTTCTTTTGGCTTGTAGACATGGTTTACAATGTTCTCTCGATAACTCAGTTTGAGATTCTTAAATGAAGGGAAAGATTTATTGTCATTGTTATGGGTTTCTAAAGTTAATAAAAAAGTCATTTATTGCTGAGAGAGGATATCATCTTTTCCTTTTGCTGCTCTAAGATAATGTGATGCATGTACCTTGTTGAATAATGTGCAGTAGTTGCCATGGGTTATCTATTCCTGCTACAATTATTAGCATGCATAAGAGAAAGGAAGAAAGGAGGTGTTAAATGTCAATAATGCTTTCTTGGCTATTGTATTTGATACTCTAATTTGCAGTCAGTGACCCATTATCAACAGATGTTCATGTTTGAGTTGAGTACAGGGTCAGTGGTTAGGAAAACTTTGGTGGCTGAACCATAGATTCTCTTGAGTGATGTCTACTTAGCAGTCTGCATTGGAAGCAAAAAGTCATCTGACCTCAATAACTTAGTTATTGTTGCTGTTGCTGTTGTAGTTAACAAAAATTGTGCAAATACGAATTTCATTGTATCATTAGCTTCACTATTATCTGTTTGACATCCAATTATGGTTCCTGTGACTTTATAGGCACTGATACGGTTGGGGACATACGAATTCCTGCAGCATTTTGTGGTATCCTCGGCTACAGGCCATCTCATGGGGCAGTATCTATGGTTGGAGTTCTGCCAAATTCCCAAAGTTTGGACACTGTAGGTATGTTGTAATTACTGATTATGTAGCGGAAGATAACACCATGAAGTTTAATATGATTGAGCCTAACAGAAACAAATACTTAGCTATTCTAACCTTTTTGGTGGGGTTTTCATCATGGTTAAGGTGGGATGAGGTCATTTCAATCTGCACCTTTCATTTAACATGGGGTCCGCTTGATCTATGCTTAGTCACACGTCAAGTGTGTTCATAGAGTTTTTGGAATTTTGTTCCATATTTTTCCAAATAAAGTTATTAGTGGTAGATGCCTCAGCAGCAGTCAGGAAAACAAATATAGGATATTAGTGGTAGATGCTGCTCACAGTTCAAAATGAAGAAGGTTCGATTGGTTTCCTCTTGCAATTGGATGATGAGGTTTTCTGAAATTCAATGCTAGGTGTTAGTCTTCTAGAAAAACTGCATCAGGGAAACAAAGATTGATAAATTCTTAACCTTTCTTAAAATTCTTGAGGAAGTATGATGCTTTGGTATGCACTCTTGAAGGATTATATTTACAGTGATCCTCCATCACTGAGTCAAACATTTTATGATTTTGAGCTTGGCTCATTATTTTAATTGCTCCTGGAGGTCAGGCTTGTTTTTTTTAGCTCAGTTAATTCGATCAAGCCTAGAGCTTACTCTTGTTGGAGTAAATGAACAAGTGCAAACTATTAGTTATTTAATTTTTATAATGTGGTTGTCCGCCTCTGATTTTCCTTGTTCCTTTGAAACTGGATTCGGGGAAATTTGATCAGTTATGTTTATGGTGGCAGTTATATAATCTGTGGCAAATGTGAACATTTAGAATAACTGTCAGATATTAAGATGATACTGATTGGATGATTTTACATTCATTTGGATTTTCTGTGACTTTATTGTTCTCTTTATTTCAAATAGTTCTTTTTATTACCTTCCTGAGTGCATATTGGTTTTCTGTTGACGTGTATGTTCCAGGATGGTTTGCACATGATCCTTCTATCTTGCAACGTGTTGGACAAACTTTGCTTCAACTGAAGCCTGTGGAACCGAGAAGGGTGAAACGCTTAATTTTTGCAGATGATCTTTTTCAGCTTTCAAAGGTCCCCAAGTATAAAACTGAATATGTTATTAGCAAAGCAGTTGAAAATCTATCTGGGTGTAAGTTGCAAGGCTCTTGTGTGGTTCTTGTTATGATCTTACCTTGTTGTACTAGGTTATAGTCAGATTGTCCATATAGTTTCTCTTTCATGTATATATAATTGTTGCAATTCGATAGTGTCTGGCCCGATAAAAGGTTATATAATTCATGCCATCTGAAGTTGCTGCACTGTTTTTGTTGATGCACAGACCAGCCTTCAAAGCATACAAATTTTGGTCAATATGTAGCTTCAAATGTGCTAAGTCTAAAAGAGTTCTATGAACAATCTATTAATGTGCCAAGTGGAACATCTACTTTGAGAGCTCTTTCTTCTGCAATGGTTTCATTACAAAGGTACGTAAGAATATTTGACTTTTTTTACCCCCCTCACATTTATGTTTACTAATCATTTTTCTTGATTTGCAAATCATGAGTTTTGGTGAACAATTGGACTGAATTTTTATTCTGTTACCTAGTTCTTTTGTATGCTTAGTTTGTATTGATTAATGATTAATGATTAATGCTTTTATTATCTTTCATGGTTTCTGTCATTCGGCTATGACTTAATTGGGAAATCTAGTTTAGTAGTTTGTGTGGGAGAGTAAATTTTATATAACGATAAATGTATAATTGTGTTGCATTAGCACAAGTGACTTTATAGTCAGGCTTTCTGGGTAAAAAAGACTTCATATTGTCCTGTGCTTGCCTACAACCTATAGGAAATAAGTTATGTTTATAATATTCTTCGGAAGCTATTGACATTTTTCCATCTTTATTATAATTATAACTGCTATTGTATGTTGCCTTTCATAGAATGTTTTGTTTTCTCTTTTGATTAAGTCATGGAAATGTCACATCACATCTCATGGCATGGATCTGGTAGATGTAGAAAAGCTCTATGGCTGAATGGGAGGAGACAGTTTATGTCTCTGACCTCAACTAAATATGGGGTTAAGAAGGCTGAGCTGGGTCTTATCCACTAAATTTGGTGTCAGCATGAAGTAGGGCATTTAAACTTGTGTGCAGTTAAAGTGAAGTTGGCTTGTAACTTTATAGATAAAAAGTCCTGTGTTTGAAAGTTTGCCTAGTCACTGGATTTTACTGGCCTTGTGGAAAGCTTTATGCTCACAGTTCACGTTACTGTGGTAAAATTGCCACAGTTCTTGTATTATCACACTGGCACTGGGTCTCAGTTGGAGCATTAATTTCATTTGGACTAACAGTAGAAATGCATAATCTTGCGTTTCAGGTATGAATTCAAAATGAGTCATGAAGAATGGGTTAAATCAGTGAAACCCAAGTTAGCACCTGATGTGTCTAATAATGTTCTTGCAGCTATTGCCACTACTCACGAGAACATAAAATCATTATATAAAGTCAGGACTGAGTTAAGATCTTCTCTTAAGAGTCTCTTGAAGGTAACCCTAAACTCCTGTAGTTGTTTTTTTCCTCCCAGTATTTAGTCTGATAATATTTGATTCTAGTGAAGTAATGGTTACCCACTAGAAGAATAAGTTGTCTCAGACTCTCTGTAGCTGTCACTATGTTGGTGACTTTTTACAACCTACCCCCACAAATTGTCATTTTAGAGGACCAGACAAACATTTGATACATTATCTTACTATTAGTATTATAATTTTTAAGAATACAATGATATTCTTGGTTTGCTAGATGGACAAAGAATTTTGGATGGATTCATTATATCTTATTAAATGTCATTGGCTCAGTCATGCTCTCAGGAGCAATATCTTGTAGTACGTGAGTAGTTTGAGGTCACACCAGTTCCTGCTTGAAGTCGATATATGGAAACAGTTCAAACAGTTTGAGAAGTTATGCTAAGCTCTAAGAAGGCTTCACTAGTTTATCCATGCACAGTTACAGAAAATCACTAAGCTACAAATCTCATGTATCTCACAAATAGAATATAAATGTGGAATGCCATCAGGTAAAGCTATTAAAAAGGTGTTGCGGTGGTTTTGGACGTTTAAGACTCGTGGTTGACCAAATCGATGTAACCATAGTCTTAAAAGATCGTTTTCTCATTTCCATCCAATGGAAATGGTTTTAAACACCAATTTCTTTACCCTTGCATCTGGTTCTCCTGTCTACTCATCAAGTCTCTGTCCTATCAGTCAAACTCATAACTGCTCCCATCAATTTAATGGGTTTATATTTGTGGTGGCTATACTAATTTCCTAACTAACAGGAAATTGAGTAAATGATTACCTAGATATTGAGTAAATGATCCAAACCAACTTGTGTATACGGCTAGGTCTATCTAATTAAGTTCTGTGTTTCCTTCAGCTCATATATTATTATCCCTTGTTATGCCCTTTTATGCAGGATGATGGAATATTAGTTATTCCCACAGTAGCAGATCCCCCATCAAAGCTTAATACAAAAAAAAAGTATTCTGCTGAGTCTCATGATAGGGCATTGATCCTATCAAGCATTGCCAGCTTGTCTGGGTGTTGTCAGGTATCATATGTTGTTAGTTTTTAGCTTTCATTTGTATTTTCTAATTTTGAGGACTTTCTTAGAACTTGGTTTTGCATTAACTGTTGCATCCTTTTGTCAGGTTGCAGTTCCACTAGGAAATCATGACGGTTCTCCCATTTCTGTTTCATTTATCACTTCCCATGGAGGTGATAAGTTTCTTCTTGATACGGTGCTGGATATGTACTCAACGCTTCAAGATCAAGTTAACATTGCCTCCAATTCAGCACCATTGCCAGATATCAACGGGGACATGGATGCTTCAGAACTTTTGAAAGAAAAGGTTGGTTAGAGATGATGTTTTGCTATTTCTATCATTAGTTCTATTACTGCTGTATCTTACGTACATTTCTCTGTTTAGATTTCTTCCATCTCTTCATCTTTTCATTCCCTCTTCCTCCTTTTTGGTGGGTTACCTCACTGGTTTCTGCCAAACAGGAACATACCACATTCTATACAGATTACAAGTTTGAAACCTTAATATAGTTTGTCAGTGGAACTTTTAATGGAACATTTGCCTTTTCCATTCCAGTTAAAAGAAAGCATAAGTAGGTTGCTATATTTTGCTTGATGACTTTCCTCTAATGGGAGTTATAGTTGGGTGTGCTTGAGTATAATGGTTTGGGAGTGAAATGGGAAATTTACTCTATTGCCTGTCATGTGATATTGGATTAGGAGCTACTTGGACCCACACTGATTAATCATCTCCAATGGTAAGTACCGTCAATATGTGTAGTATTGTCATAAAGCATGTTTTGTAATCATGTTTAAGATATTTCTGTGGCTTACCAAGGGAAAAAAAAGGACTTTATAAATGAGATATTTGTGCAATTTTGGATAGTTTTATATGATGTTTATGGATTAAGTAATTTGCCCTAACCATTTTTTGCATGTCTGGTGTTATCATGTGAGAGGCAGGGTTTTATCCGCTGGATCAATTGCAGTTCGATCTTGGCAGCCCAAACATTGCCATTCGAGCTATTTAATTAATTGATATTTTCTTCAGTAGGTCATTAACTTTTCTTGTGGCTCTAAGTCTTCATAGGAAAAACTGAATGGCCTGTTTCTGTGTAAGAGTATGGGTTTTGTACTCATGCACTCTACAAATGATTTCCATACCTTGTTACATTTATTATTCAGGGCACATTTCTGGTTACTTTTGTTTGATTATGCTCATGTAGATGAGAACCTGAAGGAAGGGTACATTTCTTGTTGCCAAACATGGGCTGTTATATGGTGGACAATAAAGAGAGTACGGACTGGCATATACTGATCACTCAAAAATTTTGTTGCAGGGGAATGCAGCATTTAAAGGGAAGCAGTGGAACAAAGCAGTCAATTACTATACTGAAGCTATTAAATTGACGGGAACGAATGCAACTTACTATTGTAACAGGGCAGCAGCTTACTTAGAGTTGGGATGGTGTGTGATATTTAGTCTGATACTCTTCTTTGACTGCAGTGCTTTCTGGTTAAAGGATTCCTTACCTATCTATTTTATGCATGCAGCTTTCAGCAAGCTGAAGAAGATAGTAGCAATGCGATATTGCTTGATAAAAAGGTGATTGCACAAACTTGGGCATGGATTGCTTTGAGCAACTTTTGGGAGCTTTTTTCAAAGAAAAAATATGATATACAAATTAAGATTATAGCCAACTTTACACAGCAAGTTGGAAAGTTTAGTAGTGTTTTTTCTCAGACTACCTTCATGGTTGCCTTGAACTCTGCACAGAAATTCCAACCAATTCTTCCTTCATTTGATTTCTGACAAAATGGATAAAAAAGAAAAATCTTAAGTAAATGGAGTAGTTTTGGTTCTTACAAAAATCTCCTAACATTTTTCTCTCTAGGAATTATCGACAGCTAAAGATGCCAATATGGTATTTTGTTAATGTAGATGCGTAGAAGCTTTGTGGAAGATGGCCTCAATTTATACTTTTGACATCAATTAACCTTGTAGTCTAAAACCTTAGAAGGATGGTATATGCATTACATGTCTCACATAAGCTACTGGTGTACCAGCTTAATCTTATTATATCATATTATTGGGATAGGGAGTGTGAAATTCATATGCATGCTAAGAGACTAATCAAAAAATTTGTATCCATCTTTTTGTTCAGAATGTGAAGGCATATCTGAGACGCGGAACAGCTAGAGAAGCACTTCTATACTATAAAGACGCTGCTAAAGGTGAGTATTGATTTTGCAGTCTTTTTTCTGGTATATGCGCCTATGCATGATTCCCTGACTCTAGAAGATTATGGTAATCCTACATTGATAGAAAGTTAGCAACATCTTTTAAGAGGTAATTAACAATGACTAGAACTTCTCTCCATTCGGGTTGTTATGCTAGAAGATGAAATCATGGCGTTCTCAATTCAACAATGTCAAACTTGCTGGGACTCTTTAATTGGGCATGAACAGATCATGTCAGGGAAAATATTTAGAGGATTTTATGACACCTAAATTCAGCGAATGTATATTTCATGCGTTGATGTGCTCGGTCACACATGTTGTAGAATTATTCTTTGTAGTTTGGTTTCGTTAGCTTATCCCCCCACTGTGTTTGCAGATTTCAAGCATGCTCTTGTTCTTGAGCCACAGAATAAGGCAGCCAGTCTTGCTGAAAAAAGACTCAGAAAACTGATGAGTTAATGCCAATGCTCTTTTCTTCTGAATTGCACTGCAGTTTGGTATTTTCGCTGATTCAGTCGAGAGAAACGGGTACCGTTCTTTCAGTATTAACCTTATGGGTAAAATCAAATGAAAGGAGAGCAATCTGTTGGTTGGTTCCCAAAGCCCCTTTTTTGTTTTCATCTTTTTGAGTAGAAAGAAAAATTGTTCTGTACAGTGAATTTTCCGGCTTTTCCCCTTTAATTCATGAGACGGAAACTAAAGTAAAACTGCAGTTGCTGATTCTGCGCAGTAATACAGTGCATATATTGGAAGGTCTGTACTGTACAGCCACAGCCTACTCGTTTTGTACCCAAAAGTACCCTTCGTAGATTATGAAGGTTTACATGCAAGGTTGTGAAACCCGGTGACAGAAGGGGTCTTACAACACCGGTGTAACTTAATAGTGTTTGTCAGATCGAGCCCTAGTTCTCCAGCACTAAATACAACGTATTGACACGTTCCGTTTTGGCATTGTATTGGTCGAAAATGTCCGTCAAGAAATTGTTGATATTATATGTTGACTTGTTGTGCCATGCCATGTTAGCATATTGTCATGTTGACAAGTGAATAGTGTCAGTCAAGAATTGGGGCTTCCCTGAGGTTGGCATTGAACCAATTTCACAAGTATAGAGGGTTTAGATTGACCTACAAAAATTAAATTACAAGATGAATAATTAATCACCTGATGGTATCGTTATATGATCGGAAACTTTGAGTTCATTTCCTTCATGTAAATGGGCCCTCTCATTGGGCTCACTATTCCATATTTGGTTACATCACCAGCAACTGGTCCACCAATCGCCAAGGAAGATAGTCCAACAAGCCCAAACAGGGAGACAAAGCCCACCTTGCAGCTAAAAATATTATGTCCTCAATTTCATCACCCTCCATTGAATTAATTATAAGAATAAAATAATGATATTTGTACTAACTTCCTGTTCAGTAATTAGGAATGAAGCACAAGCAAAAGTATAATTTTTCATTAAAAAAAATATTCATGTAAAGTAGAATGATAATCACTTCCAGCTATTAACTTAGTTTCATATAACGTGTATTTTTCTTCATTTTAGAGGGAAAATTAACTAAATATTAAGAAAAATTACATTATTTATTTTAGCTAGGTATCTAAGCTGTGTAAGAAATATATAGAAATATTATAAAATATATAATTATTATAAAAAAAAAACATCATCATCGTCATAATTAAAATAAAAATATTATAATTATAGATCGGGGACAAACCAGGCTAGCTACGAACAACAATGGAGGTCCTAGCACCATGGTTGGCAAGGTCAAGTGCAATTTCCATCCCAGAATTAGCAGACCCAGCAACCAAAACGCTCGTCACTATAGGCTTAATTACCGTTCTTATATATATTAATAAAATTCTCTAAACGACTTATATTTTCCAAACAATGAGTAATAATCTTTTTAAGGACCAAATATGAAATTTAACTTTAAAATATTAAAATTTTAAGGAATATAATGAAAAACTTTTAAAAAATTGGGCTTACGAATGTGTCAGCTTCTTATTGTGTACGAAGAATTGTTTTATTAGGAACACTTTATTTTTTAGTGGGTCAATTCGGTATAAATATGATTTTTTCTAATCTAGTTTGTGGTACAAACCTAAAGAAAATTAGATATAAATTATATATTTATTGGAATTAATTAACTAACTAACTAATTAAATGATCTCTCCATTATTCATTGACAAATAAGAATTAAGTTTAGTTGTTTAGTCAGTTGTAGAGCATTTTTTTGTTAGTACCATCCCACAATTCAATTACTATATTGGATGTCAAACTACTCTAAAACTCGAATCGAGTAAGATTCTAAAGAATAGTAAAAAAAGTATTTTTATTATGAAAAAAGAACAGAAGCATTCTTTGTTGGCTCACGTGTTTGTCCAGATTAATTCAACGCTTGGCTCTAATATGTTTTAACTTTTAAGGATCTTTTAATTTTTTATTCCATTCTAATCAGTAAGAAGGGATTAATTTGCTGAGTTATATAAAATATATAGAAATTAGGACAATTAGGCTAAGATAACTAATTATAGTGGTTGATAGTTTTTTAGGGGCATAATGGTAATTATAGTTCATTGTAAAAATTAATTGATAAATCAATGTAAAACTTAAAACATAAACTTGATAAGAAAAACCCATCTATAGACAGAGATCTCAGCATCTTAATTGTAGTTAATTTCTATCACCATCATTCAAGCAAGCGACCCAATTAGTAAAAGGCTTTGCAAACAACCCAAAACACCATTAAGGACTAATCAACTAGAAGTAGGAAGTCTATCTAGTACCACCACCAATATAAACAGATTGATGACCATCTTATCATGAGTATATATCCTAATTAATGATCATAACTAGCACCATCAGCTACTTTCCATCACCATTAACAGGCAATGTTGCTAGCCAAGTTGGTGGCAACATCCCAGTCTGCTCTTGCACAGTCTTCAACAATGGAGGTAACATGGTGTACAACTCAGCAATATCCTTTCCACTACCATTACCAGCTGCTGCTGCCTCTCCACCATTGTTAGCACCATTGTTCCAAATGCTGATCTTGGGCTGCAGTCCATTAAGTGCTTGTGCATTGATACTGGCCAGTTCTTGGAACACATTCTTCTCCAGCATGATGTAGTCCCTCAGTGCAGAGTAGTTCCCACCAAGACTCTGCAGCAGTGTGCTCAAGTAATGCCCTTGAGCGTTCGCGATTGTTCCGATAGCATCTGCTTCTTTCTCCTTTGAAATCAGCTCTCCTTGTGCAGCTTGTTGCGCAGCATACAAGGCTGCTTCTGCATCTTTCTTCTTTGCATACAGCTTTCCTTCTGCCGCTTGTTGCGCAGCATACAAGGCTGCATCTGCAGTAGCTTTTTGTGCCTCAGCTTTCTTGATATTCTCATACAGGACTGCGTCTGCTTCTCTTTGTTTCTTGTACAGCTCCCAGTTTGCTTCTTGCACCTATATGATCTCAAGAGTTACACATATCCTCCATGAAAAGTACCAAAATTCCGAACATTTTAACCAATTTAAAGTGAAAAATGAGGTCACCCCCTAGATAAAACTGAGATAAAGTTGAAATAAAGATCCCGATTCAAGTTAAATTCATGAAAAAGTGGTATCTCTTTAGGTTAAAAAGAAGAATCAATTGCATTTGAAGTGAAGGTCAAAGTTGATGAAGCACACCAATAAAACAAAAGTTTAAAATATTTGCCCCACCACCACTCAGAAAAATGTGGAAGTGTCAATATTATATAAATTGACATTATTGAATGAATGAGACATGTCAATTACCTTAATTTCATAATCAACAGTGGCCCTACTCAACTGCTGAGCCTTGAGTCTCTCAGTCTCAGCTAAAGCATTCTTCCTTTCCACCTCAGTCTGCAACTCTGCCTCTCTGATGGCTACAGCCTTGGCAGACTCCACTTCTGCCAGCTGAGCAGCTTGGGCCCACCCTGCCTTCTTGGTTGCCAACTCAGCATTTGCCTCTGCCACATCAGCGTCCTTTTGGTTCTCAAATATTTTCACATCAGTCCTTACTCTGACTTCCTCCTTCTTCCCTTCACCTAGCCTTTGTGTTGCTATAATCTTTGTCTCAGCATCAATTTTTGCAGCATTCTGCACAGTTTTTCCGTCCCGGAGTTTCGCCCCAATCTCACCCTTCATCTTGGCTTCAGCAACATCCACCTATACAAACATTGTGGAGTACTAATTAGTAACTAGCTAATCATACAAACATGGTGACTATTGCTATCATTCCCTAGTTAATTTACAATCTTTCAATGATCTTTATATGAATAACATTTTTTCCAACAAATAGATCAAATTTGGTAAAAGAACATTATGAAGTAATTAGAAATTAGCCGCAAGAAACATGCTGATTTAGATTAGCTAGAATTGTTTCATGATCCTGATAAAGAAAACACTATCTTAACCAAAATATCCTTCAAGAACAATATTATTGAACATAAACAAAAGTTGTCCCACAAACAATCAAGATTGAGGAATTGCGATTTTCAGCAACATGGATAAAACAGAGAAGATTAATTAAAGAAATAGAAGGAGAATACCTTAGCTAGATTGGCAGCCTCCATCTGGGTTTTTTGGCCAAGATAAGAGAAATACTCATGCCCCGCGACATCAACAAGCTGCTTAACATTGGCATTGTAGATCAAGAGCCCAAATTGATTCAATTCCAACTGAACTTTATCAAAAACCTCCTTCTTGAACCCTTTAGTTCCCTTGAAGACCTCCTCCATGGTCATGGATGCGGCCAACACCCTAGTCTCCCCTTCGATAACTCCCTGGACGAGCTCATTGACATGGTTGGAATGCTTTTCGTGAGGGGAGATGAGCTTAGCGTAGCGGATGAGGCTGTCAATGTCATCGGTGCGAGGGCCGATGGTGAAGACGGCGGGGAGGATGAAAGGGAGCTTCTCAGCGCTCATGGCCTGGACTTCGAAGGTGTAGTTGACCGGAGAGACGTCGAACTTGGAGCATCGCTGCATCGGCCAAATCCATGCTTTCTTGGCGAGCTTGATGTCAGTGATGTTCCAACCGGTGATCGCCAAATACTCAGATGGGCCGGCAACTTTCCACATTGCAGATCTTTTTGGGAATTCTAGAGGGTATTGTCTGCGTAGGGTGTTAAGGAGGATCGGTGTGGCATTGGGGTTTAGGTAGGGTTTATAAATAGGAGGCGGACAGAAGGAGGTGGTGAGGTGTTGTGTATGTGGAGTTTGATTAGCTAAGTAGAACTCCTAATATGAGTAGGAGTAGAAATTATAGTTTTAGTTAATTAGAATTCCTAATTTGTGTGGTATTAGAACTCGGCAGTATAAGCTAGTTTTTTTCTAATAAGTTGTATCAGAAAAAGCTGCACGAACCTTTAGAAGAGAAAAAGCCAAATTCGATGAGTCAAAAAGATTAGGACTTATTGGATAGGCAGGCTCTGGGTGTGATACGTTTGACACTAGCGAAGAACGTTGCTTACAACATCGTTGGTGAGAAGACTACACACGGACTAATTAAGGTGTTATCAACTCTTTACGAAAAGCCCTCTGCTGCTAATAAAGTATATTTGACTCGTCTCTTAGTCAATACGAGGATGAAAGAAGGTGATTCTATTACTGACCATGTGAACGAGTTTAATTCTATGCTATCTAGATTAGTTTCCGTTGAGGTTAAATTCGATGATGAAGTACAGGCCTTGTTGTTGTTGTCCTCGTTACTGATTGTCTGTCGATAGCATAAAAAATAGTTGTAAAATGAATGTGAAAATGGGTAGAAAGGTTACAACTTATCACTATCCACAAGGACTTGTAGATCGTGGTAAGAGGATCGTCCACTAAGACCTCTAGGATTTTGTAGTTCTGATTTGACTTCCTCGTCACTAGAAATGGTTGATTATTTCTGCAACTAAAACAAATAAAACAGAAATTAAATAATAAAACAATCTTGGGCAAGATTGAGTCTTGGCCAAGATCGAAAATCTGGTAATGTGAATTCAAAGGGTAGAAAACTCATGGTAAGGGTGATTCCGTGAGCACTTATTCTTATACTTCGATCACTGATTCATGGATTTTCACACTCCTCATTCATAACATTGCTATAGATTGGGAGGAACTCCTTTCCAATCCTACTTCCCTCCTCAAATAGCCACCTGGCAGGAACTCCCTCTCCTGATGATCCTAATCAGTGGACACCTTGCTGGTTAAATGGTTTATCCAATTGATTGTTGGCTTGAGTCGCATGCTCTTTCTCAATGGAACAGGGGAAGACAATGTCTAGTTCACGCTACCCCCCAATCGGGGCCCTAGGGCATCAACCTGATCTGAACTATACCCTCCAATGCTCACTAACCTCAGCGAGGCTAGCTGTCTACTTAGGCCTTTCTGATTTCAACTCGTCCCCTTCAAGGTTGGCTGCAAATCTCTCACCAAAACCTAAGAGTGGCCAAATCTTGATTTTAATGGAGACCGGTTTGTTAAAACAGAGATTGATAAGATTACGAATAGGGAAGTTGTGAAGAACATTTTGATCTCACGAATATAAGAATTTGCTCACTCAGCCCTTACCAAGAATGTGGGTTTAGCTACTAGACATAATCATGGAAGAAAAATAGAATTTTATTAAATATAAAAAAAGGAAATTAAATCTGCAAATCCGATTGGAAAATTGCAAAGCAAAGTATTTTTGGAACAGAAGAAGGAGATTGATGTCGAGAGTGAGAGGCCTGCAGCTAATAAATCTGCTGCCAAGTCGTCCTGCACCAACTCCAACTCATTCAAAATTCTAATTATTACATATTTAAATTGTTTCAAATTCAAAACTAACAAATATTTGATTTGTTTGTTCAAATAGAGGATAATCCCTTAAAGAATGTAATCTTGGATCACGACTCATCTTCTCTAACTGTCTCCAGCTGTCAAATCCACTCTTTTAGCTCAAAATCCCGTGACTCCTAGCACATCACGTTTCTTGGCAATCTTGGCCGAGACTGCGGCCAAGACTGCAGTTTGTCTGATTTTTGCTCCAGAGATTGTTTTTCTCCATTTTTTCTGCCTCTAAGTGATTCCTACAAAAATAGAGAGAAATAATGGAAATCAATAGATTTACTATCCAATTTACTAGAATTTAGATAGTAAAAAAATGAGAAAATAATGATCAATCAAATCTCCCCACACTTAAACAATGTTTACCCCCAAGCATAACTGGCTCAAAACAAAGAAAAGACACAAAACAAAAATCAGGACTGACACTTGCACTCAACGATTCACCTCTTTACTCTAGATTTTTCAAATGTATCAGTTTTCAGATACCACTCCTTATTACTAGGGCTTGCTCAATGCCCTAAGCATCCTAAGTCCACATAATAAAAAATTCTAGGCACTCCTTGACAGAATCATGCAAACAAGATAAACAGCCAATGTTTCCTTTACTTCTTCCTCTTCTTGACTACTGCTCTTATTCCTTGCATTGCATTTTTATGAGTCTTTACAAAATTAACAGGAGTGAAGTGCTCAAAGTTTCTTGAATATTAATGCTTAATGAGGCAGAAATATCAAGACATAAGTTAATTTTTTTTTTCACATAATTTTTTTCATCTCCTTGATAAGTTCTCTGGTCATTCTAACTTGTTGAGGAAAGAATACCTGAGCAATATGCAGCATTTAAAGACTCAATTTCTTATTTACACATGGCAGTTTTGTGTCATCAGGAATTTTTTCAAGGTGGAACTATGGTGAACAGTCTTAGTCTTTGCCGATTCTGGTGTTAAGCACCAGAACTTTTAATTATGTGTACCTAGGATACTTAAAGAGTACCAGGATTACGTACTCTTGCAAGCATTGAATATGTTAACCCAATTTCCTACCCTAGTAATATGGTATGGGGTCAATGGCTACTGATACATTCTCAAATCTAGGTAGGAGGCAAACATAGTGTCAAAGGCGAGTGCAGTCCAGATTTACACAATCAAAACACGAAACCCTAACTAAAACACATTAAAAGCAAACAAAAATCATGCAAAAGACTCTCACAGACTCCACACAAAAAAAGGCCAAAAAGGAGGCACAAAAATACACGTATTAACATGTATATACAGTCAAGGGCACATAAAAACTCTCCCCACACTTGGAAGACACATTGTCCTCAATGTGAGAAAGAGTTTGACTCAAAAGAAAAGAAGTAAAGAAACTCAAAAGGAAACAGAAAAATAAAATAAAAATAAAAGAAAGAAACAACCTGAGGCAATCTCAACTAGGAGGTGGAGGTCATGGAGGGCGTTGTTATCTCACTGCTGGTCAAGAAGGGTAGTGGTCCAAGTTGGAGCAGAGGTAGTTGCTGAAGAGGCTGCTTGGTCTAGTTATGGAAAAATGTCTTGGCTAAGACACTTCCGAAGCTATAGTTTTTCCTCTGATTTTGAATGCACTCCTCATGCTGCAACAACTCTGAAAACAAGTGTAAAGGATGTGGATCAACGAAATACCTCTGAACTTATTCACAAAAAATCAAAAGAAAAATGGAAGTAAATGAAATAAAAACATGGGTTGCCTCTCATGCAGCGCCCTTATTTATCATCTTGGGTTCGACATTGCCATGGATTTGTCATCAAGAAACTTTCCCAAACTCACTCCATGCACTAAGCTTGTCAGGATCCTTGGGTGACACTCCTTTGACAACCCCTAAAGGTATAAATTGGAATGGATCGAGGGGCTGTTCAAGGTCAAAATTTGGTTGTTCCTGCATCACAAATGGTGAGTTCTGGCTACTGTGAACAGTAGGAAACAACTTGAGAAGATGGTCAGTCTAGTCCATGGCTTTGGGAGGGCTAGCTGGCAGACCTGAATCTTGGCCAAGACTGCGGCCAAGACAGCTTTTAAGCTCAATTTTCGGTGCCTGCACACCTGAGGGTAGAAGGTTAGGATAATCTTTTGGTAATTCATCAGTAGCATATCCAAGGACGTCCACAAAGTTAACACCATGCATTTTATTAGGATTTTCAATTGCATCATGCATGTTAAACTCTATTGTTTCACCACCAAATTCTAAGGTAAGAATTCGTGGATGTACATTAATTTTATCCCTTGCTGTTCTTAGGAATGGCCTTCCTAAAATAACATCAGTGGCGCTGAAAGGAAGGTTAGTGTTCATTTCAACAATGTAAAAATCAATAGGATAAATGAAATCATTAACCTATACAAGGACATCCTCCACGACACCTTTCAGATGTATTAGTGACCCATCGGCAAGCTGGATCACCACTTGAGTTTCCTTCATCGTCCCCATCTCAGTGTCTCATACTCACTTAGAGACATCACATTGATGCCCACTCCTAAATCACAGAGAGCTCTCTCCACGGTCTTATTGTCTATCTTGCATGGGATTGCAAAAGTGCCATGATCTTTGCACTTCTCGGGAAGCTTAGCCTGTAAAACTGCAGAAATATTATGATTAAGATTAATCCTTTCATCACCTGCAAGTTTTTTCTTGTTAGTGCACAATCCTTTAAGTAATTTAGCATAACTAGGCACTTTAGCAATTAAATCCAACATGGGAATGTTCACACCAATTTTCTTAAAAATGTTCATAAATTCCCTGTCCTCTTCCTCTCTTTTAGTCTTTGCAGACCTAGGAGGGAAAGGAGGTGGAATCTCTATTGTTTCCTCCTGAACTGCTACCTTCCCATCTGTCTTGGCCACATGCTTGGCCAAGATCGGTTCCTCTTTGACTGTTTTTTCTAGAATATCAAGCTTGGCCTCTAGCTTGGCTAAGATCTGTTCCGCCTGAATTTCTTCATCTTCCTTATCTTTCTCCTCATCTTCCCCCTCAAAGATCTGTGCTTGCATTTCCCTATCTGTCTTTGCACCCTTCCTTTTTCGCAGTACACTTCCACTCATTAGGTGGATAGCACTTACGTTGTACCTCGGGTTGTCTACTGTGGTAGAGGGAAGTTTGCCCTAATTTTCTGGCTATTTTTGTGCCAACTGTGCAATCTATTTCTGCATCTCCACCATGCTAGATTGTGTTACCATCAAAGTGGACTGAATTGCCATCATGAACTTTTGGAGGGTTTCCTCAATCGACACTCCAGTGAGCTGCAAAGGTTGAGGTGCGGGTGGCAACTAAAGCATAAGGGCCTGGTTTTGAGGGGGTCTAGGTACAAAATGTTGGAAGTTTATTGGAAATTGTTGAGGCTGCTGGTACTGCTGGAGTGGCGGGCTTGGCCAAGATTGATTATGATTGTGTCCATATGTTGCATTGACTTGGGCTGGATCACCGGGATGTCGAACCATGTAGCAATTATGGGTTAGGCGGTCCCTCTGTTGGCAAATTCCACAAACCATGGCTACCTGTTCTAGAGTTTTCTCTGTCATTGGTACACCTGCAGAAAGATTAAGGAGCATATTAGACATTTCAATCAATTTTTGCTCAACATTAATTGAATTTAAGTTAGCAGGGATAGAATTTCTCTCTATTGAGGTATTATTTTGGCAATTATCAGCCATGGTTTGGAGCAGTAGCTTGGCTCGGGTTGGAGTGAGATCTTGAAGAGCTCCTCCAACTGCAGCATTTACACGTTCCTTGTCTATCTCATAAATTCCTGATAAGAATTTGTCTACTGCCGAAGGGTAGAAGGGGAAAGGGCTTCTTCAGTTCAGGATCCGCGGTGGTTCGTTGTACCTGCAAGACGCCGGAGGGGGTCTCCGGCGGAAACACTCCGATGCTTAAGTTAGTATTTGTGGTAAAATTGGCAGAGCTTGGGCCAGTAAATTCCGCTTACCTTCCTCCTTCATGGTGGAGGTATTTATAGATGAAATGAGCATTTCTGCACGAGTGGGATTATTAGGGGGCAACCGTTCCCGTCAGGGGGTCATGGTTTGCCCATGTTATGATATGTGGTCATGGCGGTAGGTGTGGGGGTAGTTGTTACCCAGGCAAGGTAACGACTAGTGTGTTCCTCCCAACGCGTGGTTTTCAATCCGGTGAGATAGCTCCTCTGGTCATCTAGAAGTTCCGTGTGGGGGCCTCCTATGTGACGTCAACCCTCCGGGTGTCAGTCTTCTGGGGGGAGATGACTGCCTCGACCCTACCGCAGCGGTAGGGACAGTGATCATTTTCTTTCCATACGGGGTAAGAGGCGAAAATGCCCTTGCCGTTAGGCAGATTGTTATCATAAGCCCAACTGAAAATGAGTCCGAGTGTTTACCAAGGGCTAACGCCCCCTCTTCGAGCGCGTCGGTCTTCCATATACCGGAGCGACTCTTTGTCAGGAGGTGGGCTTGCCCTGACCGTAGTTATCCAGAGTCTATAAATTGAAGTTTTCCTTCGTGTAAGTTTTCTCACATCTTTTCGTCCTTTATTTTCATATTTCACCATGGATGAGCTGACCAGGAATTTCCTGATCTCCAAAGCTCTAACCCTGAAGAACCTTACTGAAGGTGACATCGGCTTCCTAGAGAGGATGATCACCAAGACTGCGGAAGATGTCCTGGAGCTACAAGGAATGTAGACCCCCATTCTGTCGAGGCAACTAGGGATGTCCATGGAGGATTTCAATCCTTTGGAGAGCTTGGCGAAGCTTGCTACCACCACTTCCCGCATTGAGGTGGTTGCTTCTATGCTGCAGCAGAGGAAGGACTTACTGGCCTGCTGCTTGAAGGGTATGAGGGCCTGTTCTGCCAAACTGACCGCCGTTGCTGATGCCTTGAGGGAAGTTCCCGTCGTGCCAGGGGAGGATGATGCTGGGTCTTACGCTTGACCGCTATCTTCGTTTCCTCTTGTTTCTTTTTCTTATGCTTTCTTGTACATATCTAGACGCTAAGGCTGCTCAGGCCATAAATAAATGGTTGTTTCTATTATCAAGTCTTCTCTTCCCTTGTTTGATTTCTTGATGCGTTAGTTGGAGGTATTCGTTATGAGCCCAACTAAAAATGAGTCTTCCTCGGGACATAGCATTGCAGTGGTTATGTTCCGAGAACCGGCAATGAATGTTCTGCCTCAACTGTTTTCCTGAGCCGCTTTCCTAGGGGTAGGTGGTTGGGCGGTTATTTGGTGCCTTTTGATTGGCGCATTTAACGAGCGGGTATGCCTGTGTCGGATCAGATTCTGCAATTACGGTTACTTTTCCTAGGCGCCTTAATTGTTTGTCAGGGGCATGCGTGAGGATCGGAGCGCTTCCTTGGCTATTTAAGAGAGTTGCTTTCCCTTTTTCCTGTTCATCTTCATCCTCATCTTTCTCTTTTACTTTTTTGCAGGTCACATGGCAGATTTTATTTTTTGAGTACCGCGGATCGCGACTCCTTGCCAACCCCTCCGACTTCGCCGGACTCAGATCACCCTCCTTCGTCGCCACCATGGAGGCCTCTGGTCCGTCGAAAGGGCCGCAAGAGGCAAAGAGAGAAGACTTCCAAGGTGTCCGTCGCGGCTTTAGATTCTTCTGGCTCCACTACCCGAGAGGGTAGCAAACGCTTTCCTCTATCTGACCGCTTGCTGGAGAAAACTTCCTCCCTCGACGCTGGTGCTGGATTGGTAGGATCGGGCGCCAAGGGAAAGTCAGGCCCGTCAGGCCCCTGCCTAGGGAGGGGGGTGGATGAACCCTCTCCGTCTGCTGACGAGAAGATGCCCTTCCTGGATGACGAGGGGGTTTATCACTATGGCATTTATTGGCCCGATGATGACTAGTGCCCTTACGTTAGGCATATTGTACATGCCTTTTGGCATTTTATGAATAAAGTGATGCTTTCTATCTTTCCTTTTTGTGATTATCTTTCCGTCAGCATGTTGGTCTTGCTGATAGCTAACGCGAGGGGTTAGCCTTATCGGGGCAACCGCTTCGCGGTTATTTTGACTGGGTCAACTTTGTCACCCTTTGGGGAATCACGACGAATAACTTCTCTTTTCAAATTCCTTTAATGCGTTTCCACGTGGCCAACTTCTTTTTACACGCGTCTCAGCATGATTGGTGGCTCAATTAATGCGGTGGCATTTTAATCCTTTAAGAAGGACCATTTTCTCTTTCCAAAACTTTTGCCCTTGCTTCAAATTTTTCCCTTTGTCTTCCTTCGTCTTCTTCCCTGAATAACCTTCTGGTCGCCTGCCGTCGTCCGCCGATGCACCCGTAGGTCTTCCCTTCTAAGGTACCACTTTAATCCTCTCAGATTTCCTAGTTGCTGGTTTATTATGGTTAGGAATAGGGCTCGCCAGGTTATCTGGAAAACCATGGATCCAGAGGTCGCACAATCACCCAGTATTTTTACATGCGATGTGGTTCTAAAGGCCGAACTGGAGGAACACGGTATTACCTTTCCTCCCGGATATGAACCTTTTATTCCTGAAAGTCATATGCGGCTTCATAATCCGGCGTAGGCTACTTTATTTTAAGATGTTCCTTTATGGTTTCCGCTTTCCCGTTCATGAATCAATACTAACGCTGCTGCGAGAGTACAACCTTAATCCTGCCCAGATAACTCCTTCTTCCTGGTGTGCGGTTTATGCTTTTCTTCGCGCTTGCGAGTTGAAGAACATTTTTACCCCATCTCTCAATTTATTTCGCAAATTCTTTAGTATGAATTGTCATAATTGTTTAATCGAAATCACTCCTCGATGGGATGACGCGTTTGTGCAGTCGTTCTGGCAGCGGTTTCGCGGCTTTAAGAAGAGTGTGGCTGATTGGAAAAGTAGTTTCTTCATTCTCGAGCTACCGTCCCGTTTGTGGCGCATTAATTTCAACCAGGAGCTCATGGCCCCCTTTGGACGAATCCCGCGATACTGACCAGAGCTGAGCTAGAGCAGGCTAACGCTCTATTGGATGAGGATACCTGCTATTATATCCGCGACTTTGCTTTGTTCAAGCCTCTGGAGGAGTGCGTTATGGGTGAGTCTGCCTCTTTTCGCGTTTTCTTTTGCATTTATCTTAACACGTTTCTTTTACAGAAGATGCTAACGGTCAATCTCCAGGTGACGCTGGCGCTCTTTTGAATGCAACGCCACTCCAAACTTTACCAGCCTCTCCTCCTGCCGAAGGCTCCAATCGCCAAAGCGTTCGGCCTCCGAGGAGGAGAACCAAGACGGTTGCCCGGGGAGGGCGAAGGCTCGGCAGTTCTGCCCGAGCTTCTCGTTTCGTCGAGAATTGGCTACCAGATCGTCGCAAGGGAACAGACTCCGGTCGAACTGCGACAAGGGTGATTGATAGTGACGACGAGGATATGGATGCTAAACCAGACCTTTGCCATGCTTCTTCCTTGCGTCGGAAAAAACTTCAAGTGGACACAAGTGAACAGGCTACCAGGGTATCTTCTGTTGATGCGGCGACTGCTTCTATACCTGTCGTTTCGTCTAAGGCGAGTACCTCTCAGCCGGTGAAGACCACTGAGGCGCCAACTGCTACTTGTTCTACTGAGGCGGAGGCTCCACCGATGGCATGTCCTCTTCCTACAACTAATGCTCCTAATTCTCCAATTTCTCACTGTATTCCTGATGTAGTGATCACGCCTTCCGCTACGGACTCAGCTGCTGGGTTGCCGCCTAAAGCCCTTCCGCAGCTGTTTTTTACTCCTATCTCGAATGTGCTTACTGAGGGTTCTTCTTCAACTCCGTCAGTCAATCTTTCCTACGGTGGCCCTAGTGGGACCCCAGCCTATCGTATGAACCTGACAGGGTTCTGCTTTGATGGTCTCCGTGCTATCGGAGTACCCCAACCCTTCTCTAGAGATGAGTTTACCGCGCCCTTGATAGGGGAAATGATGAGTTCCCGGGAAGAGAAAGAGAAATTTCTTCAGCTTTCTCCAAAGGCCTGTCACCGGTATGTTATGAATGACTCTCTGGATACCTTCCGCTATCTGAACTATCTGTTCGAAATTCACGATCGCGAGTCACGAAATTTTTCTAGCGCGATGTGCGCTTAAAAGGTGCAGCTTGACCGAACGGCGGTCCATGTGAGGCTGCTAGCGCATCTTTATGACGAGTCACAAAAGGAACTAAACAGAGAGAGGTCCACCGGGAAGGCGAAAATGGAGGTTCTAGAGGCAGAGTTGGCGTTGGAAAAGAAGAAAAATCTCCTTCTCCGCGAAGAGATGTTAGCTCGAGACGAGGAGTTTGCTAGGGCGCCATTGAAGGAGGAGTTGTGGAAAAAGAAGGTCTTGGAAGCCTTCACTTCTGGATTCGCAGCCCGCTTTAAGGGTGACTCTTCTGATCCATCCCAAGTTGCCGATTATGTCTCTACCGTAATGGATGAGGTTAGCAAAAGTGGGAATGGTTCATCTGCCCCGAATGGGGAAAGAGGCTGACGATAACGGTGGTGCGTGACTTTTTCCTTCAAGAGGTGTCTCGAGTGCTGCAACGGATTTCTAGATCCCCCATTTTATTGCTATTCCCATTGCTATCTGTTTTCTTTTATTCTTCCATGAAAATCATTTGACATTATTCCTTCTGTAATAATGCTGACGCTATGTAACCCTTATCGCGCCGTTTGATTCATTGTGATGTTACCGTTATTCGTTCTTCGTTATCCTCTTTGTATTGTCGTGCCGTTTGGTGAGGATAGCACTGCTTTTTAGGTCAGTGAATGTCGCAGTCCCCCATTTAATGCGATTTGAAAAGTAATGATGAAGAAGGACACGTGTCCTTTCACGGAGAGGCGTTTGAAGTAGGCGTCTTCTAGGGGGACGCGAATGCTGAAGTGTTTTATCATTGTTTTAAAACTTATACCTTCTCGCGCGTGCCATACTCTTTGTCACGCTGCTTCGCCATGTGTCAGTTGTTAATTGCTCGTGCCCTTTCAGGGTTATATATAATGTTTTCCCTATCTCCTCTTTCTTTTTTAATCTCCTTTCTTGTACGCTGTTGCCTTCTAGAAAAATAACCCGCGCCGCTCCTTCTTTTCTGGTCTGGGACTCCTAGTGCTTTCTTTTGCTAAGGTACACACCCCTTTCTTTTCTCTTCCTTTCTCCTCTGCTAGTCATGGCTAAAACTCGTTCTAAAAAATCTGCCGAGGAGGAGGATCCTCAAAGGTCTGTCGGGGAGGAAAAAATTGATAGTACACCCACTTCTCTTTATACACTGCCCTTAATTCATCGCAAGCTGGCTGAGTCTAATGCTCGATTCTCCAAAGATTATCCTGTGCGTGTTGCTTCTGAATCACTTCGTCTGAACAGTATTTTACCCGATAATAGTAGAATGTTGTATGCTAAGTTATTTGATTATGGGTTTTGTCTTCCCCTTGACCCGCTTGTGAAATTGCTGTTGGCTGATTCCGACTTGGCTCCGGCTCAGTTGAGCCCTAACGCGATTTGCGTTGTTAGCGCCTTTGCCGCATTGTGTCGTTTCAAAGGGATTGAATCTCCCACTTTGGCATTGCTTCATGATATTTTCCAGCTGTACTCTCGTAAGGGGGTGATATCAATATCCCCCCATTATGAAGATGACTCACTAAAGCCCTTTACTTGGAAACTCATGGGCATTGAATCTTCTGTTCCTGGTTGGAAGGAGGGTTTTTTTATCGTTGACCTGCCTGAGTCTTTATGGAGGGCCGGTTTTAATGAGGAAATTAAAGATGGGGCTTGGGGTAACTGGAAACCCCTTTCTGACCCGGAAGACGGCTGGTTGAAGACGCTGCTTCAGCTAGACTTCAGCGTTGATGCCCGTAAAGTGGCTAACGGGTTGGATATGGAGAAGTGCAAAAAGGGTGAGCGTTTGGCCTTTCCCTTTTACGTTGCAGGGAAGTACTAACGCTAACATTTTGTAACTGTGCAGTGCCTCCACCCGGTTGGGAGCCTGAGTATTTCCGAAGGAAGAGGAAACGAGAGCAAAAGAAAAAGGCGGAAGCCGAAGCTAGAGCTGCTGCAGCCGCTGCCGCTGCTGAAGGGGAGGCTACTGCTACCGCCCCGGACACTGCCCAAGCGCTGCCTCATCGAACTCGCCCTGCAAAGAAGAAAAGGGCTAGGAAAACACGTGTTATTCCCCTCGTTTCTTCCCAGGCTGCCGCATTTTTGGAGGTGACAGCTGACACGATCCCCTCTGGAATTCCTCTAGTTCCTTTGGGTACTCAGGTATTTATTTTCCTTCCCCTACTGTTTCCTTTCTTTTCGCGCAGTTTCCTTATTACGCTCTGTGTTATTTAGGAAACCGTTGCTGTTTCTGCTCATTCGTCCTCCTAGGGTGACATGTCTATCGCGGAATCCCTCCAAGAGAGTCAGAAGAAGGCTCGCTATGAGCTTCAAAATAGTCCCTCATCGTCTGCTGCTAATCCTCTTCTGACAGTCCTTGGGGGCGGGGGTGCACCTGTCGATCAGTCGCAAGGTGCTAGCTTTGGTGGTGATCCTCACGTTTTAAGTGATTCCCCGATCTATTCTTCTTCTGCTGCGGCAGGCTTTAACCCTAGTGCCCTTAATCTTGGAACGCTTGGTGGGGATGGATCCTTTGCCCCTAACGCGAGGGGTTCCAACAGTTACTCTGCTTTTTGTTCCGATGTCTCCTCCTACTGCCGCAAGTGGTGGCCCTGCTCCCAACTTGATGGCTGGCACCTCTTCGTATGTTCCTCCCCTCCTTGCTACTCACCAGATTGACCTGCGCTCTTTCAGAGATAATGTTCTGCAGTTCCCCGTGGATGCTCATCATGACGCTATCCTCGCGTCTACCTCTTTTCTAGCGGCCGAGATGATGTTTCTTCAGAGAGAAAGGGATGCCTTTGTGGCTAAGAGCCAGTAGGAACGCATAAACTTTCTTCGCTCTCAAGTATTTTCTTCGCTCTGCCATCTCTATTACATGGATGAGGAAAACGCCAGAGAGACGGCGAACGAGAGGGAGAGATAAATAGGCTGCTGTCTGAGCGTCAGAGCTACCTAGACGCCCTTACCACCGCCAAACAAGAATCAGAGGCTGCCAAACAGGAGGCCGCAGCTGCTAAGCAGGAGGCAGCGACTGTTAATCAAGAGGTAGAAGCTGTCAGGCTTGCTTTGGAGGAGGAAAAACAAAAGGGTGTTGCTCTGAACGAACGCCTTTCTCAAGAGGAGACCGAATTACGTCAGGAGAGACAGAGGAACGCTGAGCTATCTGCCGTGCTTGCTCTTTCCGCTGAGAAGAGCCGTTGGTATCTGAAGGAAGGTGGAGCAATCATGTCGGACGCTTTTATGTATAACTATGGGGTAGAGAACCTTCGTGTTGAAGTTCTTGCTGACTACTTTGATAAGAGGGTCCCAACCGTCACTGATGAGGGCTTCTATTGCTGGAAATCTGCTCAGCAAGGAGGAGGTAATGCACCAACCGCTCCTTAGGCATCATGCTTTATGCGTTTTTTGATTGTTGTGGCCGATGTGCCCTCCTTTATTTTGTAATATTGGCAATATCACTTCTTTTCGTGATTAAGCCGTCGCTTTTGAATGGAATTTCTTTATCTACTTCGTTTCATAATACTGCTTGTGCAATTGTTCACCCATGGCGTTTGCCGCCGTGTTTCTATTTTGGAGATATGTCCGTTCTGCGCTTGTGACTCTCCATACAGGTTCCTCAGCTACATTTTTTATGGCCCTATCACTGTGTCTTCTATTAGTATTTCCGAGGATGAATCAGGGTTACTTCTGCCCATGTTGCGCTCAAATTCATGCCACCCTTTGTTGTTAGGGGGAACTCTCTAGCCTTGCTAGGCCTGCCGCGATGGTGTTGCTGTGATATGGATACCTCTCCAGCTCTTACTTCACCGGGTATCAACCGCTCGGTTACTAGCTGGGGTATCTTTTCTTTCCATGTGTCAAAGATTGGCTTGGGGCGTGCCTCGTCTTAGTGAGCCGTCTGATCAAGACCGGACATCACAAGGATAGGATTTTCACTCCCAAGCGTTGAAACCTCGCGTCTCTGGAGCGTGCCTCGTCTTAATGGGCCGTCTATGTGAGCACGGTTGCCACAAGGATAGGATTTTCACTTCCAGGACGGAGTTGGTCTCTCCTCGGGGCATGCCTCATCTTAATGGGCCGTCTATGTGAGCACGGTTACCACAAGGATAGGATTTTCACTCCCAAGGATGCCGGGGCGTGCCTCGCCTTAATGGGCCGTCTGTGTGAGCACGGTTGCCACAAGGATAAGATTTTCACTCCCGGGGGCATTGGGGGCGTGCCTCGTCTTAATGGGTCGTCTATGTGAGCATGATTGCCATAAGGATAGGATTTTCACTCCCGACGCTATGCTATGCCAGGGCGTGCCTCGTCTTAGTGAGCTGTCTAATCAGGACCAGCCATCACAAGGATATGATTTTCACTCCTGGCATTCTTCATTTGCCTATATGTTTTCAGCCACAAAGTACACAAAGAGTGCTTATGATTCTTTTGTTAGAATAATATTCATATTACCGGATAGGAGGGACTAGTTTCTGGCATGGTATAGCTTCAGCCGAGCTATATTCCAAGAGTTTTGCAGGGGCATTCCATCGAACGTTTCCAAATGGTAGGCTCCCCTACCTACAACGCGGGTGACACGATACGGCCAGTCCCAGTTTGGGCTAAGTTTTCCCATGCGTTGTCCTGCTGCTCGTTTGTCTCTGAGCACTAGATCCCCTGCCTTAAGCAATCGTTCTTTCACCTGCCTGTTGTGGTATTGTGCCATTTTCCTTTTGTAATGCAGGGTTTTTAGGAGAGTCTCCTCGTGTGCTTCTGGCAGCGCGTCAAGGTTAGCGCGTAACCTTTCTTCATTGGCTTCTTCCTTGAAATGAGCCACCCGAAGGCTTATGGTGCCAATTTCTACCGGTGTGACGGCTTCTGTTCCGAAGGCTAACGCGAATGGGGTTTCTCCTGTGCTGGCTTTGACGGTCATACGGTAGGCCCACTATACATATGGTAGTTCGTCTGGCCACTTCTTTTTGGAACCTTCTAGGTTTCTTTTGATGCCGCTAAGAATACTGCGGTTGGTCACTTCGGCCTGGCCATTAGTTTGAGGGTGTGCTACAGAAGAGAACCTTTGTTCGATCTGAAACTCTGCGCACTGATTTCTGAAGAATTGGCTCGTAAACTGTGTTTGGTTGTCACTAACCAGTATGAGCGGTACCCCGAATCGCATAATGACTTGGTGCTTAAAGAAATGCCAGATTTTCTCGGTGGTGATGGTGGCTAACGCTTCGGCTTCTGCCCATTTTGTGAAATAGTCTACCGCCACGACCACAAATTTTAATTGAGATCTGGCTTTTGGAAACGGGCCCAAGATGTCGATGCCCCATTTAGCAAACGGGCATGGAGCGACTATCTCTGAAATATGCACGGCCGGTTTTCGAGGGATCTTAGCATATTCTTGACATTTCTGGCAGGTTTTTACGAAGTTATGGCAATCTCTCCGAATGGTGGGCCAGTAGAACCCTGACCGAAAGACTTGGGACGCCAGAGTGTCGCTGGCGACGTGCATGCCACATATCCCTTCATGAATTTCTCGCAATACATGAAGGCCTTCTTGCTCCGTTATGCACTTAGCGGCTGGATGGGAGAAGCATCTTCGTATCAACTCTCCGTTGTAGTACGTGCATCGCGCCGCCCGTTTCAGGATTTTCCTCCTTTCCACGTTCTCCTTCGGTAGCTTATCATGTTTCAGATATTCTATCACTGGGATTCTCCAGTCGCTTTCTATCTCCTCTACACAAAGCGATGTTTGCTCTTCCGTGAAAGAGGGTGTGGATAGTTCTCCGTAGTGCACATCATTGGGTATGGGGGCTTCTAAATTGGCTGCCATCTTGGCAAGGCTGTCAGCCTCCTCGTTATTTTCCCTGGGAATATGTTCAAAGGTGACCTGGGTGCCTTTTACCTGCATTTCCGACAGCTCACGCTTTACTTTGGCCAAGTATTGGATCATGATGGGTTCTCTGGATTGGGAGTTCCCCAGAACTTGATCCATTATTAGTTTAGAATCCCCGCGTATCTTTAAACGTAGGCCGCATTCCGGTTCCGAGGCATGCGCAGCTTCAACGGAGAAGCTGTTTCCTATTCTGAGTCCTGCTAGTAATGCTTCATATTCAGCCGCATTGTTGGACAATGGTTGCAGGATTCTGATGGCATATCGTATCTCCATGCCGTTTGGTCCAACTAGGAAAACGCCTGCGCCTGCTAACTCTTAATTTTTCGCTCCATCCACGTGAATAACCCATGAGTCTGCGTACGTTTCCGGGGACGGGAGGTATAAATCTTCTGATTCTTCTTCTGATAGGTCTATCAACACGTCTTTTGTGAATGTGCATTCCGCTATGAAGTCTGCTAACGCTTGGGCTTTAATAGCTGGTCTAGCTTTGTACTGTAGCCCATATTGTTCGAGTTCGATTGCCCAAATTAACATTCTCCCCGAGGACTCTGGCTTTCTAAAGATTTTTCTCAAAGGCTGATCGGTGAGTACTGTGACGAGGTGGGCTTGGAAGTATCGGTCCATCTTTCGTGTTGCCTGTATTAGGGCAAGTGTTATCTTCTCGATGCGGGCATATCGTAGCTCAACATGACGAAAAATACAAGACGGTGTATATGCCCTTCGCTTCGTACGAGGACAGCACTGACTACCTCATTAGCTACGCCCAGGTATAGATATAGCTCATCGCCGGATTCAGGCCTTGTTAGCACTAGATCGGATGAGAGATAAACTTTTAGCCCTGCGAACGCTTTCTCACATTCATCTGTCCATCCGAAAGGGGCCTTGTTTCGAATGACTTTGAAGAAGGGTAAGCATCTCTCACCCTGCTTAGAGATGAACCGTCCCAACGCGATGATGCGCCCGGTGAGCTTCTGTATTTCTTTGACAGTCTGAGGGGGTATCATATCCTGGATGGCCTTTATCTTCGAAGGGTTAGGCTGGATACCCTTCCGGCTAACCACGTAGCCCAAGAATTTACCCGTTTGGAACGCGAACATGCATTTCCTTGGATTCAGCTTCATTTTGTATTCTTCCATCACACTGAAGACTTCTTCCAAGTCAGTTAGGTGGTCTTTAAAGCTTCGACTTTTGACTAGGATGTCGTCCACGTAAGCCTCCACATTTCTCCCAATTTGCTTTTCGAAAACTTTATTTGCCATGCGCTGGAACGTTGCCCCGACATTTTTTAGCCCAAACGGCATTGCAGTGTAGCAGTAAGTAGCCCCCGGGATGATGAAGGCGGTTTTCTCTTCATCTTCTATGGCCATGGGAATTTGGTGATACCCGGAGTTAGCATCCAGGGAGCTTAGGTAGGCATATCCAGCGGTTTGGTCGACCAACTGATCGATTCGAGGAAGGGGATAGCAATCTTTGGGGCAGGCGTTGTTCAGGTCAGTGAAATCGATGCACATGCGCCAATCCCCGTTAGGCCTAGGAACTAACACAGGGTTAGCTAGCCAAGTCGGGTATTGGACTTCTCGGATGAATCCTGCATCCGCGAGCTTAAGTAACTCTTTCTCGATGGCTGCTATCTTTTCTGGTGAGAAAACGCACCGCTTTTGCTAAATAGGCTTGGCGTCAGGGCTAACGTTTAACCGGTGTTCCGTAACCTCTCGTGAAATTCCGGGCATGTCCGCCGGTTTCTACGCGAATTCTCCTTTGCATTTTCTTAGCAGTTGGGTTAATTGCACATTCTCTTCGGGGCTTAGTTTCTCACTGATCAAGAGATTCGCCGATAGGTATTGACATCATCTTATCCAGTGGCTGAGTGCGCTTTTCTTCTTTATCGTCGAAGGGATCGTCCGTCATGCACACGTAGCGGTCATAAATCCTTTGAGTCATAAGCAGGTAACATTCAGCAGCTAGCTTCTGATCTCCTTTGATCGAGACCACGCCGTCCCATGAGGGGTATTTCATCCGTAGGTGTTTTTGGGATATCGCTGCCCCAAAACGATTGAGAAACGGCCGCCCTAGTATGGCATTATAAGGCAGAGTCAGGTCTACGACCAGAAATAATAGTTCTTCAGAGCATTTGGATGTGTCTTCTCGGAAGTATACTGACAATGACGTGATTCCCGCTACCGAGATCGGTACCCCATCTGATAAGATCCGAGATCTCTTCTGGTCGGAAAACGGCTGCTGCAGCTAGTCGGAGGGGAAGCGATCGGCGTCAGAGATACCTGCAAAGCGCCGGAGGGGGACTCCGGCGTAGACACTCCGATGCTTAAGTCAGTTCGAGTTTTTAGAATGGTAGAGGTTCTCCAAGATGATCTCGATCTTACCTTCTGTTTGGAAAGATGGGGGTATTTATAGGCCGAAGTTGGCGATACCTGACAGCGATAAGGGTGCAACGATAAGCATCGTCCGAAGATATCACCTCCAGCGATAATGGGTGAGCCATCGCGGGCGATAATCACATAAGGCCTATCAGGAGCGACATCCTCTTAGTTCCTCTAGGATGGGATGACGCCGTGCGCGTAAAGATGCATGAGATCCCCCCCCGCTGAAGTCGACCATCCTAGGAAACTTCCGCCGGCCCGGGCGATAGGTTGGCTTTTCAGGGAAGCGTATAGAAACTCGTCAAGGATAGATGCCTTGGCTACAATATTGCCGTCAGGAGCATTCCAATTGTTATCATAAGCCCAACTGAAAACTAGCCCGAGTGTTCACCAAGGGCTATCCATGTCTGAGATCTTTAGATAGGGTTTTGCTCTGTCATGAGGCGATATTTCCACAGAGGGCTTGGGCTTTCTTTATCGTTCAAAGGCTGATCAATCCTAATGTGGAACGAGGGCTGAGATCCACAACTTTCCACTAACTCGGTCAAGTTCGTCCTTACTTCTTGTCAAAAAGACCCGTCTCCTCGGGACGTTAAGAATTCTACTAGGAGGCCGCTGGGGCGCTCGTGATTCTGAAGGCATCACTTTTATTCAGCGATACTGGCCCATTTGGCCTTTCAATAGGACTTATGAAGTCTCAGCTTCGTTCGAGTCATAGAAGGACCGTCGATAGGTCGCTTGCGATATCGTCGCGTATATTCAACCAGGCCGCACCATGGGCTGGCATATATTTTGGGTCTATCGTCCTTCCAAGTGTTCTGCAAAGGCACAGAGGAGATAGAAACATATATAGAAGTTAGCAAACTTTATACTTACAGAGGTTCGAGGTCACACGTGCCCACTTTTTCTTTTACGCTCGAGAAAATAGCAGTATCAGCGTGGCTTTATACCATCAGCTACCTTATGGTTATCGCGGCTTCATACCACCAGACGCCTGTGATGTCATCGCGGTTTTACGCATCCAGGGCCACCGGCGACATCAACGCGGCCTTACACTGTGGATACCGGTAACCTTATGGTTTTAGCGTTAGGGCTACCAGTGATATCGTGCCTCTCAACGTTTTTCAGATTCTGCCTTGTACTCCTTCCGGTATCTGTATCGTGAACGTCACCCGTCCCTTTCGTTTACGCTTATCAATCCTCGAGGTTATCGGGGCGGCTCGTCTTTTGAGGACCTCAATCTCTTTTCCCAAGGCCTCTCTTCACTGGAGCCTATAAATCGGAGAGCTTTCTCCACCCACGTTCTCCTCATCTTTATCAGCTAGCATCATGGATAATTTGACTAAGAATTTTCTTCTCTCCAAGGGTCACTCACTTAGGAACCTCAATGACGGCGACGTCGGTTTCCTGGAGAACATGCTGGTCAAGACTTCTGAGGATATTCTGGAGCTGCAAGGGATGCTGACTCCGCTTTATTCCCGGCTAGGGGCCATTTCCCTGGAGGACTTCAGTCCTTTGGAGAGCGTATCAAAGCTGTCCGCCTCCATCGCTCGGATTCAGGTGGTGATTGCCATGCTACAGCAGCGTAAGGACATGTTGGGGTGCTGCCTGAAGGGGATGAGAGCTACTTCCCATGATCTTATCCTGGTCATGGATTCCTTGAGGGACCTTCCTGAGGTGCCCGAGGATGCTGGTTCTGACGCCTGATAATGATGGCTCCCTTTGGGCCTTTTCTCTTTTCCCCTTATCTTGTCAATGTATCTTCCGGTCACTAGGCCGTAATAAATAAAGTATTTTCCTCATTCCCTTTCGCAACTGTTCTTCTTCTTTACTGCGCTCTTTGTCGTTTTCCAAGAGGATATTCTTAGCCCAACTGAAAACAGTCTTGCTATTGGGCAGTTTTTCTGCCGATCGTTCTGCCTTAACTCCGCGCCGTCCTCATTATAACAACTGATTGACCGAGATTATAATTATTCTTGAATTGCGCGAGATTTCAACAGGCGTGACTGCAAATCCATATTTGCACTCCAGACTGTACACGTGCCAATCTTCAAGAGTCGGGTTGGAGGATCGAAGAGTCTCTTTTCTTCTTTTCCCGGCCATTTAATGAGGCTTTTCCTCCTTCATTCTTATCCATTTCTTTCTCCTTCATTTTTCTTCGTTATAGGTCCTCTGCAAGTCTCATGACTGATTCTTATTTGCTAGGTACGGCTTCGGGGAATTCACCGCCAACTCCTCCGACCACCCCTGACACAGATAATCCTCCCCCATCGCCTCCTTGGAGGCCGGTTGTCCGCCGGTGATGTCGCAAGAGGCGGAGGAAGGAAGTTGAGCGAAGAAGGAAGGAGGCTGCCCAGGCCTCTAAGTCATTTTTCGACTCTCTGGCTTTTCTGGCTAGGGGGGAGAAAAAACCGTCTCCCCCTCCGCAGGAATCACCTCCGTGGGCTCCCTCTGCTTGCTCGGCCGCCGGGGCAGTATCGCTAGGCGTTAATGAGGAGTTACCCAAGTTGACTTCTGCCGCTGGAAAGAAGGTTGGTGAGTCTTCTCCTCCTGCTATCGTGGATTCACCATTCTGGGGTGGCGATGACGAAGAGGACGTAGTCTATTGCTACGGTGTTACTTGGTCCGACAGTGATGAGTAGGGCCTTAATCCTTCTTTTTGTAGATGCCGTATGGCCTTTCTCATAATAATGAATGATGGTTTTACTTCCTTTTCGCTTTTCATCGCTTACTTATTGTTTCTTTCTGAGCGTTCCGGGTTAACGCGGATGCGTCCCTTTCGCTACGGGTAACTGCCTTCAACTTCTAATCGGTAACTGTCTTATTTCAGAAGACACAAACGACTATCCACGTGTCTTTTTCTGTTCCGTACGTGTTTCATTTTTACAGGCTGTCTCTTCTTTAGGCTTTCCTTTATAAGGAAATCATCTCTCTCTTTTACTGCTTCTGCGAATATTTTGAGTTTTTGCACATTTTCTCTCTCTTCTGCACTTCTTTTCTTCGAGAGGTTTTTTCGCGACCGCTCACTGGTGCCGGCGACCGGCTTATTGGCTTTTTGCTCCAGGTATTTACTCCTTCTACCGCCGTAGATTTACTTTTACTGTCCCTTATGTCTTCAACTGTTGAAAACCCCATAGATCCCGAAGCTAGGCGAACTCGCAGCATATTCAATTGTAATGAGGTTTTGAGGGTTGAATTAGAGGAGAGTGGTATTACTTTTCCCACGGGCTATCGCCCTTTTGTCTCTTTGAAGGACACTCGGCTGCCTGACGCCATGTGGGGAACATTCCGGTTAGTTTATTTCAAGATGTTTACTTACGGATTCCGTTTTCCACTCCATACTTCTCTGTTGAAACTGCTAGATCATTACGACCTTAATCCCGTCCAGATTACTCCACCCTCTTGGTGTGGTATTTACGCTTTCCTTCGTTCGTGCGAGATGAAGCGTATATTTGCTCCATCGCTTGATCTATTCCGTACATTCTTTGTCTTGAGTTGTCGCGACTGCCTGGTAGATATTACCCCCAGATGGGATGATGTCGTTGTGCAACTATTCTGGCGGAACTTTCAAGGTTTTGAGGAACACGTAGATGACTGGAAGTCTGGCTTTTTCACCCTCCGTTTGCCGTCACGGCTATGGCGCGGGGGTTTCAATCGAAAAATCAATAGTGGCGTTTGGAAAAGACCGGAAGCGCTGTCAAGCCAGGATGTTTCCAACGTTAGCGCCTTGTTAGAAATAGAAGGGTCCTTCCGTATCCGGGAGTTTGCTCGGTTCAGGCCCTTGTCAGAGTGTGTTGTGGGTGAGTTTCCTTTTTCTTCTTTATCGCTTCACTCTTCTTAATTTGCTAATATGTTTTGTTGGCAGGTAACGCTGAGAGTAGTTCTTCTGGGGAAGGTGACGCCCCTTTGAACGTAACACCTCTCCAGTCGCTGTCTCCTTCTCCTCCGCCTAAAAACTCCCGCCGCCCACCTATTCCACCTAGAAGGGGAAGGACTAAAACCGTCACAACTCGCAGAGCCTCCACTCGACCTTCTTGTTTCCTTGAAAATTGGCTTCCTTCCCGTGGCAAGAGGGTAGCTCAAGGCGATCCTGTGTTTGAGAAAATCGACAGCGATAGCGAGAGCATGGACACTGGTCCTGAATTACGTCACGCTACTATTGCCCAAAGGATGAAACTTAGGTCGAGGAGGAATGATGACACGGCGGAATCGGCTGAGGACGATAGCGAAGAAATTGCAGAAGAGACGGAGCGTCTCGTAAAGAAGGTTCGCACAGAGAAAACTGAACCCCTAGTTCCCCCTTTGAAGGGAGTTAACGCGGCCCCTTCCGAGAATATTAACGCTTCTCATGCCGCGAGTACTTCGCAAGTGGTGAAAAATATCAAAGCTATCAGGGTGCCTTCCGCCGTTTCTATCGAAAACAATGAGACCTCGGTAGCCGCGACCTCTCCTTTGTCGTCGGGCCATCCTGCTTCCCCGATAGGTTCTTTTATCCCCGAGACAACCCCACCAGTTTCGAGTTTAGGCGTTCCTCCTGAATTTTTCCCACGGAAGCCTCCTCTTTTGTTTCTGTCTTCAATTTCGGGCGTTGGTGATTGCGCAAAAAATTGTTCCCCTCCTTACATCGCCAACCTTTCTCCTTAGAGGTCCCAGGGCCCTACTGGATATCAGCTGGATTTGTCCTCTTTCGGCACTGATGGGCTTCGTGCCTTAGGAATATCGGATCCGTTATCGCGAGAAGAGCCCGTGGGTCCCATAGTGGGACAGATGTTTACTTCTTCCAAGGACAGGGAAGAGTTTTTACAGCATGCTCCCGAGACACGACAGTCACACCTTATGAACGACATGCTGGCCAGCTTTCGGAAATTTCATTACTTTCTTGAAGGCCAGCGTAACAAAACTCGACCCTGTTCGGATTTGCAGGAACAATTAGACGCGGCTTTGGCGAAGGCGAAGGAGCTATCGCAGTTGCAAGAACGAACTCGGGCGGAGTTGGAGGATTGTCGCGGTGAACTTTCTCGGGAGAAGTCGAAGGGGAAGGCGAGAGCAGAGCTAATGGAGGCGGAACTGGTGGTGGCTGATAAAAAGAATGTCTTCCTTCGCGAAGAGTTGTCATCTCGCGATGCCGATTTGGCCAAAGTTCCTTCGAGGATAGCCTGGTGGAAGAATAAGACCATCGAGGTTTGTATCGCAGGGTTTAAGGATCTCCATGTCCGAGGCGCTGTCGATTTATCCATGCTGGCCAATTACGCCTCTCAAAAAATTAAAGATCTTAGTGAAGGCGAAAGGAGTTTTCCTCCTTCCGGGGAAAAGCAAGGGAACGATGACGGCGAGGCATGCGATGACTCTTAATTGATCCATTGAAGAACATTGCTATTTATTTTCCATGTCTTGTAATAACGTCCTATCGCGAGGCGATATCGGTACTTTGCTCTTTGGGCGATATCTTATTTTATTTCGCTCTCTTGCTGTCTTGAGAACTGTTCTTTTATTCATCGCCAATTTGCATTATTTCCTTTCTTGCGATATCGCTTTTGCTTTTTATCAAAAGTCACGTCTACTTTTCAGAGCATTTAATGCTCGCGACCCTTCCGTCGATGCGCGGGAAAAGTCATGGTGGTGCCGACACACGTGTTCGTTTCTTCTGCCGCTTCACCTTAGCGTGTTTAGAAATTTTAACCAGATCGAAGCGTTTGCCGCGCTTCTTCTAGATTCGTACTCATGGCTTGAGTCTTATCCCACATGCCGCTTCGACACAACGACTGCAGCATCCGTCGTTTCCTTCTAATTACTAGGGTTATAAACCCTCTTTATTTCTTCCCTTTTCTTTTTCATTCCACTTTTTCATATTATCTCTCAGCCGTCTTGTCCTTCTCACCTCCATTCAAGGCTTTCGAAGTTCTTTCCTTCCAAAGGTACTTCCCTTCCTTTCCCTCGTCTTCTTCATTTCTGTTTCCTTAGTCCTGTCATGGCGAAGACTCGCCGTTCTGAGTCGAAATCCATCGATGAGAAGAAAATGGATACCACGGTCAGTGTTATTACCACGGAGGCCATTCTCCGGGAGCATTTGGCTGCTCACGGTGCCGTTATTCCTGACGGTTACCAAGCTGTTGTTGCCCCTGGGTCGGTTCGTTTAAACAGCGTTCTGACCGGCAATCAAAGGGTGTTATATGCCCAGATGTTTCGCTACGGTTTCCGGTTCCCTATCGATTCTTTCGTCAAGGGTTTGCTTATTGCTGGCAATTTCAATCCTGCCCAGTTAGCCCCAAATGCATATTGCTGTGTTTATGCTTTCTTGGAACTCTGTAGATATAAGGGGATCACTTCCCCTTCTCTTTTGTTGCTTAGATCCCTTTTTAAGTTGATGAAGTGCCGGGGTGTGATAACCATATCGCCTCGCTTTGACGATGATTCTCTCAAGTCTTTTACTTGGAAGTTGCTCCATATTGAGTCTTCTGTTGAGGCTTGGAAAAAGGAGTTCTTTCTGATAAATTTTCCTAACGCTCCTGGTCCCGAGTGGCGTTCTGGGTTCAACCAGGACGTCCAAGATGGCGTTTGGAGTCGACCAGGGACACTTCCCGCACGTGAACAAGGATGGTTAAACACCTTACTCCAACTGGAGATCAGCGTTCATATTCGACTCACGGCCTGCAGAATGGCCATTCAGGAGTGCGTTAGACGTGAGTATCGCGCTACCTTTCCCTTTCATCGCTGATACTAACGCTGACGTTATTTTGTGATTTTGCAGTGACGGATCCTGACTATAAACCCGAAAGCGTAAGAAGACGCTTAAGGAGAGCTCGTAATAGAGAGGAAAAGGAAAAGCTTGATTCAGAGGCCACTGATAATCCTTCTGAGCTTCCGGCTACTTCCGCGAATCTCGCTCAAGTATCCTCCTCCTCAGTTGGCGAAGGGAATACTGACATCCCTGAAGGTGTTCCCATCGTGACCGTTGCTGCTCCCTCGTCTTCTCAGGCTCCTAAGGCCATTGCCAGAGGAAAAAAGAAGAAAAGAACACGGAGTATCGCCACTCTTACTCCTTCTCCTGACGCTGCGGGTTCTTCTGAGGCACTATCTTCCCTCAACACCGCTACCGTAAGCGTGTTTTTTCTTTCTCAATATCTGTCATCATTTGGTCTATTTTTCTTTTCTCAATTTGTACTTCTTGCAGGAGGCCGTTGTAGTTACTGCGTCCGCTCCTTCAGGCTATATGAATCTCACTTATGTGCTGAGGGGTTCTGCGAAGAGGGCCCGGATAGAAGGCGAGGATGAGAACATACCCTCCTCTAACATCGCGGGGGAAGGTGGTTCCGTTAACGTTCCTGATTCCGCGGTGGCTCCTCCAGGTAGACATTCCGTGGAAGATTTGGGGAACCTAGGCGGTGCGGACCCCTTTGGTGCTTCGCCCAGTTCCTTTGGCGGGCCTGTGCATCATTATTCCTCTTCTTTAGGCTATCAAGACGTCTTTCATGACCTTTCGGGCTATCAGCCTCATGGTACCTTCCTTCCCCCGCGCAGTTCTTCTTCACAGGTTCGCGCCCCTGGTCCTCTGGCTTTCGTTCCCTCTAGCGTTCCTTGGCGGCAACGCTATAATGAAGCCGGAACCTCTTTCAATTTTGCGGCGGATCTTTGTCCATTAAACGGGCTCGGCGAAGTGACCCATCAGGTTGAGTTGTTCGACTTCCGTACCCGTGGTTTGGCAGCCATCGGGGGCGATGGTTCAGATGAGGTCTCTGCCCTGCTGGCTTCTCAAATTCTGGCCTCATCTGCAGAACGGGAAGCTTTCCTTTCCCAGGCGGAAGATGACCAAGTGAACTCCGTCCGTGCTGGCCTTTTCTCCAATATGATGAAATTTCACTATTGGGCGGAGGAGATGAAGCATCGGGCTGTTTCCCTTCGTTCTGTTTCGGCGGAGCTGTCCAAGGAGCAAGAGGAAAGGAAAAAGGTGTTGGCAGATCGTTCCAAGATACTGCTGGCTCACCACGATTTGCAGAAACAACATTCCGCCCTGGAAACAGCTTTGTCAGAGGAACAAGCCAAAATGACTGCTTTGGGGAATGAGAAGTCCTCTTTAGAAAAGGAGAAGGCAGCTTTGGCGGAAGAGTCAGTCGATATGGGCTGGTGGCATGCTGAACAGACCGCCCGTGTTCTTGTTAAGTGTTTCGAAGAAATTCATGGGGTGGATGCGTACAAGGGCGAAGATGTCGCGAAAGCCTTTCTACAAAGTTCTGCCCATATCAACGAAGCAGGATATCGCCAAGCCAAGGCAGCGGGCTGGAAACGACAAGTCCCCGAGAGCTGATTTGCCGCGATATTTTGCCGTTCCCTCCAGCAATCACATATCGCTTGGCTTTTGTCTTTTGTCTTTGCAGCATCAATATTTTGAACAGTGATTTCTTTGTAAATTCTTGAGATGCCTTTAATATTTCTAGGCAATCCCTTTATCGATATTTCTCTTTTATTTTTCTCATCGCGAGACTTCTCTCGTCACTGAGGTTGCCTTATCCGCACGGTGCGTTTACTTTCTTGAGCAGATCCTTGGTATTTATACCAAGAAGACCAAGATCTATGTCGGGTTGGCCTTTCGATGAGCCTATCGGTATCATGACCACCTCTCCTTCCGCTGCTCAGAAGCATTCTGCACATCTCTAATTGTAGATTTATCAGTAACAAAACGAGATTTGAGAGATAGTGATTACCCGTAGGAGCCCGCTCGCTGCTATCATTAGGTTTTATCACGGAACCCGTTTCGAATCGCGTTTTCCCTCAGCTCTACATTTCGCCAAGGGTTACTTATCCGGTTACCAGCTGGAATTACGCGATCCTTCACGTTTCCCTTATCTCTCAATCGGCCTTTCTAAGTGCCTCATCTCGTGAGCTGTCGGATCTGGACGGCTATCACAAGGCTAGGGAATTTTCACTTTTATAGGCGTTGTCCTCTCGTTTAGAACCGTGTCCTTACTTAATGGTTTAGCTGCACCAGCCCGACCGTTAAGATAGGATTCTTGTTTCTAAACAGAGTTTCTAACTCTTTGGGGTGCGTCTTGTCTTGATGTACCGTCTCCACGAGATCGGTTATCATTAAAGAACTTTTCACTCCCAAAGATACCGGGCAGTGCCCTCACTTAGTGAGCCATCTGATCAAGATCGGTCATCACAAGGATAGGACTTTTCACCCCCGGGGGCGTCAAGGATCTTTCAATCCGACGCTAACCAAGGATACACTGGGGTCGTGCCCTCACTTAGTGGGCCATCTGATCAAGACCGACCATCACAAGGATAGGACTTTTCACTCCCAGGGTACCCCCCTTTTTATCTGCACAAAAGCAACCACAAACCCACGAAAACTCTCCTATTGAGCGTTAGCCACGGTTAGGGTCGTTATAATCCAAATAGTGCAGATAAAATTAAACTCTAGGGTAATATAACTTCAAACGAGCGATATTCCAGGAGTTGGATAAAGGCGTACCGTCAAGTGTCTCCAGGCGATAGGCCCCTCTTCCGACAACGTGGGTTACGCGATACGGTCCTTCCCAGTTAGGACTAAGCTTTCCCATACGTTGTCCGGTTGCTCGCCTGTCTCGGAGCACAAGGTCACTGTTTTTCAACAATCGCTCTTTGACCTGCCTGTTATGATAACGGGCCATTTTTCTTTTGTAGTGTTGCGTTTTCAGTAGGACTTCTTCTCGAACCTCTGGTAACGCGTCTAGATTAGCACGTAATCGTTCCTCGTTCCGTTCCTCACGAAAGTGAGCCACCCGCAGGCTCATGGCCCCAATTTCCACTGGCGTAACGACTTCAGTTCCGAAAGCCAACGCAAAAGGTGTTTCTCCAGTGCTGACTTTTACGGTCACGCGGTATGCCCACATCACGTATGCCCTCTAGGTTTTTCTTAATACCGCTGAGGATGCTCCTATTAGTTACCTCTACTTGTCCGTTGGTTTGTGGGTGAGCCACGGAAGAGAATCTCTGCTCAATCCCGAATTCTGAGCATTGGTCTTTGAAGAATTGGCTGGTGAATTGGGTCCCGTTATCGCTGACAAGGATACGAGGCACCCCGAATCTCATGATAACTTGATGTTTGAAAAAACGCCATGTTTTTTCTGCCGTGATTGTGGCAACCGCTTCAGCTTCCGCCCACTTCGTAAAATAGTCCACAGCCACTATAACAAATTTCAGTTGGGACCTTGCCTTTGGAAATGGACCCAGGATGTCAATCCCCCATTTGGCAAAAGGGCAAGGGGCGATGATTTCCGATATTTCCGTGGCTGGACGTCGAGGAATTTTAGCGAATTCCTGACATTTGGGGCAAGCTTGTACATAATCGTGGCAATCCCTTCGTATAGTGGGCCAGTAGAATCCTGATCTGAAAACTTGTGCCGCCAAGGTGCCGCCTGACGCGTGCATTCCGCATATCCCTTCGTGGATTTCGCGTAAGGTGTGAAGGCCCTCTTGTTCGGTTATACATTTGGCGCCGGGGTGAGAAAAACATCTTTGAATTAGATCCCCGTTATAGTATGTGCAACGAGCAGCCTGTCTTAGCACTTTCATTTTTTCAGCGTTACCGTCGGGCAGCTCTTCGTGCATCAGGTATTTTATTACCGGAATCCGCCAATCATTCTCGAGCTCATTCACACACAAAGAGGCTTGTTCCTCCATGAAGGACGGCACCGCTAGCTCACGATAATACACATCTTTAGGTATAGATGCTTCAGGATTCGCGGCCAGCTTGGCAAGGTAATCGGCTTCAGCATTTTCCTCTCGGGGGACGTGCTCGAAGCTGACTTGCATGCCCTCTTTCTTTATTTCCACTAGTTCTCGCGTTACCTTAGAGAGGTATTGCACCATAATAGGTTCTCAAGCCTGAGAGTGTCCTGAGACCTGGTCAATTATCAGTTTGGAGTCTCCACAAATTTTTAGACGCAGATCTCCTGTTTGGCCGGTATCGCGCCTTCCCTTAGAAGAAAACTCTCTTCCTATTCTGAGTCCAGCTAGCAACGCCTCATATTCGGCTGCGTTATTGGACAAAGGATGCAAGATTCGAATAGCATACCGTATATGCATATCGTGCGGCCCGTTTATGAAGACTCCAACCCCCGCCAGTTCTTGGTTTTTGGCTCCGTCCACATGAACGATCCAAAGATCTGTATAAGTTTCTGGGAACGGGAGATCCATATCGTTCCATTCCGCTTCCGGTACACCACTCAAAGGGTCCTCTGTGAAAGTACACTCCGCTATAAAATCAGCAAGGACCTAAGCCTTTACGGATGGCCGTGACTGGTATCTCAAACCATATTGTTCGAGTTCTAGGGCCCAGATCAGCATTCTTCCTGAAGATTCAGGCTTTCGAAATATCCTCTTCAAGGGTTGGTCTGTAAGTACAACGATAGGATAAGACTGGAAGTATCGGTCCATCTTGCGGGCGGCTTGTATAAGGGCGAACGCTATTTTCTCAATACGAGCATATCACCGTTCCACGTCCTTTAAGACATGACTCACGAAGTAAACTGGGCGATGAGTGCGGTTATCATCACGAACAAGGACGGCGCTGACCACTTCGTCCGCCGCGCCCAAGTACAAGTACAGAGTATCGCCGGACTCGGGCCTTGTCAATAACAAATCAGATGAAAAATAGTCCTTTAAGTCCACAAATGCTTGCTCACATTCTGGGGTCCACCCGAACGTGGCTTTCCGTAGTATGACTTTGAAAAAGGGGAGACACTTTTCTCCTTGCTTGGAGACGAATCGTCCCAGAGCGATAACGCACCCTGTTAGCCTTTGCACTTCCTTAACGGTTCTTGGCGATATCATATCATGTATAGCTTTAACCTTGGATGGATTAGGCTGGATACCTTTCTGGCTAACTACGTAGCCCAAGAACTTACCCGTCTGGAATGCAAACATGCACTTCCGGGGGTTTAGCTTCATGCGATACCTTGTCATCACATCAAAAACTTCCTTTAGATCCTGCAGGTGATCATGAAAATTCGCACTCTTTACCAGTATGTCGTCAACATATGCTTCCACATTTCTCCCTATCTGTTCCTCAAAAATCTTATTTGCCATTCGCTGAAACGTGGCCCCCACGTTCTTTAGTCCAAATGGCATCGCTGTGTAACAATACGTGGCTTTAGGAGTAAGGAAGGCGGTCTTCTCCTCATCCTCTAGGGCCATAGGGATTTGATGATATCCGGAATTGGCGTCCAATGAGCTTAGATATGCGTACCCAGCAGTTTGATCAACCAACTGATCTATGCGAGGAAGCGGGTAGCAATCCTTAGGACAAGCATCGTTCAAATCAGTGAAGTCAATGCACATACGCCAGTCCCCATTGGGTTTAGGAACAAGAACCGGGTTGGCTAACCAAGTGGGATATTGTACTTCGCGAATGAAACCCGCGTCAAGGAGCTTCATAACCTCCTTTTCCACAGCCGACGCTTTTTCGGTGGAGAACGCCCGTCGTTTTTGCTGAACTGAATTGGCGTTAGTGTCAACGTTAAGCCTGTGCTCGGCTATTTCTCGGGATATACCTGGCATATCGGCGGGTTCCCATGCGAAATTTCCTTGGCATTTGTTCAGCAGCCGTGCCAGTTGAAGATTTTCCGCTGGGCTGAGCTTATCGCTGACCAGGAAGCTGGCTCCCTCTTTGCCTATCACTGATACGGGCACCATCTTGTCAAGGGGTTGAGCGCGTTTTTCATCACCCTGCTCGTAGGGGTCTGCCGCTATACACACGTATCTATCGCAGCTCGCCCGAGTCATGAGCGAATAGCATTCTGCCGCCAGTTTCTGATCACCTTTTATCGATACCACCCCGTCCCAAGAGGGGTATTTCATCTTTAGATGTTTTTGTGATATCGCCGCTCCAAAGCGATTGAGGAAAGGCCGTCCGAGTATGACGTTATAGGGCAGATTCAGATCCACAACAAGGAACAACAAATTCTCTGACCGTTTGTAAGTGTCTTCTCGGAAGTATACGGGTAGGGTGATTACTCCCGTAACAGGGATAGGGGTCCCATCCACTCCGACTATGGGTCTCTTACTAGGCGTTAACTCGTCGTGGGGGCGTTTCATGAGATTGTAAGCTTCCAGCGAAAAAAGGTTCACGGCACTCCCGTTGTCCACAAGAGTCCTTCTTATACCATGACTGGCGATGACAGGTGTGACTACCAAGGCGTCATTATGGGGATAGATAACGCCTTTCTCATCCTCTTCTGAAAAGGATAAGATCATGCGATCAAGTATGTCTATTGCTCCACCTTTCTTTGTCATGCCGTCTCGCGTACGCTTTTCCCCTTTCGCCACCATCGACTGTTCTGATTCATCTGTGTAGGGGATCCCTCCTGCTATGATATTGATTATGGGGATGTCGTCGCCATCTATCGCGAAGGTTTCCACACCCTTTCCTTTGGGAGCGTTATCCGGCTGTGGGACTGGAGGGGGCCTTGGTCGTTCGTCTGCCGCTCTTCTTATCGGATTGTTTCGGGCATCTTCCCTTACTTGAGTCGCAAATTCTCCCAGATATCCTTCCTCCACCAAGCGTTCTATCGCCCACCTTAATTCTCTGCAAGCCTCTGTGGAATGTCCTCTGGCTTTGTGGAATTTACAGTAAGCGTTTTCTCTCCTGCCTAAAAGCACTCATGGTACATTCAAGGAGGGAAAATCCGGATCATACGCCCGATTTTTGTTAGCGTTCCCTTGACGCTGACGAGGGGAACTACCTTGTCTTCCTTTCGAGGAATTTCCTTTTTGCTTATCGTAGGTCTTTGGGATGTAATCTTTCCGTCGAGCGTAATAATCAGTGTAATGATCGTCAACCAGAGGATTTGCGGGAGCGGTAGGGATGCGAGGTGCCCCAGGCGGCATATCAAATGTTCTATTTCTATTTTCTTCTTCTTCCATTTTCGCATAATTATGGGCTTTAAGTCTTAGTGCGTCCAAGGATATTAGAGGATCCACCATCAATGCATCTTTCAGTTTTCCATAATGGCAATTTCTTTTCAGAGCTTCTATGGCGAAATCAACGGTAACGCCCGGCGTTAATGACATTTCCAGATCGAATCGGCTGAGAAATTCTTTCAATGTCTCTTGGGGCTTCCGCTGTATGTCAAATAACGCTGCGGCAGATTTCCGAATTGGAATTGCTGTACTAAATCTGCTCCGAAATTTGGATTCCAGCTGTGCGAAATTACTAATGGATCCGCCAGGAAGACCTTCAAACCAAAGACGAGCAACTCCCGATAAGGTCATAACAAATATCTGACATAAAGCCGCATCACTGTGAGTTTGAAACTGGACGAAATCCTTCACTTTGTTGATGTGCGAAATAGGATCTTTAGTACCATCATAAGTATCAGCGGGAAGCTTCACTCGCCTGCTGACCCTGTGACGTCTTACACGACGACTGAAAGGGTGACCTGAGGTATCATCAAGAATCTCACGCGCATGACGTGGGGGAGATATGTCTCCTTGTCGCCCTCCTTCCCTTGGTTCAGGTATATGATGTCGCCTGGGAGACCGACTGCGACTCCTGGGAGAACGACTTCGATTTCTTCTGCTACTAGATCTTTCACTGTACACGGGAGATAAACTCCTGTTTGTTCCTTCCCTCCGTCCGGCCCAACGGTTCCTTAACGCCTCAAGCTGCCTGTCTTCCTGCAGAAGAAGTCTTTGCGGCATTTGCGGTACGTAAGCCTCTACTCCTCCTTGAGTGAGCTGTACGCGACCAACCGAGGGATTTCCTGCGGATAAAGGCACTTGGGGGTTCTCTGGAAACAACGGGGGCAGAGGTCGATCAGCAACAATAGATGATGTGAACAAGACGCGAGGAGGAACGCTAGATCCAGAAGCACCGGGCGTGACTCTAGTGGCCATTTCAGTCAAATATTCCAGGCGGGAACGAAGGGCCGCTATTTCCATAGCAAAGGGATTTTCATTGTTAAGCACAGATCCTTCCAAAAGAGGAGTATAAAGATCAGATCCCACTGTCTGTGATGAAGAAATGACCGTCTGTGAGGAGATAGATCCTCCGGCGATCCCGACCGAGAGGTCCAGAGGTCCCGAGATAGTCGATTGCGTTGTCATAGAGAGGTCAGCAGTAGCAAAAGGAAATAACCGCCTGCGAGTTGAAAAAGGAATACTAGAAAATGTAGTCCGGTCTTGCTCCGATCTGGCTGTCATAACCGTTCCGATCTCCCAACTAAACGGAGCTTGGCTATTAAGGACACTCACTTAATACACCAAAGCTCTCAATAAAAGCACCATTTGATAAGATCCGAGATCTCTTCTGGTCGGAAAACGGCTGCTGCAGCTAGTCGGAGGGGAAGCGATCGGCGTCAGAGATACCTGCAAAGCGCCGGAGGGGGTCTCCGGCGTAGACACTCCGATGCTTAAGTCAGTTAGAGTTTTTAGAATGGTAGAGGTTCTCCAAGATGATCTCGATCTTACCTTCTGTTTGGAAAGATGGGGGTATTTATAGGCCGAAGTTGGCGATACCTGACAGCAATAAGGGTGCAACGATAAGCATCGTCCGAAGATATCGCCTCCAGCGATAATGGGTGAGCCATCGCGGGCGATAATCACATAAGGCCTATCAGGAGCGACATCCTCTTAGTTCCTCTAGGATGGGATGACGCCGTGCGCGTAAAGATGCATGAGATCCCCCCCCGCTGAAGTCGACCATCCTAGGAAACTTCCGCCAGCCCGGGCGATAGGTTGGTTTTTCAGGGAAGCGTATAGAAACTCGTCAAGGATAGATGCCTTGGCTACAATATTGCCGTCAGGAGCATTCCAATTGTTATCACCATCTATCCCAACAATTGGTCTTTTGCAAGGCGCTAGCTCACCGTCAGGGCACTTCATCAGGTTGTATGCTTCTAGCCAAAATAAATTCACTGCACTCCCATTATCGACAAGGGTTCTTCTTACTCCGTGACTGCCGATGACGGGTGTTACTACCAACGCGTCGTTATGCGGGAAAACAATGGCTTTTTCGTCTTCTTCTGAGAAGGACAATACCATTCTGTCTAAAGCGCTTATTGCCTCAATTTTTACCTGTGCGCTCTCTCGTTTGCGCTTTTCCCCGGGACCGGGCGTTTATTGTATAGCTTCCTCGAAGTAAGGTGTTCCTCCCGCGATGATATTAATCATAGGCATCTGATCGCTATGAATAATGAGAGCCTCTCTATTTTGTCTGAGGGGAATTGCGTTAGCCCCTGTGGCGTGAGAAGGTGTTTGCCTACGGTCAGTTATCACTTCAGTTGGATTATTCCTGGCCCCTTCTCTTGCCTTGGTGGCGAATTCTCCGAGGTAGCCTTCTTCAACTAATCGTTCTATGGCCAGTTTTAGTTCTCTGCACACATCTGTCGAGTGTCCTTTGACCTTGTGGAACTTGTAGTATGCGTTCTCTCTTCCTCCCATGATTACTCCTGGTTTCACAGGAGCTGGGTAACGGATGGGCAGATTTTGCTGCTGAACTATCGCTAGGATTTCCGCCCTTAGGAGTATGAGGGAAGGAAGGTCAGGGTCATATATCCGGCCCTTTGGCGGATCTGCTTGTTTCCGAGTGGGGGACCCTCCGGGTCTCCCTTTCGAAAAATTGCCTCTCTGCCGATTAGAGGCCTTGGCGGTGTGCTCTTTCCGTTGGCTATAACCATCATTGGGTCGTGTGTCAGGGGCGTTGCTATGCGGGACGTTAGGGGCCAGGTATGGGTCTGTCGGTATGTCCCGCATCCGTTCTCTATTTTCCTCCTCTTCCATCCTCGCATAATTATGCGTTTTCAGTCTTAACGCATCTAGAGTCAATGGTGGTTCCACCGTTAACGTATCCCTTAATTTCCTATAACGACAGTTACGTTTTAGGGCCTCTACTGCAAAATCAATGGTGACCCCTGGCGTCAGGGATATTTCGAGATCAAATCGACCTAAAAACTCATTCAATGATTCCTGCAGTTTTTGATGAATATCGAATAGCGCAGCAGCTGACTTCCTGATAGGGATTGCCGTGCTAAACCGACTCCTGAACTTATCTTCCCACTGAGGGAAGTTATCAATAGATCCGGCTGGGAGTCCCTCGAACCAGAGACGTGCCACTCCCGACAGTGTCATGACGAAGATTTGGCATAGCGCGACATTACTACGGGTTTGGAATTGCACAAAGTCTTTCACCTTATTAAGGTGAGAGATGGGGTCTTTCGTGCCATCATATGATTCTGCAGGGAGTTTCACATGCCGATGGACCCTGTGATGCCTCACGCGATAACTGAACGGGTGACCCGCGTTGCCGTCAGGGACTCTGCGAGGTCTATGTGGGAGTGGATTTTCAGCATCGTATCTGGGGTTCTGAGGGTCATATTCATGATGCCGCCTGGGAGATCGGCTGCGGCTTCTTGGAGTTCGGGTTCGTCGCCCCCTGCTACTGGATCTTTCACTGTATCTAGGGGATGGTTCTCTGAACATCTCACCTCGCCTATCATCCCAGTGTTCTCTATATTCATCACGTCGGCGACCTTCTTCAGGGATAGGGATTTCTCCCCTGTATTGGCCAGAAAATTCAACAGGTCCGTGCGCAAGCGGTGGGACATTCATGGGGGTCGATGGCAAGGGTAGGGAAAACGGAAGCCCTCTGGATTGCCGGGGCAACAACGGCCATTTGTTAACAATAGACGGAGTGAAAACCATCTGGGAGGACACACCGGGTCCCGAGGCATGAGGCGTAAATCCAGTGGCCACCTCTGTCAATTGATCCAATTGGGCTCGAAGAGCCGCTATTGAGTTTGCGAGAGGGTTGTCTGCTTCGCCTATCGCGGATCCCCTCGCTTGGGGGGTAGAATAGCTGGGTCCCGCTATGTGGGAAAAAGGGGAACAAATCTGGAATACAGATGCTTCTGTCATTTATCCAGAGGGAGGATCTGATCCCCCTGCAGTGATTTCTTGTACTGTGGTAGAAATATCGGAGGTAGCAAAAGCAAAAAGTCGTCGGCGGGTGTTGTACGGGATGTTGGAGGATTGAGACAGCGCGGGATCTGACTCTGAAGCCATAATCCTTCTAGCTTCGGGAAGAATGGAGCTTGGTTATTAAGGATGCTCACTTAATAGAACCAAAGCTCTCAACGAAAGCACCAATTTGATAAGAATTTGTCTACTGCCAAAGGGTAGAAGGGGAAAGGGCTTCTTCAGTTCAGGATCCGCGGTGGTCCGTTGTACCTGCAAGACGCCGGAGGGGGTCTCCGGTGGAAACACTCCGATGCTTAAGTTAGTATTTGTGGTAAAATTGGCAGAGCTTGGGCCAGTAAATTCCGCTTACCTTCCTCCTTCGTGGTGGAGGTATTTATAGATGAAATGAGCATTTCTGCGCGAGTGGGATTATTATGGGGCAACCGTTCCCGTCAGGGGGTCATGGTTTGCCCATGTTATGATATGTGGTCATGGCGGTAGGTGTGGGGGTAGTTGTTACCCAGGCAAGGTAACGGCTAGTGCGTTCCTCCCAACGCGTGGTTTTCAATCCGGTGAGATAGCTCCTCTGGTCATCTAGAAGTTCCGTGTGGGGGCCTCCTATGTGACGTCAACCCTCCGGGTGTCAGTCTCCTGGGGGAGACGACTGCCTCGACCCTACCGCAGCGGTAGGAACAGTGATCATTTTCTTTCCATACGGGGTAAGAGGCGAAAATGCCCTTGCCGTTAGGCGGATTGTTATCAATTCCGTTATAAAAATATCGGATCAATGCCACTCCATGTGTAGGGCAAATGTCTTGCAAATCTCTAAACCTTTGGTGATACTCACTAAGACTCTCATTGCTTCTTTGTTGGACAGAAACTAAGTTCTTCCTTGCTGCCCCTGCCTTGGTTGCATTCCAATATTTGTTAAGAAAAATAGAGGACATCTCAGGCCATGTGGTGATGGTATTATGAGGTAGGCTATACAACCAATTTTTGGCTGAGTTCTCAAGTGACCATGGGAATGCTTTTAGCTTGGCTCTTTCAATGGCAACACCTACTGGTTTAAAGGTGTCATATTGGAGGTGTAGGTTTCTTAAATGGTTGTATGGGTTTTCATTTGAACAACCATGGAATTTAGTGAGGTTGGCTATTATATTAGTTTTGATAGACCAATCATTTAGTATTGGGGCTAACTGAATGCAAGAATAAGCTTCCCCTTCCTGTCACTCTGTTCAGCTCCCTTATGGTTCGTTCTTGTTGATTTTCCTCCATGGCTGGAATTTTGGCCAAGATTGTTGTCTAGGCTGATATATGTCCGTGAACCAATCTGCAAAAACAAAAACAAAAAATAGAACTACAAAACATAGTTAGAAGTCCCCCGAAACAACGCCAAATTTTGATTGCCTATCGATAGCATAAAAAACAGTTGTAAAATGAATGTGAAAATGGGTAGAAAGGTTACAACTTATCACTGTCCACAAGGACTTGTAGATCGTGGTAAGAGGATCGTCCACTGAGACCTCTAGGGTTTTGTAGTTCTGATTTGACTTCCTCGTCACTGGAAATGGTTGATTGTTCCTGCAACTAAAACAAATAAAACAGAAGTTAAATAATAAAATAGAAATTAAATAATAAAACAATCTTGGGCAAGATTGAGTCTTGGCCAAGATCGAAAATCTGGTAATGTGAATTCAAAGGGTAGAAAACTCCTGGTAAGGGTGATTCCGTGAGCACTTATTCTTATACTTCGATCACTGATTCATGAATTTTTACACTCCTCATTCATAACATTGCTATAGATTGGGAGGAAATCCTTTCCAATCCTACTTCCCTTCTCAAATAACCACCTGGCAGGAACTCCCTCTCCTGATGATCCTAATCAGTGGACACCTTGCTGGTTAAATGGTTTATCCAATTGATTGCTGGCTTGAGTCGCATGCCCTTTCTCAATGGAACACGGGAAGATAATGTCTAGTTCACGCTACCCCCCAATCGGGGCCCTAGGGCGTCAACCTGGTCTGAACTATACCCTTCAATGCTCACTAACCTCAACGAGGCTAGCTGTCTACTTAGGCCTTTCTGGTTTCAACTCGTCCCCTTCTAGGTTGACTGCAAATCTCTCACCAAAACCTAAGAGTGGCCAAATCTTGATTTTACTGGAGATCGGTTTGTTAAAACAAAGATTAATAGGATTACGAATGGGGAGGTTGTGAAGAACATTTTGATCTCACGAATATAAGAATTTTCTCACTCAGCCCTTACCAAGAATATGGGTTTAGCTACTAGACATAATCATGGAAGAAAAATAGAATTTTATTAAATATAAAAAAGGAAATTAAATCTGCAAATCCGATTAGAAAATTGCAGAGCAAAGTGTTTTTGGAACAGAGGAAGGAGATTGATGTCGAGAGTGAGAGACCTGCAGCTAATAAATCTGCTGCCAAGTCATCCTACACCAACTCCAACTCATTCAAAATTCTAATTATTACATATTTAAATTGTTTCAAATTCAGAACCAACAAATATTTGATTTGTTTGTTCAAATAGAGGATAATCCCTTAAAGGATGTAATCTTGGATCACGACTCATCTTCTCTAACTGTCTCCAGCTGTCAAATCCACTCTTTTAGCTCAAAATCTCGTGACTCCTAGCACATCACGTTTCTTGGCAATCTTGGCCAAGACTGCAGTTTGTCTGATTTTTACTCCAGAGATTGTTTTCTCCATTTTTTCTGCCTCTAAGTGATTCCTACAAAAATGGGGAGAACTAATGGAAATCAATAGATTTACTATCCAATTTACTAGAATTTAGATAGTAAAAATATGAGAAAATAATGATCAATCAGTTACCTGACAGCTGGTCAGAGTTTGTCACAGCAATTAATAGTTCGTCTGAGACTACTAAGCTAACATTCATAGGAATTCATGACTCGCTTCTTGGAGAGGATATTCGTAGGAGAAATTCTAGAGAATCATCGGGTTCCATGCTGAGTATGGATGGTAGAGGTAGAAAATTTAGGAAGGGGCGGAATCAATGGCGTAATAGATCGAAGTCTAAGAAAAGAGGGTAGTCCAAGAATCGCAAGGATATTGCATGCTGGAATTGCCAAAAGATTGGTCACTTCAGGAATCAGTGTACGACTCCTACAGTCCTGAAACCAAAGAAGAATGAGGATAACTCAATTAACACAGTGGAAGAAGATGATGCGCTGATTTGTTGCATTGAGTGTCCTATTGAATCTTGGGTTATGGATTCTGGTGCATCATTCCATGCCACTCCAAACAAGGATTCAATGTTAAATTTCAGAACTGGAAATTTTGGTAAAGTTCGTCTTGCTGATGATGAGACTTTGGACGTTACAGGTATGGGAGACATCAATATCAGAACCTCTTTTGGAACAATCTGGTTGTTAAAAGATGTAAGGTACATTCCTGGACTCAAGAGGATGTTGCTCTCTGTGGGTTAGTTGGATGAGGAAGGGTATCGTGTTATCTTTGGAGACAGATAATGGAAGGTTGTGAAGGAGAATATGGTTGTTACTTGTGGTGATAAGGTTGGAACTCTTTACACTATGGAACAGTCGTGTGACCAAGTTAATGCAGTTACTGGTGATGTTGGTCCGTCGATTCTTTGGCACCAAAGGTTTGGGCATGAGTCAGAAAGGTATGAAGTTGCTAGCTTCTAAGGGTAAGATACCAAAATTGAAGAATGTGGAAGTTGGATTCTGTGAACCATGTGTGTTTGGGAAGCAGAAACGAGTTACTTTTGCAAAATTAGGGAATGCACCCAAGTCTAGAAAGTTAGAGCTAGTTCATACATATGTGTACGGACCGACTACAGTTGCCTCCTTGGGAGGATCACGCTACTATGTCACCTTCATTGATGATTCCACTAGAAAGGTATGGGTTTATTTTCTGAAAAATAAATCTGAAGTGTTTGAAACCTTTAAGAAATGGAAGGCAGAAGTTGAAAACCAGACATGGTTGAAGATTAAGAGCTTGAAATCAGATAATGGGGGTGAATACAACAGTGATGAGTTCAAAGCCTATTATGTAGAACACAAAATTAGAATGATAAAGACTATTCCTGAGACACCGCAGCAGAATGGACTTGCAGAGCGAATGAATAGGACATTGAATGAGAGAGCCAAGAGTATGAGGATAAATGCAGGTTTGCCAAAGATATTTTGGGCAGATGCAGTTAGCACAACAACATATCTCATTAACAAAGGACCCTCAGTTCCTTTGGGACTAGATTCTTGAGGAAGAGTGGCAGGAAAAAGAGGTAAATTTTTCACACTTGAGAGTTTTTGGTTGTGTCTCTTATGTGCATGTTAAATATTATAATAGGGATAAGCTTGATCCTAAAGCAAAGAAGGTTACCTTTATTGGCTACGACTCAGATGAGATGGGGTACCGTTTCTGGGATGAGTTGAACAGGAAAGTCATTAGAAGCAGGGATGTCACCTTCAATAAGAATACAATGTATAAGGATAAGCTTGCAGCAGACTCTGAAACTACAAAGAAATAAGCAATTAAAGAACAAATTGTGTTGGAAGATATTACAGAGGATATTCTTGCAGGAAACAGTGGGAGTTTGGCAAACAGAGATGCCGAGGAGGTAGTCCCAGTTACCCTAGATATTGTAGTAAAAAGATCAAATAGAGTTTCGCGACCGACACAAAGATTCTCTCCTTCAGTTTATTACTTGCTTTTGACTGAGGATGGTGAGCCTGAGAGTTATTCAGAGGCAATGAAGATGGATGAGTCTGTTCAGTGGAAGCTAGCCATGAACAAGGAGATGAGTTTGCTTGAGAAGAATGAGACTTGGTCGTTGACTAAGTTACCAGCAGGAAAGAAAGCTTTGCAGAATAAATGGGTGTTCATGATTAAAGAAGAACTTGATGGCAGCAAGAGATACAAGGCAAGGTTAGTTGTGAAAGGTTTTCAGCAGGAAAAGGGCATTGACTGCAATGTGATTTTTTCTCCGGTTGTCAAAATGACTACTATCAGACTTATTTTGGGTATTGTAGTTGCAGAGGAATTACATCTAGAGCAGCTAGATATAAAGACTGCGTTCTTATATGGTGATCTTGAGGAGGACATCTATATGGTATAACTAGAGGGATTCCCGATAGCTGGGAAAGAGGACATGGTCTGCATGCTGAAAAAGAGCTTGTATGGTTTGAAGCAAGCACCAAGACAGTGGTACTTGAAGTTTGACAGCTTTATGATAAGGAGTGGATACACGAGGTGTACAATGGATTATTGTTGCTATATTAAGCAGTTTGATTCATCTTATATTATATTATTGTTGTATGTTGATGACATGTTAATCGTAGGATCTAACATGAGGGAAATCAACAAGTTGAAGAGACAAATGTCTCTAGAGTTTGAGATGAAGGATTTGGGTCCCTCAAAGTAGATACTTGGTACGAGGATCATCAGAGATAGAAGTGAAGGTACTTTGAAATTGTCTCAAGAGAAGTACATTAGGAAGGTGTTAAATAAGTTTAACCTTCAGGATGTTAAGATTTAAAAGTACGCCTTTGGGAGCCCACTTCAATCTCACAAAGAAGCAGTCACCTCAGACGGATGAAGACAAGAAAGAAATGGCTAATGTTCCGTATGCATTTGCTATTGGTAGTTTGATGTAAGCTATGGTGTGCACGAGGCCAGACATTGCTCATGCAGTGGGAGTTGTTAGCAGATTCATGTCTAATCCTAGGAGAGAGCATTGGGAAGCTGTTAAGTGGCTGTTACGCTACTTGAAAGGTGCTTCTAAGGTTCCATTATGTTTCCGCAGGAAAGATGTTATCTTGGAAGGATTCTCTGATGCAGATTTAGGTGGTTGCTTTGATACAAGAAAAAGTACTACGGGATATTGATAAGATCCGGACTCCTGTTGGAGGGCAAAAGAGGAAGATGGCTTCTTGGAGCTACTGTTCACCACCGTCCGATATACCTACAAAGCGCCGGAAGGGGTCTCCGGCGTAGACACTCCGATGCTTAAGTCAGTGAGGGTAGTGAGAATAGCAGAGTTTTGGCCAGCAATCCTAGGCTTACCTTTTTCCCTGATCTTAGGGGTATTTATAAGCAGAAAACTGAGTATTTCCTGGGAAAATCCCGTTATTTATGGGTGATAACGGGTTTGACAAACGGCTGGAGTTCCCCGTTAATGAAGCGCGTTATCGTTGCGCGCTATCTGGGATGGGATAACGCCGTGTTGATGGAGGCCCACCGCGCTGATGTCGACCATCCTTAGATCCTTGTATGAGACGACGACTACAGTGATCTTGCCGAAAGCTACAGTACTCCTGTCCCCCTCATGGGGTTTATGGACGATAACACCCTCAAAGTCTCATTTATAGTTATCATAAGCCCAACCGAAAATGAGCTCGAGTGTTTACCATGGGCTGCCGCTTCCTTTTCGGCCTTATCTGCCTAACGATCTTCAAGATAACGGGGTGACTTGATAACGCATTTTTTTCGCACCATCATTCCTAGGGGCCTATAAATCAGTTTATTTGTTGCGCTGATTTTTTCACCTTTCCTGCACTTCTCTTGACTTTTTTAGCATGGATGATCTTACTAAGAACTTCTTGATCTCAAAAGCTCACACTCTGAAAAATCTCAACCAGGGCGATGTTGGCTTTCTAGAAAACATGCTAACCAAAACCTCTGAGGACATTCTGGAACTGCAGGGAATAATGACCCCCCTACAGTCTAGCCAAGAAGCTGCTTTCTATAGAGGATTTTAGTCCTCTGGAGAGCGTATCTAAGTTGGCCGCCGCCGTCTCCCAAATCCAGGTGGTCATCACCATGTTGCAGTAGAGGAAAGACCTGCTGGGGTGTTGTCTGAAGGGTATGAGGGTTTCTTCCTCTGAGCTGACCTCTGTGGCCAATGCCCTGAGAGAGATTCCCACTCTGCTAGAGGATGACGAAGTTGGGTCCCATGCTTGACCGCCGACCGTCGTCATTTTGTTTTTTCTTTTTATGCTTTTGCTATACGCGCTTAGGCCGTGAATAAATAAAAATGCCTTTTCTGTTATCTCCTTTGCTGTCTTCTACTTCTAATGTCATATGAATTGTCATGCCAGTTGGGACGGTTGCAAGCCCAACCGAAAATGAGTCCTCTGCGGGACGTATTCTTGCAATACTCGCGTTCCTTATCCGCCAATTGACAATAAATGTCTTACTCAACTGTTTCTTGTGTTTGACTTTATGCTGCACTCCCAATGGTGAATGATTGGGCAGTTTTTCGGCGCCTCTTGATTAGCGTGACTTTCTAGCAAGTGCGATCACGCAAGATCAGATTCTGTAATTATGATAATTCTTCTCGAAATGCATTAATTACCCTGGTGCCAAAAGGCAGGAAAGTCCCTTCACCATGACTATTTAATGGGGTTTTCCTTTCTTTTTTTTGTTCATCTTCATTTCATTTCACTATTGAAATTGCTTGCCATTTCATGGCTGACTCATATTCCATGGATGTTGCCGAACGTGACTCCCCACCAACTCCTCCAACTTCTCCAGATTCTGACGATCCTTCTCCCCCGTGCCTAAAAAGGCGGTTCTCTCGTCGTAAGAATCGTAAGAGGTCAAACAAGAAGACCTCCGAGACTGTCAACATGTCTTCTGACTTCTACGTCCCTTCTGTATGGAAGGGTGATGAACTATTTCCTCACATTAGTCGTTTCTTGGAAACAGATTCTACTAGTGATATCGATTCTGAAATTACAGCCTCTGCCGTCAAGGGGGATTCGGGTACGATTCCTCCAAAGGTGAAAGGGGCTTCAGAGGGTCCTTGGCTAGAGCGAGGCAAAGAGAAAAAGGCTGACGATCCTTTTCCTTTACTTGACGCGGACCTGCCGTCTTCGGATGGAGATGATTTCTACTGGCCTTCTTACTGGCTCGATGAGGACTGACTTTGCTCGTTATGCGCCTTGTAGATGTCGTATGGCTTTATGAATTATTTGCAACTATCCTTTGCTACCGTTTTTGCATTTTCTTCCCAATTTCTTTAATACCTAACGCGAATGCGTAATTCATTTTGAAGTAACTGTTCTGTAATTGTCTTACTCGGTCAAAATTAACCGCTCCTCGAAAAGACGTGACGAGTAACTGCTTGGTCTTAAATTCTTCTTTAATATGATTCCACGTGACTTCTTCCTTCCTACACGCGTCTTCATATGATTGGTTGCTCAATTAATGTGGTGGCACTTAGTCCTTTAAGAGGAGACTATTTTCTCTTCTTTACTCTTTTTACCCTCATTTCAAATTTCCCTTTTTTCTTTTCCTTTTGCTTTATCACGAAGAATTCCTTGCTTGTCCGCCGTCCACCGCTGGCTCGCCTGTAATTCTTTTCTTTCAAGGTATTTCACTCCATCTTTTTCAGATTTTCTTTTCGCTGGTTCGTTATGCGTATGACTAGAGCTCCCAGGGGTTTTCAGAGACCTTTAGATCCCGAAGTCGATAAAACACCCAGTATTTTTTCTTGTGAAACAGTTCTGAAGGCTGAATTAGAGAGTCATGGTATTTCTTTCCCCCCTGGTTATTCCGTTATCGTTCCCGAGGATGGTCTGCGGCTTCATGATCCATTATGGGGAAACTATAGAATGGTTTACTTTAAGATGTTCCTTTATGGCTTTCATTTCCCAGTTTATAATTTCGTAGAAAAATTGTTGCGCCGATATGATATTGATCCATCTCAGATAACTCCTTCCTCCTGGTGTGGGATTTATGCCTTTCTTTGTGCTTGGGAGATGAAGGACATCTTTACTCCGTCCGTCTATTTATTCTGTAATTTTTTTAGGTTAAACTGACTTAACTGTTTGGTAGATATTACCCCGAGGTGGGATGACACGTTCGTGCAGTCATTCTGGCAGAAGTTTTAGGGCTTTGAGGAGACTGTGGCTGATTGGAAGAGCGGTTTCTTCATTATCGAACTGCCTTCCCGTTTGTGGCGCGGGGGTTTTAATCGGGAGATTACTAGTGTTGTCTGGGTAAAACCAGTAGTGTTGTCTAGAGACGAGTTGGCTCAGGTTAACGCCCTGTTAGAGATAGATACGTCCTTCCGTATTTGGGAGTTCGCTTTGTACAGGCACCTGGAAGAGTGTGTTACGGGTGAGTTTTTCTCTTTTCGCGTTATCACTTTAATTTGCTTATTGTTCTAACATAGTTCATTGGCAGAAAACACTGAGGGTCAATCATCCGGGGGGAATAACGCTCCCTTGAACGTGGTGCCGCTCTAAACACTGCCAGCTTCTCCACCACTGGGGATTCCAACCGTCGAAGTGTTCCATTAAAGAAGAGGAGAACTAAGACAGTCGCAGGAAGAGGGCGGGGTATTTCTGCTCAAGCCTCTCGTTTTCTCAAAAATTGGTTACTAGTTCGGGGCAGAGGAGTAAATTTGGGCCCACCCATAACTAAGATAATTGTTAGCGATATAGAGGATATGGATACTAAAACAGATCTTTGACATGCTTCCCCAACTCAACGAAAGAAACTCAGAGTAGAGAAAGATGGGCGGGCTACTGAGATTTCTTCTGGAAATGCTGACGAGGTCCCTACCGTGAGGGATGACATTACTACTGTGGCAAGTACTTCTCAAACGACCAAGGCCGCTAAGGCGTCAACTGTCGCTCCTCCAACTTCCACTGAAGTTCCGTCAGTGGCAAATTCACTTCTGTCGGTTAACGCCTCCAATTCTTCTATTTCTTGTTGTATTCCAGACGTGGTGACAACGACTTCCCATGTGAGTCCGCTTTCTAAACCGTCGCCTAAAGCCCCTCAACGGTTGTTTTTTACTTCTGTTACTAGAGCAGGTGATAGAGGTTCTTCTCTGACCTTAATGGTCAATCTTTCTTCTCAAGGCCCTAAGGGGGTCCCGTCCTACCGTCTAGATTTGGCAGGGCTTGGAATCGATGGTCTTCGCGCCGCAGGGGTGTTAGACCCTTTCTCAGGAGATGAATTAACGCCATCTTTGATAGGCAAGATGATGAGCTTTTCTGAAGAAAGAGAAACGTTTCTACAACTTTCTCAAAAGGCTCGATATGCGCGCGTTATAAATGATTCTTTAGACGCCTTTTGTTATCTGGACTATTCTATCGAGGCTTACGACAACCAATTGTGGGATTTTTCCAACGCGATGTGTGCTCAAAAGGTGCAGCTTGACCGAGCATTAAGCCAAGTGAAGTTGATAACGCAACTCCAAAACGAAACGCAAAAGGAGTTGAGTAGAGAGAAATCCAAAGGGAAACAAAAATTGAGATTTTGGAGGCAGAGTTAGTGACAGAAAGGAAGAAGAACTTTCTACTTCATGAAGAAACACTAGCTCGAGACGAGGAGCTTGCCAGGGTTTCGTTAAAGATAGAGTGGTGGAAGAAGAAGGCCATGCAGGCCTTTAATTCTAGTTTTGCAGGTTACCATGGGAGTAGTTCTTTCGATCCAACTAAGATTGCCGATTATACTTCTGCAATAATGGATAAAATTGATGGAAGTAAAGAAGGCCAGCTTTCTCTAGAGGAGGAGGATATAGGTGATGGCGATGGCGCTCGGCGGTTCCCATTATCGGATGATTCAACTGCCACCAGGGACTTATAGATCTTCATTTCAAGCTTGATTTCATCCTCGTTTGTTTTTCCTTTGTTCTTCAAGAGATTGTGTCATAGGATCATTTAACGTTATTCGTTTGTAATAACGCACATGCTGCGAAACCGTTATTGTCTCCTCGTAGATCTTGAGTCTTGGTGTATTTTATTATTAACGCTGATCATGTCTATTAACGCCTGCCTGTTATCATAGCGTTATATTTGGTGTTTCCTTAAGCTTTTTCTGCGATCACGTGTTAAAGTTGGCACTGCTTTTTAGAGTATTAAATGCTAGAGATCCCTTCATTAATGCGATTGAAGAAGTCATGATGAGAAAGGACACGTGTCTCTCTTTTGGTGAGATGTTTGAAGCAGGCGCCTTCTAGGGAGTAGCGAGAACTGAAACGTCTTCCCATTGTCAAAGGTTACATCCCTCGCATGTATCGTTTCTTTCTAACATGCCACTTTGCCATGTGCTGATTGCCCATTGGTCGCTTCTCTTAACCCCTTTAGGGTTATATATAACATTCTCCGCACCTCCTCTTTTCTTTTTTTTATATCTTTTCCTACATAATACCATTTCTGAAAGTAACTTGCATTGTTCTTTCTTCTTTGTCTGGGAATCCTAGCATTTCTTGACGAAGGTATACTTATTTCTTTTTCTCTTTCTAATTTCTTATCTGTGTTTAATCATGGCAAAAACCCGTCGTTCTAAAAAAGCCATTGGGGAAGAAAAGATTGAAAACACCCCAACTTCTCTTTATTCTTTGCCCATGCTCCAATAGGGGTTAGATGAATTTAATGCATGATTTCCTGCTGGTTGCTCGATTCGGGTTGCTTCTGAATCTTTTCGCCTTAACAGCGAATTACCCAATAACAGTAGGATATTGTATGCTAAAATGTTCAATTATGGGTTTTGGCTTCCTCTCGACCTATTAGTAGAACAATTGTTAACCCAATTTGACTTGAACCCTACCCAACTAAGTCCCAACGCGTTCTGCGTTGTCTATGCTTTCATAGCATTATGTAGCTTTAAAGGAATTGAGTCTCCTTCTATTTTGTTGCTTCAAAATCTTTTTCAACTGTATTCCCGTAGAGGGGTAATAACGATAACACCCCGTTACGACGATGAGTCATTAAAACCGTTCACCTGGAAACTCATGCACCTCGAGTCTTCCATTGCCGGTTGGAAAGAGGGATTTTTTGTTGTTGACCTACCCGGTCGCTGGTGGAGGACGGGTTTTAATCATGAGATTAAGGACGGAGCCTAGGGTAGTAGAGAACCACTTTCTTCTCCAGAGGACAACTGGCTACAGAAATTACTCCAACTGGACTTTAGTGTCGATACCCGTGATGTGGCCAACGGGGTGGATGTTCACGTGTGTAAAGTTGGTGAGTATTTAACCCATTTTCTTTATATTTCAGAGAAGTACTAACACTAACATTATTTTGTGAATATGTAGTGCCTCCGCCCGGTTGGGAACCAGAATATATAAGAAGAAAAAAGAGAAGGGCCCAAAAGTAAAGAGCAAAAACTGCTGCTGCTGCCGCCGCTACTGCACCTTCTGAAGGAGGGGCTACTACTGTTGATTTGGTCCCACCGTATTCTCAGGAGGTTGTTGCTACCCTTGACATTGCTCAAGCGTCTTCCTCACGAGTACGTGTTGTGAGGAAAAAGAGAAATAGAAACATAGGCGGCATACGTTCTGCTCTTTCTCAGGGTGCTACCTCCTCAAAAGTGACAGTTGCTGATACAGTTCTCACAGAAATTCCTCTAGTTTCTACATCTACTCAAGTACTTTCACTCATTGTCCCTATCATTTTTCTCTATTCCCTTGCTGTCTTCTTAGTGTATTTTTGTTCCTTTAGGAAACCAGTACTGCTTTCACTCGTTCCCTTCCTAACGAGAATATGTCCTTCGTAAATTTTCTCGAGAGCCGTAAAAAGAAGGCCCGACATGACTTTTAGAGTAGCCCGGCCGGTCAGACGTCGTCTGGTGATAACTCTTCCCCAAGAGCTTATGTGGAAGGTGGTCCGATTCCTGAATCATCTCAGGGTACTAACGTTGATGGTGATTTTCACCCTTTTGTTAGGTCCTCTCCTCTTCACTCCTCCTCTATCCCTATGGGTTTTCATTCAGATGTGATGGGCCTTGATTTTGATACGTTCGCTGCGACTAGGACTTTTGTACATGAAATCAGAGGTTCCTCTAGTCTCCCTCCTTCTCCGGCTACTTTATTTTTTATTCCTGTATCTCCCCCTCTTAAGGAAAGGGACAACGCTCCTTCTGGGCCTGTTACCCATCAAGATAATTTGGGTGCCCTTCGGGAGGAAGCCTTCCAGATTTCAGGGACTGAGGGTGATGACAATGCCCTCACCTCTTCATCTCTTTTGGCGGCTCGCGTAATGTCACATCGAGGATAAAGAGATGTTTTTTTGGCCAAGAATCATCAGGAGTGTATAAACCTCATCCGTTCTTGCCTATTTTCTTCATTTTGCAATCTTCATTATTGGGATGAGGATAACACGAAGATAACAGCGGAGAAACAAGTAGAGATAGACAAATTGACGAATGAGCGTTAAGGACTATTAGACGCTGTGGCAGCTACCAGGATGGAAACAGAGGATGCCAGACTCACCCTGGACAATGAGAAACAGAAAGGCGTCGCTCTAAATACGCGTCTATCTGAAGAAGAGGCTACAAACATTACCCTTAACGCCGAGCTAGAGGCAGAAAGGTGTAGAAACGCGGAGTTGTCCGCAGAGCTCAATCTTTCTGTAGAGAAGTGCCGTTGGTATATGCGGGAAGGAGCGGGACTTATGACGGATGCTTTCATGAAATATTACGGGACAAAAGCCCTCCGAATTAACGACCTTTCTCAGTACTACTTGGAGAAGGCCCAGAATGTAACCGACGAGGATTTCCATAAGGATAAGGTCTCGGAGCAAGAGAGAAATGATGCGATAGCTCCTACATAAGCGTTATGTTTCGACCCTTTTTTTTGGTTGTTCGCACACCTTTTGCCCCTCCCTTGAGGGTGTTTGTAATATTGGCAATGTCGTGATTGCCCTAGACAGTTGCTGCTCCTTTTTCTCGGAATTTCACTCGTTAATCTTATTCCGTGATGCTTCTGTCATGATATAATTAGTAATATTATGAAGATCGAAATATTATAATCATCATACCTTATTCGAAGAATTAATCGTTGTGGCTTTAGTGACATAGTTTCGAGATAACACGTCGCATACGGAGGTGTTAAAATATGTCTGCCTTTGAAGATACGTAGATATGATAAGATAATATCCTTTTGAAGATATGTCACTAAGAAGAGAGGATATTCCAGTGGACAAGTCTCTACGTTGACCATAAATTCACCATAGTGAATACTCATTGCGATAGATGGACCTCTTTCATGAACCGTATAATAATGAGCCTTGATATCGTCTCCTTTTGAGGAAGATATAACAATTTGATGCATATATATCCCAGAGAAGGGCATCTCTTTTTTAACTATCAACGCCTGGTTGGAAACAAATATTTTTCACCAAATCATATAGTGTTTGCTGAGGTAGGATTCTTCGCATTATCTTTCCTTGCATTTCTCTTTAGCGAGAACTAGGAATTGATTTCTGCATATCGTATAGCTGACGCTCCTTTAACGCCATCCCTTTGACGTTGCTATGGAGGACAGATTAACGTCATCCCTTTGATGTTGCTAGGGAGGATAGATTAACGCCATTCCTTTGGTGTTGCTAGGGAGACCACATTAACGCTGCCCGTTGTTGCTAGGGAGATCACATTCACATTAACACCCCCCTTTGCTACTAGGGGGATCACATTAACGCCGCCCTTTGTTGCTAGGGGGATCACATTAACGCCACCCTTTGTTGCTAGGGGGATCATTACTTTATCATTCAGCAAAGTCGGGGCATTACTTCGAGACATTACTTTGTCGTTCGACTTTGCTGAATCCGGCCTCGTCGAGACATTACTTTATGTTACTTTCCATCCAAGCTCGTTGGATCCGGCCTTGCCCGGGCATTGCTTTTGCCATAGAGATATCTGTCCAGCTCCACTTCACCGGGTATTTGCCGTCCGGTTACTAGCTGGGATATCCCTTATTGTTTCAAGTGTCAACGATCGGCCTGGAGCGTGCCTCATCTTAGTGAGCCGTCTGATCAGGAGCGGTTGTCACAAGGATAGGATTTTTACTTCCAGGCGTTGATTTCTATCCCTGGAGCGTGCCTCGTCTTAGTGTGTCATCTGTATTAGCACGGTCGCCACAAGGATAGGATTTTCACTTCCAAGGTGGAGTCTTCATTTCCCTAGGGCGTGCCTCATCTTAGTGAGCCATCGGATCAGGAGCGGTTGTCACAAGGATAGGATTTTCACTCCCAGGGGTGCCGGGGCGTGCCTCGTCTTAGTGAGCAGTCTGTATTAGCACGGTTGTCACAAGGATAGGATTTTCACTCCCGGCATTGAATCTTTATCTGCACGTTATTAACCACAGAGTGCACAAGAACTATTCTCTCTTCGCTTGTTAAAGCATGTTATTAATATTACTGCATAAAGGGAATATCAGATTCTAGCATGATATAATTTCAAACGAGCTATGTTCCAAGAATTTGGTAAGGGAGTACCGTCAAGTGTTTTCAAGTGATATGCTCCCTTTTCGATAACGCGGGTAACGCGGTATGGGTCATCCCAGTTTGGACTGAGTTTCCCCATGCGTTGTCTAGCCGCTCGTTTATCCTTGAGCACTAGATCTCCTTCTTTGAGTAGTCGTTCTCTAACTCGTCTATTGTGATAACGTGCCATTTTTCTCTTATAATGCAGCGTTTTTAGAAGAGTTTCCTCTTGTAACTCTGGCAACGCATCGAGGTTAGCCCGTAACCTCTCTTCATTTATCTCTTCTTTGAAGTATGCCACCCTCAAGCTCAAGGTGCCAATCTCTACTGGCGTGACGGCCTCAGTGCCGAAAGCTAACGCGAAGGGGGTTTCTCCTATGCTAGTTTTGACAGTCATGCGATACGCCTACATCATGTATGGTAGCTCATCTGCCCATTTCTTCTTAGAACCTTCCAAGTTCTTCTTGATGCCGCTAAGGATGTTGCGATTGGTTACCTCCGCTTGACCATTAGTCTGTGGGTGTGGTATGGAAGAGAACCTTTGTTTGATCTAAAATTCCGCGCACTAATCTTTAAAAATCTGACTCGTAAATTGTGTTCCATTATCGCTGACTAATACGCGAGGTACACCGAATCGCATAATGACTTGGTGTTTAAAGAAATGCCAAATCTTTTCCGTGGTGATGTTAGCTACCGCTACCGCTTCCGCTTCTGCCCATTTCGTGAAGTAGTCCACTGCCACGACCACATATTTTAGCTGAGACTTGGCTTTTGGAAACGGTCCTAAGATGTCAATTCCCCACTTAGCAAACGGGAAAGGAGCAACAATCTCGAAAATTTCCGTGGCAGGTCATCGGGGAATCCTAGCAAATTCCTGACATTTCCGACAGGTTCGTACGAAGGTATTGTAGTCCCTACGAATGGTGGGTCAATAGAATCCTGACCGGAAAACCTGCGTGGCCATAGTGCCGCCAGACACATGCATGCCGCATATCCCTTCGTGGATTTCTCGCAAAGTGTGGAGGCCTTCTTGCTCCGTTATGCACTTGGCAGCTGGATTGGAAAAGCATCTTCGAATCAGTTCTCCGTCATAGTATGTACATCGTGCCGCTTGTTTCAAGACTTTTCTCTTTTCGGCGTTATCTGCAGGTAATTGCCGTGCTTCAAATATTTTATTACGGGGATTCACCAATCATTTTCAATTTCTTCGACGCAAAGTGACACTTGTTCTTCCATGAAAGAAGGAATAGATATTTCTCCGTAGTACACGCCCTTAGGTATGGACGCTTCCGGGTTCGCTGCGATTTTGGCGAGGTTGTCTGCCTCAGCGTTATCCTCTCGAGGGATATGCTCAAAGCTAACCTGCATGCCACTTTTCTTTATTTCTATCAACTCACGTTTCACTTTAGAGAGATATTGAACCATGATGGGCTCTCTGGCTTGAGAGTTTCCCAAGACTTGGTCTATTATCAATTTAGAATCTCCACATATCTTTAGTCGCAAGTCTCCCATCATTCTAGTATCATGTATGGCTTTGGTGGAGAAACTTCTTCCTATTCTGAGTCCAGCTAGCAATGCCTCATATTCTGCCGCGTTGTTAGATAACGGTTGTAAGATTCGGATGGCATATTGTATCTATATACCGTGCGGCCCAGTCATAAAAATTCTGGCTCCGGCTAGCTCTTGATTCTTGGCCCCATCAACATGGATAACCCATAGGTCAGTGTAGGTTTTCGGGAACGGAAGATCCAAGTCATCCTTTTCATCTTCTGGTAGGTCCGTCAATGGATCTTGCGTAAACGTGCATTCTGTTATAAAGTCTGCTAGCGCTTGAGCTTTTATAGATGGTCGGGCCTTATACTGTAATTCGTACTGCTTAAGTTCAATGGCCCAAATCAGCATCCTTCCTGAAGACTCAGATTTTCTAAAAATCCTTTTCAAAGGTTGATCTGTAAGCACGATGATGGGGTGGGCCTGAAAGTAGCCTGTACTAACGCAAATGCTATTTTTTCAATGCGAGTGTATTGTAGCCTGTACTAAGGAGCTTAGATATGTGTACCAGTAGTCTGGTTGACCAACTGGTCGATTCGAGGAAGAGGGTAGCAATCCTTGGGACAGGCATCGTTTAGATCAGTGAAATCAATACACATGCGCCAATCTCTGTTAGGTTTTAGAACTAGAACAGGGTTAGCTAACCATGTCGGGTATTGAACCTCCCGAATAAAACCCGCATCCAGGAGTTTTGATATCTCCTTCTCAATGGCTATTGCCTTTTCTGTGGAGAACACTCGCCATTTTTGCTGAACTGGCTTGACGTTAGGGTCAATGTTAAGTCGATGCTCTGTCACTTCTCGTGAAATTCCAGGCATATCCGCAGGCTTCCAAGTGAATTCTCCTTTGCACTTGTTTAATAATCGAGCTAACTGCGCATTCTCTTCCGGGCTTAACTTTTCACTGACCAGGAAATTTGCTTCCCTGATTTCGCTAATGAGAACTGACACCATCTTATCCACCGGCTGGGTGCACTTTTCATCTTTCTGTTCGAAGGGGTCATCTGTCACGCATACATAACAGTCGCAACTCTTTTGAGTCATGAGTAGGTAACATTCGGGCACTAGTTTCTGGTCGCCTTTGATCGAGACTACTCCATCCCAGGAGGGATATTTCATCCTCAAGTGCTTTTGAGATATCGCTGCCCCAAAACGGTCGAGGAACGGTCGTCCAAGTATGGCTTTATAGGGCAAAGTTAAGTCTTCTACCAAGAATAACAACTCCTCCGACCGCTTGGACGTATCTTCTCTAAAGTACACTGGCAACAATATGACTCCAATCACGGGGATTGGAACTCCATCTACCCCCATTATTGGCTTCTTGCAAGGTGTCAGCTCGTTGTCAGGACGCTTCATAAGGTTGTAAGCCTCCAATGAAAATAAATTTACCGCGCTTCTGTTATCGATAAGGGTTCTTCTGACCCCATGATTGCCAATAATAGGCATAACCACTAACGCTTCATTGTGAGGGAAGACGATACCTTTCTCGTCCTCCTTAGAGAAGGACAATACCATTCGATCTAATGCACTTATCGCCTCATTTTTTATTATCGTGCTTTCTGATTTACGCTTCTCCCCTGAATTGGGCGTTAACTGCACAGGCTCATCAAGATATGTCATGCCACCAGCAATAATATTGATGATGGGAATGTCGTCATCATGGACTGTTAACGTCTCTCTCGCTCTTCCGCCAGGGATATCATTGTTTCTAGGGGGTGAGAGGTTGCTTGTCTACTGTTCAACGCTTTACCTGTCAGGTTACCTCAGGCTTCTTCTCTCGCCTTAGTGGCAAACTCTCCAAGGTAACCTTCTTCCACTAAACGCTCTATTGCTAACTTTAACTCTCTGCACACATCCGTGGAGTGTCCTTTGACTTTGAGGAATTTACAAAAGGCATTTTCCCTTCCTCCCATAATTACTCCTGGTTTCACAGGAGCTGGATAACGGATGGGAAGGTTCCGTTGCTGGACGATCGCTAAGATTTATGCTCTCGGAAGTATGAGAAAAGGAAGGTCAGGGTCATAAACTCTGCCCTTTGGCGGATCCGCTTGTCGTCTAGTAGGAGAATTACTAGGCCTTCCTCTCGAAAAATTACCCCTTTGCCGATTTGAGGCCCTAGGGATATGATCTTTCCGATGTCCGTAGTCGTCACTTGGACGAGTATCCGGGGCCGCGTTAGTATGAGTGTTAGGAGTAGGATGCGTGTCTTGTGGCCCGTTTCAAATTCTCTCTATTTTCTTCCTCCTCCATCCTCGTATAATTATGAGCTTTCAGCCTTAACACATCCAAAGTCGGTGGGGGATCCACCATTAACGTATCTCGTAACTTCCCATAACAACAATTGTGTTTCAAGGCTTCCACAACGAAATCAATGGTAACGCCTAGTGTTAACGACATTTCGAGATCAAAGCGACTAAGGAAGTCCTTCAAGGACTCTTGAGGTTTTAAATGGATATCGAATAACGCCACTGCGGAATTCTTGATAGGGACAACCGTGCTAAATCGGCTTCGAAACTTAGTTTCCAACTATGGAAAACTATCGATCGACCCCGCTGGGAGTCATTCAACCCAGAGACGTGCTACCCCTGATAGTGTCATGACAAATATCTGGCATAAAGCCGCATCGCTATGAGTTTGAAACTGCACGAAATCCTTCACCTTATTAAGGTGGGAGATGGGATCCTTCGTGCCATCATACGACTCTGCAGGAAGTTTCACGTGCCGACTGACCCTGTGATGTCTTATGCGATATCTGAACGGGTGACCAGCGTTATCATCGGGAATTCCGCAAGGATGACGGAGAGGAGAAACTTTTAAATGACGCCTTTGACCTCGAGGGTTGTGCTCATGATGCCGCTTAGGGGACCGACTGTGACTCCTGGGTGTCGGGGCTCGATATCTTCTACTACTCGATCTTTCGTTGTGTCTGGGGGATATGTCCCTAAACATCTCATCTCGCCTGCCATCCCAACGATCTCTGTACTCGTCATGCCATTGTTCCTCTTGAGAAATAGGGATTTCTCGCGTGTGCTGCGCAGAAGGTTCCACTTGTCTATGAGCGAGTTGCATGAAATTGATAGGGGTCGTCGTCACGGGCGAGGTCAGCGGGATGCTCCTACGCTGCCGGGGTGATAGCGGCCGATCAGTGACAATAGATGGAGTAAAAACTACGTGAGAAGGAACGCTAGGCCTTGAGATATTGGGCGTAAATCCTGTGGCTAACTCAATCAAGTGGTCTAGCTGAGCACGAAGAGTTGATATTGAATTCACAAGAGGGTTGCTTGCACTATCCCTCGCGAATCCCCTTGAAAGGGGAGTGGAATAGCTAGATCCTGCCATCTGAGAAAAAGGAATATGCATATGGGAAAAAGGTGTTCCCGTTGTTTGTCCAAAGGAGAAATCTAACGTTCCCTGAGGTGTTTCTTGCATCGTGGTAGAAACAACAGTAGTAGCGAAAGAAAAAAGTTCTCTGCGGGTAGCAAGAGAAACACCAAAAGATTGAGGTGGTATAGAATCTGAATCAGAAGCCATGGTCCTTTGATCTCCAAGAAAAACAGAGCTTGGCTATTAAGGATGCTCACTTAATAGAACCAAAGCTCTCAATGAAAGCACCAATTTGATAAGATTTGGGCTCCTATTGAAGGGCAAAAGAGGAAGATGGCTTCTTGGAGCTACTGTTCACCACCGTCCGATATACCTGCAAAGCGCCGGAGGGGGTCTCCAGCATAGACACTCCGATGCTTAAGTCAGTGAGGGTAGTGAGAATAACAGAGTTTTGGCCAGCAATCCTAGGCTTACCTTTTTCCCTGATCTTAGGGGTATTTATAAGTAGAAAATTGAGTATTTCCTAGGAAAATCCCGTTATTTATGGGTGATAACGGGTTTGACAGGCGGCTGGAGTTCCCCGTTAATGAAGCGCCTTATCGCTGCGCGCTATCTAGGATGGGATAACACCATGTTGATGGAGCCCCCCCCCCCTCTGATGTCGACCATCCCTAGATCCTTGTATGAGGCGACGACTACAGTGATCTTGCCGAAAGCTACAGTACTCCTGTCCCCCTTATGGGGTTTATGGACGATAACACCCTCAAAGTCTCATTTATAGTTATCAGATATACTTTCACTTTGGGTGGCACAATAATTAGTTGGATGTCTCGACTTCAAAAGAGTGTTGCCCTTTCAACCACAGAAGCAGAGTACATGGCTATTTCAGAAGCCGATAAAGAAATGATTTGTTTGAGGAACTTTCTTGAAGAGTTGGGCAAGAAATAGGAAGACATCACTTTGTACATCGACAGTCAGAGTGCCATTCACCTTGCGAATAATCCTATTTTTTATGTTAGGACAAAACATATCCACCTGAGATATCACTTTATTAGGGAGTTGATTAGTGATGATACTTTATCCTTGAAGAAAATCCTTGGTTCAAGGAATCCAGCTGATATGCTAACCAAGGTGGTTACTAAAGAGAAGTTGAAGTTTTGCATAACTTCAACCGGCCTTCAGAACTAATTGTTGAGAAGCCACTGCATAAAAAGAGTTGCTTAATGAAGGTTGGGTTTTACTAGAGTTACATGAGTGAGAGTGAGCTTGTGATCAGCCTCCAAGTGGGAGATTGTTGAGTATGTAGAGTCTGATTAGCTAAGTAGAACTCCTAATATGAGTAGGAGTAGAACTTATAGTTTTAGTTAATTATAATTTCTAATTTGCGTAGTATTAGAACTTGGCAGCATAGGCTAGTCTCTTCCCATATAAATAACTTCTCTTGTAATTGTAAAATCATCATGGAGAGCAATAATATTTGTGCGGCTTGTGGAGTGCGGCTAGATCGAACCACATAAATCCTTTGTCTATTTGTCGTTTATTCTTTCTTATCCTAGTTTGATTTCGTTTCCAACTCGGAAGTAACCCCAACAGGAGGGTGTAGTTAGAAATGGTTTTTGTCGTCATCATCTTCTAGTCATATACTAATACAAGAATTCTATTTTCTTTTTTGGGTGAGGATGAGGAAAGTTAGTAAGTTTCTTGGAGGGGAAGTAAGGATCGTGTTTGGCCCCGCTGCATTGCGTTAAGAAACAAAGTAAGAATACTGCTGATAACAATCAAGACAGCCCCAACGGTGCTACCACCCTTGCGGCTCCCACCAGGACGATTTCCTATAAGACCCGTAAGATATCTTCATATCGCCCGAGAATCAGAGAAGAATTCCTAGGATGGTCGACGTCAGCGGGGGGGGGGGGGGGGGGGGGGGGTGGGGGACTCACGCGACTCTACACGCACGACACCATCCCATCCTAGGGGCCCACGAGCTTATTGCTCCTGGCAGCCCGTATGATATCGCTCATGACGTCATCTGTCGGTATCGCTTGTGACGTCACCATCTGACATCGCCTGGATTGGTATCGCCAAACAGGCCTATAAATACCCCTACTTTTCCAATCTGAAGGTAAGATCAAGATCACTAAGACGAACCTCTGTTATTTTTGAAACCCGGACTGACTTAAGCATCAGAGTGTCTACGCCGGAGCCCCCCCTCCGGCGCTTTGCAGGTACATTCGACGCAGACCACCACCGTTCCGATCAACCACGACTCCGAATCTTACAAGATCGACATTGAATCTTATCAAAAGTGAGCGTCCTTAATAGCCAAGCTCCGTCAGCGTCCTTAATAGCCAAGCTCCGTCTAGTCGGAGGATTGGAACGGTCATGATCACGGGATCGGAGCCGATCCGATCATCATCCTCTAATATCCCTTTCTCAATCCGCAGACGGTTATTCCCTTTTGCTACTGCCGACCTCTCTATGACTACACAACCAATCATTTCTGGATCTCTGGACCTCTCGGTTGGAATTGCTAGGGGACAGGCCTCCTCGCAGACGGACATTTTGTCATCTCAGATAGCGGGATCAGATTTCTCCACTCCTCTTTCTGGGGGATCTGTGCTTAATCGTGAACATCCTTTTGCAATGGAAATAGCGGCCCTTCATTCTCGGCTGGAATATCTGACGGAAATGGCTGCGAGAGCCACGCCTGGTGCTTCTGGATCTAGTCTCCCTCCTCGCGTCATGTTTACACCATCTATTGTCGCTGATCGACCTTTATCACCGTTGTTTCCAGAAAACCTCCAGATGCCTTTATCCGCGGGAAATCCTCCGATTAGTGTTGAGCAGTTTACTCAGGGAAGAGTAGAGGCTTACGTACCACAAATGCCGCAAGGTTTCCTCCTACAAGGAGACAGGCAGCTTGGGGGGGTTAGGAGCCAGTGGGACGGACGGAGGGAAGGAGCCAACAGAAGTCTGTCTCCCGAGTACAGTGAAAGATCCAGTAGTCGAAGGTATCGAACGCACAGGAGCCGCAGTCGATATCCTAGACGACATCCTACGCCAAAACCACGAAATAAGGGGCGTCAGGACGAAATGTCTCCTCCGCGTCAGGTGCGTGAAATTCTTGATGATACATCGGGCCACTCATTTAGCCGTCATATAAGGCATCACAGGGTCAGTCGGCGTGTAAAGCTTCCCACTGATGTTTATGATGGCACCAAGGATCCCATCTCGCACATTAATAAGGTGAAGGATTTTGTTCAGTTTTAGACCCACAGTGATGCGGCGTTGTGCCAAATATTTGTTATGACATTATCAGGTGTGGCGCGTCTCTGGTTTGAGGGTCTCTCTGGTGGATCCATTAATAATTTCTCACAGTTAGAATCTAAATTCCGAAGCAGATTTAGCACGGCAATTCCAATCAAGAAATCTGCCGCCGCGTTATTTGACATACAACGAATTTGCTACCCAAATAAGAGAAGATGCCAGAAATAATCTCATGAAAAGGACAACAGACGAACCACCAGTTCCTCCTCGCGTTCCGCAAAAGGATGATGCTCCCAGAGGTAAAGATAGGGAAACTCTTGCGATTGATGACGAATATATCCCTATGATTAACATTATCGCAGGAGGAACCCCTTATATGGACGAATCAGAGCAATTGGCAGCCGCGAAAAGAGATAAACGCACATGTGATGGCATGACCAAAAAAGGAGATGCGATAGGCATATTGGATCGAATGGTATTATCCTTTTTCGAAGATGAGAAAGGCGTCGTCTATCCGTATAACGATGCATTGGTGGTCACGCCCGTCATCGCCAGTCATGGAATCAGAAGAACTCTTATCGATAACGGGAGCGCGGTGAACCTTTTTTCGCTGGAAGCTTACAATCTCATGAAACGACCTGACAATGAGTTAACACCGAGCAAACGGCCTATAGTCGGCGTTGATGGGGTTCCAATCCCTGTCACGGGGGTAATTACTTTGCCCATATATTTCCGAGAAGACACCTACAAGCGATCAGAGAACCTATTGTTCCTTGTCGTGGATCTGAATTTGCCTTACAATGTCGTGCTCGGACGACCTTTCCTCAACCGCTTTGGAGCGGTGATATCTCAGAAGCATCTAAAGATGAAGTACCCCTCCTGGGAGGGGGTAGTATCGGTAAAAGGCGATCAAAAGCTGGCGGCAGAATGCTACTCGCTCATGACTCAAAGAAGCTGCGATAGGTACGTATGTATAGCAGCGGACCCCTATGAGCAGAGTGATGAGAAGCGTGCTCAACCTCTAGACAAAATGGTACCCATTCCGGCAATTGGTATAGAGGAAGCAAGTTTCCTGATCAATGAAAAACTCAGCCCAGCGGAAAACCTTCAGCTGGCCCGGCTGTTAAACAAATGCCAAGGAGATTTCGCGTGGAAACCCTCCGACATGCCAGGTATATCGCGGGAAATAGCCGAGCATCGTCTCAATGTGGACCTAGATGCCAGGCCGGTATAGCAAAAGCGACGCGCGCTCTCTAATGAAAAGGCGTTGGCTGTGGATAAGGAAGTAGCAAAGCTCCTCGACGCAGGGTTTATCCGCGAAGTTCAATATCCCACCTGGCTAGCGAACCCTGTCCTTGTTCCTAAGCCCAATGGGGATTGGCGCATGTGCATCGACTTCACAGATTTAAATGATGCCTGCCCTAAGGATTGCTACTCGCTTCCTCGCATAGATCAGTTAGTTGATCAGACCGCTGGATACGCTTATCTAAGCTCATTGGACGCCAACTCTGGATATCATCAGATTCCCATGGCCCGGGAAGATGAAGAAAAGGTTGCGTTTCTCACTCCAAAGGCCACCTACTGTTATACGGCGATGCCGTTCGGGCTGAAGAACGTCGGGGCTACGTTCCAACGTATGGCCAATAAGATATTCGAAGAGCAAATAGGGAGGAATGTGGAAGCATACGTTGACGATATTTTGGTGAAGAGCGCGAGCTTTCAAGATCACCTACGAGATTTAAAGGAAGTCTTTGACGTGATGAAAAGGTATCGTATGAAGTTAAATCCCCGAAAATGCATGTTTGCATTTCAGACAGGAAAATTCTTGGGCTACGTGGTCAGCCAAAAAGGCATCCTGCCTAATCCCTCAAAGGTTAAGGCCATACAAGACATGATATCGCCAAGAACCATTAAAGAGGTGCAAAGGCTAACAGGGCGAGTCATAGCCCTTGGGCGATTCATTTCCAAGCAAGGAGAAAAGTGTCTCCCTTTTTTCAAAATCATACGCAAGAAAGCCTCGTTCGGGTGGACCCCGGAATGTGAGGAAGCCTTTATCGGCCTAAAAGATTACCTATCGTCTGATTTATTATTGACGAGACCTGAAGTAGGTGATACTTTATATTTGTATCTTGGCGCCGCGGATGAAGTGGTCAGTGCCGTCCTCATTCACGACGACAACCATTCTCATCGCCCGGTCTATTTTGTGAGCCACGTCCTGAAGGATGCGGAGTTGCGATACGCCCGAATTGAAAAGATAGCGTTCGCTCTGATACAAGCCACCCGCAAAATGGATCGGTATTTTCAGTCGTATTCCGTTATCGTACTCACAAACCAGCCTCTGAAAAGAATATTTCAAAAGCCTGAATCTTCCGGAAGAATGTTGATTTGGGTACTTGAACTAGAACAATATGGATTGAGGTATCAGTCTCGACCATCCGTAAAAGCTCAGATCCTGGCCGATTTCATAGCGGAATGTACCTTTACAGAGGATCCTTTGGACGGTGTACCTGAAGCGGAATGGGGCGAGATGGATCTCCCGTTCCCGGAAACCTACACGGACCTCAGGATCGTCCATGTGGATGGAGCTAAAAACCAAGAGCTGGCTGGAGCTGGAATTTTTATAAATGGGCCGCACGATATGCAAATACGATACGCCATTCGAATCCTACAACCGTTATCTAATAACGCGGTAGAGTATGAGGCGTTGTTAGCCGGGCTCAGAATAGGGAAAGGACTTTCCTCTAAAGGGAGGCACAATACTGGAAGAACAGGAGACCTGCGTTTAAAAATCTGTGGTGATTCCAAGTTAATAATTGACCAGGTCTTGGGGCATTCTCAGGCCCGAGAACCCATTATGATTCAATATCTCGCCAAAGTAAAGCGAGAATTGTTAGAAATAAAGAAAGAAGGCATGCAGATCAGTTTTGAGCATATCCCCAGGGAGGAAAACGCTGAAGCTGACAATCTAGCCAAAATGGCCGCGAATCCGGAAGCGTCCATACCCAAAGGTGTATACTATCGAGAGTTATCGGTACCATCCTTCATGGAAGAGCAAGCATCTTTATGTGTGGAGGAGCGCGAAAGCGACTGGCGAATTCCCATAATCAAATTCTTGAAACACGAGGAACTGCCTGAGGATACCGCTGAAAAGAAGAAGGTATTGAGACAGGCAGCATGTTGTACATACTATGACGGGGACCTGATTCGAAGGTGTTTTTCCCACCCTGCCGCCAAATGTATAACTGAACAAGAGGGCCTTCACACCTTGCGCGAAATCCATGAAGGAGTATGTGGTATGCACGTGTCAGGCGGTACCCTGGCAGCACAGGTCTTTCGATCCGGATTCTACTGGCCCACCATCCGAAGAGATTGCCACAACTATGTGCAAACCTGCCCTAAGTGCCAGGAGTTTGCCAAGATTCCTCGGCGGCCTGCCACTGAAATATCTGAAATTATCGCCCCTTGTCCTTTCGCTAAATGGGGGATCGATATCCTAGGCCCATTCCCAAAGGCAAGGTCTCAACTGAAATTTGTGATAGTGGCGGTAGACTATTTCACTAAGTGGGCGGAAGCTGAAGCGGTCGCCACAATCACGGCAGAAAAAACTTGGCGTTTTTTCAAACATCAAGTTATCATGAGGTTTGGCGTACCTCGTGTCCTTGTTAGCGATAACGGAACGCAGTTCACCAGCCAGTTCTTCAAAGACCAGTGCTCAGAATTTGGAATCGAGCAACGCTTTTCCTCCGTGGCTCATCCGCAAACTAACGGACAGGCGGAAGTAACCAATCGGAGCGTCCTTAGCGGCATCAAGAAAAACCTAGAGGGGTCTAAAATGAAATGGGCTGATGAGCTACCATACGTGATGTGGGCATATCGCATGACCGTTAAGACCACCACCGGAGAAACACCTTTCGCGTTGGCCTTCGGGACCGAAGCCGTTACACCGGTGGAAATTAGAACCATGAGCCTGCGGGTAGCTCACTTTCGGGAGTAACTAAATGAGGAAAGGTTACGAGCTAACCTGGACGCTTTACCAGAAGTCCGAGAGGAAATCCTTCTGAAAACGCAACATTACAAACGAAAGATGGCCCGTTATCATAACAGGCGCGTCAAAGAACGGTTGCTAAAACCCGATGACCTGGTGCTCAGAGACAAGCGAGCGGCAGGGCAACGTATGGGAAAACTCAGTCCAAACTGGGATGGACCATATCGCGTCACCCACGTTGTCGGGAAAGGAGCCTATCATCTGGAGACTCTCGATGGTACACCCTTATCCAACTCTTGGAATATCACTCGCTTGAAGTTATATTACTCTAGAATTTGATTTTATCTGTACCTTTGATTTATGTCAACCCTAACCATGACTAACGCTCGATGAGAGAGCTTTCGTGGAAGTTTGTGGTTGTCTTTGTGCAGATAAAAAACGGGGTATTTTGGGAAAGTGAAAAGTCCTATCCTTGTGATGGCCGGTCTTGATCAGATGACCCATTAAGTGAGGGCACTACCCACCATACCTTGAATTAACGTCGGATCGAAAGATCCTGGACGCCCCCGGGGGTGAAAAGTCCTATCCTTGTGATGACCGATCTTGATCAGATGGCTCATTAAGTGAGGGCACCACCCGGTATCTTTGGGAGTGAAAAGTCCTTTTCTTGTATTGACCGTTCTCGTGGAGACGGCCCAACAAGATGAGGCACGCCCCAAAGAAATAGAAACTCCGTTCTAGAAACAAGAATCCTATCTTAACAGCCGGGCTACTATGGCTAAGCCATTAAGTAAGGACACGGTTCTAGACGCGAGGGCAACGCCCAAAAGTGAAAATTCCCTAGCCTTGTGACAGCCGTCCCGATCCGACAGCTCACTAAGACGAGGCACTTTAAGGGCCGATCGTGAAATTAGGGAAACGCGGAGAATCGTGAAATCCCGGCTAGTAACCAGATGAGTAATCCCTGGTGAAGTGTAGAGCTGACAGCGAAAATGATTCCCGCGGGTTCCAGGGTAACGCCCTATGATGGCAGCGAAAAGGCTCCTACGGGTAATTACTATCCCTCGTAACGTGTTTTTGTTACTGATGATTTACAGTTGAGAATGCGCAGAATATTTTTCGGGCAGCGGAAGGAGCGAGGATCTAGTAAGCTGATCTATCGCTAATCTTACCGAGAAAGCTAACCCAATACCAAATTCTGTAATTTGGTGGGAGCGCTAAGGATCTGTTCGGATAAGTAAGCGCATTGGGAAAACATGGCGAAGATAACGCCAAAGGGGTTGGTGAGGAGGCAACTAAATAAAGGAAAGTCGGCAATAAAAGTGACTTGAATATATCGAAATATTTAAGGGGGGCTGCAAAATACAGACTTCGGTGGTCAAAATAATAAACAAAAATTTAGTGACGCTTGATCACTAAGGAAAGAGCTATAAAGCCTCGAAGTATGTCAACCTTCGAGGTGCCTCCGTTTCCAGCCTGCCGCTTTAGCCTGGCGAAAGCCCTCCTCATTAAGGTGGCCAGATCTTCGTTCGAAGGCGGCAGTGACCTCATCGGGTTTGTAGGCGTCGACCCCATGGGCTTCCTCAAAGCAAGCGACCAAAATAGAGGCAGTCTGCTCGACATGCCATAGGCTCTTATCAGCCGACTCTTCCTCCAGGGCAGCTTTCTCCTTGGCCAGGGATGACTTCTCATTCTCCAAGGCAGTAACTTTGGCCCTCTCCGCTGCCAAGGCGGCCGACTGCTCTTCTTTTTGTTTCTGATGAGCCAGTAATAAGTTTGTACGCTCTTCCAGCAACTTTTTCTTCTCATTCTGCTCTCGCGCTAATTCTTCCAAAGGAGAGGAAAGAGAGGCAGCCTGACGTCGCGCCTCCTCTGCCCAGTAATGGAATTTCATCAAATTAGTAAAAAGGTTGGTGCGTAAGGAGTTCTCTCTATCAAACGCGTCTTTAGAAAGAAAAGCGTCACGCTCGGCCGCAGACGCCAATACTTGGGAAGCCAATAAAGCCGAAACTTCATCCGAGCCATCACCCCCTAACGCCGCCAAACCGGTGTTACGGAAATCATACAGTCCAACTTGATGGGTTATAGAGCTAACCCCACCTATCGGACTAAGATCCGCCACAAAATTGAAGGTGGTACCTCCTTCGCCATAACGATCCCGCAGAGGAATGCTCGAAGGAGCAAATGCCAGAGGAGAAGGAGGGTGAACCTGGGTGGACGACCCCCCTGGAGCAAGATAAGTGCCATGAGGCTGATAGCCTGAAAAGTCCTGCGAGACCTCTTGATACCCTGGATTAGAGGAATATGCGTGAGCGGGACCGCCGAAAGAATTGGGCGAAACCCCGAAGGTATCGCCTGTGCCCAAGTTCTCCAAAAATTCTGACTGATTCCCTCCCTGGGGAACAGCCATAGAGTTAAACCCGTCTGCAGGCCTACTCCCCATCCCGGTGGTAGAGGAAGATGGATTTCTGCCTTCATCTTCCGGCCGCTGTCTTTTCTTGGAGCCAGTCAACACGTATCTTATATTCATATCACCTGAGGGAGGAACGGAGGTAGCAACAACGGTAGTGTCCTGCCAAGAACGTAATGTGAAATATAGAAAAGAGAAATCAAACGACGACAGACGTCGAAATATAGCATATCATGACTAAAAGGCACCCTTACTGTATCAGTGTGGGGAAGAGGTGCTTCTGAAGAGCTTGCCGCGTCTGGAGAAGGTGTAAGAGCGGCGACACTTCTCATTTTTCTCTTCTTTTTTCCTTTGGCAATGGCCTTAGGAGCCTTAGAAGAAGAAGAAGGCTGGGCAGGAGGAGCAGCGATGGTCACAAGGGGAACGCCTGAAGGAATGTCAGAATCCCTCACACCGACCGAAGAAGAGGAAACTTGAACAAGAGTAGCGGAAGTAGCCGGAAGATCAGTAGGATTGTCAGTCGCTTCCGTGGAAGTAGCTCTCTCCTTTTCTTCTCGCTCTTGAGCCCTTTTCAAGCGTCTCCTTACGCTCTCAGGTTTATAATTGGGATTCGTCGCTGCGAAAGCACAAAATAGCGTCAGCATTAGTATCAACGATAACAAAGAAAAGAGTGACGCGACACTCACGTTTAACACAAGATTAAATGTCCATTCTACAGGCCACTTGACGAATGTGAACGCTGATTTCCAGTTTGAGCAATGTGTTTAACCAGTCTTGCTCACATTTCGGAAGGGTCCCTGGTCGGCTCCAGACTTTGTCATCCACATTTTGATTAAAACCAGATCGCCACCAGGAACCAAGATCTCCAGGAAGATCTATCACAAAAAACTCCTTTTTCCAGCCATCAACGGAAGACTCGATATGGAGGAGTTTCCAAGTAAAATACTTCAGAGAGTCATCGTCAAAACGGGGCGATATCGTTATCACCCCCCGGTATTTCATCAACTTAAAAAGAGATTTAAGCAGTAGAAGGGAAGGGGAAGTAATCCCTTTGTATTTGCAAAGTTCCAAAAAAGCATAAACACAACAATATGCATTTGGGGATAGTTGGGCCGGAGTCAGATCGCCGACAACAAGCAATTCTTTGACAAAAGAGTCAATGGGAAGCCGAAAGCCATAACGAAACATTTGCGCATACATGACCCTACGATTGCCCGTCAAAACGCTGTTCAGACGTAGTGACTCAGGGGCAACAGTGGTTTTATAATCATCAGGAATATCAGCATTATGGGCGGCCAAATGCTCACGAAGAGCGGCCTCAGATGTGATAACACTAGACGTAATATCCATCCTTTTCTCATCGGCAGATTTCGACTCAGTACGGCGAGTCTTGGCCATGGCAGAATTTAAAGAATTAAAAGATGAAGAAGACGATGGAGGAGAAAGGAAATACCTTCAGAGAAAAGCACTTCAAAGAGCCTTGAATAGTGGGGAGAAATAAGACGGCTAAAAGAAAATATGAGAAAGCGGGATGAAAAAAGAAAGTGAAAAGAATAAATATTGGGTTTTATAACCCTAATGGTCAAACGGAACGATGAATGCCGCAGTCGTTGTGTGGAAGCGGCATAAGGAACAGACTCAAGTAATGAGTTCAATCCTAGAAAAGCACTACAACGCCTCGATTTAGGCAACGTTCTCAAGCACGCTAGCCCGTGGCGCTGGAAGAAATAGACACGTGTGCCTGCACAATCACGACTTTTCTAAGGAAAGGATAGCAAGCATTAAATGCTCTGAAAAGAAGGTACGATCTCTGGGGAAAAACAAGAGCGATATCACATGAAAGGAGATAACGCAAGATGGCGTTGATTAAAAAGAATAGCGTTGGGTTAACGCGGAAAGGCGAAATAAAAAGCAAATAGCAATCAAATACAAATATTGTCGCTCAGCAAGGCGTTATTACAAGACAAAGAAGCAAATTAGCGGAAAATCTTCTAAAGAGAGCAACCTCGATTAATCATGGGCCCTCGCGAGCATCGCGATCACCATTCCTCCGCTTCTCTCCAGAAGAAGGAAGATCTCTCTCACCTTCGCCCAAATCCTTCAGTCTCTTGGAAGCGTAATCGGTCAGCACTGACGAGTCAACAGTTCCCTGGCGATAGAGACTCATAAATTCAGCAATACAAATATCCATGGTCTTGTTCTTCCACCAGGATATCTTTAAAGGCACTTTGGCCAAATCCGCATCACGAGATGCTATCTCTTCGCGAAGGAAGATATTCTTTCTGTCAGCTACCACCAATTCCTCCTCCAGAAGGTCTATCTTAGCCTTCCCTTTTGATCTTTCTCGAGCAAGCTCAGAGCGACAGTCGTCCAACTCCGCTCAGGTCCGCTCTTGAAGCTGCGACAGCTCCGTTACCTTCCTTAAAGCAACATCTAATTCTCCCTTTAAATCAAGAGAAGGTCGAACCTTGTCACGATGATCCTCGAAAAAGTAGTTTAACTCGCGGAAGCAGGCTAGCATGTCAGTCAGAAGACGCGAATGGCGTACGTTGGGAGGACGCCGCAAGAACTCTTCTTTGTCCTTCGAAGAAGTAAACATTTGCCCCACTACCGGGCCCACTGGTTCCTCTCGCGATGACGGGTCCGATACCCCTAAAGCACGGAGACCGTCGGTACCAAGGGAAGACAAGTCCAGTTGATAAGCAATGGGGCCTTGAAGACCTTCAGGGGAAAGATTGGCGATATAAGGAGGAGAGCAATTTTTTGCAAAATCACCAATGCCCGAAATCGAAGAAAGAAACAAGGGCTGAGGCTTCCGTGGGGAAGGAGCGATGGGATTCGGAGTTGGTAAACTCACATCTGGAATAAAGGAGTGAATAGGGGAGCTAGGACCGCCAGACACCAAGGGAGAGCCCACCGCTGCCGAAGCCTCGTTAACCTTGGGAGGAATGGCAGAGGGAACCTAGATAACACCCGTCACTGGCAAGGGACCCGTAACGTGCGAGGCGTCAACTTCCTCGGAAGGAACCCCATTGATTTCCTCCGCAGAAGGAACTAGTGGGTCAGATTTCTCTTTGCGAACTCTTTTTACGAGACGCTCTATTTCGGCAGCAATCTCTTCGCTATCGTCCTCGGTTGACTCCGCCGAAGGATCACTTTTTCTGGACCTAAGTTTCATCCGTTGAGCAGGGGTGGCATGACGCAGCTCGGAACCAGTATCCATGCTTCCGCTATCACTGTCAACCTCTTCCCTCACGGGATTACCTGGGGCCACACCCTCACCGCGAGCTGGTAGCCAATTCTCAAGGAAACGAGAAGGTCGGGCAGATGTGTTGCGTGTCGCGACGGTTTTGTTTCTCCTTCCTCGCGGCGGAATAGGCGGACGACTAGAGCCTTCGGGTGGAGGAGAAGGAGGTAATGTCTGAAGCGGCACCACGTTTAGAGGAACGTCCCTTTCCTCGGAGGATCGACCCTCAGCGTTACCTGCCGATAAAATATTTTAATACGACAAGAAAGTCGATGCGATAAGGCGATAAAAGAAAAGACTCACCTACGACACACTCTCACAAAGGCCTGAACCGAGCAAATTCCCGAATGCGGAAAGGCCCTTCTATTTCTAGTAAGGCGTTAACATGGGATACATCCATGCTAGACAACACATCTGGTTCTCGCCAAGCGGCACTAGTAATCTTTCGGTTGAAACCACCGCGCCAAAACCGAGAGGGCAAGCGAAGGGTGAAGAAGCCATTTTTCCAGTTGTCAACGTTCTCTTCGAAACCTTGAAAATTCCGCCAGAAAAACCGAACAAGAGCACCATTCCATCTTGGGGTAATATCCACTAAGCAGTTATGGCTCCTCAAGGTGAAAAATGTGCGGAATAGATCGAGCGATGGAGCGAAAATATGCTTCATCTCACACGAGCGAAGAAAGACGTAAAGCCCGCACCAGGAAGGCGGAGTTATTTGAACAGGATTGAAATCGTAGTGGTCTAGCAGTTTCAACAGAGAAGTATGAAGCGGAAGACGAAACCCGTAGGTAAACATCTTGAAATAAACCAACCGGAATGTCCCCCACATGGCATCAGTAAGCCGAGTATCCTTTAATGGGACAAAGGGGCGATATCCCGTGGGAAAAGTGATACCATTCTCCTCTAACTCAGCCCTCAAAACCTCATTACAATCAAAAATACTACGAGCTCTCCTGACTTCGGGATCTAGAGGATTTTCGATAATTGCAGAAGGCCTAGCGCAAGACATAATGGAAGGGAAAGTAAAGATATGGCAATAGAGAAACAAAATACCTGGAGCAGAGAACCAGTGAATCGGCCGTCGACACCGGCGAAGCAATTGCAGTAAAATCCCTCGAGAAGAAAGAAGCGCAGATGAAAGGAAATACGAATTTTTTTGAAATATTCGCAGAAAATACTAAAAGAGAAGAGTAAACTCCTTATAAAGGTTAAACCTAAAAAAGGAATAGCCTGTGAAAACAAAACACGTGCAGAAGGGAAAAGGACGCGTGGACAGTCATCAATGTCTTTTGGGAGAAGACAGTTGCTGACTAAAAACCGAAAGGCGGTTGCGTTAAGCGAAAAGCCCACTCCCGCGATAATCCTGAAAATATGAAGAAAGAAAAGTGGCAGAAGAGCGAAAAGAAATAAAAATGTCATTTTATTATTTGGGAAAGCCATACGGCATCTACAAAGAGGCATGGTATGCCCAACTATTCACCATCGGACCAGGAGATGCCATAGCAGTAGACCACGTCATCATCGTCCTCATCCAAAAGCAATGGATCTTCGCCAGCGAAAGGGAAAGTTTCCTAAACCTTCTCTCCCACGCGAGTGGATGATCGACTCTACTCCTCCGTGACAGACGGCGACACCGCTTTAACAGCTGAGCAGGCGGAAGGAGCCCTTGGCTGTGACTCGTCAGGAGGGAAAGATGTTTCTCTCCCCTTCGAAGAGAAAGAAGCAAGAGAATCGAAGAATGACTTAGATGCCTTCGCAGCATCTTTCCTCCACCTCTTGCGGCACCGTCGGCGAGCAGGTGGCCTCCAGGGAGGCGACGGAGGAGGATTATCTGAATCAGGAGAAGTTGGAGGAGTTGGTGGAGAATCTCGGGCGAACGTATCTAAAAAATGAGAATCAGCCATGAGATCACAGAATATTGATAAAGGAAAAAGCAACAAGGGGACGAAGAATAACGAAGGGGAAAAGATCCCTTAAATAGCCAGAAATTTGGGACGAAAGGATCTTTGATCTTCTAACCCGACTCTTGAAAGAAGACACGTGTACAGCCTGAAGTGTAGATATGGATTTACAGTCACGCCTGTTGAGATTTTCCTCTGATCGAGGAAAACCGCAAAATCGCCCAATCAGTTGCCAGGACAACCGAGGCGTAGATTTAATGTTGAACAACTAATCAGAAAACCGCCCAGTGGCTGAACCGTTTTCAGTTGGGCTAAGAATATCTCCTAGAAAGACAAAGAGCGCATAAAAGAAGAAGAACAGTTGCAAAACGGCGTATTAAAACTAGTTTATTTATTATGGCCTAGGGGCCGGAAAGTACATTTACATGCCAGGAAGAAAAGAGAAAAGGCCCAAAGGGAGCCATCGCTATCAGGCATCAGAGCCAGCATCCTCAGGCACTTCGGGAAGGTCTCTCAGAGAATCCATGACCAGAATCAGATCATGGGAGGTGGCTCTCATTCCCTTCAGACAACACCCCAGCATATCCTTGCGCTGCTGCAGCATGGCGATTACCACTTGAATCCGAGTGATGGAGGCAGCCAGCTTTGACACGCTTTCCAGAGGGCTGAAATCCTCCAGAGATGTGGCCCCCAGCCTGGAATGAAGAGGGGTCAACATTCCTTGCAGCTCCAGGATGTCCTCAGAGGTCTTGACCAACATGTTCTCCAGGAACCCGACATCCCCATCATTGAGGTTCTTGAGAGAATGGCCCTTGGAAAGGAGAAAATTCTTAGTCAAATTATCCATGATGAAAATAGCCAGAGATGAGGAGAACGTGGGTGGAGAAAGTTCCCCAATTTATAGGCCTCACGAGAGAGGCCTTGGAAAGAACAAAGAGGTCCTCAAAAGGCGAGCCGTCTCGTCACCCCTAAGGACTAATAAGCCTAAAGCGGAGTCAAAGGTTGATGCTCGTAGGCCATCCGCGACATGAATGTTCGAAAGGATGCAAGATGAAATATGGAAAAATGCCAAAAGGCACGATATCACAGGTAGCCATTACGTAAAAGTCATATGGTTACCGGTATCCACAGTGTAAGGTCGCGTTGATGTCGCAGGTGGCCCTAGATGCGTAAAACCTCGTCAACATCGCAAGCATCTGGTGGTATAAAGCCGCGTTAATCATAGGCAGCTAATAGCGTAAAGCCGCGATGATATCATTGTTTCCTTAAAGCGAAAGAGGAAAATGGGCCCCGCGTGACCTCAAACCCCTGTAAGTATAAAAGTTTACTAACTTCTCTATAAACGCCTATCTCCTCCGTGTGTTTTCAGTGCACTTGAAAGGATGATGGACTCAGAATGAATGCAAATCCACGACATGACCTGGTTGCAGTCTTTGGCGGTATCACAAGTAACCCGTCAACAGCCCTTCTATGGCATGAATAGAATTGAGACTCCGTAAGCCCTGTCAAGAAGCCAAACAGACTAACATCGTTGGGCGAAAGCAATGCCCTCATAATCACAAGCGTAATAGCAGCGTCTCTCGTGGACCTCTTAACGCCTCAGAAGAACAGGTCTCTGGATAAGAATGAAGGATGGAATCCGCTTTATCGCTGGAAAGCTTCAGAACTAAGTTCTAGCTCATCACTGAACATGGTTTATGTCGGGCAGGCAGAGAAACTCGGAGATCCTACAGACATACCGCCCTACGAAGGAATAAGTTTTCATCTAAGATTTCAGATATGGACAGCCCTTGGTAAACACTCGGGCTCGTTTTCAGTTGGGCTTATGATAACAATCAAGACAGCCCCAACGATGCTACCACCCTTGCGGCTCCCACCAGGACGATTTCCCATAAGACCCGTAAGATATCTTCATATCGCCCGAGAATCAGAGAAGAATTCCTAGGATGGTCGACGTCAGCGGGGGGGGGGGACTCACGCGACTCTACACGTACGACACCATCCCATCCTAGGGGCGCACGAGCTTATCGCTCCCGGCTGCCCGTATGATATCGCTCATGACGTCATCTGTCGGTATCGCTTGTGACGTCAACATCTGACATCGCCTGGATTGGTATCGCCAGGTATCGCCGAACAGGCCTATAAATACCCCTACTTTTCCAATCTGAAGGTAAGATCAAGATCACTAAGACAAACCTCTATTATTTTTGAAACCCGGACTGACTTAAGCATCGGAGTGTCTACGCCGGAGCCCCCCTCCGGCGCTTTGCAGGTACATTCGACGCCGACCACCACCGTTCCGATCAACCACGACTCCGAATCTTACAAGATCAACATTGAATCTTATCAACTGCTTACTTATTTAGGCTCCTTTTGGCATTGAGGTTCTGGCTAGAAAAGTAATATGGGAAGAAGTTTTGTGTGAAAATCACTTCTGGAAAAATCAGTATGTTGTTTGGTAAATATTTGTTAAAAGTGATGTGAGATACCACAAGTTGTTTATGGTATTTGGTAAAACTGCTGTTAAAATTATGGTTGGAATATAAAATGACTATAAAGGACACGACTAGTTTCAAGCATTATAATTAATATTTTTTAGTGTCTATATAAATTATTTAAATCAATCTATTTCTTTAAACAAATAATTAACATTTTATTTATAACAAGAATTAAAACTTCATTAGAAGAAGAAGAAAAGTTAAATATTGAGCATTTTTTGAAAATTTTACATATATAAATCACAATTACCTATTATCATTAAGCTATTGAGTTACGAACTACATTCATAGGTAATATTTCAATATTATTTCCTTCACTTTGCATACTTCCTTCACCCATATTTATTTTAGCTTTGTTTTTGCCTTTTTGTGTGTGTTTTTTGCTGCAAATGTGATGATTAAAAACTCATCTTTTATCTGCAAAATTTGTTAGGAATTTTGAGCTGTTAAATATAACTTCTGGTCTTAATGCTACCCGATTTCTTAATGCATTTTCACATTTTTATCGCTTATCATTATCAACCTTTTAAAAGCGTATTTCTATCTATCGTCGATCATTTGCTATTTAGTTTTCTATTTTATGTCATTTCATGTCATTTCTATTTTTTCCATATTTTGCTATTTTTTCGTTCGAACTTCAATCGGTCCCGAGCGAGATTCCTTGAACCATAGATCAAACACTTTCGTTTATTAACAATATATTATCTACTATTATTTTATTTCACGTCATTTCATTTTATTTTGTTTAGTTCACTTTGCTTTAGCATTTTTTTCCGTTTGAATTTCTAGCGGTTCTGAGCGAGTCTTCTCGAACCATAGATCGAACTTTATTCTTGTTTACTGTTTGCTATTTATTTTGTTTCATTTTATTACATATTCCAGCATATTTGGTTTGAGACTTTATTCATTTCAAATGAGATTGCTCGTGTCGTTAGCTCGAACTAAAAATATCTTGCTCGTCCCAAAATCCAGCACATTAATGCTTTAATGCAACCATAAAAACAAAGTTGGCTGCTTCATCGCTTCATCGCTTCATCGACGTTCGATTCATCATCACACAGCCCTATCGACCACCCCAACGTCAACCCCTCATATCTCATTAATGTAACCATTAATGTAGGGGTGTCAAAACGGGTCGACCCGACCCTACCCGTTTAGCGTGACCCATTGGGTTTGGGGTCAAAAACTGACCTGACCCATTTTTGCCCAGCAGGGTAGCGGATCGACCCGACCGGACCCATTTGACTCGTGAATCAAAACGGCGTCGTTTTGGCTGAATCAAAACGGTGTCATTTTGATATGTTTTGTCTTTATGAAGGCAAAATTCCAGAGGATCAAATGGGTCGTAAATGGGTAAGCTCGACCCATCTACGACCCGTCTGGTTGGTGAGACCTGCCAACCCGTATGTATTCGGGCCGGGTTGACCCATTGAATTCGGGTCGGGTCGGCTCGACCCGAATTCCGACCCGAATTTTTAAATTTGTTTTTATATGGGTTTTTATTTTTTTAAGTAATGGTCCATTTATAATGTCAATTTTCTTTACCAAAAAATTTAAAATAAATATTTTATAAAAACAAGTTGTTATTGATGTGCTTTTTTAGTTAACAAGTTATATACTATATATTTACGCATTTAAATTTCGACACAAATACTACATTGAAATAAACGAATTTAAAAATGAAATTCTTGCATAAACATTAAACAAATTACATATGTACTCAATTTAAATCAGAAATCAAACTAATTCTATCAGGTGTTTCATCTTGCATATCTTTTTTCCTATTGTAGAACTTAAAACAATCAGACTTGCACGTAGTTCTACTCACTACATGCAAATCTTAACACAAAAAAATTAACAATTCTCTAATTCTCACCCATTCAATGAACCGAAAAGGAAAATCATGCATAATCACAGTTGGTAGAAGATAAAGTCCAAAAAACTATAGTACAAGCAAAACTAAAAGGAGATCATGCATAATCATAGTTGATGCACGCAAAACCCAAGTGTAGGAGTTTGACATGGACCGTAACTGAAAGAAGTGATTACTAAGTATGATTAAATGATCAATCACGATGAAATTAAAACACAAAAGTATAAAAATCTACAAATGCACATATTATGCACATGAAATGAAATCAAAAGACAAGAGAGATGGTAATTTCAATAGCAAGTACTGCTACGCATCAAATACCTATTATTTTTTGTTTATTAGGTTTATAAGTATTTAAATTCATAACCCGCAGTTAAACCACCACTTTATTCAACCTCAAGAATTATCCATCTGCAAAAGTGTAGAAGAAAATTTTAAGTAATGATATGGTAAGAAATACATTATGTGCACATTGAGATAGGATGTCTAAATCAAACTTCTATTGAACAACAGGAGAATTTTTTGGGCTACTATATAAGTAGGTAGGGGTGGCCACCGAATTACCATACCGAAATTACCGAATTATCGTACCGTACCTAACACGAATTCGTTCGGTATTTTTTCATTATTTCGGTAATTCGGTATTACCGTACCATACCGAAATAAATTTTGGTACTGTACGGTAAGTTTTTTGGTAGGTTCGTACCAAACTTCATATAGGATGGCATGGCAGCATGGGCTTGGCCCCTTGGGCCCTTGGCAAGCATGGGTTGGGCAGGGCAGGCATGAGACGCCAAACCAAACCCATTCTTTAATCTTGTTAATCCACAATTTCCAATTTCCACCTCTGCCCTCTCCTCTCCCTCACGGTCACCACTCCAATTTCCAATTTCCATCGAATCCAATTTCCATCCTCCATCCTCCACCGCTTCCATCCTCTCCTCTCCTCTCTTCCTCCAATCCTTGATATACCGATTCCATCCTCCATCCGAGGATCCATCCTCCATCGACGCTGCACTGCTGGTGGGTGTTCTTCCTGCCCTAATTTCATAATATTCAATTTCAATGCATAAACCCTAATTTCAGTAAACATATATAATTATTTGATGTATGGATTAATGTTCAATGTTGTTGGATGTCTAATTTCGTTGGATGTCAAAATCTAAAAATTCTGACACCATTGTTACTGAAACTGAAATTGTTGAAGATGTGTCTGTGTTTGTTTGAGTTGATTTGAGGGTTACATTTGTCTGTAATTTTTGTTTTGACCTGCACCAATTTCTTACTGAAACTGAAATTTTTGAAGATCTGTTTGTGTTTGAGTTGATTTGAGGGTTACATTTGTCTGTATTTTTTGTTTTTTCTCTAATGGTTTTTCACTTTTGACCTCTGTGTTTTTTCTCCATTTGTGGAATTAATTTGGCTTTGGCAGTAGGTAGAAATTGAAATTGGTTTTGGTATTGGATTAATAGCGTAGATTGAAATTTTGGTATTTTGGTATATCGAAATACCGTACCGAATGAAATTCAGTATTTCGGTACGGTACCGAAATTTAGTTCGGTATGGTACGAAAGTTTTTTTTGAAAATTCGGTATACCGAGTACCGAAATATTTCGGTAGGTATACCGGTATACCGACCGATGGACACCCCTATAAGTAGGCATGCAACCGTTAAACCTGAGATTACCTTAATCTCTATACATTTAAGTTAAAATTAAATAAGATATATACCACTTGTAACAAAATAAAATAAGATAAGGAGATCAAGACAACAAAATCCCTAATTAAATCAAATTTGCATAATTAAGATGTTTAAAAGCTTGGAAAGGATTCCAACTTTCCAAGTATCAATGAACCGAAAGTAGAGGGTGGCCACTGTTTCATTTAATCAAGTATAAGAATTGTAAACACAAAAGCTTTGGCCATGGCATGAAAATTGAAAGACTTTGAATGAAACAGTTTGCACATTATGACTCCAAGTTTTGAACTGTAGTGGTCAAGAAGAAGTAGTAGTTGGCAATGGCATGGTATACAAATCTGGAATGGTTTCTAGGAGAGGAAATGAAAACAGAAAAATCTGAAATGACCTGTATAGAATGAGCTCTTTAATGAGAGAATGCTTTTTTATTTTGTATTAGAAAACAGGAATGCATTAAATGGGGATTGAATCATTCATAACCTATACACTACTGATACAAGCCCAACCAACTAATCTCTAGTATTCATTAAGGTCCTTTTTTCCACAGGTATGTCACATGTGTTTGAACCTATGGTTAAATCTCCTGGTAGACCAAATAACTAATAATTGAACCAAACACAGATAGATGTTGTGAATCAAGAGACCTAATCAATTGAATAATGGAAGTTCCTATTATCTTGTAGGTTGTATCTGTTCTATCATAAAGATTTTAAAAAAATAATTACAAAAATGATAAGGACAATAATACAGATTAGTTGAATGAAGCAACAAATAAATGAAAACAAAGATCACAGCTAACTATCTCACACCCAAAATCAAATGAATGAAGCACATTATAAGACTCTCAGAGAAAGAAAATAAATTACATTCAACATGCCCAGGAATAAACTTTACAAAAGAGGAACTCTAATTGTAGAAGGCTAAAAAGAAAGACATATCAACAGACGAATACAGAAGGAGAAGAGCAGTACCACTATCTTAATACAACTTTACCAAAAATACCACACAAGCAAACAATTGTAAATTCATCTAGAAAATCCAAAAAAAAGGAGGTTATAAGAGAAGGGGTGGATAGAAACGTACAAAGATCAAGATTCAAGTGGCCGAGAAGATCTGTGGATTTGATGATGGAGAGATAGGGAGATGGGTATAAGGTTGTAAAGATGGTAGCGGATGGAGGTGGATGGACGAGTAAAGCAGCAGCAACAACACGAGGAGGAGGAGGCGAGGAAAGCAACAACAACACATCGAGGAAAGCAGAGAGGAGAGTAAACCCTAAACCTTTTAAATTTAAACGGGTCAGACGGGTCGACCCACGACCCCCAGGGTCAACCCGTTTTTGACCCGTTATTTAACGGGTCGAAAAATGATGACCCGACGGGTCAGGTACAGGTCGACTTGTCGGGTCAGACGCATTTTGACACCCCTACATTAATGCTTGGTCTGACTCATGCCATCGTCGATGCATTTTCATTATCACCGACCTAGTCATCAAGCCTCGTCTACGGACATCTCACACTCCAAATCGACTCCGATTTTTCCTAAAATGGAACCTCCCTCACAACGAAATAGGGGCACCAATTCACACTCTCTCCCTCTCAATTCTCATGCTCTATCCTTCTTGGCAAGCGCTTCTGGCAAGGTAATCTTCTCTATAGTTTTTTAATTAATTTTCTTTATGCTCTTAATTAATTAGTTAATTGCTTAAACTTGCTTCAATTGCTTTGTTTTCAAGTTAATTTTGTTGTTATTGCTTCAATTTAATTGTTTACTATCTTAATTAATTAATTGCTTAATTTTAGTTTAATTCGCTTGTTTTTTAATTTGTTGAAATTGCCCACTATTTTTGGTTAAATTGCTTGTTGCGTTGGTTTGATTGAGCTGCTGGTGTATTGTTGATTTTATTGGCTCTATTTGGGTGCATTTTTGTGTGTCTGGTTCTTCCTTGGTCACCGGCAATGGCGCCGACGACTCAAGGAAGAAGATGAAGAGGAATAAGGAGGACGCGGTAAGTTGATGGGCTTGGCTTTGTCCAAACCCATATGTTTTAAATTAAATTCTAGGCTTGGTTTTGTTCCAAACCTAACTGAGTTTTAAAAATCATGAAAGGTTGGGCCTTTGGGCTGGGTAGTTCGGTCGGGCCTGTTCCCAGCCCATTAAGCTGTTTCGTATAATCAAACCCACAACATTATTTTCGTGCATTATTTAATTGTTCGTATGCAATGTTTAATTAAAGTGTTTGTTTATTATTATTGCGTGTTTGTAATAATATTTTGTTTCAATTGCTAATTATTATCAACTTGTTGTAATAATTAGTTAAATATTTTGTAGAATTAATAGTTAATTTTTTTTAACTTGTCATAATAATTAATTAATCATCCCGTGTCCTATTTGTAATAGTTAGCTATTTATTTAAAATTTTGGTTTGAAATAATTAGATAAATAATTATTTCAATTGCTCATTTGTAATAATTAGTTAAAGTATTTAGTTAAAAATCGTGTATGATTGTTTATACCTATATTATTATTACTTGTCGCTAATCTCAGTTTTGAAGAGACGGATCGATCGGGGATCGTCAATCGAGTACACTTACCTTAAATTCTTTTATTTATTTAAACATTTTTTCATACACTCGTATGCATGTTTATTTAGAAATATTAAAAACTTGAATCGTTTCGTATGCATGACCGCCTAGAAGCATCAGAACTCGTACACTCGTATGCATGATTATTTAGAATCGTTAGAATTAAAATCAATCAATCTCGCATGAATAACTTCTTTAAAACACTCACTTTAAATGCCATGATTAATTGTTTTTATTTCTGCTCATATTAAATGCATGTGTTTCGTGGCTTCGATCCCACACCTCGATTTGTTCTTCGCATTTCATTAAATTGGTATTTTGTTAGTTATGCATAACTAGATCACTTAGTAATTAAATTTAATCATGCATGGCTCGATGATAATAAAAGGGCACCCGCTTTAGTAAAAATGGTAACAATCCCGTTAAACGGAAAAAAACCAGTCCTGACCCAACGAAAAATGCTAAAGCGGCGAATTCCTCTGAGGGCCCGTTACTTGTTTTCAAATATTTTTTTACACCTCTTTCTTTCATATGGTAACCTTTTCAGGATGAGACTCGGGTGCCTAACACCTTCCCGAGTCCATAAATCGACCCCGAACCATCGTTCTCGGGTTTAGACCCTTTTTGTCTTAGCTTTTTATTTTTATGCCATGACTTTAGGTTTCCCTAAACCTTAGAAATAAATAGAGTGGCGACTTCATTGCATTATGCGAGGCATCCTTTTATGCTCCGCATTCGCCTCGAACCCGCTCGTAAAATCGAAAAGGGGGTGTGACAGTTTGGCGACTTCACTAGGGACTTAGGGTCGAAGCTGGTTTTTGTTTGTTTGAGGTGTTTATTTTTATTTACTCGCTTTGATAAATTGTTCATACGCATTTCACGCATGAATGCCTTACTGCTGGGCCATTTTCCCAATAGAATTAGGTTGGTATTAGTGAAGCCCTATGGACTTGGTGTCTCAGTATGCTTTCATGAACCCTAACTCGGACTTGAACCCCTAAATGGTTGAGCACCCCGTGATCCTTGGTGATTCGGTAAGCAATCAAATATCCATTGACTAAGGGACCCCTTTTTGGGTATCGTCCAGGAGACTTTTAGCCAGTCAGAATCAGTCAGAGTCACCTCATCATATGCATCATGTTCGTATGCGTTTATTTCGATTTGCTTCATTATTTCCATAATTTTCCAATGTTTACGATTTTTATATTCTGCCTGCATTATTGCTTTTATCATGCTCACCCCTCTCCTTCTCTCACAGCGTAGAGGTCCCGGGATAACATTTCTCATGCATATTAATTATTGCTTATACTAAACTATTCCCTTTTACTTGTTTATTTCTCAGGATAAAAGATAGCTCCTAAAAAGTGAACTATTCCCCACAGGCTCCCCATAACTAGACTTCAAGCACGTAATATGGCGGAGCAAACTAAGACAGAAGAGACATTGGCAGCAAGAATAGTAAAGTTAGAAGAATAAGTTTGGGTCACCACCGAAAGGGCAATACAAGCCGAGAAAGAGAGAAATGAGATGACTATCGAGTTCCCACCTGGTTTTTATCCCTTTCAAATAATGGGGCCTACCTCTTCATCTGCCGTCGCTGGTTCTTCGACACCCCAATCATTTTCTAGTCACGGGGTTCAGTGGAAATGGAATGATCCCTTCACCGCACCTGCCATCACGAATCCTGTAGCTGACGCAAGTGAAGAAGTTGCTACATCTCTTCATCACCCTTTGGCTAAACCTACTTTGGATTTCGGAAAAACTCAGGTCCATCCGAAATCTCAGTATTTCCACCCACCTCAGGGCCATCCTACTCAAGTCACGATTCCTGAACCCTCGAGAATTTAGCCTCTCGTTGTCAATCAGACACAGCCACAGTTCCCATTTGAATACCCGCCGGCCGTTGGTCCTAGCACTGTCAAAACAGAAAGGCCAAATATTGATAGGTTGAGCCTGCTAGAGGAAAGACTTAGGGCTGTCGAAGGAACTGATCCCTTCGACCCTACGGATCCCACCGACATATGCATGGTACCAGGAATCGTGATGCCTCTGAAGTTCAAGATCCCATAATTTGAGAAGCATACTGGAATTGAATGCCCCAAGATTCATCTCAAGATCTATTGTAACAAGATATCTGAGGTGATACATAATGAACCTTTGTTCATTCATTTGTTTAGAGAGAGTTTGGACAAGCATGCCTTGACCTGGTACATGAGTTTGGATAAAATTAAGATCAGGACTTAGAGGGATTTGTCTGATGCTTTCCTAAAGCTGTACTAGTTCAACACCGAAATGGCACCCGATCGCTCTGACCTACAGAATCTAGAGAAGAAGTCAGACGAGACGATAAAAACTTATTCTCAGAGATGGCGAGAACTGGCTGCGAGGATTTCTCCTCCTTTGAACAACAAGGAACTTGTGTCGACTTTTGTGAACACGTTCAAGTCTCCTTATTTCACTCATCTTATATCCAATCCATCAAATAGCTTTTCTGACATGGTCCTAGTGGCTAAAAGAGTTGAACAAGGGATCAAGTCAGGAAGGATTGTTGGTTCCACGCCAGAAGAAGCACCCAAGAAAGCACCTCCCGTGGGGAAGGATGCTAGTTTGGTTCCCCCCCGACATAGTTACGATCAACCTTTCCCGCCACCTTCTTTTATATCACCACCACAATACTCTTCATCCTATCAACCTACCTTTTTTCCTTCCCCACTAATGTGCATCGCTAATGTGGCTCCTCAATACTTTTCACCATTTCCACCTTTCCCATCACCTCCACCACAAATACTACAACCCGCACCACCTAGACCATATAACTCGCCAAAGAATCCGAACAACCAAAACAACAGTTGGAATCAGGAGCCGCTGCCACCTCTTCCTATTCCTTCGGGGAAATCTACAAGCATCTCTTGGCAGCCGAGCAGATCGTGCCAATCCCAGCCCAACCTCAACAACCTCCCTACCCAAAGTGGTACAATCTCAACGTTAGATGTGAGTGCCATGCTGGAGTTCAGGGCCACACAATAGATAGCTGCATTGCCTTTAAAGCAAAGGTTGGCCACTTGCTTAGGAGCGGATAGATATCTTTTGAAGGGTTAGCCCAAGAACCTAACACAAACACCAACCCTCCTCCTATCAACTTTTGAATGATCCTCCCTGGCGGCCCCTGCTGTACATATCAAGGGAAGTCCATTTCCTTTCTTTTGCTTTCTATTTTAGCTCTTGTACAATCCTTGTGTAGTCCTTTCGGGGGGCAACTTTTGATGTATCTTTAAAAGTGTTTTGGTCATTGTGATTGTAAATAAAGCTTTGCTTGATGAAAATCCACACTACCCCTATATATATTTTCAAACCTTCCCTAGATTGAGCATGTTCATCATTTTATGGCATCATGGATAACTTGTGCATTCATTGGAAATTATATGACATGCATGATCTCGTCTGTTAGCTCTTATATCCATGACATGCTTTAGACGTAAGTAGTCACAAGGGTATCCCCGTGAGCATTTTGGGCCCTCGCGCCTTATTTCTTTCATGAGCGTAAATGTCTAACTAAGTGCTAATTAGATTTGCATAATATCTAGGGTACATGCACCATCAAACATGGGATAGCAGTAAAATGACATTGGACTTTGCTCTTTGCTTCCATATTCTTTTGTTTTTTCAACCTTTTGCCTTCAACACTTATCCTTGCACATTATCCTGCAAATTCTGTTCACTTCTTTTATAAGTCACTTGTAAAACCTTTTATTTCCACTTGAGCTCCCTAAATAGTGAGTAATGCTCAATTGAGGTTGCTAACCGGAGATAAGGTGTACATCAAATGTGGTTTGCAAAAGAAGAAGAAGAAATCCTTGAGGATTGTTGATGGCCAACACTGAAAGAAGGCCGAGAAAAGTAAGAAACAAAGGCCTCTGCCTTAAACCAAGACTGAGGAAAGCCAAGATGAAAACTGTACTTGCTTCGCTTGCTGATGTATTTTATGTTTGAAAAAAAAATGGTAGAAAAGAAAGAAAAGAGAAAAAACAAAGAAGAGAAAAGAAAGAAAGAAAACAAAAAAGAAGAAGAAAGAAAAACAGGAAAAAAATTCAAAGATTAAAGGTGTTTAAAAAAAAGAAAAGAGAGAGAAAGCAGAAGCAAGTACAGAAGATGGCCCAGAGTCAACAAAAAATGATCTCACGAAGGAGCATTCCCAACAAAGATTGAAGAACTTGTGCGCTTTGTCCTCACTGCGACCAATCGTCGAGTACTGCTCAGAAAACCCCTTCTTCTTTCTGTTTAAAACATTCCCCTTTTCCAAACAAATTCTTCCTTTCCTTCTTCCCACACTACACACTCTTACAAATTCCTCTTGATTATTAGAATGCCCATGCATGCGTATCTTTCACTCGGAATGACATTGCAAATTTAATTTTTGTGCTATATTTGTTGCATTTTTATGAGTGTAAACACTTAGCCTTGTTTTTTTATCATGAGTGCAAACACCAATGTCTAGTGAGGTTTGCTTACGTCTACATGTTGTGGGAAAGTCTTGTTTTTGAGGTCGTTATCTCCTGAGCAGGATGTAGACGCTTTATAGACTTGTATCAATCATGCTTATATGACAAAAAATTGGATGACATGTTCTCCAAAAATGCTTAAATTTATTGAACTTTTCCTTGATAAGAAAGTTGTTTTCATCTTGATAAAAAGCTTGGGGGCAAGCCTTAGGGGTAGTGTGGAAATATTCAATATTTTTCCCATTTATTAATTGCTCTCTTTTTCCACCCATAAGGGATTGGATGTTGTTGCTTCATTTTTTTCCTCCCTATTTGCAGGATACAGATATGCTTCGGCGAAAACTCACGCTAATGGGTTTTGATGAGAAAATCATTGTAATGCCCTCGTCATGGATTTCCACCAACAAATCCAATCAGGTTATTAAAAGACCGGTCTATCTTGTGCGGTGACTCAGTTCCCCCACCTTCCGGTACATCTTGTGCGGCGGCTCAAATCCCCCACTCTCTAGTTTATCCGAATGCGGTTACTTCCAACCACTCTTCAATTTATCCGAATGCGGTGGCTTTCAACCACTCTCTAGTTTATTCACGCTGTGGCTTTCAACCACCTTCCAGCTTATTTCACACGGTGGCTTCCAACCACTCTCCAGTTTATCCGAATGCGGTGGCTTTCAACCACTCTCTAGTTTATTCACGCGGTGGCTTTCAATCACCCTCCAAGTGGCTTTCAACCACTCTCCAGCTCAAATCAGGTGGTGGCTTTCAACCACCCTCTAACTCAAATCACGAGGTGCCTTTCAACCACCCTCTAGCTCATTTCACGCAGTGGCTTTCAACCACTCTCCAGCTCAAATCACGCGGTGCCTTTCAACCACCCTCCAGCTCATTTCACGTTGTGGCTTCCAACCACTCTCTAGCTCAAATCACGTGGTGGCTTTCAACCACCCTCCAACTCATTTCGCGCGGTGGCTTCCAACCACTCTCTAGTTTATCCGAATGTAGTGGTTGCCAACCACTCTCCAGTTTAGTCGAACGCGGTGGCTTTCAACCACTCTTTAGCTCAAATCACGTGGTGGCTTCCAATCACCCTCCAACTCATTTCACGCGGTGACTTTCAACCACTCTCTAGTTTATCCGAATGCGGTGGCTTTCAACCACTCTCCAGCTCAAATCCCGCGGTGGCTTTCAACCACACTCCAACTCAGTTCTTACGGTTTCTTCCAACCACTCTCCATTTCAGTTCGCACGGTAAGTTCGAGGTAAGACCTATTTTTCCTTCACACCCTTTTTCGAAACATATCATTCTGCATCGCCAAAATTCGAATACGTGGGGGCAACCGTCTTTACTGCTCATCAAATGTTTTGATGAGACAGTAAAGAGGGGGCAACTGTTGCTACCCGATTTCTTAACGCATTTTCACATTTTTATTGCTTATCATTATCAACCCTTTCAAAGCGTATTTCTTTCTATTTTCGATCATTTGATATTTAGTTTTCTGTTTTATGTCATTTCGTGTCATTTCCATTTTTTCCATATTTTGTTGTTCTTTCGTTCGAACTTCTATCGGTCCCGAGCGAGATTCCTCGAACCATAGATCAAACACTTTCGTTTATTAACGATATATCATCTACTATTATTTTATTTCGAGTCATTTCATTTTATTTTGTTTAGTTCACTTTGCTTTAGCATTTTTTTCGTTCGAATTTCTAGCGGTTCTAAGCGAGTCTTCTTGAACCATAGATCAAACTTTTTCCTTGTTTACTGTTTGCTATTTATTTTGTTTCATTTTATTATGTATTCCAGCATATTCAGTTCGAGGTTTTATTCATTTCAAACAAGATTGCTCGTGTCGTTAGCTCGAACCGAAAATATCTTGCTCGTCCAAAAAATCCAGCACATTAATGCATTAATGCAGCCATAAAAATAGAGCTGGCTGCTTCATCGCTTCATCACTTCACCAACATTCGATTCATCATCACACAGCCCTGTCGACCACCCCAACGTCAGCACGTCCTATCGCACCCCCTTTTTCGTTGAAAACGAGTTTAAGGTTTGGGACGGATGCTAAGCATAAATGGATGCTTCGCATAATACAATGAAGTCGCCACCCTAATTTTCTAAGGTTTAGGGAACCTAAGGGTCATGGCATAAAATAAATAAACTAAGGCACAATGGTCTAAACCAAAGAACGATGGTTCGAGGTCGTATTTATGGACTTGGGAAGGTGTTAGGCACCCAAGTCACATCCTAAAAAGGTTACCGGCTAAAAAGGGGTTTGAAAACAGTTTTGATATACAAAGATTTGTTTAATGATCGAAGCATGTCAACCACTTCTTCCCACGAACTCAAGTCACTTTCCAATCATTTACATAGGCCAATGATTGAATCATGTCAAGAGAGTTCCCTTACCGAATTGGGACACTTTCTGATTATTTAAACATTTTTGATGTGATTTGGCCCTCAAAGGTGACGTTACATCTTAGCATTTTTCGTAGGGACATGTTATTTCCGTTTGGGTCAGAGGGATAGGGTTACCATTTTGTCTCTATGCTAGAGCGGACGTTCCCCCCTTTTCATCGAGCCATGCATGACTTAGTTACTACGTGATCTATCATGGTTGAAACTAGCAAAGTACATTTTTATGAATGCACATAGGTTGGTATGGCCTTTGGAGCCATCATGCGTATCACTTAACAAGAAAACAATTAATCTCATGGTAATTAAATGCGAGTGATGTAAACATGTAGGCATGTGGGTTGATTTTAATTGCTAACAATTCTATATGTCATGCATACGATTTGGTGGTTCTAGCGTTTCCTAAGTGGTCATGTATACGATAAGGTTAAGGCTTTGGACCTTCGTGTGAACATATAAGGAAACGTTTTAAGGTAATCTTACCTTTTGGACGAACCCAGATCGACGACAATTGACATAAATACTTTAGGTATACAAACATACACGATTTTTTACTACTTAGCTAATTATTACAAACCACAATTCAAAATAATAACTACTTATCTAATTATTTACAAATTGGAGGTCGGAATAACTATCTAACTAATTATTACAACAATTGAAATAACTATTTATTACAACAAGTGAATTGAGTAATTACTTATTACAACAAGTGAAAATAAGCAATTAATTATTACAACAAGTTTAGTAATTAATTATTACCCCGTACATGCAATTAAAAGTAATTGACGATTAATTATCATATACAAATGCATGGAAATAAGGCTTACAATTCTAATGGGCCGGGCTAGGCCCATACTTGGATTCCTAATTTGTGGACACTATGCATGCAAATATCTTTTACGGAAATCATTTAAATTAAACAAAAGAAAGGTAACACGTACTTTTCGGTTGAAGGTTCAAAGTTTAACCTACAAAGTGAGAGGGTTAGTAATCATTCGAGAATAATGAATAATAAAAGCACATGCACACATTTATTAAGCAAGTAATTATATAAGCATGCAAACAAGTAAACCATTTATTTTCTATGAACATACAAATATTTCATATTAAAACATGGTATAAAGAAAATAAAATATCATGTGAGCAATACGAATAATTTTACGATATTTAGCACACGAAATAAAACAAACAATATCGCATACGGTCATATGACATTTCATACGGAAACTAACACATAAAATAAATAGCAATTTATAAACATGCGAAAGTCATACGAGAAATTAACACGAAAGTTTAAAAAAAATTAATTAATGCATACGAGTTATTAATAATTTACGATTCATTAAACATGGAAGTTCGATTAAAAATTAAGGGGCTAAGCCCATGTAATTAATTGAAGACAGCGGTTGCGCTTGTGATAAAATCAAGCCCAACAATTTATTTTAAGTGGGATGGGCTTGAGGTGAGACCAAGCCCATCAACCTTGTCTTTCTCATTCCCGCGCCCAACCCAGCATGCACTCATCTTCTTCCTTGCGTCGCCGGCGCCATAGTCGGCGACCAAGGAAGCTCCAATCCGGCCAAAATGGCCGGATTTCAGCCCCAAAACCAGCCTAATAAATCCCTCTACCCCACAACAATAAAACCCAGCCAAAACAGTGAGAGAAACACAAGCAAAATCAACAAACGCAAGCTGCGTTTTTTACATGAAATGAGCAATTAATTCCAACGAAATGGCAAGCAATTGATCCTATTAAGGGCAAGAGGATTAACTTAATATTGTGCATCCATTCATGGCATTAAAACAAGCAAGCCATTGACAACCGAAGGCAAGAAAAATTAAAAAAAAAATTAGTGCAGTAAAATGAAAATAGTGGGATTTAAATTAAAGCATGGTTCTTTTGCTTACTGCTTGAAAAATAGGGAGAAAGAATGCGTCAACTCGTGCCCGAATGGTGGTGAACAGCTTGCTATTTATAGGCAAGAGCTGAGAGGGGTGTGTCGTAGTTTGGCCGCGCGTCGACGTGGGCTCGGGCTTCAAAATGAGCAGTCCGGAGTGGTGAGCAAGTCTCCTGTTCTGTGGCTGTGAAGAAAAGGAAGCTACTCTTGATTGGAAAGGCTATCTCTGGAGGTAGAGTGTGCCCGTGCTTGTGTTTAATGCATGAGGAAAATGAAGGAAATGTGATGATGAAAATGTCTCATGGCCGTTGGATGATCATACAAGAGTCAATGATCTTGATCCAACGGCTGTGATGAAGGGAGATATTTATAATTTTCCATGTTTAATTAATTGGTTCAAACCATCAGTACGTAATAACTAATAATAAATTTGAACGAAACCCACTACGTCGTGTAATAAAATGCAAGGAACAAAATGACGCGAACGAAAATTCAAACTCATCTCTCGAAATGGAAATATCTTATTTAAAGCTTAAAAGGCTCGTTCGGGACTAAATAGGGGTTTTACGAAAATCGATAATAAATCCGAACGAAAACCACTACGACGTGTAGAAAAATAAGACAAGAAAACTAGTGTACAGTAAATAAATGAGAAGTTTGAGTTAACGTATTTATTTTCTCTTTCGGAAACGTCAAAACGTTTGAACGCAAAATAAATGTCCTTACGACGAAAATTGAACAAATCTGAACGAGGTGGAGGGAAAGAGAAAAATAGCACGTAATTATCAATTAAAGAAATTACGCGTTCGAGCTACGTTCCGAGAAAACTTACTCGGGGCCGAGAAAAGTTCGCGTGAAGAAAGTCGAAAAATACGAAAAAACTAAAAAGACCCGAAATGACATGGAATATTAAACAAATTAGCCTAGGACCAAGAATCGACAAAAAATTGACCTAGAAGAGCTATTAAATGTGGTAAACGTAAAAATACGTGAATGCGTTGACGAAAACTTAAAAATACGATTTAGTCGAAAATACGAAAAAAATACGAAAAATTCAAAAGACGTGAAATGGTGTGAAATATTAAAACAAATAGTCCATGATCAAAAATCGATTGAAATTTGACGTAAACAGGCTATTAATGCGACATGCACTGAAACGAAAAAATTGTGACGTAAGTCAAAATTCGGGTAGCAACAGTTGCCCCCTCTTTACTGTCTAATCAAAAATACAGTGTAACTGAGATTTTTTATTAGCAGTAAAGACGGTTGCCCCAAATCTTTACCATGTTTTGAATACATCCTAACTAGTTGAGGTGGGGGGTTTATGCAAAAAAGAGGAGTAATAATTATGCAGAAAAGTAGTCGGTCAAGGAGGAGTAGTTTAGATATAATATGCAGAAAAGTAGTCGCTAAAGGAGGAGTATTTTAGATAGACGGGAATTTAAGACATGAAAGTAGTCGCTCAAGGAGGAGTATTTTAGATATAGTATGCAGGAAAGTAGTCGCTTAAGGAGGAGTAGATTAGATAGACAGGAATTTAAGACAGGAAAGTAGTTGATAACTATCGATACCACAGAAGCGGCATCCCATCCCAGGTCATCCATGACGTCACTCCGCATGACGTCATCCCGCGTGACGTCACTCTATGGCACTCTAGCGACACATATCACCCCAGCGACATCCGCCAGGGACTATTCCCACCCCTTGTCGGTACACTCCTTCCTTTGTCTATAAATACCCCCACCTTTTCAGACAAGAGGGTAAGCTTAAGATAGCGTACTGAACCCCTGCCACTTTTACTACTCACACTGACTTTGCCATCGGAGTGTTTACGCCGGAGACCCCCTCCGGCGCATTGCAGGTGACGAAGGCCCCCAGTACAGTGTTCCCGACCGCCCCAGATCACGCCGATCCTGCTCAGTATACCCCGGACTCTTATCAGTAGTCGCTCAAGGAGGAGTATTTTAGATATAGTATGCAGGAAAGTAGTCGCTCAAGGAGGAGTATTTTAGATATAGTATGCAGGAAAGTAGTCGCTCAAGGAGGAGTAGATTAGATAGACAGGAATTTAAGACAGGAAAGTAGTCGCTCAAGGAGGAGTATTTTAGATATAGTATGCAGGAAAGTAGTCGCTCAAGGAGGAGTAGATTAGATAGAAAGGAATTTAAGACAGGAAAGTAGTCACTCAAGGAGGAGTATTTTAGATATAGTATGCAGGAAAGTAGTCGCTCAAGGATGAGTAGATTAGATAGACAGGAATTTAAGACAGGAAAGTAGTCGCTCAAGGAGGAGTATTTTAGATATAGCATGTAGGAAAGTAGTCGCTCAAGGAGGAGTAGATTAGATAGACAGGAATTTAAGACAGGAAAGTAGTCGCTCAAGGAGGAGTAATAATTATGCAGAAATGTAGAATTATATAAAGTGAGGGCAGCACTCGCACTTCATATGTTTTGACAAAAGGTAAATGAGGGTTAAAACGTACCTTTGATTCAAGGCAACTTACCTTGGCTCGAGCCTTCTGACGACTCAATATGAATTTGCGACTGGTTGTCTTGGACGGTCATTCCGCTCTTCTCAATTTGATTGGATTCGTTCAACAAAATCCGCGGTGAGGGCATTACGACGACGTTTCATCGAAGACCCATGGCGATGTGATTCCATCAAAGCGTATCCGTATCCTGCAAAATAGGAAGGAAGCAAATTCAAAGCGGTAACAGATAGAAAAAAGAGAGAGTAAACGACCTATGTGGGAAATATCAAAATATTCCTACATTTACCCTTGGCTTGCCCCCAAGTTTTTTGTTTGGGAAAAATGACTTCTTTGTTTTAAGAAAATAAATTCAAGCATTCTTTTTTGATAAAACGTTCGTCCAATTTTTGTTATATGAACATGATTGCTTCAAGTCTAGATAACGTCTGCGTCTTGTTCAGGAAATAACGACCTCAAGAACAAGACTTTGCCATGATATGTAGCCGTAAGCAACCCTCGCCAGATATTAGTGTTTGCGCTCACGCTCCGAAAATAGGGCTATGTGTTTGCACTCCAAAAAATGCAATAAACATAGCACAAAAATTAAATTTGCAATTTCAATCCGAGTGAATAGACTTCAAATGAAGATGCACATGCATGGGCCTGCTAATAATCAAAAGGACTTTGCGAGGGAGAGAAAAGAAAGAATTTGTAGAAAGGTATTGTGTATTGTGTTTTGTTTTTTTTTTGTTTTTTGGTGTTAATGAGTTTGTGCTCGACGACTGATTGCGATGAGGACAAATTGCGATGAACGATGCTCGACAATTTGATTGTGACGAAGAGCAAAGTACATGAATTTTTTCTTCTTTTGTTGAGGCGTTCTTCTTCAGAGTCATCCTTGCGATCTTGATTGACTTCTCTTTTTTCTTTTTTGCACTTGCTTCCACTTTTATTGGCTTGGTGGCTCTTGAGACACCTTTTCTTTGTATTTATTTCTTCTCTTTTTTCCCCTCTCTCTTTTTTTATTTTTCTCTTTCCTTATTTCCCCCTTCTCTCTCTCTCTCTTTTTTTCTCTTTTTTTTTGTTTTCTCTCTTTCATTTCCCCTTTTTTTTTCTTGTAGGTACTAATAACATGTGAAGCAAGTGCAATTTTTGTTTGGTCTATCCTCCTCTCTGTCTCTGGCAGAGGCCTCCATCTCTTGTTTCTTTTGACCTTCTTTTGACGTTGATTTGTCAGTGATCCTCTAAGGGCTCCCTCGTCATTCCCTTGTTTTGACGTGTAACTCCAATTCGGCGGTCCCAGTTGAGCACTAACTCACTTGGTTAAAAGGCTTTTGGGTGTTCGATGGAGTTGTACATGGTATACCAAATATGTGTCTTGGGGGAAAAAGGTTAAAAATGAAAATGTGGAAGAAGAGCAAAGCAAGGTCGCCTGTCATCTTTATCGCTATCCCATGTCTGATAGTTCATGTACCCTGGATATTATGCAAATCTAATTAGCACCTAGTTTAGAATTTTACACTCATGAAAGGAACCAGGCATGAAGGCCCAAAATACTCACAGGGATGTGTTTGTGATTGCTTACATCTAAACATGCCATAGATATAAGAGTTAACGGACAAGATCATGTATGTTTACGTAATTTTTAATGAACTTACAAGTTAAAAATGATGGATGTGCTTGATTTACAATGTTCAAAACGTGGGATTTTCATTTTCCCCTCTTTTTTCTCCTTTTTTTTTGCCCAAGTTGCACATACATAAAGGGAAAATTTTGCGAAAACTAAGGATTTTAGCCAACGTTACGCACTCTTGCAACAATGTAAATTGCGGGAATTTAAAATTGTGAAAATGTAAATTGCAAAAACATAAATTACGGAAACGTAAATTATGAAAACGAAAATTACAAAAATGTAAAAGGACAACTTCCCTGAAAAATGAGCTTGGACATTTTTCGACACCTTCTTCTGGTCATCACTTCACTTGCTTGCCCCCAAGTTTACAAGTCTCGTTGCACCTGAAATGTAAAACTACGGAAATGTAAATTGTGAAGACATAAATTGCGACAACGTGAAAGGACAACTTCCCTGAAAAATGAGCTTTGACATCTTTCAACGCCTTCCTTTTGTTGCTACTTCATTCGCTTGCCCCCCGAGTTTACAAGTCTCGTTGCACTTGAAGGCTAGTCATTAAGTTCTTGAATAGCGTTCTGGAGGTAAACGGCCTCCCCATAGCTATCGTTCGCGGGTACGAAGAAAGCACTACACGTTAAACCATGTATGAAAGCATATATCCATCCGTCATGTACCTGTAAAACTTAGCATTTGATTAGTGGGGGTTAGCTCGACCGCGGGTTTTGTGACTCTAACGACTCCCCGGCGCTGCCGACACCACACTTCCTTTATTTAACTCAAGAGATTTAACACGCAGATTTTAAGAAGAGAAAGCTCTCATTTTATTGATTTAGAACAAATATTAAGTGGTTTGGTCGAGAAGAACCCTATGTCTTTTCAGTCAACGAGATACGGCCTACAGATTTCTACGCAAAATACATCCTGACGGCATCCGCGTTCACGGGTCTCGGTAGATCATCTCCATCCATTTTGGTGAGCAACAGGGCCCCTCCCGAGAATGCGCTCTTGATAATGTATGGACCTTCGTACTTTGGGGCCCACTTTCCTTGACTCTCCTCCTGATGAGGAAGAATTTTCTTCAACACTAAATCCCCGATCTTGAACTCGCGTGGCCCTACTTTCTTGTTGTAAGCGTTAGCCATTCTCTTTTGATATAACTGGGCATGACATATAGCGGCCAAGCGTTTCTCCGAGATGAGATTCAATTGCTCATATCTCACTCTCGCCCAATCTGACTCTTCTACTCCTGATTCAGCCAAGACTCTGAGGGAGGGAATCTCTACCTCAAGTGGTATCACTGCCTTCATGCCGTAGACCAAAGAGTAAGGGATCGCTCCCGTAGAAGTGCGAATTGCGATCCTATAGGCGTGTAAGGCGAAAGGAAGCATGCCATGTCAATCTTTGTGTGTGACTACCATTTTCTAAATGATTTTCTTTAAATTCTTGTTTGCGGCTTCGACCGCGCCATTCATCTTTGGTCGGTAGGGCGAGGAGTTGCGGTGTTTTATCTTCCATTGTTGGCATAGATCATTGATCATCTTTCTATTTAGATTGGTACCGTTATCGGTGATGATCATTTCGGGGACTCCATAGCGCCAAATGATGTTCTTCTCGATGAACCGCATGGTCGTCTTTTGAGTAATGCTTGAGTAAGAAGCGGCTTCTACCCATTTGGTGAAGTAATCGATCGCCACAAGGATGAAGCGATGACCATTGGAGGCTTTCAGATGAATCTGACCGATGATATCAATTCCCCACCTGGAGAAAGGCCAAGGCGACGTCATGCTAAAAAGGGGTGCCAGAGGGACATGAAGGTGGTCCGCGTAGACTTGGCACTTGTGGCATTTCCGGAAATAATCAATGCAGTCTCTTTCGATGGTGAGCCAAAAATAACCTTGCCTCATGATTTGCATTGCCATCATATGTCCACTAGCATGCGTGGAGCAAACCCCTTCGTGAATTTTGGTCATGATTTTCTTAGCTTCGAGAACAGTGACGCAACGAAGTAAGGCCCCATCCGCCCTTCTCTTGTACAACACCTCGCCGTCGAGATAGAAGTCCAAAGCCAAACGTTGAAGGCTTTTCTTACGACTTTGACTCGCCCCCGGTGGATACTCTCGATAATTGATGAACCGGACCAAATCATGGAACCACGGGTTCCCGTCGGGCTCATCTTCCAACGTGGCACAACAAGCCGGTGTTTCTTTTACTTCCACCCTCAATGGTTGCAGCATTATCCCGCATTCTAATTTGAACATTGAGGCCAAAGTGGCTAATGCATTCGCGAAGTGGTTCTTGTCTCGATCGATTCGGTCGAACTTGGTTTCGTCGAATTCCCCCATGAGTTGGGTGAGCAACCTTTGATAAGGTATTAGCTTGGAATCTCGGGTTTGCCATAAATCTTGAGCTTGATAGATGACGAGGGCTGAGTCTCCAAAATTTTTCAACTTTTTCACTTTTAGGTCAATGGCTGCCATCAAGCCGCTAACACATGCCTCGTATTCGGCGACATTGTTGGTGCATGGAAAATTCAATTTGCATGCCACGGGGAATTGCCGACCATCTGGGGCTATGACCACCGCACCTACCCCTTTTCCTAAGAGGTTCACCGCGCCATCGAAGAACATGGTCCACCAATCATCTTCTTCTAAATCTTCCGTGGTCTCGTCGTTGATTACCATGATATCCTCATCGGGGAAGTCAAACTTTATAGGATCGTACTCATCCATGGCATTATCAGCTAAGTGGTCAGCGAGAACGCTTGCCTTGACCGCCTTTCGCGTCACATATATGATCTCGTATTCGGCCAACAAAACTTGCCATCTACAAATCCGACTTGATAATTATGGCTTCTCGAAGATGTATTTCAAAGGGTCCATGCGAGAAATCAGCCACGTCGTGTGATATAACATGTATTGTCTGAGTCTTCGGGCACTCCATGCTAAAGCACAACAGGTTTGTTCCAAAGCAGAATAGCGCATTTCGCATTCGTTAAACTTCTTACTCAAGAAGTAGATGGCTTGCTCGCGTCTTTCGGAGTCATCGTGTTGCCCTAAGACGCACCCCATGGTGCTGGTTGTGACTGTTAAATAGATGAGCAAAGGGCGTCCTGGAGTAGGAGGGACCAACACCGGTGGATTTTGTAGATATGTCTTGATTCTCTCGAAGGCCCTCTGACAATCTTCATCCCATTCAACCTCTCCATTTTTTCTCAACATTTTGAACATTGGCTCACAAGTGAGTGTCAACTGGCTGATAAAGCGGGCGATGTAGTTAATACGCCCTAAGAAGGTCCGCACCTCTTTTTCCGTCCTGGGAGAAGGTAGCTCTTGAATGGCTTTCACTTTATCTGGGTCTACCTCTATGCCTCTATTGCTGACAATGAACCCTAGCAATTTCCCGAATGTTACTCCGAAAGTACACTTGGTGGGGTTCAAGCGTAAATGAAATTGTCGTAATCTATCGAAAACCTTCTTTAGGATATCTACATGATCTTGTTCTCCGCGAGACTTGGCAATCATATCATCGACATAAATTTCAACCTCTTTATGCATCATGCCATGAAAAAGAGTGACAGCGGCGCGTTGACAGCGGCGCGTTGGTAAGTGGCACCCGCGTTTTTTAATCCAAAAGGCATCACTTTATAGCAAAAGGTCCCCCAAGGCGTGATGAAGGTTGTCTTCTCTCTATCTTCCGGAGCCATCTTGATTTGATTGTATCCTGAAAACCCATCCATGAAGGAGAACATGTCACTGTGAGCGGCGCTGTCCACTAGGATATCGATATGAGGGAGTTGGAAGTCATCTTTGGGGCTTGCTCGATTGAGGTCTCTAAAGTCTAGACACATGCGGACCTTCCCGTCTTTCTTTGGCACAGGTATGATATTGGCAACCCATTCTGGATATTCGGCGACCTTTAAGAAACCCGCCTCTAGTTGTTTAGTAACTTCCTCTTTTATTTTTAAAAGGAGGTCTGGATGCATTCTTCGGAGTTTTTGCTTTATGGGCTTGAACTTAGGTTTTAAAGGTATGTGGTGTTCGACTATGCTAGGATCAAGACCGGGCATATCGTCATAAGACCAAGCGAATACGTTCGAGTATTCCTTGAGGAGGGAGATCATCTTTTCTTTCTGAGTAGAGTTTAAAGTCGTTCCGATCTTGACGATTTTTCGATTTTCTTCGCTTGCCCCCAAGTTTATTTCTTCCAACTCCTCCTGATGAGGAATTATTTCTTTCTCTGAACTCTCGACTAAACGGGCCAACTCGCGCGGAACCTCACCGTCGTCTTCGGTTGCGGTGAAAATTTCCTCATGGGCAAAGACATAGGGTGTATCAAGACCAATCAGTTTAACATTTATCCTGAAAAATAAAACGCGAACAGTAAAAGATATTTGGAAAAAGGGTTAAATATGTTTATTTATTTTTAAACCGAAGGGGAACGTAAGTTCCTATAAAAGACAACAAAACGTGCATACATATATATATATTTTTTGTTTTTTTTTTAAACCGAAGGGGAACGCAAGTTCCTATAAAAGACAACAAAACGTGTATCTATAATTACACGTGGACATCAGGAAGTGTGATGGCGGTCTAATTGCGCACGGGCCCCCCAGACTTCTTCACGAAAATGGCCGAGCCTTGAGACGACGCTTCTTCTCCGAGTGTGCAAACATGGAAATCTGAAGCCACACTGACTGTGGTTGAGTTCGAGTTGACAATTTCAGCTGCGAAAAGGAAAGTGGTTCTAAGGTGCAGGATACTCATGCTATAAGAAGGCGTAGGACGCCCAAAGAGCTTGGCTAGCTGCTTCTCTTTCTTCTCCTCAGAGACCCTCATGAAATCGGCCTTGGTTGGTTGATACCCCAACCTGAATCGGTCCCCGAACTTCTTAGGCGGCGCTAGGCCCTTTGCTCCCTGTAGCATGGCCCCTAGCCTTTTCCCTAGTTGAGAGTTGTCTTTCGACGTCACATGGGTAACTATCATGGCCTCCTTGGGAACTTGGGTTTTGACGATGGACGATCCCTCCTCTATCCATTCCGCGTTAACTATTTCAAAAGCTTGGAATGAGCTCTCCATGGTTTCGGTAGCCTCGATGTAAGGCACGGATGAATGTTTTGCTAGAATCAAATCCTCTTCTGCTCTTATAGTAATGAGGACGCCATCCTTTACATACTTAAGGCATTGATGTAAGGATGAGGGAACGACCCCTACCGCGTGGATCCAAGGTCGCCCTAAGAGCATGCTGTATGCGGGTTCAATTTCCATGATTTGGAATGTCAAGGTAAACGTGTGAGGCCCTATTACCATATCCAAATCAAGGTTCCCGATAATCTCTCGGATGGTTCCGTCGAATGCGCAGGCCATCATTCCACTAGGCTTCAGAAGAGCCATGTCTATTGGTAACTGTGCGAGGATATGTTTGGGCATAACGTTCAGTGCGGACCCATTATCAATTAAAGCCTTGGCTATGATGTGGCCCTTACATTCCACCGTTATGTAGAGGGCCTTGTTGTGATTCGTCCCCTCGGGGTCAATTTCCTCTTCGGAGAAGGTGATGGTACTTAGAGCTTGGATTCTCCCTACGAGATTTCCCACTCCTTCCACGGTGATGTCTTTAGTCACGAAAGCTTCATTCAAGACTTTCAAAAGGGATCGACGATGAGGTTCAGATGTGAGAATCAGTTCCATTATGGAGATGCGAGTCGGAGTCTTCTTTAATTGCTCAATGACATTGAACTCGCTCCTTTTCATGATTTTCAGGAATTCAGCCGCATCGCTTTCAGTTACGGGTTCGTTCACCCTTTGTTCTTTTTCCACTATTTCCTCAGGAATCAATGGGCCTTTCCCTTTGGCTAGCCTTTCCTTCTCAACTTCTTCTGAAATGTAGCATCTTCCGGTGCGAGTCATGCCCCCAATGTTAAAGGTTTCGGTTGCCGATGTAGCGAAGGGAGGAGTGGCGACGACTATGTACCCGTAGTCAAATGGGACGGCATGCAAGTCTTGGCTAGGGGTGTTCTGAGCAAACTTGAAGACTAGCTTGAAGGGTGTTGCGACGGGTGCCTCGGCTTGAGCTATACACTTGAAGGTATATGGGGCGGGAGGTCCATCCCCCACGACACCGATTTCCTCTACCTCTGGGGTTTTCCTTCCAACTTGAATAACCCCCAGACCCACAAGTTGTTTCAATTTTTTCGAAAAAAAACCGCAATCCTGGATTCCATGGTCCCTTGCTCGATGACAAAACAAACAAATGCCAAAAACCTCCTGCGAGTGCGGTATGTGACCACTTTCGACTAGTGCGGCGAAGAGCCTTTCCCGAGGCAACTCCAAGATGAGAAGGAAGGGATCTTTAACCTTTTCCACAGAGATGGCGCTCACCCCTCCGCTTCCTTGGGCGTGGTTTGGGAGAGGGTTGGTGGTGACGTTAGGTCCTTTGGCCAATCCTTCGAAGGAGACCCACCCACTTCTGATTAGTTGTTGCACCTTCATCTTGAAGGCATAACAATTATCCATTGTGTGACCTGGAGCCCCTGCATGGTACTCGCACTTTGCGCTGGGGTCATACCACTTGGGGTAAGGAGGTAGTACGGGGTTGGGGAGGAATTGGCACAATTTGTCCAGCGGCTAAGAGGTGTTTGTAAATTTCCCCTACGGGAAGAGGAAGGGGCGGTGGTGGTTCCCGTTGGAAATGGTTAGCTTGAGCTATTTGGTTGCTAGGGTTTCTTGGCAGATTATATGGTCTAGGTTGTGTGGGTTGTGGCATTTGTGGTGCGGGATATGGATAAGGTGGGAATGGAGCAGGGTATTGCGGAGCCACATTAGCAATGGGCATTGGTGGAGGGAAAAATGGTGATTGATATGGTGACGACGCGTGGTAAGGTGGTGGTGCAAAGGGTTGCCGATAGTTGGGCTGGTGAGATACGAAGCCGACCTCCTTTTTCACAAGAGGCGCTTTCTTGGGTGCTACTTCAGGTGTGATGATTCTCCCTGTCTTGATCCCTTATTCAACTCTCTCTGCTATCAGGACCATGTCGGAAAAACTGTTCGACGGATTAGAGATGAGGTACGTGTAGTAAAGGGCTCTGAAGGTGTTCACAAAGATGGCTATGAGCTCTTTGTCGCTTAGTGGTGGAGAAATCCTAGCTGCTAGCTCCCTCCATCTTTGAGCGTAGGTCTTCACTATTTTGCCAACTTTCTTTTCTAGATCTTGAAGATCGGAGCGGTCTGGTACCACCTCCATGTTGAACTTGTATTGCTTGAATAAAGCATTGGATAGATCCCTCCAAGTCTTAATCTTAGCTCGGTCTAAACCCATGTACCAAGTCAAAGCATGCTTGGCCAAACTTTCTCTGAACAGATGGATCAGAAGAGGCTCATTGTGTATCATTTCGGCCATCTTATTGCAATAGGCCTTAAGGTGAGTCTTTGGGCACTCGACCCCAGTGTACTTCTCGAAATCTGAAACTTTGTACTTAGGAGGCATCACAATCCCTGGGACCATACACATGTCTGCTGGGCCTGTAGGGTCAAAGGGGTCCGTTCCTTCAATGGCTCTGAGCCTTTCTTCCAGTAGGCTTAATCTATCGATATTTGGCCTCTCCATGACGACCATGCTAGGACCAAGGGGTAGTAGGGGTTCTGATGTGAATGGTGGTTGTGTCGGATTGATGAAAGGAGGACGAATTCCCGTAGGATCGGGGATCACGACTTGAGTGGAGTGGCCCTGAGGAGGGCGAAGGCCTTGGGATTCCTGATGCATCAGACTCTGACCCGGGTCCAGCGTAAGGTTAACTAAAGAATGCTGCAGGGTTCCAGCGGTCTCTCCACTTGTGTTAACTATAGGTTTTGCGGCGAAAGGATCAACCCATTTCCATTGACCCCTAGTCATAACAAATGATTGGGGTCCCGCGGGTCCAGCGATGGTGGAAGATGAGGGTGCCATCATTTGACTAGGATCAAAACCGGGGGGGAACTCATTGGTTGCTTGATCTCGCTCTTTTTCGACCTGAGCCGCCCTCTCTGTAGTAATCCTAACTTGTTCTTCCAATTCTGCTATTCTAGCAGCTTGCGTCGCTTCTGTCTTGGCTTGTTCGACCATTTTTCGCGCTTGAAGTCTAATCACGGGGAGCCTAGGGGGAGTAGTTTTTCTTCGAGGAGCTATCGTTAACCTGAAAAAATGAAAAAAGGGAAATAAAAAGGTTAGTATCAGTGATGCGATCCCGAGGCCTCCACGCTGCTTATTCACTCTTCTGGCCACACTTTCACTTAATACTTTGAGGATGGATGAGAAGATGATACTTTGGTGAAGATATAAAGGAAGCTTTTATTCATTCCAACGACGTAACGCGATCTTGGATTCTGCATTCGAAACCGTCGAACAAACCCGTGCGAGTGGCTAGTGTTTTGACATACATTCTTGACTTGAAGAACGAGGCCATCGTGCCGAAGGGTGCTGACAATCATTTGAGCGACGAGAGTTTCGTTTATAATGAGCGAAGACGATAGACCCAGCTTGGAAGTATTTTGAACAACATTCATAGTAGCTCTTTCTCGCATGTCGACATTCAAACTTGGAGGATGAATTTTAATCAAATTTATGGCACTCTTTCTAGCCCTTTATGCGCCTATACCGAACAAGACAAAAGAGTGCACAGTTGCAACCGAAAAGGCACCGTTACCCTTGTGTCTCCGAATTTCTCTGTAAGGGATGCGCTGCTCGAAAAAATCTGAAATTTAGTATGGGTGGACTTCAGCCCGTCATTAATGTCTTTCATGCTTTGACCGAGTGGAAATTCTGAGTAATTCGTATTGATTTTGGCCGAGGAACAAAGAGTGCGCAGCTGAAACCGAGAAGGAACCCGTGCTTTGTATTTAAAATTTCTGTAGAAGATACGCCGCCTAGAAAATTCTGAAATTTGGCGTGAGAATACTTCAATGTGTTGTGAACATCTTTCGTATTTTGGACAAGTGGGACTTCCGGGTGGAGCGTGTTGACATTAGCTAAAACAAAAGAATGCGCAGCTGAGACCGAGTAGAGCAGCTATCTTCACGCTTAAATTATTTTTGAGAGATGTGTCGCCCAGAACTTTATGAAATTTGGCATAGGAATACTTTAATGGGTTGCGAACAACTTTTGTGTTTTGGCCGAACGGAAAATCTGAGCCACTCGTGTCAATATTGGCCAAAACAAAAGAACGCGCAGCTGAAACCGAGAAGGGCAGCAATCTTTGATGTGATCACACTCATCTCTTGGCATTAAGCATGAACAGTGAACACCCAACCTTCTGTTTTCGTGGCGTGATCATATTTATGGGAGTGATGCGTTGCCCCGAAAAATCTAAAATTCGGTATGAAAGAACTTTAATATGTTGCGAACAACTTTCGTGTTTTAGCCGAGCGGAAATTCTGAGCCAATCGTGTCGATATTGACCAAAACAAAAGAACGCGCAGCTGAAACCGAGAAGGGCAGCTGTCCTCGAGTTTAGAATTTTTTTTCCAGAGATTGGACGCCCAGAACTTTCTGAAATTTGTCATGGCTAATCTTCAACATTTTGGGAACATCTTTCATCTTTTGGCCGGGTGGAAATTCCGAGTACATTACATTGATATTGGCCAAAACAAAAGATCGTGCAGCTGAGACCGAGAAGGAGAGACTGTCCTTGCGCTTCGAATTTTTGTGTGAAAGATCGCCTACCCAGAACTTTATGAAATTTGGTGGGAGTGGATTTCTATGTGTGATGAATATCTTTACTGTTTTGGCCAAGTGAAAATTTGGAGTAAATTGTCTTGATATTGGCCAAGGCAAAAGAGGGTGCGGCTGGCCGAGAAGAAGCAGTTGTCCTTGCGCTTCGAATTTTTTCGTGAGAGATGTGCTGTGTCCGAAAATTATGAAATTTGGTAAGGGTGGAGTCTTATGTGTTATGAACATTTTTCGGGTTTTGGTTAAATGAAAATTTGGAGCCAAACGTATTCATATTGGCTGTGACAAAAGAGTGTGCAGCTGAAGCCGAAATAACTACCTCTTGCGTTCCGAATTTTTTTGCGTATGTTTTTTTTTTTCAAGGTTAGTCTTTCGCATTGTGTCTTTGGGCTTTGGGGTTTCATTTCGAGGAGAGTCATACCTTTGGGAGTAGTGGTCTTTTGACATCCTTTGTAATACAAAAAGAGCTCCCCTAATTTATCCGAATAATTTACAAGCTTTGTCATTGCTGATTTTTCAAAAAGGACACAACTAATATATGTTGGATCAACTATCTAGATTCATCTGAAAATAAGTAGACAAAGTCTAGAAATTACATTGGGCAAAAAGCAAAACTTTGGAGTGTCTGACGCATGCTCTTTCTTTCGGAAGCATCAACCTTGAAAGTCCGGATCCACTTGCTCGTTACAAAAAAAGTTCCACGACGCGAGCTCTCCCTTTTGCATCATTACTTTAGCTTCCAAAGTTGCCACTCGTGCTCGCAATGCTCGGTTTTCCTTGTCTTTCTTATTGGCGTGAGTGGTCAAAATCTTCATCACCGAATCTTTTTCCTTGATTATGGCGCTCGACGCTTCCTTCTTGCAGGTTTCGCTATCCAAGCGATCCTTGAAGTCATCAAATGCCAACTTCTGACTTGCCCTATGTATGTGGAGGTCATCTCTGTTGCGCCTTTCTAGCCCGTGCACCTCAAGCTCTAGGTCCATCTACTTGGCTGCAAAATTCTCCCTTTCTTGCGCCACTTGATCCCGTTCTTCCCTTACCATCCGCAATTGTTCCAACAATTGGGCGTGCACGACATAACTGACCTCTCCCCCAATGTGAGATTCGCCTTCCGCCTCTATGGGCCTTCCATTCACTGGATGAGGCAAGATCATGTCGTTAATTCAGTTGCTCCTCCACTGTAGATATTCCCGGGTTGGTTGGGTGGGGATAACATGTCCTTCGAGGCAAAAGGGCCTCTCCCATTCGAGCGCCGCTTGACTAGAAGTCCGAGATTCTGGCGTGTGTGGTAGCTCGGATTCCATCATGCCGAAGGTGGCGGGAATTGTTTGTATGATGCAAAATTGGCCTAAGATAAGAGCGGGACAATAAGGCACGCACCCTCGTGCCCCAATCAAAGGGACCCACAACAAACCTCTGCAGCTTACTATAGGGTTGGCAGCTCGCAACCACTTAGCATGTCGGCTGAAATCTTCTTCAGAAAGGTCCAAAAACCTACCAACCCAAACGTCCTTATCTTCCATCTTCCATCGGTTCTCGGCCATTGCTCTGATAACTTTGACCAAAGGGTTCGACCCTAAGTATTTTGGGGAGAATAAGGATTGATCTGGTGTCTGCTTAAAGTGACTCATCAACCAGACTGTTAGCAGTTGTGCGCAGCAAGTAAGCTTTCCCTTCCCTTTCCTTCTGCAAGAATCTAAGGAAAGGAAGGTCTCTGCGAGAATAGTCGTTGTGGGATTGACGGCATTTGTGTCCATCTCGTAGAAGATGTTTGCTGCTTCGAAGTCGATGTAGTCTTTCGCCTTAGGGAACAAGATGAACCCCACTACGACAAAACCCAAGATTCTCAAGCGTCTATCCCCTTGAGATGAGAAAACTTTCTTTGCGATGTCCGGCCAGCACCAAACGTGTTCTTCGTCTTTCAAGCGAGTTGTGATCCCTAGCCATTTGTTGAGTCTTATCTTGACGCTAGGAGACTCACAAAGGACATTCCGGTATATGGCCGATATTGGAGGAGTAAAGCACATTAACACGGCGTATTCTTCCAGTGTGGGAGTCAACTCTAAACCTTCGCCGAAAGAGAAACATCGATAGTAGGGGTCCCAGAATTTCAGGGCTGCCCGGATGCAACCCCAATCAATCTTTATATCCACTAGTGTCAGAATTCTCCCATAAATACACCCAAATTGTGATTCTTCTTCTGTAGTCAAGTTGTTCCTTAGTTCCCTGATTCTAGTCATGTCAAACTCCGTTACCTCTAGTCTGGCCCTAGTGGTGATATCAGGAACGAAACCGGTCTTTAGCATGTCACCCTGTTCTAACTGATCATTGTAGCTTGAAATCCCGAAAGTACTAAGTGAAAGCATCGTTGGTGTTGCCATTTGAGTGAATAAGTAAGGTGGGGCTGTTTTACGAGAAACGAAAAAATTATTGCGTTAGCGAAAAAAAAATACTACTTGAGGAACAAACAAGTATAAAGTAAAACCGCAATACATAAGCATGAAAATAAGTGCACGAACATGATGCACATGCTGGGGTGACTCCAACTATTTCTAACTGGCTGAAAAGTTCCCGAATGTTACCTTGAAAGGGGTCCCCTATAAACGGATACGAGAGCGTTGACCGAATCATGACAAGGATTATGTGCGCTCAATCCATTTAAGGGTTCAACATCCGAGTTAGGGTTCATGAAAGTTTGCCAAGGCGTGGGCCCCAGGACTTCACTACTACCAATCCTAATCCTATTTGGTGTTATGGCCGGCGATAGGCATTTATGCATGAGATGCGTATGAACAATTTATTAAAGCCAATACATATAACAATCACGAAAACAATTTATTTCAAAGGAAGTAAATAATAAAAAAGCAAACACCATAAAACCGGCTTCGACCCTACTAGTCTCCAGTGAAGTCGCCCAACTGTCGCACCCCCTTTTTCGTTGAAAATGAGTTTAAGGTTTGGGACGGATGCTAAGCATAAATGGATGCTTCGCATAATACAATGAAGTCGCCACCCTAATTTTCTAAGGTTTAGGGAACCTAAGCGTCATGGCATAAAATAAATAAACTAAGGCACAATGGTCTAAACCAAAGAACGATGGTTCGAGGTCGTATTTATGGACTTGGGAAGGTGTTAGGCACCCAAGTCACATCCTAAAAAGGTTACCAGTTAAAAAGGTGTTTGAAAACAGTTTTGATATACAAAGATTTGTTTAATGATCGAAGCATGTCAACCACTTCTTCCCACGAACTCAAGTCACTTTCCAATCATTTACGTAGGCCATTGATTGAATCATGTCAACAGAGTTCGTTTACCGAATTGGGACACTTTTCGATTATTTAAACATTTTTGACGTGATTTGGCCCTCAAAGGTGACGTTACATCTTAGCATTTTTCGTAGGGACATGTTATTTCCGTTTGGGTTAGAGGGATGGGGTTACCATTTTGTCTCTATGCTAGAGCGGACGTTCCCCCCTTTTCATCGAGCCATGCATGACTTAGTTACTACGTGATCTATCATGGTTGAAACTAGCAAAGTACATTTTTATGAATGCACATAGGTTGGTATGGCCTTTGGAGCCATCATGCGTATCACTTAACAAGAAAACAATTAATCTCATGGTAATTAAATGCGAGTGATGTAAACATGTAGGCATGTGGGTTGATTTTAATTGCTAACAATTCTATATGTCATGCATACGATTTGGTGGTTCTAGCGTTCCTAAGTGGTCATGTATACGATAAGGTTAAGGCTTTGGACCTTCGTGTGAACATACAAGGAAACGTTTTAAGGTAATCTTACCTTTTGGACGAACCCCGATCGACGACAATTGACATAAATACTTTAGGTATACAAACATACACGATTTTTTACTACTTAGCTAATTATTACAAACCACAATTCAAAATAATAACTACTTATCTAATTATTTACAAATTGGAGGTCGGAATAACTATCTAACTAATTATTACAACAATTGAAATAACTAATTATTACAACAAGTGAATTGAGTAATTACTTATTACAACAAGTGAAAATAAGCAATTAATTATTACAACAAGTTTAGTAATTAATTATTACCCCATACATGCAATTAAAAGTAATTGACGATTAATTATCATATACGAATGCATGGAAATAAGGCTTACAATTCTAATGGGCCGGGCTAGGCCCATACTTGGATTCCTAATTTGTGGACACTATGCATGCAAATATCTTTTATGGAAATCATTTAAATTAAACAAAATAAAGGTAACACGTACTTTTCGGTTGAAGGTTCAAAGTTTAACCTACAAAGTGAGAGTGTTAGTAATCATTCGAGAATAATGAATAATAAAAGCACATGCACACATTTATTAAGCAAGTAATTATATAAGCACGCAAACAAGTAAACCATTTATTTTCTATGAACATACAAATATTTCATATTAAAACATGGTATAAAGCAAATAAAATATCATGTGAGCAATACGAATAATTTTACAATATTTAGCACACGAAATAAAACAAACAATATCGCATACGGTCATATAACATTTCATACGGAAACTAACACATAAACTAAATAGCAATTTATAAACATGCGAAAGTCATACGAGAAATTAACACGAAAGTTTACAAAAAAATTAATTAATGCATACGAGTTATTAATAATTTACGATTCATTAAACATGGAAGTTCGATTAAAAATTAGGGGGCTAAGCCCATGTAATTAATTGAAGACAGCGGCTGGGCTTGTGATAAAATCAAGCCCAGCAATTTATTTTAAGTGGGATGGGCTTGAGGTGAGACCAAGCCCATCAACCTTGTCTTTCTCATTCCCGCGCCCAACCCAGCATGCACTCATCTTCTTCCTTGCGCCGCCGGCGCCATGGCCGGCGACCAAGGAAGCTCCAATCCGGCCAAAATGGCCGGATTTCAGCCCCAAAACCAGCCTAATAAATCCCTCTACCCCACAGCAATAAAACCCAGCCAAAACAGTGAGAGAAACACAAGCAAAATCAACAAACGCAAGCTGAATTTTTTACATGAAATGAGCAATTAATTCCAACGAAATGGCAAGCAATTGATCCGATTAAGGGTAGGAGGATTAACTTAATATTGTGCATCCATTCATGGCATTAAAACAAGCAAGCCATTGACAACCGAAGGCAAGAAAAATTAAACAAAAAAATAGTGCAGTAAAATGAAAATAGTGGGATTTAAATTAAAGCATGGTTCTTTTGCTTACTGCTTGAAAAATGGGGAGAAAGAGTGCGTCAACTCGTGCCCGAATGGTGGTGAACAACTTGCTATTTATAGGCAAGAGCCGAGAGGGGTGTGTGGTGGTTTGGCCGCGCGTCGGCGTGGGCTCAGGCTTCAACGGCGAGTGGAAAATGAGCAGTCTAGAGTGGTGAGCAAGTCTCCTGTTCTGTGGCTGTGAAGAAAAGGAAGCTACTCTTGATTGGAAAGGCTATCTCTGGAGGTAGAGTGTGCCCGTGCTTGTGTTTAATGCATGAGGAAAATGAAGGGAAATGTGATGATGAAAATGTCTCATGGCCGTTGGATGATCATACAAGAGTCAATGATCTTGATCCAACGGCTGTGATGAAGGGAGATATTTATAATTTTCCATGTTTAATTAATTGGTTCGAACCATCAGTACGTAATAACTAATAATAAATTCGAACGAAACCCACTACGTCGTGTAATAAAATGCAAGGAACAAAATGACGCGAACGAAAATTCAAACTCATCTCTCGAAATGGAAATATCTTATTTAAAGCTTAAAAGGCTCGTTCGGGACTAAATAGGGGTTTTACGAAAATCGATAATAAATCCGAACGAAAACCACTACGACGTGTAGAAAAATAAGACAAGAAAACTAGTGTACAGTAAATAAACGAGAAGTTTGAGTTAACGTATTTATTTTCTCTTTCGGAAACGTCAAAACGTTTGAACGCAAAATAAATGTCCTTACGACAAAAATTGAACAAATCTGAATGAGGTGGAGGGAAAGAGTAAAATAGCACGTAATTATCAATTAAAGAAATTATGCGTTCGAGCTACGGTCCGAGAAAACTTACTCGGGGCCGAGAAAAGTTCGCGTGAAGACAGTCGTAGTGTAAAAAGACCCGAAATGACATGGAATATTAAAAAAATTAGCCTAGGACCAAGAATCGACAAAACATTGAGCTAGAAGAGCTATTAAATGTGGTAAACGTAAAAATACGCGAATGCGTTGACACAAACCGAAAAATACGATTTAGTCGAAAATACGAAAAATTCAAAAGACGTGAAATGGTGTGAAATATTAAAACAAATAGTCCATGATCAAAAATCGATTGAAATTTGACGTAAACAGGTTATTAATGCGACATGCACTAAAATGAAAAAATTGTGACGTAAGTCAAAATTCGGGTAGCAACACCTCCCATCTCATTAATGCAACCATTAATGCTTGGTCTGACTCATGCCATCGTCGACCCATTTTCATCATCACCGACATTGTCATCAAGCCTCGTCGACGGACAACCCACACTCCAAACTGACTCCGATTTTTCCTATAAATAGAACCTCCCTCACAACGAATTAGGGGCACCAATTAACACTCTCTCCCTCTCAATTCTCACGCTCTATGCTTCTTGGCAAGCGCTTCCGGCAAGGTAATCTTCTCTCTAGTTTTTAATTAATTTTGTTTATGCTCTTAATTAATTAGTTAACTGCTTAAACTTGCTTCAATTGCTTTGTTTACAAGTTAATTTCGCTGTTCTTACTTCAATTTAATTGCTTACTATCTTAATTAATTAATTGCTTGATTTTAGTTTAATTCACTTATTTTTTAATTTGTTGAAATTGCCCACTGTTTTTGGTTAAATTGTTTGCTGCGTTGGTTTGATTGAGCTGCTAGTGTATTGTTGATTTTATTGGGTCTATTTGGGGGCATTTTTGTGGGTCTGGTTCTTCTTTGGTCTCCAGCAATGGCGCCAGCGACGCAAGGAAGAAGATAAAGAGGAAGAAGGAGGACGCGGTAAGTTGATGGGCTTGGATTTGTCCAAGGCCATCTGTTTAAATTAAATTCTGGGCTTGGTTTTGTTCCAAGCCCAGCTGAGTTTTAAAAATCATGAAAAGCTGGGCCTTTGGGCTGGGTAGTTGGGTCGGGCCTGTTCCCGGCCCATTAAGTTGTTTCGTATAATTGAACCCACCGCATTATTTTCGTGCATTATTTAATTGTTCGTATGCAATGTTTAATTAAAGTGTTTGTTTTTTATTATTGCGTGTTTGTAATAATATTTTGTTTCAATTGCTAATTATTATCAACTTGTTGTAATAATTAGTTAAATATTTTGTAGAATTATTAGTTAATTATTTTAACCTATCGTAATAATTAATTAATCGTCCCATCTCCTATTTGTAATAATTAGCTATTTATTTAAATTGTTGGTTTGTAATAATTAGATAAATAATTATTTCAATTGCTCATTTGTAATAATTAGTTAAAGTATTTAGTTAAAAATCGTGTATGATTGTTTATACCTATATTATTATCACTTGTCACTAATCTCGGTTTTGAAGAGACGGATCGATCGGGGATCGTCAATTGAGTACACTTACCTTAAACTCTTTTATTTATTTAAACATTTTTTCTTACACTCATATGCATGTTTATTTAGAAATATTAATATCTCGAATCTCTTCGTATGCATGACCACCTAGAAGCATCAGAACTCGTACACTCGTATGCATGTTTATTTAGAAATATTAATATCTCGAATCGCTTCATATGCATGACCACCTAGAAGCGTCAGAACTCGTACACTCGTATGCATGATTATTTAGAATCGTTAGAATTAAAATCAATCAATATCGCATGAATAACTTGGTTAAAACACTCGCTTTAAATGCCATGATTAATTGTTTTTATTTCTGCTCGTATTAAATGCATGTGTTTAGTGGCTTCAATCCCACACCTCGATTTATTCTCCGCATTTCATTAAATCGGTATTTTGTTAGTTATGCATGATCAGATCACTTAGTAGTTAAATTTAATCATGCATGGCCCAATGATAATAAAAGGGCGCCCGCTTAAGTAAAAACGGTAACAATCCCGTTAAACGGAAAAACCAGTCCCGATCAGTCCGGACTAGTCCCGACCCAACGAAAAATGCTAAAGCGGCGAATTCCTCTAAGGGCCCATTACTTGTTTTCAAATGTTTTTTTACACCTCTTTCTTTCAACTGGTAACCTTTTTAGGATGAGACTCGGGTGCCTAACACCTTCCCGAATCCATAAATTGACCCCGAACCATCGTTCTCGGGTTTAGACCCTTTTTGCCTTAGCTTTTTATTTTTATGCCATAACTGTAGGTTTCCCTAAACCTTAGAAATAAATAGGGTGGTGACTTCATTGCATTATGCGAGGCATCCTTTTATGCTTCGCATTCGTCCCGAACTCGCTCACAAAATTGAAAAGGGGGTGCGACAGGTCTTATAAATGTATGCTTTGGTTCTGCTATACAATTTATATCAGAACTGGCATGCGTGTATGAGCCCAATGATCTGGCCTACCCTTGAATTTCTTCTTCTTGCTTGCATTTCTGCAAGGGTCCATCCCCTTACATTTTGAAACTTAGATTATAACGTAAAATAATAACCTGTAATATTACTACAATTTACCATATGTCACTGGAAAACAAACAGTAACCGTCCTTTGAGAATAACGATCCTAGATAGTACATGTTAAGTTTGATCTAGGGTATATTCTCTTAACACTTTCGTTTCTCAGAATGAAATCGAATCGAATCATGTACTGCAACTACCTCAGCAATTACACTTTTTATAAGTGCTGACTTTGAAGAGAAGCTCATAATTCCATTCTAAGACTACAATGGTTGTCATATAATCACTCACTCCACCGTAACCTACACACCCGACCAAACTTTTTCTATCTATACTAATATCCACTTATGTTATGCCTGTCATCAAAACCTTTGTTCAAATGAAAGTACCACACATATCAGCAACTATTATGCAATATAAGCAATTATGCATGTCTTTCGATATATTCAATTACTAACACAGACACAGACATAGACACGAAAGCTTTAAAGAAAAAACCATTGAGATAAAGTTGAATTGCTATAATTGGTTAGAACAGTCTCGTAACACACCAAAAATTTGCATTACTGCTTTTCATGAGAAGGAAAATATAATCAAAAGTATCATTATGCGTGTACCTTACGAATTCTGTTGAATACAACACCTTGAAACTTACAACAAATGATCAAACCAAAACACTTATAAGTAGCAGAAAACCTGTCTTCATTCAGTATTGCTAACGCATTCACAAGCAGCTAAAAACCTTCCATGATGATCCAAAAACTCATTCTTGATAACTAACAACACAAATTAATCTACAAAACAAGAGATCAGTTCAAAAATCAAGATGGCATCAGATGTTTTTGGAGCTGAAGCAAACAATCCAAACTCCAATTAAGTAAAAAGACTGGTTTTTTATGCCAAAAAACAAGACTTTATAACTCTAGGTCACTAATAGGACCTGCAATTTCATCAACCAACTCCATCTATGCAAACTTTTACTCCAACGTGTAGGCTCGGGATTAATACGGAATTTCTTGTAGTTGCTAAGGATTTCACAAATTTCAGCAAGGCGTAGCCATCGATGCTGTGCTTCTACCTGTATTTGCTAAATATCTGCATTCCACACCACATTATGAGTAGTAGTAGGTTAGTCAGACACCATAGAATCAGTAAGCCCTCAAATATAACCTCACTAAAAAGGCACACATGATACAATATTGTTAGGACACATATATTCTTCTGTTCGTATCTTATATATTGGGCCTATTGGGCCCAAAGTTAGCTTGTATATATACTCATGTATTACTGATTAATAAAGGGAGGGAAACCTATTTCCCTAAACTTAACATGGTAGCGGAGCCAAGCCGCCTAGCAAACCTACTCTCTTCACGTTGATTTGCCTACTGCGATCGACAAACCTACCCTCTTCCCGTTGATCCGCCTACTGCGATTGACGTAGCTTCAGCGATTTGCCTACTGCAATCGCCTTTAACCCCGACATGGCCGGCGCAGACAAAAACCAAACCCAACCTCCCGAAGACAGAACTCAATCTCCCTTCTACCTCTCTTCGGGTGATCAACCTGGAAACGTTATCACCAACACAGTTCTAAAGGGCGATAACTTTGTTGCATGGTCGAGAGCGATCACGCTAGCTCTCAAATCGCGCCGCAAATTTGGATTCATTGATGGTTCAATCAAGAAACCCACCGATGCGATGAAGATCTCGGATTGGGAAACCGTGAACTCCATGATTATTTCATGGCTCACTAGAACGATGGATGCTAGAGTTACCGCGTCCATCCCGTATCATGAAGAAGCTCGACCTTTGTGGTTGTTTTTGGAGCGCAAGTACATGAAGGCCAACAGTCCACGGATTCAGCAGCTGCGCTTCCATCACACTGTGCAAACAATCAAAGGGCGAGTCGATAGATGACTACTACAATCGGTTAGTTGCTCTTTGGGATGAATTGACTCGGTTGAAACCCCTACCCACCTGCCTTTGTGGACTCTGTACCTGGGATCTCTCCGCGAAGCTTGCTAATGAGCAAGATGAGGCATATTTCCATCAATTTCTAATTGGAGTTGATGATGATCTCTACTCCGCAGTGCACACCAATCTGCTTTCCCAGAGGCCTCAGCCACCTCTCTATGAAGCCTATCAAGCATTTGTTCAGGAAGAAAACTCTCGTCACATCGCTCGCGAGAAGGTAATTGAGCAGGAAGTTCACGTATTCACGTTGAGGGCTGATCGCTCTCGGCTGCCATCGAACCGTGTAGATCGGTCCAAGCTCTTCTATTCTCACTGCAAGCTGAAAGGACATGATACTACCTCCTATTTTAAGATACACGGTTACCCTGACTGGTGGGCTGACCGTAACAGAATGAGCGAGTCTAGCCGTGGTTCTGGCCGTGGAACTCCCGTCACACCTACCACCGCAAATGCTGCCTCTCTTGGTCCCTTTCCTGCAACGCCAGCCCGTGCCCATACAGTCACAGAACTGGGTGATTCCCCATTTGTTGATCTTAGCCAAGCCCAAGCAAAGTCACTGCTGTACTTCCTGAAACATAAGAGTCAGGATGGGGATCGTATGACGGGTGAGCTATTTATTTTGTCTTGGATTATTGATTCTGGCGCTTCTCATCATGTGACAGGAAACCTGGACTGTCTCGTCGATGTCGTACAGATGGATGCTCGCTTGGTTGGGTTACCGAATGGTCACTGTGTTGTGGCCACGTTGAAGGGTTCTGTCCTTCTTCCAAGTGGCATAACCCTTATCAATGTTTTATTTGTTCCACAGCTTAACTGCAGTTTGATTTCGGTGACACAACTGATTGATGATTCTAACTGTTTTATCACATCCACTACTACTTTGTATGCTATACAAGACCATCGTTCGGGGAGCCTGATTGGGGCGGGTGAGCGACGGGATGGACTCTACTATTTCCGTGGCGTTTCTACAGTGCATGTAGTAACGGTACCGGAGTTGACAGAGTTTGGGTTGTGGCATCGTCGTCTTGGTCATCCTTCTAAGAAGATTGTCAAATTAGTGCCTCCTTTACAGTCTAGTAGTAGTAGTTCTCAGCCGTCCAGCGACACTTGCGTAGTTTGTCCAAAAGTTAAGCAAAAATGTAGCTGTTTTCATGTTAGTAACTGTAGAGCTAGTAGAAAATTAGAATTGATACACTGTGATTTGTGGGGACCACATTCAGTTCCTTCTTCCTGTGATGCTATTTATTTTTTGACTATTGTTGATGACTTTTCAAGGGCTGTTTGGATTTCTTTATTAAGAAACAAGACGGAAGTCTCTAGAGCCTTTCGCTCTTTCTTTGCAATGATTGAACGACAGTTTGCCACCACTGTTAAAACTGTGCGTAGTGACAACGGTACTGAGTTCAAATGCATGCTTGACTATTTTGATGAGCAGGGGATCTTATTTCAGACCTCTTGTGTTGGTACTCCGCAACAGAATGGTCGCGTTGAGAGAAAACATCAACACATTTTGAATATAGGCCGCGCTTTGATGTTTCAAGCGAATTTACCCATTCTCTTTTGGGGGGAATGTGTTCTTGCTGTAGTACACTTGATCAATAGAACTCCCTCTGCCCTCCTTGACAATAAGTCTCCATTTGAACTGCTACATGAGGATCTACCTGATCTAGATGACCTACGGTTGTTCGGCTGCTTGAGTTTTGTTCATGATCAACGTTCCCAACAAGGTAAATTCACCCCTCACAGTCGGCGTTGCATCTTTGTTGGGTATCCTAACGGCAAGAAATGGTGGAAGTTTTATGATCTGGACACTGGAGACTTTCTTATTTCCAGGGATGTAGTGTTCCATGAAAATGAATTCCCTTTTACCAACGGGAATTCGACCGCCTCACCTGCTGCTTTGCCTTCTGTCATGGATGTTGTCGCGGTCAATGAAGACCCCCCGGACAGTTTGGATCCGGTTGTGGAGGACGTTGTGTTCCCTCCCCCTGTCGACGAAGAGGTGCCACAACGGAGCCTGCTGGTGCGCTCTCGGCTTCACCATCGGCTGGCCCGGCTGCTGCTGAGTCCTCCGATGCACCTTTACTAGGTCGCAGCTTCCGAGAGAAACGTTCCTTAGGTTGGTTGTCTGATTATGTTACGCACACTGTATGGAATATGAGTCCATCCCCGCCTTCCTCGCAGCCATTCAGCTCCTCAGGTACTCCTTATCCTATAGCACCATTTGTGAATTGTGATAACCTGTCTTTGCACCATCGTACCTTTCTCGCAGCTGTCATTGCTGGTGTTGAACCATGCTCTTTTCGTGCGGCCATGCAAGATGCAGGCTGGCGCGAAGCCATGCATAAAGAAATCGACGCATTGGAGGCCAATGAGACATGGGTGGTAGAGGAGTTGCCGCCTGGGAAGAAAGCACTCGGTTGCAAGTGGGTGTATAAAATCAAATATCATGCCGATGGTTCAGTTGAACGCCTTAAGGCACGCCTGGTCATCTTCGGTAACCATCAGGTGGAAGGCATTGATTACAACGAAACATTTGCTCCGGTTGCCAAGATGGTTACGGTTAGAACTTTTCTGGCTGTTGCGGCTGCTAAGTGCTGGGAGTTACACCAGATGGATGTTCACAACGCTTTCCTTCACGGTGATCTGCATGAAGAAGTGTATATGAAAATGCCCCCTGGTTTTGGATCTGACACCCCCAACAAGGTTTGTCGCCTGACCAAGTCCCTGTACGGCCTGCATCAGGCACCGAGATGTTGGTTTGCCAAGTTAGCGGCTTCTTTGAAGAAATATGGATTTCTCCAGTCGTATTCAGACTACTCTCTCTTCACTCTACGGCAAGACACATTGCTCCTCAACGTCCTTGTGTACGTTGATGATCTGATTATCTCCGGTAATGACTCTTCCGCTATTTCTGCTTTTAAAACATATTTGAGCACCTATTTTCACATGAAGGATTTAGGGCACCTACAATACTTCTTGGGCATTGAGGTTGCTCACGGTCCGGCAGGGATTTTTCTCTGTCAATGAAAGTACACACTTGACATTGTCACGGAAGCAGGCCTTCTCGGCGCCAAACCGGCTGACTTTCCAATGGACCAAAATCACTCTTTGGCACTTGCCACCGGTGTTGTTCTTGATGACCCGGAACGGTTCCGTCGTCTCGTTGGTCGCCTCATTTATCTCTCTTTTACTCGACCAGATTTGACATACTCTGTTCACATTCTTGCTCAGTTCATGACCGCCCCGCGCCAAGAGCATTGGGATGCTGCGTTGCGCGTTGTGCAGTATTTAAAAGGGAGTCCAGGCCAAGGTGTCTTACTCTCCTCCTCTTGCGATCTATCCTTGACAGGCTGGTGTGACTCTGATTGGGCGAGCTGCCCTCTCTCTCATCGTTCGCTCACTGGCTGGATCGTCTTCCCGTCTCTTGGAAGACAAAGAAGCAGGACACGGTCTCCCGGTCCTCAGCTAAAGCTGAGTATCGTTCCCTAGCATCCATCACATGTGAGTTGAAATGGTTAAAGACTCTCCTCCAGTGTCTCGGTGTTGATCATCCGCGGGCAATGGATGTCTTTTGCGATAGTAAGTCAGCTCTCCACATAGCCCAAAATCCCGTTCTCTACGAGCGTACGAAGCACATTGAGATTGATTGCCATTTTATTCGTGACGCGGTCACAGATGGGATTGTAGCTCCTCACTACGTGTCCGCAACGGAGTAGCTTGCTGACATCTTTACCAAGGCGTTAGGCAAGAGGCAATTCTTATATCTTCTTCGCAAGTTGGGCATTCGTGATCTCCATGCTCCAACTTGAGGGGGGGTGTTAGGACACATATATTCTTCTGTTCGTATCTTATATATTGGGCCTATTGGGCCCAAAGTTAGCTTGTATATATACTCATGTATTACTGATTAATAAAGGGAGGAAAACCTATTTCCCTAAACTTAACAAATATGGTTAAGAAACCAAAATTACAACAAAACCCAATTGAGAAACTGACCTGAAATTTCAAAACCCAAACCTAAAATTTGGGACAAAGGCGGCGAGATAGAGACAGCGAAGGTGAGACAGAGGCGACGAGAGTGAGGGTCGGAGGGCGATGGAACGATGAACGAGGAGATTGAATAAGATAGAGGAAGAAGCAAAGAGACCAGGAGAGGAGAGTTTACGTTGACGACGACGACGGAGATGAGAGTTCCCTCAGTCGGTGACAACGACGATAACGTTAATGGTGAGGGAGGTGGTGAGGGTGAGACGGATGAGAGGGTGAGAGGCGGCGAGGGTGAGAAGGGAGGGGGGAGTAAGGTATTTATACGTGGTATATTTGTAAATATGAAGAAGAGGAGTCAATAATTTTGTCCACTTAAAAATCAAAGCTCCTTCCCGTGTTTTGTCAAAACCATTGGTTTTGAGTAGGGGTGGGCATATTCCAAATTTTTCGACCCGAATTTTTTGAATTTTGGTTTGGGTATTTCAGGTATCGGAATTTCGAGTTCGGGTATTTTAGGTATCGGAATTTCGAGTTCGGGTATTACATACCAGAAATTATTTTCGGGTTCAGTTTGGAATGCGTCCCGATTTTCCAAAAATTTCCGAACTCAATTCAATCTTTCATTGGGTTGGGCAGAAGCCCAACCCCTCTCTTTTCTTTCCTCTCCCCTCTTTTTCTTTCTTTCCTTTCTTTCTTTTGTTTTGGCCGAAGCCTCTCTTTCCTTTCTTTCCTTTCTTTCTTTTTTCTTTCTTTCTTTTCTGTTTCTCTTCACTCTCTTCTCTTTTCTATTTTCACAGGACAGGCACGGGGATTTGAGTCGGACATGGAGGTTTGATGGTTGATTTTGGTTTGGATTTTATTTTGGTGGGATTAGAGATATGTTGTGGTGGGTTGTGCTGATAGATCTGTGAGTTGTGGTGGTTGGTTGAATAGGTGGTGGCAGATCTGTGGTGTGGTGGTGGGTTGTGGTGGTTGATTGACAAGGGTGACCTCCGATCTGTGGAGGTGAGGTGTTGGGTTGTGGTGGGTGGTCGAGGAGGGTGACGGCAAGTTTGAGAGTGGATTTCGGCAGGTTTTACATTTCGGCCGCTGGATGTTTGGTAATTTGAGAGTGGATTTCGGCAGGTTTTACATTTCGGAATTTCGGGAATTTTATACCCGAATTTTCGAAATTCAAATTTAAAAAATTCGGGTTCGGGTACTGGAAAACCTATTTCGGGTTCGGATTTTTTTTTTGGTATTTCAGAATACCGATACCCGAAATAATTTTTTTGTGTATTTCCGAAATACCCCAATGCTCACCCCTAGTTTTGAGGAAGGAGCCACTCCAAGCTTTTTCAAAACCAAGGTTTTGAACTCCAACTTTTCAAGAAGCTTGGTTTGGAAGGTATTTACCAAACACCATTTTTGACTTCTTGGTTATTGAAACCAGCTTCCCCAGGTAGAACCCCAATGCCAAAGGGGCACTTAATTTGCATAGTGTTGTGATTTGTTTTAACTCAAATAAAATAAATTTATATAATTTATAAATACGTAAAATTTAATTAATCAAAGTGTTGTACAGCTTATCTCGAGTTCGTCTCCAATTTTCTCCTATTTCGAAAAATAAATTTTGTTATCCATATTTTGGGAGATATTTCGGGAACGAAGTTTGTTCCCGCGTAATGTAATGGCATATAGTCATTTAATTTAATTTTCTTTTGAAAAAAAGAGAGTATATAAACTATAATAAGTAATCATATCTTTTATCATTATTCAACCAATAAATGATTAATAAAATCTCTTGAAAACTAAAGTTTATTAGTATTAAAATTGATTTATAAATCAAGATTTTATTTATAATCTATTATAATAAAATTTAGAGGAAAAAAATAATTAATGTCATTTTTTATTTTTAATTAAATTTATATTTAAAACAAAGTATATTTTGTCTAAAAAAAAAGCTTTCTATCCTTAAAAGTAAAATAGTTTTGGCCATTGGAGTGCAGAAAAGTAGACATTAATCTCAAACAGACACAAAAAATGTCTCTACATACTTTTCAAGTAGAGTTAAATTATTATAACTAAATAAAAGAATAAGTCTACTTATTTTTAAAATTACAGTGAAAAATATGCTCTCTTATCAAATACCTTAGTGCTGCTTTTACATGCTTAACTTTAAAACTATAAGCAGTGTCAAACACACTTTCTTACATACTTAAGCGGTTAATTAACCATGATCAATCATCTAATCTCCTAATGAAACCAATAATAATTATTAAAAGTGTATGGGTTTGATTCAAATAAAATTCATTCACAGTGGATTTTATAAAAAATATTAGAAGGAGTGATTTTGTGTACTTTAGTTGAACTAAGTTTACAAACACATTAAAAAATATAAAATTTCATAAATATATGGGTTCGATTAAATTTTTATAAACATAGAGATTAAATGAATCATTTACAGGTTTGATCGGAATGTTTTTACGAATATAAGAGATTAATAAAAAATTTAAATCAATACATTCGATTATCATATTTTTAAACATAAAATATAAGTAAAATGAAGCTCTGAGCTCTATCCATTCTCTAATTCGATACTCGATTACTCTAAAGAAAAACACTTAGCAAGTAAACGAATGATAACTCCAAAATGAGGTAAGACTTTGCCTTCCAATGGTGCTTAGTTTCAGGAAGACGGTTTTACTCTCCTCAAACATGATGGACTTCGGGCCTAACTCCAAGAAGTATAGGTGGTCCTTTTTCTGTTAATTTTGATTAATAACATTTATCTCTCTAATTAGCGAATAAGCATGGAGAGCATCACATCAATCATTACATGAACTCTTGACCTTCCCCTTTTATATACATAGCTTAATTCGTGTAAAATAACCATTATTAACTCTTGACCTTCCCTTTTATATATAAATACTATTTTCACACCATAACCACAAAGCTTAATTTATCTATATTTTTGCCTTAAATTAATATTTTTGTTGTAGTATTTACAAATATAATTCTTATTCTTTTATATATATAAGCATACTCTTATAAATACAAGATTTAGGGGCAAACTCTTAAACTTTATCTCTCATCTTTTGAAAATACGAGGTAGTATTGTTTGTATCAAAAACCCACTGATCACCTCAAAATAAAAGTGAAAGGTGAACGTAGATGATCGGCAACCCGCTCAACCTCCTCTTGGCCCTCTTAACCTAATTAAATCATTGAACAACAACAATCATTAATTATACAAAATACCAAAATATGAAATGAGTATGATCCGTAACCCAAAATCATAACTAGTCCTTAAATTATTGCTAGAACAAATCGAACTAGCTAAACAATCTAACCTCCACTGACCCGAAGCTTCCATCTCTCCTTCTCATCACATTAACTATATATTCTATTTCTTCGCGAGTCTCTGAGTCTGGACTCTCCTCTTCTTCTTCTTCTTTTTCTTTGTTTTAATGGCCAACAATTAAATATTCTTTGGCCCAATAACTCATATTGACTAGTTTTTCTACAAGCCCACTATTTTCTTCTCGCTTAAATTCTCTTATCAAATTTGTAATAACTAATGGTCCTAATTTATTCTCACTCACCAAATACTTAAAAATTTATTTAGCTAACTAAATTATTCTAAATTGATAAGTTGAATGGCGAGAGCGTCTTTTTCCCTTATCAGTTTAGTATCCGCGTGGTGTACGAACTCCTTAGCGAGTAGCAGCAACACACTCTAATAATAATAACTTCAGTTCACACATCCTAGTAAATTTTTCTTCCAACTAAATAACACATCGCCCATATCCAAAACCCATTAATTAATTATGATGTGCCAATGGAAGCTATTACTATTAGAGAGTGTGTTGCTACTATTCGCTAACGAACTCGTGCATTGTGCGGATATCAAATTGATAAAAAAAAAATACACTCCAGCCACCCAATTTATTAATTTGAGATAATTTCGCTACTCGATTATTTTTTAGAATTATTTAATCACCAAATTTTTTAAAATTATATGCATTGACTATTATATCTAATTTTAACATTAATTTGGACTAAAAGTGATCCAAAATTCTACTAAAATTTCAACTCTTAACCCTATAATTAAAACTAGAAACTGTAAATAAATAGAAATGTGAGAATCTAAAATTGTGAAATGAAAACTAAAAGTACAAATTAATTTAGAATTTTTTTCTGTTGATAATTTAGAAAAGTTGTTATTGTTCATCTGACATCTAAACTTCCGTCCTCCGTACCCATCCACCGCACAAAATGCATTTCTTCCTCACCCTTATTAAATTCTATTGTTTAATTAGTCATCTGACTCATCTCCATAGCTTTTAATGAAATAATATTATCTGTTCTAGACCTGAACTCATATGATTTTTCTAAACAACCTCATTCTATTAGAAGATCATCTCCTATTATGTTTACTTTTTAATTTCTCTCATCTTTCCGATATGAAATTTTGGGTCGCGTACCCCAAAAATCTCCCACTCGAACAAAGTACCACTAAACCTACCAACTGAACCCAACAATCTCTCTATTGAATGAAGTCCTTCATAGTCCTCAATGGGACCTATTGACTTCAAGTTCTTCTTGGAAATTCATTGTACTTCATATTCGGCCTCGAATTGAGTAAAGCTCACTTATTTGGCCCATCAACTCACACGAAGTATGGAAATCACCCATCATACTTCACGTTCAATCTTATGGTCCACCTGTTTGGTCCATCAACTCCAGTTCCACCCGGAAATTCATTGGGGCCACCAACATCATCCGAGTATTATTTATGGCCACCAAACCAGACCTCATGCATTGGGTCTGATCCATCATCCACATACTCGTCCCACCAATCCATCAAGTCCAATCCACAAGCCCATCCAACCATCAGCTCCGCTACCACTTGTTGGGGTTAGTACAATCAACAATCAATAGGCGCAACGTTAGACGTTACAATCTTATCCCAAGGATTAATAACCCCTAATGATACGATCCTAGTTGCGTAGGACGCGTTACACGTAATTTTGATTGTTGTTCAAAGATGGATTTCGATGCAGAATTGATAACAATTGATGAAACGCCAAGGATACGCTCATCATCTCACCCGTGGACAAGGGTAGACCCATGTAGACCTTGACTTACTCCGGCACCCGGTTGCCGCCCGCGATAAGCTGTGCACTCTGGGATAGTCGACATCAGCGCGGGGGGGGGGGGGGGGGGGGGGGGGGGTCCTATCCCAGGAAGGCCGATAGCATCACCTAGGCGATACCTCGCCAGCGATATCATGTCTGGGGTCCCACATGACGTCACCCTGGTGACGTCATCCTGGGTGTTATCTCCCCTCGATAACGCCCCCCCTAGGGTAACGCCTTCTTTTCTGCCTATAAATACCACCCCATTCTAGATCTAAAGGAAGAGCAAATTCTCTACTAAAATCTCTGCAGAATTTCATAGCCATACTAACTTAAGCATCCGAGTGTCTACGCTGGAGCCCCCCCTCCGGCGCTTTGCAGGTACCACGGACAGCAGCCACAGTGATTCCGGACAGCCATAATCCTTATTCCGCCCCCGTAGAAACTCGAATCTTATCAAATTGGTGCTTTCATTGAGAGCCTTGGTTTAATTAAGTGAGCGTCCTTAATAACCAAGCTCTGTTCTTCTGGGAATTTAAAGATTATGGCTTCTGATTCTGATCCACCGTTGACTCAGTCCTCTAGTCTTCCATTTGATACCCGCAGACGACTCTTTGCCTTCGCCACTTCAGATGCCCCCACCTCGGTGCAAGAAATTCCTTCAGGAATGTCAGATCTATCTCTCGCACAAATAACGGGAGCGTTTATGTTACAGCCGAGTACTCCTTTGTCCCAAATAGCGGGGTCAAGTCATTTTCCTCCTCAGTCGGGGTGATCCGTGGTGGATAGCGTAAATAACCCTTTTGCGAGCTCGATTTTAGCCCTTCGTGCTCAAATAGACCACTTAACATAGTTGGCTAGCAGATATACACCTACTGCTTCTGGGTCAGGCGTGGCATCTCAATTCTTTTTCACTCCATCAATCATTACAGAAAGACCAATATCGTCCCCGCTGCATGCGAATGTCTCATCAACGCTGCCCGCATAAAGTGCGCCAGTCAGTCTTGTACAGATTGCTCATAGGACGGTGGAGTCGCACATACCACAAGTACCTTTATTTCCTATTTCTCAAGAGGAGCGGCAATGGCGTGGGGAGGATAGAGGTCATTGGTGATACGATCCCTAGAGGCGCCAGCCCTGCCATGGGCCCGGTCACCATCTCAAGGTCCCGAGCCAACCCTAGTACCGCAGCCGCAAGCCTTCCATTGCCTCCCACGGGCCCAATCACCCGTTCAAGGGCCCGAACCTTGCAGACGAGACTCAGCAGCCTTATACACATGGAACTGAAGGCAGAGACATCCTTGAAAGAAGCCAGCCTGCGCGCGCCCCAGCCGCGCCTTGTGACCTTGGTCCGCGCCACGGATGGGTCACACTTAGCCACTTCGGACCTTTAGGTGCATCAGCGCCCTTCTTCTATTTTTGACCAGGCCATGTTTATTTATAATACAAGAGAGGATTCCAAGCCAAGAATAAGGAGAAACGCTCAAAGGATTTGGTACAGGCCCAAATCACAAGCCAACATTGGACAGCGAAAGCCACTGCCGAGCCTTTTGAAGATTGGGCATATTTCCTCGCACAATATTCAGCCCAGAACTTTATATATGTGTTAGGAAGTTTCCCTCTAAGTTTCAGTGGGAACGCTCGAGGGAATAAGGAAAATGCCTTGTTTCCTTAAAACGTGATTTGGCGGACCCGCAAGCAAAGCCACTTGGGCCTTTTGACCTAAACGGCGGCGCCTGCACTTATATCCTATTTAGTAGACTTTATTTATATTATTTTAGGGTTTCAGAACTTATTTGGAAGGGTGGCTTGTTGCCAATTTCGTTTAAGTCATTATTTAGAAACTAAACTAGTTTCCATTTTTGGAATTAGGGTTTTTGCGCTTCCTTAAAAAGGAGCCGCCCATGTTATTTTCAGCTGACTTTGATTTATTGATTATTGAAAGCATATTGCTTTGGATCTTTATCCACTTGTTCTTGATGAACCTTGCAACTAATTGAGTTTCGTGCATTCGATTAGCTTGTCAAGTAAAACTTGAAAGCACCTGTCATTGAGTCATCCGTTCTTTGGATTGCCAAGCATTGCGATTTGGAGATTCAAAGGTTTGACGCAAGATCCTCAAGGGATTCTGTGTGGAGTGCCAAGCATTGCGACTTGGAGATTCACGTGTCTTCTTCGAGTTATTTTCCGCATTGAAAGCCACGTCGTCGGACAACGATCTAAGGAAAGCGTTCTAGCCTACAAGGAACGTATTAGTTGGTAGCGGAGCTCAGCTGTCCCGACTTGGTAAATCTATCCCTTTTAAATTATCATTTTCTTTGTTAGAATTGGTATTCCTTCATTCTCTTCTACACCAATTCTCTTGCGTGTTGTGTGTTAGTGTGTCTTGTGTCAACTTGTATCTTGTGTGTGCGATTAGTGTGCAAATCATCTCAACGATTTGTAGGTCTTTACTTTAGTAAAAAAAAAAACACAAGTCCCCAAAGTGTCTTAGCTAATTTGTGCTTTGTGTTGTGTTGAAATATCAACAAAAAAAAAAAAAAAAAAGAGAGAAAACAATTTTCCTCAAAAAAACAGAACAGAGGCGAAATCAGTACCATTCAAAAAAAAAAATCAGGTACTTTCAGAATCAAATACTAGAGTGAATTTGTGGCTTATAGCAAAAAGAATCATTGGATTTGGATTTCGGAATCAAAAGTTGTGGCAAAAATAAGTTTCAAACCCTAATCGCATGCCATTAGCGTTTTTGAGTTGTCAGCTGGCTCAATCTGTGTCTTTTGAGCTTTTCTTTGATTCTACTACTACTGTGACTTTCTACTCTGTAGTATGCTTGAGTAATTGATTGATTCTTGCAATTGATTCGAGTATATTACCTCAAAAATTTCTTTCTACACTAGTTTTCTTTGTGTGTCTCTTTGGAAGCTTTTCTTGAAAATTCTTCGAGTCAGGTTCATCTTGGACACTTGGAGACGGATCTGGACAGTTTTCTTTGAGAGATTTTGTGAGATTAATAGAGAGACAAACACGAGCGTAAACACGTGAGGGAGTGATAGTTTTAGGCAATTTTACGCTTGCAATTTTCTTTTGTGAATTTCAGGATGTCAGGAAATTTAGAAAGGGAACCAACGGCTGTGAATGATGTAGCCAAGGCCTTGCAAGACATAGCAGCTCAGCTCCAGGACATAGCAGCTTGGAGACAGCAAGTCAAGACTAGGGAACGTGAGAATCGGGCTCCACAAGCCCCCGGGGCACACTTTGTGCAACACCTAAACCCTAGGGTGGACCGAGAGGCATATGTGCCTCCACAGAGTGATGAGCAGCCTAGTGAGCATGAGGCCGAAGGTTCTGAAGATGGGTATGACGAGGAGTTTCACATGGTAGGACCAAGGGGTTTTCACATGCGCCGAGGAGGTGCTCATGGACGCGGCAGACACGCCTTTGGTAGGCGAGACCGCAACTTTGAACAGCCGCGTCGCGAGGAGCGTGAGCGAGTTGACAATCACCTTGGGAGTGTCAAGCTCAAGGTTCCACCTTTCGAAGGAAAATATGATCCCGAGGCATACTTGACTTGGGAGCGAAAGATGGAAGCGATTTTTAGGTGTCACACCTACACAGATGAAAAGAAAATAAGGTTAGCTTCCATGGAGTTCTTTGGATATGTTGCCCATTGGTGGGAGCAAGTGAATGAGGATGTGAGAGGACCCGTAACTACTTGGGAGAATATGAAGTATGTGATGAAGAGGAGATTCGTTCCATCGTACTATCATAAGGACCAACTTCAGCGGTTACAAAAGCTTACCCAAGGGTCCAAAACCGTGAATGACTATCACAACGAGTTGGAAGTTCTTCTAGCTAGGGTTCATGTGATAGAGGATGAGGATTCGAAGATGTCTAGGTTCTTGAGTGGGCTGAACCCAGAGATAGCTAACGCCTTAGAGTTGTGCCAATATAGGACTTTGGAGGAGATGCTTCACATGGCCGTGAAGATTGAGAGGCAACGCAAGGCTAAGGCAGCCTACTCTAAATCTGGCGTTTCTTCAAGCACCAAGTTATCATGCGCTTCAGAGTTCCTCGCGTATTAGTTAGCGATAACGGAACGCAGTTCACCAGCCAGTTCTTTAGAAACCAATGTGGGGAGTTCGGAATCGAACAGAGATTCTCTTCCGTGGCTCATTCGCAGACCAATGGTCAGGCTGAGGTGACAAACCGAGCCATCCTAAATGGTGTTTGGAAGAACCTGGAAGGATCTTAGAAGAAGTGGGCAGATGAATTGCCGTATGTGATGTGGGCATATCGCATGACCGCGAAAACCAGTACAAGAGAGACACCATTCGCACTGGCTTTCGGCACTGAGGCCGTTACGCCCGTGGAGATTGGTACCGTGAGCTTACGGGTAGCTTACTTCAGAGAAGAGTTGAATGAGGAAAGGTTGTGTGCGAATCTTGACGCACTGCCTGAATTACAAGAGGAAGCTCTTCTGAAGATGATGCACTATAAGCAAAAGATGGCGCGTTATCATAACAGGCGCGTCAAGGAACGAATCCTAAAAGAAGGTGATCTAGTACTCAGGGATCAGCGAGCAACTGGTCAACGCCGGGGAAAGCTCAGTCCAAACTGGGAAGGGCCATACCGCGTTACCCGTATCATCGGGAGAGGAGCGTACCATCTGGAAACACTCGACGGTACCCCCTTGTCTAACTCCTGGAATATCGCTCGTTTAAAACTATATCATGCTAGATCCTGATTTATCTCTGCACCTTTTACTAACACCAGCCTTGACCTGTACTAACGCTCGAGTAATGAGCTTTCTTGTGTTTTGTGGCTGTGTATAGGCGTGCAGATGGATAATAAAAGAAAAGTACTGGGAGTGAAAAGTCCTATCCTTGCGATAGTCGGTCCCGATCCACCGACTCGTTAAGTGAGGGCACGCCCTGACACATTTGATATTTGGCGTTAAGAGTGAAAAGTCCTATCCTTGCGAGGGTCGGTCCTGATCCACCTACTCGCTAAGTGAGGGCACGCCCTGACGCATTAGATAATTAACGTTGGGAGTGAGAAATCCTATCCTTGTGATTGCCATGTGTAGGGTCATAAGATGAGGCACATCCCGATACCCCTGGGAGTGAAAAGTCCTATCCTCGTAATGGTCGGTCTGGATCCACCGACTCACTGAGTGAGGGCACGCCCCGGGATTTCCGAAGGTGACAAAGCCTAATCCTTAGGACAACCATTCTAGTGGAGACGGTTCGTTAAGGAGGGGCACACCCTATGAAGATACTAACTCCGTCTTAGAAGTAAAAATCCTACCTTGGCGGCAGGGCTAATATAGATGGCTCGCTAAGAGAGGGTACAATTCCAAGACGCGAGGGTAACGCCGAAAGTGAAAAAACCTAACCTGGTGACGGTCTGTCCTGACAAGACGGCTCATTATGAAGAGGCACTTTCCGGCTAAACGTGGTAACCTGGAAAGGCGAAGAATCGCGAAATCCCAGCGAGCAACCAGATGTGGAATCCCTGGTGAAGTGAGCTGGTTGAGAAAGCGATAATAAGTGACACGTGTGGCTTAGAATGGCGGCGGATCGGCCCTATGGGAAATTCGTGTCTATTATCGCATATCTCTTACTGACAAAAATTAATTGAGAATGTGCAGGATATCTCTGAATGGTGGAGATCGTGATGTTCGACGCGGCGAAAGAGTTGCACAACTCAACAGGGCCTAAAAGCCTACTTGTTATTTTCTTGGTCAAGGAAAGAAGAATGCTTCTTTAAGAAATGACTTCCTTGGTGCGGTCAAGCGGTGGCTAGGTTGAACCTGATGACAAGGGTGCAACAGCGGCGCGGGAAAAGTTTGAAAAAAAAAAAATAGTAATAACAGAAGCTGATATCATTGAGCATCGTCGTTCAAAAACCCGTAAAGGGTCATAAAATATGCAAAGGATAGTAAAAAGAGACAACGCTCTATCCTCAAAGAATGAAAGGGCGATAAGGCCCTGCCTACAGCTGGTCGTCCAAAATCTCTTGCTCCGGGTAGCCTTTGATCTAGCCAAGCGGAAGCCCTCGTCATTAAGACCAGAAGATCTCTCAAAAAAAGCGTTAGAGACAGCCTCACCATCGTAAAGTCCCTCCCCGTGAACCTCCACAAAGCAATCAACCATAATGGAAACACTCTCCTCAATATACCAACGTCTCTTGATAGCTGATTCCACCTCAAGCGTTGTTTTCTCTTCTATCAAAGCTGCTCTTTCTCCCGTCAAGGCCGTTTTCTCCTCCTCGAGAGCGGCAGACTTTGACTGTTCAGTTGTCAGAGCAGCGTTAGAAAGGGCCAATTGTTCCTTTGCAGTGGCTAATTGTTCCTTTGCCTCCCTTGCCTCCTTTTTAGCTACCTCCAGATCCGCCATATATCTGTCTCGCTCTTCTAACAGTCGCTGTTTCTCCTCTTGTTCTTGAGAAAGCTTGGCTACAGAAGCGGCTAGGTCAGCCGCCTTTTGTGACACGCGTTCAGCATAAAGATGAGATTGGAGGAACCCGGAGAAAAGCATGGAGCGCAGCATGTCGGCTTGCTCTTTGTCTCCAATAGCAGCAAAAGTGCTTCGTTCTTCAGGAGAAGTTAACATGTATGCAGCCAAGAACGATGCAGTGACGGTTGAGTTATCGCTCCCCATGGCTGCAATTCCTGAGCTGCGAAACGTAGTCATGTCCACCTGATGAGTGATAAGCCCAATGGCGTTATGTGAGCTCACATCAGCCATAAGATTGGACACTATCGTCCCCTCCCCGAAACGCCTAAGTGTGGAAGCAGCGGAAGGAACAAAAACCACGGTGGCAGGAGAAGGAGGTTGGTTGGAAGCAGAACCTCCCTGAGGCATGAATGTTTCATTAGGACGAATAGAGGCGACACCCCCTTGGAACGTGGCTTGAGCCTGATAAGAAGAAAATTCCGACAGCTCGTCGTGGTAGACTGTGGTGTTAGAAGAAAAGTGAGGCATCTCTGAACCAAATGGAGGCGGAGAAGTCTTGAAAGGTGGAGGCATGGCCGCGTTCTAAAAAATGCTACCAGTCTGACCCTCGGGAGGAGTGGAAGAGTCAAGAACAGCTTGGGGTCTTTCCCCGACATCAACCTGACTCGAGGACAAACTTGCACCTGCTCCCGTGGACTTTTGTTTCTTCCTCGGATGACCCAGAATGTTGCCTCGTGATAACAAAGGCGGGAAAGTACCAGAAATATCCTAAAAATAAAAATAAAATAAAATAAAAAATAAAAGGGGGGGGGGGGATCAATTAACAACAAATAAAGTACAAGCAAACATTGAAAAATGATGCGAAAGATATCGGGGGAAGTATCAGTTACCGTCCCAGCGGTAGGCGCTTCCGAAGAGCCGACCGCGTCAGAAGAGGGTAGAATCGGTGACTGGAGGGAGGCAACGCTCCGGGTCTTCTTTTTGTTTTTTCCTTTGGCAGAAGCTCTGCGAGCAGATGGTCGAGGTGGAAGAATAGTGACTGATATGACAGGAACACCAACTGGAATGGTATCAGTTTCCTTCTCAACAGATGCAGAAGATGTTTGGGGAGGAACCGAAGCGGCGGCTGATGTGGTGGCGATATTGACAGCCGCAGCCGTTTCCCTACCACGAAGTCTCTTCCGGCGCCTCCTGACGCTCTCCGGAACGTAATCCGGATCAGTTGCTGCAAAAGCACAAGACAGCGTCAGCGTTAGTACCAATGATGGAAATCAAAGATTAAAGTGATACTCACGTCTAACGCAGTCTTTGATATCGGTCCCGCAAGCCAGAAGGCGAGTGTGAACGCTGATGTCCAGACTGAGCAACTTGTCAAACCAGCCTTGTTCCGTTTCATCAAGAGCCACGCGGCGCCAAGCCCTATCCTTGATGCTCTGGTTGAAACCAGACCGCCACCATGGCTCCGGAAGATCAGGGGTTTCAACCACAAAAAATTGCTCTTTCCATTTATCAATGGAATACTCCAGATGAAGGAGTTTCCAGGTGAAGTTTTTGAGCGAATCGTCATTATAATGGGATGATATCGCTATCATGCCCCGACGGTTATACATCTTAAAAGAGATTTGAGTAATGCAAGGGACGGAGATGTAATTCCTTTGTACTTGCAGAGTTCTAAAAAAACATAAATGCTACAGTAGGCATTTGGAGCCAGTTGAACAGGATTCAGATCCAGAGAGGTAAGCAACTCTTGGATAAATGGGTCAACCGAAAACCGGAAACCATAGCGGAACATCTGGGCATACAGGATTCTACGATTACCGGTTAGAATGCTATTCAAGCGTAAAGATGCAAGGGCGACAATAGCATTGAAACCCTCAAGGAGGGTAGCCCCATAATCAGACAGATGTTTATCAAGAATGGCAGAAGAAGTAATAGTACTGGCTATGGTCTCTATTTTTTCTTCATCACGCGATTTAGACCCAGAAGCATGAGTTTTTCTTTTTGTCATGGTGGGAAAAGAAAACAAAGAAATGAAGAAGATGGTAAAGGGAAATGGAGAAGTACCTTTTGGGAAGAAAATCAAAGTACCCAGGGAATGAATGCCAGAAACGCAAAACGATTCAAGAAGATGTAGAGAAATAGATTATCGAAAGTGGAAAAAGGAGATAGAGTGATGGGTTTTATAACCCTAAGAGGCTAAAGGCATGACTGCTGGAACAGTCGCTACGCGCGTGACAGACGTGAGTAATGAGTACAACCCTAGAAAGACGAGAAGACGTTTTGATCCTGTCAAATCACGCTAGCCCTAGCGTCCCGATGAGCAGACACATGTCTTCGAATCATCATGATCCTTCAATCACATTAATAAGGGGATTCTAAGCATTAAATGCTCCGAAAAAGCAAAATTGCTTTATCAGAAGAGATCAAGCATGATGACATAATCAACAAGATAACACCATGAAGAAAATTAACCGTTATCCAGAGCAGAGCGGCAGTTATCAATTATTACAAGTCAGATAAAAGTAATGCGGAAGAGAAAAATAAAACACTCTCAAATGCCGCCTTATGCTCATTGCGGAAAAAATCCCTTGACTCCCCCGACATCTACATCCTTTAACCTCTCAAAGGTATAGTCAGCTATCTTGGCAGGATCGAAATCCCCGCTGCGATAATAATCTGGGAATTCGATGGCAAAAGCTTGTATCGCCTTATCCTTCCATCACGACATCTCATGGGACATCTTTGCCAACCTTGCATCGCGGGCCGTTATCTCTTCACGAAGGAGAATATTCTTTTTGTCAGCCATCATCAGTTCTGCCTCCAGAAGTTCTATCTTTGCTTTCCCTATCGACTTTCCTCTGGCAAACTCAGCACGACAGTCATTAAGCTCAGCTTGGGTATCGCTTTGGAGTCGCGTTAACTCCGCCACCTTAGAAGGGGAGCCCTGAACCTTGTTACCCTGAATATCGAGGAATTAATTTAGCATGCGAAAGCTGGCCAGCACTTCATTCAAAGCGCGTTCGCGATGAACCTCCAGAGGAAGCTCTGACATCTCCTCCCTATCTTTAGGAGAACTAAAGATCGCGCCTACCGCGGAACCCACTGGCTCATTTTATGATAGCGGATCTGATATCCCTAGTGCGTGAAGTCCGCTGGTGCCAAAAGTGGACAGATCCAAGCGATAGGAAGTGGCCCCTTGAAGACCTTGAGAAGATAGATTGGCGGTAAAGGGAGGAGAGAGGCTTTCAGCGGAACCCCCAGCCCCTGAGATAGAAGTACAGAATAATGGCAGAAGGCCATTAGGCAGAGGAACGACAGGTGCAAGATTTGGGACTGCGACGTCAGGAATAAAAGACGAGATAAGAGAGTCAGGAGCGGCAGTCGGAGGAGGAAGGTTGACCTCCGACGGAGCCTTGGGAATTTCAAGAGAAATGTCGGTTGACACCTCGACTGCCACTGCTACCTTGGAAGTGCTTGCGCCCCCGAAAGAGCCAGTCCCGGTAACAGGGGTTTCGCTAACTTTGTTCGAAGCAGTCGCAGCGATAGGGTTGCTACTTCCCGTGCGTAGTTTCTTACGCTGAGCTGCGGAAGCATGACGAAGCCCGAAATCATTGTCCATGTCCTCACTATCGCTGTCGGGTATTTCAGCCTTAGGACGATTCAAAGTCACTCCTTATCGAACGGGTAAGCAGTCCTTGAGAAATTGAGAAGCGCGGTTAGAGATGCCTCGATTGGCGACAGTTTTGAATCTTTTTCTTTTGGGTGGAGCGGCAAGATGACTAGAACTTTCAAGCGAAGGAGATGGTGGCCGCGTCTGGAGTGGTCTTACGTTCAGAGGAACGTCTTTATCGCTCAACGGTTGGTTTTCAGCGTCACCTGCCAACAGGACATATCAGAACATTGAATTAGCTGAAGCGATAACGAGAGAAAAGAAACTTACTTATAGTACACTTCTCTATAAGCCTGTGCAAGGCAAACTCTCGAATGCTGAAGGACAATTTTAACCCCAACAGCACGTTCGTCTGTCGGAGCTCGTCCCTGGATATGGTTGATGGATTTGTCCAAATGGAGTCATTGAGACACCGATTGAAACCTCCGGGCCAGGGGCGGAAAGGCAAATTCACAATAAAGAAACCGCTCTTCCAACCCACCACGGTCTCTTCGAAACCCCGGAATCTCTGCCAGAATGACTGCACCAGTATGTCACTCCATCTTGGGGTGATATCTACCACGCAGTTGCGGCACCTAAAGCTAAAAAACTTGCGGAATAAATTGATAGACGGGACAAGGATGCCCCGCAACTCGCAACTACGAATAAAGGCGTGAATCCCACACCAAGAAGGAGGTGTAATCTGAGCCGGATTAATATCATATCGTAGTAATAATCTTTTCACTGCTTCATGAACGGGAAAGCGAAAGCCATAAAGGAACATGTCAAAATACACCATCCTATCGGCCCCCGATAGGGGGTCATGAAGCCGGTAGCCGGCATCAGGAATTCTAGCGGAATAACCAGGGGGGAAAAAGATGTTGTTTTCCTCCAACTCCGCATCTAATACCACTTGATCAACGAAAATACTAGGAGTTCTCTCTATTTCTAAATCTATAGGTTGCTGGAGAATCTGGAGACTCCTCAAAGACCTATTTGCGACCAGAGGCCACTGAGAATCTTTGGGTATTCTAGATGTGCTCATAATGAATCGGCAAGAAGAACATCTGAGGGAAAGAGGTGAAGTACCTTGAATCAGAAGGCGGTGGACAAACCGTCTGCACCGGCGAACGGTGGTCGTAACTTCCTTCGGAGTAAAATCTAGAGAGAGAAGGGAGAAATTTCAAAACGAGAGCAAAGAGTATTAAAAGAGAGCAGTTACTCCCTTTTAAAGGTTGAGTACGAAGAAGTTGAACAGCCTGTGAAAATGGGGCACATCCCCAAGTAAAAGTGACACATGTGAAAGCCTCCGAAGGGTATTTATGTCTACGCATTTATATCTTCTAGAAGAGGTAGTTGCTGACAATTAGTTGCCAACAATTACAGTTAGAGCAACGGTTAATTTCTCAGCGATAGCCAGCCAATAGAGGGGCTAACGCCTGAACATGCAAGACTAAAGAAGTAAAACATGCAAGACTAAAGAAGTAAAACATTATGAAATTCAATAATAAGCCATACGACATCTACAAGGGAATGCCAAGGGCGGAATCAATCATCGTCAGGCCAATAGGAAGGCCAATACCAATACTCCTCGTCTGAGAACGGAAGTTCCTCATCAATGAAAGGAGGGAACCCGTCAGCTTTTCGCTCAGTACTCCACATTAATGGTTTGGTTCCTCTTTTATATTAGAAGGTGCCGCCTTGACGACGGTATAGCTCAGAGGAACCTTCTCTTCGAACCAGTCGGCAGGAGGAGATGATTTTTTATCCTCACAAACCGGAGGGGCTGAAAATGAAGAAAACCAGCCGGTGCTACTAATCTTCGCTCTCTTCTTCGGCCTTTTTCGACCACCGCGGCGGTGCAATCGCTTTCTCAGGCACGATGGCGAAGGAGGGTCATCTGAATCCGGCGTGGTTGGAGGGGTTGGGCGAATCTCGCGTTCGTCGGAAACCTGATCATATGAGTCAGCCATGAAGAACAAGAATCAGTAGCAGCAGAAAAATACTAAGAAGAAGATGAACAGAAAAAAAAAGGAGAACTTCCCATAAATAGTCGGAGTAGCAAGACTCTTCAATTTTCTCCAGGCATGAAAAGAACATGATTTAATGCATCTCGAGAAGATCAATCATAATGGCAAAATCAGGTCCTTCGGGCACGCCTGTTGGGAATTTTTCCACAATCAGGAAATACAGAAAAACTGCCCAATCAGTTAATGCTGAAAAGACGGAGCATGATTAGCACCCAGTGGTTCGCCGAAGCAACCGTCGCCACCTGGCAGAAAGAGGAGAATAAAGGCTGCAAAGTTCTGATCAGTGGTAGACTCCTTTTCAGTTGGGCTTAATTATAACTCTCAATTGAAGCAAGGGCTTACGCCCCAAAAAAGAAAGAAAGGAATCGCAAGCTCAATAAAGGAAATAAGTTTCATTACGGCCTAGCGGCCTGGATATACGTCCGCATACATAACAAAAGGAAAATAAAAAAGATGCCACAGCGGCAAGCCTTTAGGCCCGGGACCCGGCATCATCATCATCCACCAATAGGGTAGGGATATCCCTCAAGGCCTCCTCCACCGAAGTCAGCTCAGAAGCGGTGTTCCTCATGCTCTTCAAGCAGCAGTTCAGCAGGTCCTTCCTCTGCTGCAGCAAGGCGATGGCTACTTTAATACGGCAGGCGGCGATGGCCAACTTGGAAACATTCCCGATGGGATTGAAGTCCTCCATGGTAGCGGACCCAATCTTGGCCTGGATGGGGGCCATCATTCCCCGAAGTTCCAGGATATCTTCGCCGGACTTTGTCATCATATTCTCCACGAAGCTGATGTCACCCTCAGTAAGATTTTTGAGGGTCAGAGCCTTGGAGATCAGGAAATTTCTGGTGAGATCTTCCATGAGAAAATGGCAAAAAAGGAGCAGAGAGAATGTGAAGAATTGGCATTGGAATAAGGGTCGCCTTTATAGATCCAGAGCAACAACTGTTCATCTGGGAATCTTGAAAATCGGGCCGCTCCGATTATCTAACAATGATAGGAGAGAAGGCTGACGCGGAGCTTCTAAAAGATGCCCGAAATGCTCAAGCGGAATATGGACTAAGGTCCATGACAACATAACGCCATGCGATTTGTAGGCGGCCCATAGCATAAAAACCGCGCAATATCGCAGGTGGCTCCGAGCAGCGTAAAACCGCGTCGATATTGTAGGTAGCAACGGCGTAAGACCGCACAAATTGTAGGTAGTTTATGAGGAAAAACCATGTCGGTTTACAAACGGCTTACACGCTTGAAAAGAGAAAGCGATATGCATAAGCGAAAACCTATGGAGGTAACTGGAATCTATCATTACTTGATATTTTACTAACAGGACATATTTAAAAATATGCAGGAAAGACAGGGACGTATCGCTTTCAAAATGATGTATAGAGTCCTGAAGGGGTAACGTCATGATACTCTACCTCACCAATGTTGGTCGTATCGAGCATATTGCGGGGATGTCAGCATTACAGTCTCCGTGCCTCACCGACACAACTACAACGCCCTCTCCACCGACAGTTTGATCACCACCCTCATTATGACCAATGGCTAACTCAAGGGATTTGTTCCAGTTATCTGACCCGTTATCGGAGATCCTGTGCCTTTGTACTATCAGAAGAATCCGAAAGAGTCCGAAAATTCTTGCGAATCCGCCACAGTATGAAAGGGGTAGCATTTCTCCAGAGGTAGAGAAAGAAGCCCTTGGTAAACACTCGGGCTCGTTTTCAGTTGGGCTTATGATAACAATTGATGAAACGCCAAGGATACGTTCGTCATCTCACCCGTGGACAAGGGCAGACCCCTGTAGACCTTGACTTACTCCGGCACCCGGTTGCCGCCCGCGATAAGCTGTGCACTCTGGGATAGTCGACATCAGCACGGGGGGGTCCCACATGGCGTCATCCTATCCCAGGAAGGCCGATAGCATCACCTAGGTGATACCTCACCAGCGATATCATGTCTGGGGTCCTACATGACGTCACCCTGGTGATGTCATCCTGGGCGTTATCTCCCCTCGATAACGCCCCCCTGGGGTAACGCCTTCTTTTCTGCCTATAAATACCACCCCATTCTAGATCTAAAGGAAGAGTAAATTCTCTACTAAAATCTCTGCAGAATTTCATAGCCATACTAACTTAAGCATCGTAGTGTCTATGCCGGAGCCCCCCCTCCGGCACTTTGCAGGTACCAAGGACAGCAGCCACAGTGATTCCGGACAGCCATAATCCTTATTCTGCCCCCGCAGAAACTCGAATCTTATCAAGAATAGAATAACTCGTCTTGACAACCTAAGCCTGCTGATTGCTTAGCACCAGCCAACCTAGTTCAAACAAGGGATGTTCCTTGATTGAATCACTAAGCCTATATCCCTTGCGGATATCAACCTAGGGCAGACAAACAAGTGGAATGCAATTTTAGATTTACTTGTTAACGACTCGAGTATTGCGGACTTGAGAAGGAACAAGGTTCAACACATGAACAATGGGCAGAGATTTGAAAGAACAAAGTCTTAATTTTATCAAAATAATAGCCAACCTCATAAAGAAGCTAAGCGGCTGCTTATATAGTGTTTTACAAGCAAACCCTAATAGGAATAGATATAGGAGTTCTAATTAAGGAAACTACTTAATTAATTAATTAATTAAAATAAATAAACTGAAGTTCGTTGTCTAAAAATCAGACAAGGGACGCGCCTTCAGACAAGGAGTCCTAGCGCACGTCGGACAAGGAGTCCTAGCGCACGTCGGACAAGGACTCGCGCGCCGCGCACCCGGATTAGGGTTTGCGCGCGCCTCCGCCTCCTAGATTAGGGTTTGGGCTATCTTCCAAACACCTCGGGCTTTTCCAATGAAACTTGATCTCATACTCCTTGACATGTTGTAGTACATGTCGAACTCGGTTGATGGATGAAATCGCTCCATCTACACGTCGATCTGCTGCCTAGCAGAATCACTGTTGTACGTTGTGATAATGAGTAGGTTGACCAAGCGTGGGACCTTCTCTCGAAGTGCAGCCTCCTCAAGTGTCATCTTGCATTCCAACTCCTTGTGAATGAGGGATGACAACTTATCTTGAAGCTTTCTAGCACGCGCACGCGTCATTAGACCAGTAGGTGGCAACGGTATGTCGATGCGTGGGTTCGCATCATCCCCTCCCCCTTCGAAAGGATTCGTCCTTGAATCCAAGGCAGCTCCATCAACAACGTTATAGTCATCTCCTACATCAAATAAGGATAAGTCAGAAACGTTGAAAGTAGAACTAATGGTACCATACTCACTAGGCAACGCAAGTTTGTATGCATTATTGTTGATCTTCTCAACTATCTGAAATAGTCCATCTCCTCTTGGGGATATCTTGCCACGGCGTTGGGCTGGAAAACGTTCCTTTCGTATGTGCAGCCATACCCAATCGCCTACATTGAAGGCAACCAGTTTCTTCCCTTCGTTCCGCTTAAGCGCCACCTTCTCATTTATACGCTCAATGCTCTGCTTTGCCTTGGCGTGTAATTGTTTCATGAATTCAGCCTTATGTGCACCATCTAGACTTACAACATCACTCAAAGGTAAAGGAGTTAAATCCAAAACAGTCCTAGGATTAAAACCATAAACGAGTTCAAAAGGTGAGTAATGAGTAGTTGAATGGACAACGCGGTTGTAAGGAAACTCAATAAATGGTAAATGATCAACCCAAGAAGAAACATGCTTACGAACCAATGTGTGCAACAAGGAACCAAGTGTATGATTCACTACCTCTCTTTGTCCATCTGTCTGTGGGTGATAAGAAGTAGAATAGAGTAATTTTGTACCAAGTTTCCTCCATAAGACACGCCAAAAGTGGTTGAGGAACTTGGTATCTCTATCACTCACAATAGACAAGGGAATTCCATGTAAATGAACTACTTCACGAAAGAATAAATCAACAATTTGAGTAGCATCATAAGTAGTTGAATATGGAATAAAATGTGACATTTTAGAGAATCGGTCTACTACCACAAAGACACTATCCTTCCCATTTTTGGACTTCGGCAGCCCTACAATAAAATCCATGGATAGATCGGTCCAAGGATGGGAAGACGCAGGTAATGGAATAAACTCGCCATGATTGGCTGACTTAGACTTGGCCCTACAACAAATTAAACATCTAGCAACAATGCGCACTACATCGCGCTTCATATGAGGCCAGTAAAAATGATAATGTAATATATCTAAAGTCTTAGTCACGCCAAAATAACCCATCAAACCGCCACTATGTGACTCATGCACAAGTAATTCACGTAATGAGCAATGTGGAATACACAATCGTTTATGCTTGAATAAATAGCCCTCATGCTTGTAAAATTTAGAACCAGCATTAGACACACCATGTTTGTAGATATAACCGAAATCAGCATCGAGAGGGTACAACTCAATTATATGTGAAAATCCAAGTACTTGGCATTAAGAGAAGTAATCAGTGCATACCTTCGCGATAGAGCATCGACGACTACATTTTCTTTACCTTGCTTGTAATGAATGTGGTAGGGAAAGGCTTCGATGAACTCCATCCATGTGGCATGGCGTCGGTTGAGCTTGCCTTGTCCCTTGAGGTACTTCAAGCTTAAATGGTTTGTGTGGACGATGAATTCATGCGGCATGAGGTAATGCTACCACGTCTCGAGTGCGCGCACTAGAGCATAGAATTCCTTATCATAGGTCGAATATCTCAGCTGCGCGTCCTTGAGCTTCTCGCTGAAATAGGCGATGGGACATTTCTCCTGCATAAGAATAGCTCCAATCCCTATTCCACTCGCGTCACACTCGATCTCAAACGCCTTACTAAAATCTGGAAGAGCTAACACCGGCGCTGCACACAAGCGCTCCTTGAGCTTGGTAAACGCCTCCTCTTACTGCTGCTCCCACCTGAAAACAACATTCTTTTTGGTCAGTTCATTCAAAGGCACGACGATAGTACTAAAGTCTTTGACGAAACACCGATAAAAGCTCGCCATGGAATGAGCGCACGTCGCTCATCTTCTTTGGAGTCGGCCACTCCTTGACTGCTCGGATCTTCTCCTCGTCAACTTTCACGCCATCTACACTCATAATAAAACCAAGAAAACTAACTTGTTCCATTGCAAATGAACACTTACTAGGCTTAGCATATAACTATTGTTCACGAAGCGTTAGAAATACTTCTCTAAGATGTGAAACATGCTCATAAAGTGATTTGCTATTTATTAGGATATCGTCAAAATATACGACAACAAATCTGCCTATAAATTGCCTAAGGACATGATTCATTAACCTCATGAAAGTGCTAGGAGCATTAGTTAAACCGAATGGCATAACCATCCATTCATACAAGCCATATTTGGTTTTAAAGGTCGTTTTCCATTCGTCACCTTCTTTCATACGAATCTGGTGGTAACCACTCATCAAATCAATCTTAGAAAATATCATGCTACCACTTAATTCATCTAACATATCATCTAAACGAGGTATAGGGTGACGAAACTTTACAGTGATTTTATTGACTGCTCGACAATCAACGCACATGCGCCACGTTCCATCTTTCTTTGGCACTAGGATCACGGGAACGACGCATGGGGACAGGCTTTCCCTCATGTATCCACAGCTAAGCAACTCGTCCACTTACCGCTACAACTCTTTCGTCTCCTCTGAATTACACCTATACGTTGGTCGGTGGGGAATTGTGGATCCAAGTAGAAAATCAATTTGTGTTTAATGCCACGGATTAGGGGTAATCCGGGAGGCATCTCCTCGGGTAGAACATCCTTGAATTCCTGCAAAAGAGATGAGATACTAGTAGGACTAGAATTCAAAGAGTTAGTGTTAGAGGCATTTAAACATGAAAAATGAAAACAAAGTAGGAGTAGAGGGCGGCTTGCGCCAAAACAATTAAAAAAAAAATCAGAGTTTTCCTCACTTCGCTCCCCTTGGCATATACACTCAATTTATTTTCATTTGCCTCTCCTTTTGATCTCTTAATGCCACTTTCAGCACTCTTACTATTTTCATGCAAATGTTTACACTCACCCTCTGCATGCTTACTCTTTTCATGCGAATGTTTATCACTTGCACACTCGGTTTCACTCTCTTTCTTTCCGACTCTCAATCCTTCTTTTTCTCTCTCGATTCTTTTAGTAATCTCATACTTAGCATGTGACTTAGCAAGCCATGTGACTTAGGAGGAGAAAAATGCTAATGTTACTCTAGGAGGAGGAAATATAAAGCTGTCACTCTAGGAGGAGGAAATGTAAAATGCAGAAATTTAAATGACGTTAATCCCATAGGAGAAGACGCTAGGTGCATAAATAAACTAATCGTCACTTTAGGAGGACGACACGTAGATGATATCACTCTAGGAGGAGGGAATGTATGATGTCGCTCTAGGAGGAGGAAAATACAAATGATCACTCTGGGAGGAAAGAAATGCACTTTTGTTACCAGCAGCCTTGATACGAACCTAGAGTGTATCTGCATCCTGTTCAGGAGGTAACGACCCCAAGGATAAGACTTTCCCACAATTTGCAGCCGTAAGCAATCCTCACCTAATATTAGTGTTTGCATTCACGCTCTGAAACAAAGTTAAGTGTTTTACACTCATAAAGATGCAACTAACATGGTGCATAATTTCCAATTCGCAATGTCAATCTGAGTGAATAGACTTCAAATGAAGATGCACATGCATGGGTATTCTAATAATCGATGGGACTTTCACGGAAAATAATGAAGGGACATGAAATGTCCGGAAAGAAACTTGTTTTAGTAAAGATGTGCTTTTCTGAAGAGTTTGAAGGTTTTTGAGGAGTGACGCTTGTCGATTGGCCCTGATGAGGGCAAGGCGCGTAAGTTCTTCCATTTTTACTGGGGATGCTTTCTTGACAGAGTGCATGAGTTCTTGGACCCTTGCTGGGAATGTTGTTTTCCCGTTGGCCAGGGGCCCTTTTCTCGAGTCTTGACTGGGGAACGTTGTCGTTGCTCTTTTCGAGATTTACTACTTGAGTTGGCCCTGGGCCCTTTTCTCCTCGAGTCTTCACTGAGGAATGTTTTCCTCGAGATTTCTTGACTTTAATTGTCCCTGGGCTGTGCTTGCTTTTGTTTTTCGATTGTTGTGTGTGTGTGTTTTTTTTTTGAACGTCTCTAAGCATTTCTCTTTTTCTTTTTCTTTCTTTTTTCTTCTTTTTTTCTTTTTTTCTTTTTTCTTTTTCTTTTTTTCTTTTTTCTTTTTCTTTTTTTCTTTTTTCTTTTCTTTTCTTTTTTCCTTTTTTCCCTTTTCCTTTTTTCCCCCTTTTTTTCTTTCTTCCTTTTTTTTTGATTTGAAATGCATCAGAGCAGAGCAAGCACATCCTTTGTCTCGATCTCTTCCCATTTTGGCTTAAGGCCTTGGCCATCATCTTTGGGTTTTTGGCCTCTCTTCTATGATGGTTCTTAGCGATCCTGTGGTGACTTTTTCCGTCTCCTTCGTCGTGAATTTGAACTTGGCGTGCTTTTTACTTCCGGCTAGCAATCTTAGCTGAAACTGCTCCTTGGCTCCCAGGGTATGAGTGATAGTGAAGGTTTTTTTTAGGAGTGATGGCACATGTGGTGGAAAGAGGGAAGAAACGAAAAAAAATGGAGAAGATCGTAAAAGTCCCACGTCATTTTATTGCTATCCCATGTCTAATAGCACATGTACCCTGGATATTATGTGAATTCAACTAGTACTTAGTCAGGCACTTACACTCATGAAAAGATAAGGCGCGATGGCTCGAAAATGCTTACCGGGATTTGTCTGTGGCTGCTTACGTATGAGCAAATCGTGGATATAAGAGCAAACAAGTAAGATCATGTATGACATGTAATTTTGATGGATGCCTTATTTAACAGAGGGATTGAATATCCCCGACCTATGAAATGCATGAATATGTTATGAGAGTAGTATGGATTTTTGTTTTAGCCGGGCTAAAAAGGATTTTTTGATTGATTGATAGTTTAAAGCTAGGACGCGGGGGACGACCTATTTGCAAGAGTCCAACGAGAATCTCAAGGGTTGCCCCCAGTGGGCCAGACGACCGTACGCAAATTAAAGCTAACAATGTGAGCCGAAACGAAAATAAATTTTAATAAGGGAGGGGAAGAAAGATGGATTCCCCTGAAATGTGCAGCGGGGCTACGAGGGCATCTTCCACAAGCTTTATGCGGGTGATAATGGGATGATTCAAGTCCGCCGTGGTCCCAGCTCAGGAATGCTTTGCTTAGATGCTGATTGATTGGTTTCTTTTTCAGATGCTTTGCAGGAACCGCCGATCCAGGTCGGAGTGAGGATGAGATCCGCATTTTTTGTTCATTTGCTTACTGGCCATTGCTGGACTTTCGCTGATTTGCTCTGTGATTGCTCCGGGATAAGGGGAAAATCTTCTGTCCTCGAAATGCACAGCGGGGCTGCGAGGGCGTCTTCTACCAGTCTCATGTAGGCAACAATGGGGTGATCCAGTTCCTGAAAAAATAAGGAGAGAGGAATGAGGAGTAAATGAAAGGCGATTTTTAGAAAGAGTAATGCGATTGATAAGTTTTAAGCTCTCCCTTTTAGACGGGCCATGCGTGGGTCACCGCGGCATGACTTGCATCAGATGTTGGTTGATGATAGCTTTGCTTTAGGTGCTTTGTCGCAATTCTCGTCTTGGCGCGGGTGATACTTGCAGTCCAGTTGCTCCTCTTCAGAGAGGAGTTCTGACACTTTTTGCAGCAAGAGATTGTGGATAAAATAAGTGACTGCGATCACCGTCAGTCAGCAGTTAGTAGTCCACAAATTAAAGGATTGATCTTCATCGTGTTGATCAAGGTGCAGACGTTGAGAAACTTCTCGAATGAGACCGCATTAAGTATGTTGATTGTGATCCCGGGAGGATAGTTTTTCGTCGTGCTTCTTCTCCAGGAGTTTGGCTTGCAAATGGCGCTTGGCGACCATGACGTCTTGATGATGAACTCCTCCGAATAGGCGAATGGAGATGGGAACTCCTGCCACTAGCAACCTGACAGCTCGGCCGGCATAGGATGGGCTTTGCGACTTTGAGTTCGGCGGCCAGCATTCAGTCCTCGCTCAAACTGGATAATAGTATTGCTGCAAAATTCGAACGGTGCCCCACGGATTCTCGATGGGTGGCCCTTGAGTTCTTGCATGGTGTTACAGGTTTAGACGATCCTCTCGATGATCGGATGATAGCTTTGCGGGGTGATCTCCCTTTATGCATTCGGTCTTTGAGACGGGTTGCAGGATGTGCTGGTAGTGCTGCGAGGAAAAAGAATTTTCAAATTAGATAGGACTGGTTTTAAAATCTTTCCTGATTCGCACTTTAAGGCGGCCTGCTGCGGCAATTCACGAGCTGCGAGGGGGATTCCCTGGTCCTATCGCGATGATGAGATGAGGCATGAGACATTATGTTCTTGCAAAACTTAAGATTGATTAGTGGCGTTAGTCTAAGTGTCGTGTCTTGCGTCTCGAACTACTCCTTGGGAGCCACCAATGCCATGACTCCTTTTGTCATCTCACAAGTTTAAGAAAGAGAAAAAAAAGTTTTAAGATAATAAGCATCTCCTGAAAAAAAAACTCATTTTATTAATTTCAGGATAAACATTTGAGCGGTATTGTCATGATAAAACCCTATGTCTTTGATTCGACAAGATGCACGGTCTGCGAAACCTCGGGCGAAATATATCTTGACGGCATCGGCATTTATTGATCTTGGTAGGTCATCTCCATCCATATTGGTTAGCATTAGGGCACCCCCCAAGAATGCACTTTTAACTAAATACTGGCCCTCGTACTTTGGGGCCCACTTTCCTTGACTAGCCTCCTGATGAGGGAGAATCTTTTTCAACACTAAATCCCTGGTCTTGAACTTGCGAGGTCGCACTTTCTTGTTATAACCGTTGGCCATCCTTTGCTGATATAATTGCGCATGGCAGATAACGGCCAATCGTTTCTCAGGAATGAGGTTTAACTGCTTGTACCTCACCCTTGCCCAATCTGATTCTTCTACTTCTGATTCTGCCAGGATTCTGAGAGAAGGGATTTCTACCTCAAGAGGAATTACGGCTTCCATGTCATAGACTAAAGAGTAGGGAGTTGCCCCTGTGGACATACGAGTTGTTATCCGGTAAGTATGCAGTGTGAACGGAAGCATGTCATGCCAATCTCTGTGAGTGACCACCATTTTTTGGATGATCTTCTTCCAGTTTTTATTTTCCGCTTCAACTGCGCCATTCATTTTTGGACGATATGGGGATGAGTTTCGGTACTTCACCTTCCAACGTTGGCAAAGACCGTCGATCATTCTTCCGTTTAGATTAGTGTCGTTGTCTGTGATGATCGTTTCCGAGACCCCATGACGGCAAATGATGTTCTTCTCAATGAATCGCATGGTTGTTTTCTAAGTGATGTTGGAGTAAGAGGCGACTTCCACCCACTTGGTGAAGTAGTCGATTGCCACGAGGATGAAGCAATGGCCATTAGAAGCTTTCGATTGAATTTGGCAGATGATGTCGATTCCCCACATCGCAAAAGGCCAAGGCGATGTCATGCTGAAGAGAGGGGCTGGAGGGACATGGAGATGGTCCGCGTAAATCTGACATTTGTGGCATTTCCGGAAGTAGTCGATGCAATCTCGTTCGATGGTGAGCCAAAAATAACCTTGTCTCATTATTTATCTTGCCATCATATGTCCACTTGCGTATGTGGAACAAACCCCTTCGTGGATCTCCATTATGATTCTCTTGGCCTCAGCTATGGTGATGCAATGAAGTAAAGCTCCATCAACTCTCCTTGTATACAAAACTTCACCGTCGAGGTAGAAGTCTAAAGCCAAGCGTTGGAGGGTCTTTTTACTAACCCGGCTTGCCCCCGGGGGATACTCCCGGTTTATGATAAATCGTACTAAGTCGTGGAACCATGGCTTCCCATCAGGTTCTTCTTCCAAGGTGACACAGCATGCCGGAGTTTCCTTTACTTCCACTCTCTAATTTGAACATCGAGGCCAACGTGGCTAACGCGTCTGCGAAGCGGTTCTTTTCTCTGTCGACTCAGTCGAACTTGGTTTCTTTGAATTCCCGCGTGAATTGGGTGAGTAACCTCTGATAAGGAATGAGCTTGGAATCCCATGTCTGCCATAAATCCTGGGCTTGGTAGATGACGAGGGCTGAATCACCGAAGATTTTGAGCTTTTTTACTTTTAAGTCGATTGCTGTCGTCAGACCGCTGATGCATGCCTTGTACTCGGTGATGTTGTTGGTGTATGGGAAGTTCAACTTACGTGTTATGGGGAATTGACGGCCATCTGGGGCTATGACCACGGCTCCTACTCCTTTTCCTGAGAGGTTCACCGCACCGTTGAAGAACATGGTCCACCAATCATCTTCTCGGAGATCTTCTGTGATCTTGTCATCAATCGATACGATGTCCTCATCCGGGAAGTCGAAACTCAATGACTTATATTTGTCCAAGGCGTGATCAGCCAAGTGATCGGCAAGGGTGTTTGCCTTAACCGTCTTCCGCGTTACATATATGATCTCGTGCTCGGCCAATAAGACTTGCCACCTACAAATGCGACTTGACAGATACGGCTTCTCAAAGATGTACTTCAGGGGATCCATGCGGGAGATTAGCCATGTCGTGTAATACAACATGTATTGTCGGAGCCTTCGGGTGCACCATGCTAGGGCGCAACAAGTTCGTTCCAACATGGAGTAGCGCATTTCGCATTCGTTGAATTTTTTACTGAGGTAGTAGATGGCTTGCTCGCACCTTTCTGACTCATCGTGCTGTCCCAAAACGGAGCCCATGGTGCTAGCCATGACTGTCATATACATGAGCAAGGGACGTCCTGGCGTCGGGGGAACTAGTACAGGCGGGCTTTGCAGATATGTCTTGATTTTCTCAAAGGCTTTCTAGCAGTCTTCATCCCATTCTGCATCTCCATGCTTCCTTAACATTTTGAATATCGGTTCGCAGGTAAGTGTTAACTGGCTGATAAAGCGAACGATGTAGTTGATGTGTCCTAAGAAGCTTCGTACTTCTATTTCTGTGCTGGGAGCGGGTAGCTCTTGAATTGCCTTTATCTTATTAGGATCCACTTCTATGCCTTTGTTGCTGACGATGAATCCTAACAATTTTTCGGAGGTCACTCCAAAGGTACACTTAGCTGGGTTTAGTCGTAGCTGAAATCGTCTCAACCTTTCGAATACCTTCTTTAGGATGTCTACATGATCTTGCATCCTGCGAGATTTTGTTATCATGTCGTCGACATATATTTCCAATTCGTTATGCATCATGCCATGGAAAAGGGTGAAGGCAACACGTTGGTAAGTGGCCCCTGCGTTCTTTAATCCGAAGGGTATTACTTTGTAGCAGAAGGTTCCCCAAGGTGTGATGAAGGTCATCTTCTCACTGTCTTTGGGTGCCATCTTGATCTGATTGTATCTCAAAAATCCGTCCATAAAGGAGAACATGTCGTTACTGGCGGCACTATCCACCAAGATGTCAATATGGGAAAGCAGGAAGTCGTCTTTAGGGATGGCTCGATTAAGATCCCGAAAGTCCACGCACATGCGGACCTTCCCATCTTTCTTAGGCACTGACACTATATTGGTTGATAACCATTGACACCACCCTAGCGGCATCTCCGCCATTGCACCTGGCGACAAGGCATGAACACTGTACATACCAAAGGGGACATGGCACTGCTCCTACCGCCCCTAGCCTGGCGACTGACCCTGGGATGGTCGACATCAGCGGGGGGGGGGGGGGGGGGGGGGGGGGGGCTCTCACGCGACATCTGCACTACGTCACCCCATCCCAGGTCACGCATGATGTCACTCCCTAACACACAAGCGACATCTACCAGGGATAATGCCTACCCCCTGTCGGTAAGGTCCTTCCTTTACCTATAAATACCCCCACCCTTCTAGACAAGAGGGTAAGCCTAAGACAGTGTGTTGAACCCCAACCATTTTCACCACTCATACTAACTTAAGCAACGGAGTGTTTATGCCGGAGACCCCCTCAGGTGCTTTGCAGGTAACGAAGACAACCGGAACAGTGTTCCCGACCAACCCCGCTTTGGCCGATCCTACTCAACAAACTTCGGACTCTTATCAAATGGTGCTTTCATTGAGAGTCTTGGTTAATTAAGTGAGCTTCCTTGATAACCAAGCTCCGTTCTTTCTGAGAGTCAAAGGATCATGGCCTCAGATTCAGAATCTACACCCCCTCATTCTCGCAGTACCCACGCGCGCAGGGAACTTTTTCCTACGTCTTCGTCTAGTATCTTCACCACATCGCATGGAACTTTCTCTGCACAGACGGATTTCCTTTTTGGGCTGACAGGAGCCACGCCGTTTTCCCAAACGGGCGCCCCATTTCCTCAGATGGTCGGACCTAGTCACTCCGCTCCCCCAAGTCTGCGCGAGTAGTCAAGACCCTTATCACCGAATTTTTGTCTTCAATTATGGCACTTGATGCTTCTTTCTTGCGGATTTCCCTGTTCAAACGTTCCTTAAAGTCCCTGAGGGACACTTTCTGTTTTATCGCTTATATTTGGATAATGTCTTTGTTACGCCTTTCCAACTCATTCATCTGGACTTCTAGGTAACATTGATGGGCTTCAGAATCATCCCTTTCCTCTACCATCTGATCCCGTTCTTCTTACGCTGCTCGCATCTGTTCCACTACTTGAGCGTAAGCCATGACATTCATTCCTTCGCTCACCTGAGATTCTCCTTCTTCTTCCATTGGTTTCTGATTTTCTGGGTGGGGTAAGACATTGCCGTTAACTCATCTTAACCTCCACTGTGGATATTCCGGTATCGTTGCTGCAGGGGCGACGCGTCCCTTGAGACAAAAGGGGTGAGTCCAGTCTTGGGCGTACTGCTGAATGTTTTGATTTTCCCCGGTGTGTGGCAGGTTTGACCTTGTCATGCCGAATGTCACGGGGATTACTTGCGTGATGCAAAATTATCTGAGGACGAGGGCGGGGCAATAGTGAATGCACCCCCATGCTCCGATCAAAGGAACCCAAGGTAAGGGTCCGCATCAGACGATGGGATCGGAGGCTTGTAGCTATTTGGCATGCCAACTAAAGTCTTCTCCCGAAAGGTTTATGAATCTGTTGACCCAGACATCTTTATTCTCCATCTCCCATTTATCTGTGGTCGTTGCGTTGATAACTCTGATTAAAGGGCATGATTTTATGTAGCTTGCAAAGAATATGGATTGATCTGGTGTCTGTTTGAAGTGGCTAACTAACCATACTGTTAACAACTGGGTGCAACAGGTAAGCCTTCCTTTTCCTTTCCTTCGACAAGAGTCCAGAGAGCGAAAAGTCTCGGCCAAGATGGTTGTTGTAGGATTGATGGTGTTTGCCTCCATCTCGTAAAAGACATTGGCTGCTGCAAAATCGATGACGTTTTTCATTTTAGGAAAAAGGACAAATCCTACGATTGCGAAAGCCAAAATCCTTAAGCGTTTTTCCCCGTTGGACAACTGAAATTGTGCTTCAATATCTGACCAACACCAGAAGTAGTCACCTTCTCTGACACGAGTAGTGATTCCTAACAACTTATCAAGCCTTGACACTCGAGGAGTCGAGTAGAACATTCTGGTATATGGCCGATATAGGAGATGTGAAGCATATCAGAGCGGAATATTCCTCTAGTGTGAGAGTCAAGTCTATCCCTCTGTCAAAAGAGAAGCACCGATAATAGGGATCCCAGAATTTTAGGGTTGCCCGGATGCAACCCCAATCGGTCTTCACATCAACCAAGGTCATTAACTTTCCGTAACTACATTCAACTGTGTCTCCTCGTCTTGAGTTAACTCATTTCTCAACTTTCGAATCCTAGTTAAGTTGAAATCTGTGACTTCTACTTTAACCTTAGTGGTGATGTCAGGGGTGAACCCAGATTCTAACAGGTCTCCTCGCGTGGCTTGATCGTCGAAACTTCGTCCCCCGAAAATATCAAGTGAAAGTAGTGTAGGTGTTGTCATTTCGAATGAGCAGAATGGGTCCTGTGGGACAGAAATAAAATTTTAAGTGCAAAGTAACCTGTACGTGCAAGAAATTTACAATTCGTATAAAAGAAAAATTACAAAAAATGGAAATCATGGCAACAAGATAAATAGAGTCACGACAAAGCAGATATGATCATGATGCATGTGCTGGGGCTCTGATTCTGACTTTTCTAACTGGCTTGAAGGTTCCCGGATGATACCATGAAAAGGTCCCTAAAGTGTCGTCCAGTGTCCCGATTCCTTGCGGAATCGTGTAACCTTTCGACTATCTTTAGAGGTTTATTCGAGTTGGGATTGGTGAACACTACCCAGGACATGTGTCCTAGGGCATCACTACTACCCTCCTAATTTGGTATTTGTCCACGGGGTGGGGCACTATGAAATGCATATGACAATTGATATCAAAGCGAATAAATAAACAAATCAGCAATTTATCAAAGCGGGTAAATAGACAAACAAACACCTCAAAAAAAAAAACCGGCTCCGACCCTAAAGTCCCCAGTGAAGTCGCCAAACTGTCGCGCCCCGCGAAAATGATAAATAAAAATTCGCGAGTGTACGACGAATCTGAAACCTTACGATGCTCAGCATAAAAGGACGCCTCGCAACATGCAATGAAGTCGCCACCCTAATTTTTGTCTCTAGCCTTAGGGAACCTAATCGTCATGGCATAAAAAATAAAATAAAAAAACTAACAAAAAAACTAAAAAAACTAAAGACACAAAAAAGGGTCTAAACCCAAGACAAAGGTTCGGGGTCATATTATGGACTCGAGAAGGTGTTAGGCACCCGAGTCACATCCGAAAACGGTTACCAGTTGATAAGAGAAGTGTTTAAAAGAGGTTTGATAAAAATGCGTTTTAAAAGGGGGTCCTCAGAGGAATCGTCACTTTAGTCTTTTCCATGATCGGGATCGTTCAGGAATAATTAATCATTGGACGGGGTTACCGTTTTAAAAATATTTTCGAATCGGGTTACCATTTTCAAGACCGATTGATTATTCCTGACCGTAGCGTGATGGGACTAATCTTTCCATAAGACTGAATGAGCGCCCTCTATTCATCATCGGACCATGCATGATTAAATTAATTACTAAGTGATTCTGTCATGGATTGCTAACAGAGTACAAATTTAAATGAGACATGTTTTAAAATGATAAACCGATGTGGGATCGAAGCCACCAAATACATGCAGTCAATATAAGCGGAATTTAAAATCAAACGAACATGGCATTTTAAGCAAGTCTTTAAACAAGTTGTTCATGTGGGTTGATTTTAATTATAGCGATTCTATATATCACACATACAATTAATATTTACGGAAAGCATTGAATAAATAAAAGGGAAAGAAAGGCGTACTTTCGAGCGAAGCTTGAATTTTAAACCTACAAAATGAGAGTGTTAGTGATAGCTCGAAAAATAAATAAGCAGTTTATGAATGCGAGAATTTAAAGCAGTTGATATATATCAAAAAGTAAACAATGGTTTTGACGTGTATGAAGATAAAAACGGCGATTTGACGCATACGAAAATTAAAATGATGATTTGATAAGTGGAGGAAAATTTAAATGATGATTTGATGAATGCGAAAATTTAAATGATGACAGTTGATAAGTGCGAGAAATTTAAATGATGACAGTTGATGAGTGCGAGAATGCGAGAAATTTAAATGATGATTTGATGCATGCAAAAATTTAAATGATGATTTGCCGAGTGCGAGAAATTTAAATGATGACAGTTGATAAGTGCGAGAAATTTAAATGATGATTTGATGCATGCTAAAATTTAAATGATGATTTGACGAAAAATTAACGATTGGATGATTTGTAGGAAAATTAATGATTTGCAGAAAAATTAAACAGGTGATATTTGCAGAAAAATTAAACAATTGATTATTTGCAGAAAATTAAACAGTTGATGATTTGCAGAAAATTAAAGCAATTGACGATTTGTAGAAAATTAAAAATGCGACCGACCATATAGGCGGTAAATTAAATGACTGAATTTAAATTGCGTAAAGTAAATTGCGAAAAATTAAAGTGCAAAGAATTTAAACAGTTGATAGGTATATAATTTTAAAGTGACAGTACGAAAAAATAATCATACGAAATATACGAGTATTTTATGAAAAACGCGATCCGAGATCTCGGAAAGAATGAAAATGGGCTGGGCCCAATTTGAAAAATAAAAGAAATGGGCCAGAAATAGTTCCTGGCCCAAGGAAATAAAAAGAATGGTGATGGGCCAAGCCCATCATCTTTCCTTCTTCTCTCCCGCGAACAGCCCAAGCATGGCACTATTCATCATCATCAAGCTTTGGTCGCCGGCGGCCAAGCTCCAGCCACAGGTGGCCGTTTCACGAGATCCTTATACTGCCGCGCTCGTCTCCTCGACGGTTTTCCGACCGTATAAACCTCGAATCTCGATTCTACTCGTACCAAATTTAATTTTGAAAAAATGGAAAAAGCGGTAATTAACGAAAAACTCAAAATTCGCAAGATTTATCTAACGATTAAGCAAATTAAAATCATGGTTTTAATCTATGGCATATATAGGAATTAATGGCATAAATAATAATAAAAAATTTAAGGAAAGAAAGCGCAGAAAAAAACGAAGGAAAAGATTGAAAAAAAGCTTACTGAAATGCTTGAAACTAGTGGCGACTATCGCTCAAGATGAGCAATCTGTCCAGAGGGAGAAAAAGCAAGTTGCTTGGGTCGTGAATTTGTGTCCATTTTCGAAGGAAGGCAGTGGCCTATTTATAGCCCAAGATCGCGTGAAGGTAAGGCGCGGCACTGTGCGTGGAGGAGCAAGGCGTCGTGCTGGCAGGGCTAGGGTGTCATGCTGGCAGGTCTACGCCGTTGGTGATGATGAAGGACGGGACAGGAAGCGACGGGAGCAAGCAGCTCGGTGGCTTGCTCCACTACTGCTTCGCTGCCACTGTTTACGTGCATCATGCACGTAAATAGTGAGTCGTTGATCTGTTTGACTTTCCTTGGTCAACCAGATCAACGGTGATGATCAACTTGCCCTTTTAATTTATTTAAATGGCCTCGAGCCATTTTTGTGAGCAAACGTTCTGAATTTTCGAGCCAAAAGTGCTAGCGCGTAGAGAAAAATAAGACGAGTTTAACAATCTACAGCGAATGAAGGAATTTTTTCATTTAACGTGTTTATTTTCTCGTTCGGAAACATGAAATGTTCGAACAAAAAATAAATGACTTTATGACGAAAACTACGCGAAACGAAATTGGTCAGCGTGAATGAAAAAGAGAGTAGGTAATAGTTGATTGAAGACATAACGCGTTCGAGCTATTGTCCGAGTGAACTTACTCGGGTTTAATAAAAGCTCGAACAAAAATAATAATAAAATGCTAAAAATGTAAAAAATACTAAAAAAGCTAAATTTTATGCGATGACCTAAAATGAAAAAATAACTAGCAAATGACTAACGGATAATTAAAAATGTGATTTTTAAGGCTGAAAATATTAATAATAATAATAATAATGAAAATACGTGACGAAAAATTAAAAATGCGATTTCGAGCGCTGATGACAATGATAACGATGATAAAATGTGATGAGAATTTAAAAATATCCTAATGACAGCAAATTGATTAAAATGGTAATTAATTAAGTAAAATGACAGAAATGCTGAATTTAATTTAAATGGCATCAAAATTCGGGTATCAACACTTCTCAATCTTGAGGGACATGTGTAGCATCTCCTCGAGAGTGTTATACTGCGTTAACTCTAACGCGTTGGATATTTCTCAGTTCAGTCCACTAAGGAAGCGAGCCATGGTTACTTCCGGGTTCTCATCTACTTGCGCTTGAGCCAAGGCAATCTCCATCTCATTGAAATAAGTGCCAAGACCCTTACTCCCTTGTGTTAAAGTCTGTAACCTTTGGTGAAGCTCACGGCTGAAGTGAGTGGGAACAAAACGATTCCTCATGATCCTCTTCATCACTTCCCAATTCTGAATTGGAAGATCCCCTATGGCAATCCGTTTAAGATTGATCTGATCCCACCAGTGAACCGCATATCCGCTGAACTCCATGGCTACCAGCTTAACCTTCTTATCTTCAAAGTAGTTGTGGTAAAGGAAAATCGATTCAACCTTCCTTTCCCAAGTCAGGTATGCATCTGGATCATCAACACCATCAAATGGAGGAATTTTCATTTTGATGCTGCTAATATTTGCATCAACCCTAGCCTCATCCCTACATCATTCCCCGGCCCTTCCTCTTGGACCATCTCGGCATCGTATATACCCCTCACCCCCATCAGGCTCTTTATTCCAATCTGCACGTGGTACTTGAGGCCCACGTCTAGCAAGTCGCCTCATCAAAGCGCGTTGTGGATTGCCGTTGGCAACCGGTAGGTCATGTGGTTGCCTTCTAGCATTAACATCCTCATCAGAAGTGTCGGAGATATGGTCGTCACTTGGTTCTGCCCCGGTCCTAGGATTAGGGTTTATGGCCGCAAGTGCCCCAAGTCTAGCTACCTCAACATTAGTAGCCAATTGTCCTTCTCTTATCATCCTAATCTGCTCGTTGATAGTCGTAAGTGTGGCCATCAAATTTGGCTGCTCTCCTTCTTGAGACATCTAAGAGTTCCTGAAAGTCACAATAAGAAAATAGAAGCGTAAAATTGCACTAATCCTAGCACTCCCTCACGTGTTTACTCTCGTGTTTAAACTCTCTAATGATCTCATAAAAATCACTCAAAATCTCTGCAATTGTCCAAGCGTTAGTAAGACTCAGGAGTTCAAAGAAAGCTTCCAAGAAGACTCTCAAAGACAACTAGCTGCAAAAGAATTTTGATACTTAATATTTGATTAATCGCAAGAACAATCAATTAAACAAATATTAAGTGGAGTAGAAAGCAATTTAATAGGAGTCGAGAATAGCTCAAAGACACACGAATCACTCAAACAAAGGTTTGTAATATGTGTTTAGGGTGTGTGTGATTCCAACAATGCTATTTGTGTTCTTTTGTCAATTCCTTTCGCTTGTCTCTCTTTTGTTATGCTCCAAACACTTGATTCTTTTTTATTCGGATTCCTAACAGACACAACTTTCTAACGGACCCTATTTTACTGAAATCGGACTTCAATAGGTATGTATTGAAATACGATTTCGACATTGACACACACGTAACGAACCAAGCACATAAAGAAATCGGTTTTTGAGTGGAGAAGAAGAAGAAACTAATTCTAGCAAAGAAAACTTGAAAACAATTAAGGATACTTACCAATATTTGAACGCCTTAAGCTCCCCTACCAACTGATACAATCCTAGTTGCGTAGGATGCGTAACACGTATTTCTGATCATTGTTCAAAGATGGATTTCGATGCGGAATAGAATAACTCGTCTTGACAACGTAAGCCTGCTGATCGCTTAGCACCAGCGAACCTAGTTCGAGCAAGGGAGGTTCCTTGATCGAATCATTAAGCCTATATCCCTTGCGGATATCAACCTAGGGCAGACGAACAAGTGGAATGCAATTTTGGATTTACTTGTTAACGACTCGAGTATTGCGGACTTGAGAAGGAACAAGGTTCAACACATGAACAATGGGAAGAGATTTGAAAGAACAAAGTCTTAATTTTATCAAAATAACAGCCAACCTCATAAAGAAGCTAAGTGGCTGCTTATATAGTGTTTTACAAGCAAACCCTAATAGGAATAGAAATAGGAGTTCTAATTAAGGAAACTACTTAATTAATTAATTAAAATAAATAAACTGAAGTTCGTTGTCTAAAAATAAGACAAGGGACGCGCCTTCAGACGTGGAGTCCTAGCGCGCGTCGGACAAGGAGTCCTCGCGCCGCGCTCTCGGATTAGGGTTTGCACGCGCCTCCGCACCTTGGATTAGGGTTTGGGCCATCTTCCAAACTCTTCGGGCTTTTCCGATGAAACTTGAGCTCATACTCCTTGACATGTTGCAGTACATGTCGAACTCGGTTGATGGATGAAAATGCTCCATCTACCCGTCGATCTTCTGCCCAGCAGAATCACCGTCGTACGTTGTGATAGTGAGTAGGTTGACCACGCGTGGGACCTTCTCTCGAAGGGCAGCCTCCTCAAGTGTCATCTCGCATTCCAGCTCCTTGTGAATAAGGGATGACAACTTGTCTTGAAGCTTTCTAGCACGCGCACGCGTCATTAGACCAGTAGGTGGCAATGGTATGTCGATGCATGGGTTCGCATCACCTAACCATCAAACAATCAAAAAGAGAACATCAAGAATATTAACTTGTAAAAATTCAACTGGTAAAAAAATACGGACTAAGCCACTAACAATCCACTATATGATGATCAAATATGTGTACAACGAAGCAAAACCCTTATCTTAACTCTAGGAATTATACAACATACATCACTATCACCAATAGTAATAATCAAACAATCCAATCAATCGAATTAGAGAATAGGTATTTAGAAAAATATCCTCAATCACAACCTAGTAAACGGTCAACACCGTTCACCTTGAAAAACTCCAAGTAAGGTTCGACTCTTCAAGAATCTGCCAAAACCGAATCAACCATTGTTCGATGATAGGCCTGAAACTTGGAACAACCTTTGCTTCTTGCTCGACTTCAATCACGATCACGAAGCATGAAATCAACCATCATTCCTCGATCTTGATCTTGATCTCAAATAAGTGGGATACCATAAAAAATCTATCATAAACTCCGCTACTGATTGTGTGTCGAGGGCATCAAATTTAGTTGTATAAAAAATACGAATTCAAGGGTAGGAATACAACTTATCACTTGTCCACAAGGAACTTGTAGATCATGGTAAGAGGATCGTCCACAGAGATCTTTCGGGAAATTGTAGTCTTGGCTCAACTTCCTCGTCACTGGAATTGTGTGGTTTTGTTCTGCAGTTAAGATAAACAAAGCAATTAAAAGGAACAAGAGAAAAATAATTGAAAAAGATAATCTTAGGTAAGAATGAATCTTAGCTAAGATTGGTGGTTAAGATTGGTTGTGAACTGATATGGGGAAAACTCCTACTAAGGGTGAGTTCGTGAGCGTGGTTCTTATAATGCGATCATCGACTCATAGGTATTCGCCTACTCCTTTATAACGCTGCCATAGATTGAGAGGTACTCCTTTCCAATCCTACTTTCCTCCTCTTGAAATCACTCGGTGGGAACTCCCTCTCCTAGTGATCCTAGCCAACGAACACCTTGCTGGTTAAAGGGTTTATCCAAATTGGTTGCTGGCTTGAGTCGCATGCGCTTTCTCAATGGTGCAGGGAAAGACAGAGTCTAGGCCAAGCTACTCCCCAGTCGAAGTCCTAGATTGTCAGTCTGGTTAGGCCTATATCACTCCAAACCCACTAGCCTCAGCGAAGCTAGCTGCCTACTTGCGTCACTCTGGTTTTAACTCGTCCCCTCCGTGACTGGCTACAAATCTCTCATCAAAACCTAAGAGTGGCCAAGTCTTGATTCTAATGGAGACCGGTTTGTTGAACTAGAGCTTGGATTGATTACAATGGAGAGGTTGTTAAGGTCGATTTGGTCTCACGAATACACAAGAACACTCACTCAACCCTTACCAAGAATTGGGGGTTTAACTACGGGACATAATCATGGAAGAAGATAAATAATTGTAGAACATAAAATTAGAATTAAATCTGCAATTTTCTGAATTGGAATAATTGCAAAGCAAAGTGTTTTGAACCCAGGAAGGAGATGATGTGATGGAGAGATGGAGAGATGCAACTAATAAATCTCCTCCAAGTCGTCCTACTCCAACTCCAACTCATTCAAAATTCTAATTATTACAAATTTAAATTATTCAAATTCAAAATAAATAAATATTTGATTTGTTTGTTCAAATAGAGGATAATCCCTTAAAGGATGCAATCTTGGATCACGACTGATCTTCTCTATCTGTCTCCAACTGTCAAATCCACTCTTTTAGCTCAAAATCCTGTGACTCCTAGCACATCACGTCTGTCTTTGGCGCTCTCGTCAATCTTAGTCACTGTCTTAGCTAAGATTGCTCGTTTGTCTGATTTTCGCTCCAGAGATAGCTCTCCTCTTATTTCCTCCAGCATAAATCCAGCTGTCATCCACACTCTAGCAATTCCTCGAGTCCACGCTCAGCACGCATCTCGCTTAGCAATCTTGCCCTAGACTACGGCTAAGACTGCAGATTGTCTGTCTTGGCCAAGATTGCGGCCAAGATTGCTGATTGTCTGATTTTTACTTCAGAGATAGCTTTTCTCCATTCTTTCTGCCTCCAAGTGATTCCTACAAAAATGGGGAGAACTAATGGAAATCAATAGATTTACTATCCAGTTTACTAGAATTTAGATTGTAAAAATATGAGAAAATAATGATCAATCAACTACCACTTGTTGGAGAAATTAAAACCACTCGGTATCTCTTAATGGAATGATATTGTCTGCTTTAGAACTGAGCTAGCACAATTCTTTTAAAGTGCCTTATTCCATTAGAAGATCAACTCTTCTTTTATTTACTTTTTTATTTCTCTCATTTTTTTGATATTAGACTTTGGTTCGCACCCCAATACTATCTATGCCAATCATGGTCCAGCCACCTCAACAACCTCCATCTCCATCCACTCACCTCAACCGACTCCGATCTCCTTCATGTCCAGCAATCAAATTCAACCAAAATAGTGTTATAAAGTAGAAGAAATAAACAGAAAATAATAGGGATCAACATAAGCAAATGAAAAAATGAATGAGCAAAAGAAAAGAATAAAAGAAAATAAATGTAAAAGGGAGCAGAAAAAGACACGTAAAAAGAAACAAAAAAAATGAGAAGAAAAAGTGAAAAAGTGGTGTTATTCCAGCAATCCAATTGTTACTCCCGCAAATTTTAATTAAGTATTTCTTTCAAAACAATTCTTTTATTCACTTTGGCCACTCATTTCTCGCCATGTGTGCTATAAATGGTTTCACCTAGGCTCATAAACGGCATCAGTGAGGAATAGTTTGAAAGTTAGGGTCTGCGTGTCACAGTATCTTACAGAGATAAATTTAAGTATCAAAATGTCTAACGGGGTCTAATTTTTTGAACGTTAATATTGTGTGTCAAAATATCCTCACCTTTAAAAGTTAGGTGGCAAAATGTCTTTTGTCCTTAAACAAAAGTGGTATAACATATAAAATTTTAATAGAATAATAATAATAAATGAAGAATGAAGATAGAAAATAAATGGAGGGAGGTCACATCCGTTATATCGTGGGGAAAAAATTACTTTATATATTACCATAGTTTTAAAAACCGACCCGGAGTAACCCGTCAGATCGATTTGAACTAGATTCAACCAGGGTCAATCGGATTCGATCCGATTGACCCATTGGATCGTTTCGGGTTGTTTATACATTGAATCATTCAAGCCTAGATAATTGAACCAGATTGAACCGGTCTCTTTAATGGGCCAGCCCATGTCTATAATGGGCTGACCCATCAAATTTTCTATATTGAAAAAAAATAAAAAAATAAAAAAATATAAAATATAAAAAAATTTCAAAAACCCAAAACGGCGTCGTTTTGGTTTGACATCGACCCATCCGGGTCAATGACGGGTCGCCGATTTTTTGAAAACTGACCGGGTCGACCGGTTTTTTTTGATTTCATTGCAGGGCAGGTCAGATAGCTGAACCGAATCAAAAATCTCTTCGGGTCACGATTTTACCAGTCCGACCATTGAATCGGTTCGGTTTTTAAAACTATGTATATTACTGCTAAAGTTTTGTTGCAAGAAAAAATTATAAAAAGTATAAAAGATAAATAGATAAATAAATGGTTAGTGATATTCAAATAGTTATATAAATTATGTTTTTAAAACGAAATAATTGAATAATTTTAATATTATTTACCTATACGTGGAGAAAAAAATGAAAAATTGAGAACTACCAAATGAATATAAAACTGACATGTATAAATTTAGTAATTTTTTTTTTATAAAAGTGTTAAAATTATCTATTATTTTAATCTTTTTTGTCGCAATTTAATTTATTTTTATCTTATTCACTTTGTTATAGTGATATATAATTAATAATAAATAAATAAAAAACATGTATGTATTTATGTATGCATGTGTGCATGAGTGTTGAATCTAATTAAAAACAAATGTGTGTTTCATTTTGTCTTTTAGCCACTTGCTATGTTCTTATTCCAATTTTAACCCTTACATGTTAATTACATTCGGCAGATACGATATTCTGGAGAAATTTTTAGGTGAACTCATTCTGCTACATACGGTAATGGACTAATCCAATATATGACAGCCATTTTTATAATAAGAAAAGGATCGAATCCTACATAATAAATTATAGAAAGGAAAAAAAATCAAGTTACTTAAAATATGTTCCTTACCTTTATGGGATCTCCCTACTTCTAATGTATTTTTTACAATGTAATTATTTCTCTCCCTACAAAAAAAAAAAATATTATTTCAATTTTTCTAAGAATTAAGCCTACATTAATTCCTTTTTATAGTAGTGAGAGTGTAGATAAATCAATAGATAATTAAAAGTTTATTAAAATTGAAAGGAAGAAAAATACTAAACAAAATAATTAATTTATTATGTTCTCGATGAAAATTTGTGATATCAAACAACCAAATTTGTAATATTGTAAAAAAGAATTAGTTTGTAAACATAAAAAAACTATAATATGTATTAACAAACAATTAACTTTTAATTTTTTTTAATTTGTACTTAACTTATAATTGAAACTTCTTTCTTTCCAGTATTAAATTACGATTATAGAATATTTATAAAATTTCCGTTTCCAGTAATTAACTAGATCAATCGCGTTTGTTGTATATATGTTGACATTTTATTAAATGATTAATGTGTTAAAAATATTGTGTATGTAAAAAAATAAAGTTTTATTATAAGTTTCTCTATTATTAAAATATAAGGGAAAAATATTTTACAGTGCTGAGGTGTTACGGTCCAGAAACATTAGTTTCTATCGTTTGAAACACCAAATTTTAGTCCCTGACATTTGCATACATTTTAAACTTTAGTCTCTACGGTTAACATTTAAGTCCAAAACCCTTATATTTTACCGAACCTTAATTTTTTTATATATTAAATTATTATTAAAAAATATGATAAAAATTCAAAAGATTATAAAAGAATGCAGAAAGATGGAGATTGATTTTTTTATGATAATGTTTTTAAATAATTAGAAAAAGAGAAAAAAATAAAGTAAGAAATTATATAAAAATAAGAGAAAATAAAATATTAAATAAAAATTCAAAAAATTACATAATTTTTTTAATATTGTTAAAAATACATAACGAATTGGTTAGCTACTTAACTTTGTGGACTAAACGAATTAGTTAGCTAAGTTTTTTTGTGATTTTTTGAAACTCGTTATATATTTTTACGAATTTTTTAAATATTTTTATGTAATTTTTAATTTTATCTAATTATTTTACCCTCTTCTATTTTTTATAATTTCTTAATTTCTCTTGAGTTTATTATTTTTTAATTATTAAAAAATATTATCATAAGAAAATCTTTCTCCATTTTTCTGCATGTTTTTATAATCTTTGAATTTTTATTATATTTTAATATAAAAAATTATTTTTTAATGCTCTATTAGAGTTTTAGACGAAAATTTTAACATCAAATACTGAAATTTAAAATATATGGAAACGTGAAGGACTAAAGTTGAGGGTCTTAAAAATGTTTCGAGACCCAGTACCTTAAGACCTAAAATATTTTTCCCTTTAAAAAAAAAATAGCAATGCAACTTAATTTGGCTAAACGGTTCTAGGACTCGTGGACCCGGACCGGACCAGAAAATTCGGATCGGATCCGAGACCAATATCTAGTCCCATTTTGAATCGGGCCGGGTCTGATCCCGACCCGGAAAATCCCGGGTCTATCCAGGCCAGATTCGGAAAAATGGTGGCTGGTGGGTTTGAATAAAAGCGAAGGAAAGGTTTTGAGACAGCGGTGGCAGTTGCTGCAACCTGTTATTTCATCTTCTTCTTCTTTTTATTTTATTTATTTTTATTTATTTATTTTTTCTTCTTCATTCTCATTCATCATCACCAAATCATTCATCTTTTTTATTTTTTTTCTCTCTTAAAAAAAAATCAGTTGTTTCCTTACCCAAAGAAAACAAATCTATGATAATCAGTAATCACCATTTTTCCTTTAGATTAGTTTTAAAAATAAACAACAATCTTTCCTTTCTCGTCATCAATATTCAATTCTAAAAAATCATTCATCAAATCTATTTATTCTAAGTAATCTAATATTCGAAAAAAGAAAAAAAATCACTTTTTCCCTTTCCCAAAGAAAACAAATCCCTCGTAATCACAAATTTTTCTTCATATCAGTTTTAAAAATAAATCAACAATTTTTCCTTTCAAAAAACTCATCCTTTTGCCAACCACCACCACTGCCGGCCACCACACCTAACACCATCAACCACCACACTCGATCCACCGATCGTTGACACTAACCCACCAGCCACCATCCGCTCCGCACTAATAGAAAAAAACAAAAAAAGGAAAAGAAAACAGAAAAATAAATACATTTAAGAAAATAAAAAATAAATAAAAAATCAGGTCCGGGTCTCTGGACGATTTAGCCGGGCCAGGGATGGGACCGGGACCAGAAATTGGTCCCGTTTTTATACGGGACCGGTCTGATCCAGACCCGGATTTGACGGGCGGACCCGGATTGACACCTCTACACGTTAGGCATGGCAGAGGTAAGCTAGTATGCTTTGCAAGAACAAGTCAATCAATGGTATGGTGAGCAAACTGACTATTAGAACATGTTTCGCTCACCAATACTTGACACAACATTTTTCTTAAATGCAAACTAGCTATGCACACAACATAAAAATCGTCAACTGGCAAATTCAGTTGCTTCCAAAACCAATACTAAGTGCTTTCATCTGTTAAAACTACAACACTCGGTGAAAGTGCCAACCGGAACAAGGATCGACAATTAGTTCATGGATAACACTCAGATTCAAGTTACAACTAAACCTCTACTTCATCCCTTCATGCTCTCTCTTCTCATAATCATCTAGCTCGTCAAGGACATGCTGGTTTAACGAAGGACTAACCCGAACTCGAAGAGGCGCTTGCAGTGATATGTCAGCTTCAAGAGATCTTCTTGGAAGACAACTACGGGTTGAAATTTGGAAGCGTACCGAACTCTTAAATTCTGTGCAAGTCTGGTAAATTCAAACAGCAGCAGGAACTTGTGATTCGACTGATTTCAGCACTTCATCACCCATTTCCTTGCATCCCACCAACTTCTGTACAAGTCTTAATATGATTAGATTCAAGAAAGAATAGATGTCAGTAACAACTACTACACAAATCATTGTTTCCCAGCAAAGCACATACATTTCCAGATGAGTAAATATCACCCGTCCTAAAACCCCTGTTCAGTGTATCCATAACTGCATCCTCAATTATTTTTGCAGCTTTTTCTTCCCCTAGGCCATACTTCAAAAGCATCGCTGCACTGAGCACTGTCGCCAACGGGTTTGCCTTGTCCTGCATATTAAACCATAGCATGTCACATACAAATACCATTACTTTCTCCTCTGCTTCTTTTCTTCTTTCTGCTTCAACTATTATTAATTCAACGGCTTTCACAAGAACATTTACCTTTTCCCTACTATAAACTTATTGTTTACTGCTATTAGTACTAATATTATCCTTTTTTCCATGAAAAGAAGATTGAAAAGGAACAGTTAATCACCTGTCCAGCAATGTCAGGAGCAGAACCATGGATTGGCTCAAAAAGTCCAGGACCCTGTGTCCAAGTGCAAAGAACATCCAATATCATCAACTAAAAAGATGTATAATCTGTTTTAAGGAAATACAAAGACATTGCAAGACATAATTTCGAAACAAACCACACAGTATTTTGAAAAACGATGAGAGTGTTTTCTTACAGATGCGCCAAGACTAGCAGAAGGAAGCATCCCTATACTTCCAGTGATCATTGAAGCCTCATCAGAGAGTATATCGCCAAACATGTTGTTCGTGACTATGGTATCAAACTAACACAGATCATTGTTAGGCATTAAGGCACTGTTCATGCACATTCTAACATTTCACTTGCCTGCTCCACATACCCTGTTCCAGGAGCAGCAGCATACCAAAGAAAGAAAATATAAACCAGTTTAATCTAAAATAATACCTGTTTTGGGTTGCGAACAAGCTGCATGGCGGCATTGTCTACATACATGTGTGAGAGCTCAACATCAGGATATTCAGTGGCTATTGCCATGACTCTTTTCCTCCATAACATTGATGCCTGGCAGATTATTGAATGAGTAGCTGCTCATATGACTGTAATTTTCTATATCATAATTAGACGATGACCAAACCTTAACTAAAGGAAAAACCACTAGTGAAAATCTTTTAACCACTCTCTATAATACTTCTAAAACCTAGTATGGTTACATGGTGCACTAGTAGGTAGCACGATGCATCAAGATAAACTGAAATGCAAGCAGCTGATTCTTAAGAGAGGAACGAAAGTTTTTGTTGAAACCAATAAGTTTATCAATCACAATAGTAGACAACTAAATGGCGCTGGAAAATCTTTACGCGACTCGATCTCCAGCTTAATCGTAAGAAACAGATGGCAGCTTCCAAGAAAAACTCTTATTTGGAACAAAAACTAATAATGAACAAAAGATCCAAGTGTCAATTAAACCATAGAAAAACGTTTCAAATAGCACAGCTTACCTCCAAGACATTTGCTTTGTCAACAGAGCAAAGTTTTCCATGCCGCTTCCTGGCAGCCTCGAATGCAACACGAGCAATGCGATCAACCTGATCCAAGTTTCATTAAAATGACTTGCAAGAAAACCAAAAACGTTTTCTTCATTCTTAGAGGCAAAAATTCAGTATTACGGTATCTTACTGTCCAAGATTATCCACCATATAGAACAGGAAATCCAACTAAAGGTGCAAACTGAAAGTCCAATGTCTTGCTATTTACTGACAACTAACCTTTTAAGTTCCAACTGCTAGAGATTGTACATAAATCAGTTCAACAACCTCCATCATTTCCCAGAATGATGAAAGTCTCAAAATGCAAGCACATATTGGTCAGAGGCTTACAGAAATTCAACAGCAAACAAATTTCAGAAAATGAGACGGCCTTAGAGACTTACTAACCTAGGATGAAAGTCCCCACCATTAACTTAAATTCCATCTGTTATAAGTTTCAAATAGCTCAAATTTCGTAATCACAAAAATCAGGACTTGGTACTGTGTAAATTAGGATACAGAAAAAGTACAACATGAGCTTGACCATGTTTGCCCAGAAGGAAGAGATAAAACATTTACTTAAGCTTACTAGTAAAGAAATTGCATCATAGAATCTACAGTACCTCATATGCAGCATACACCTCAGTATTGAAGCCAAACTCCTCGCCATCTTCATTAGTACTAAAACCTCTTGGCTTTCCAAAATAAATACCTATTTTGCAGATAAAGAGACTTTAAATGATAATATTTTCCAGGAAATGGGGAGAGAAAAGGCCAATCCATGAAATTCTAGAAAATTTAAAATGCACTGACCTCCAGTAAGCTCCCTTACAACCATTATGTCAACACCTTCAACAACCTCTTTCCTCAAAGTTGAAGCATCCACTAACTGAAAGAGCAAACCGTTTACTGCATGTTTTTCATCTAGCCAATGCATCATTTTTTATGGTTTAATATATCAAGAGACTGCTTATTGTATCAAGCTGTAAAAAAATTAAACATCAAGCTACTTGTTTTTCTCTTTTTGAAAACTCAAGCTAATTGTTCTACACAACCAATGTTTTACAGAGCTTCTATCATATTTCTAATAAATGTGAACATTTAACCATAAAAATGGCAAAGAAGATTTCAAATTTAAAGAACTACACTTCAAATAACATCAGTCATGAAACATGCAAGTAAGAATTGCTTCCAGTAGTTTCTGGAAACAACTATGTAGCTTTTACTTAGGTTTTCAACTGTGTGCTTTCTTACTTTTTCCCTTTTCTTTTTCACTTGCTGTAGAGGAACATTTATCATGACCAGTAAATTACAAGGACTCGAGCGTGCTTAATTTCTTCTGTAAAATAACCCCGAACATACAAAAACCATCCAAGTGAGCTAGCAGAGGTCTCACACTCAGATTCCAGGTTTACTGAAATCACCGTAATCAAGCTACAAAATGCGAAATACAAGACCAAATAACATGAGATTATTGACATTGAAAACAATAAGCACCTGTGAGAAAACAGTCGCTGGCCTCAAATTTGCAAACACCTTAAGACCTTCCCTAATCTGAAGCAACCCGGTTTCTGGCTTCAAATGCTTTTCATTATTATCCCATTTATACCTAATAAGATCAGAATTCAACCAGAAACAAAAAAAAAATCATTCAGAGTTTCAAACCACATGTCCACGCATTCAAAATAAACTTTGAAAAATAAGGGCAAGTACCCTCCAATGGCTCCTAAAAGAACAGCATCAGACTGCTTAGCAGCCAAAAGGGTTTCTTCAGGCAAAGGAACTCCAACCAAATCCAAGGCAGAACCGCCCATTGGCATCTCTTGGAACTTAAACTCAATTCCTATACATCAACAAAACGAAAAGATAAGTTACTGCGTTTGGCGCTTGAACAGGTGAGTCTTCAAGATTCGGTTATTACCTTCTAGAGAGCCAGCAAGCTTGAGAACGCTTTTGGCGACGGAAATGACTTCAGGCCCAATGCCGTCGCCGGGGAGGACAGTAATGGAGTACTGCTTGGATGATGTGGTGGCAGCGCAGCTGACTCTGGTCGCCTTGGAAGAGTGTTTGGACACTGAGTTAAGACGGAACATGGGTCTCACTGTTGACTTGATGTTGATTTGCATACAAGCCGCCATTTTTTGTTTGGTGGAGATGAAAAGAAGACTGAGGTCAGTGATGGAAGGAAACGCAGTGACCCTCTTAAACTTGTCAGACTTTTTATATATATGTAAGTGAGGCCGAAGCTAATGCCTAATGGGATTTTTACTTATTACACCCTAGTCAGATTTTAAAAAAATAAAAAAAAAAATAGTTGTAGTGTTTTTTTTAGATATTTAGTTAGTATTTTTTGCACTAATTACACGTTATGATTAATTCTCAATTAACTTCTCTATTTATAAGGATACTTATATACTGACGGAATTAATGAGAAAAGTGATTTGGAAATCTAAAATTTCGAGATTTATTATAATTGGTTGATGCAAGAAAAGTTGAACTCTCTCACCCAGGAGGAAAATGATTCTCTCTTTAAGGGGTGGGAATGTGATTCTCTGAATCCAGGAAAAGTTCTGTTTTTTTTAATTACATATTCGTTCATTTTATTTTACTATATACATTAATCTATATTTTTTTAAAATAAGTTTACACTCAACATTTTCTCATTATTATTTTTTATTTAATTTTTTAATTTAATTTTTATCAAATATCTTATTTACACAATATTATTTTTAACTGTATTATATTTTAGAATAAGTTAAAAATATTCATTCGTATTGTTTTTAAAATAATTAAATTATTATTATTGTTTAAGGATAAATAAGTAATTTTCTTTTATTTTCTTTTAGAATTCCTTAGTATAAAACAAACACAAGAATAATACTTTTCTGTGAATCTTAAATGCTAACCAAATGTAAAAAAATTAATATTCCCTTCAATCATTCTCTCGGGAGAGTTATTTTAAAGGAGAAAATAATATTTAGTCAACCAAACGCTACCCCAAAATATTATTAGGGGTGAGTAAGAAAAACTACCAAAAATAATTGTAAGTTCTAAAGTAAAAATGATTGTTGAATTATCTTTGATAAATTGTTCTTTTTTAGATTTATCGTGGATGCATTTTTAGTTCTAAATAGTCACTCTTTTTATTATTAATAAAATTTTCTCCTATAAAAAAAGTGAGACAAATAATTAGTGTTGAAATTAATTTGATAATATAATATTTTTGGTCTGTAAAGTATGACATTTTATTTAATCTGGTCCTTAATGTATAAATTAATCTAATTCCTAAAGTATAACACTTTGTTTAATTTCGTCCCTCTATGATGTGCAAGTTTTGGGCCGGTATGTAACTAACATGCGTGAGTAAATAGAAATTTATTCAATTTAGTCCCTAAAGTATCACACTTTATTTAATTTGGTCCCTAAAGTATGATTACTTTGTTTAATTTGATTTTTTGACACGTGACATGTAACTTACACATCAATGCTTTAAGCCCAGGGAAAACCCGAAAGGGACCAAATGAAATAAAGTCTTATACTTTTGGGACCACATTAAATAAATTTATACATTAGAGACCAAATTAAATAAAGTGTTATACATTGAGTACCAAAAATGTCATTTAACTAAATTAATTTATATGCAAAGTAAGAAAGTATTTTATATTTGATTATTGTGTATGGAAAAAAATACACGTTGCATGCCTTTGGCTGGGATAATTGAATTGAATAGATTCCATCGATTATCATCGCTTAATTTTGAACAACCCCATCTCTTGTTCTAGGTTTAATGTCATTTCAAACTTCCATAATCAGATACAAATATTCATACTGGCTTGCTCATAGTAATTTTGAACAACCCCATCTCTTGAAAAAAATAGTTTGCTCATAGTATGTAGAGGTGAGCATTTGAATACTTTGGTCAAAATTTGACATGTTTGGATCGAACAAGTTTAGATCAAATTTTATCGGCGGTAGTCTGAATTCTCTGAACATAACCAAAATTCGATTGCAATCCGACTATTTAAAATCGGTATACTTTGGTCGGATTTTTTCGGATGGGCTGACCTATTACTGACATAGGCTTTTTGAAATTTTAATTAAGACAATAGCCACAATTTATTTTAAAATTAAAATTTCCTCAAATGTATCATCGATTCATAATTTCATAGAAATAAATACATGCAGTAAACAACCACCTGTTCTCTAAAATGATTTTGTAAAATCAATTCCATTCAATCACATTAACACAAACAAATAAACAACATAAATTTGTTCACATCACAATAGCACATAATTACAACAACAAACAATTTCATAATTTTCATTACATAAGTTCATTACATAACAATTCCATTCCACAATCCATTCATAATAGGTGCCAAAATCAAACCAGAAGTAATAGTAGCAATTAGAGATAAACACTAAGCATAAGCAGTAACAGTAAGCACTGAGCAACAACAACAAATAGGCTGCCAACAACCAAACCAGCCAGCAAAATCAACAACCAAACTAGCCTTCAACTTGAATAAAATCTGTCCACATAAATTAAAATCCGTTAACTTGTCAGAATTACAATTTAAGAACACAAAAGCAAAACTTCATAACTGTATTTGAAGGAAGAAAAATACCTTCATCTAATAGTTGTATCCATACGAAGATCAATAGATTCCACCAATATCCTTCGCAAATCTAAACACCAGATAAACAATCAAATAAGTTAACATTACTGAATACAGAATTAAGGAGATGAAGAAACTATAGAATTGAAGATTTGCATGAAATTATAGAACTGATGAGATGAAAAAATTTCTTCCTGAAGTTGTTCAGCTTCTTAAATTTCTTCCTTTACATCAATAACGGGGGCAAATTTAAGCCAATTTGTAAGCACAAGAGTGCTTGGACTACTTTAGGAGTCAATGAGCTCTTATACGAGTCAAAACTCTTCCAGTAGTGTTAAATACGACTTCAGAAGAAATAGTTGATATTAGAATTGCCAACACATCACGTGCCATGCGGGCAAGGGTAGGGAATCTAAAAGAGTTAACTATCCACCACAACAAAATGTCAAAACCCACACCACTTGCCACGGTCCCCTCACTAAGATATTGTTCCATTTATGTTTTGTTATCCTAACATCCTAAGTCCAATTGATGTCTTTTAAACATGCATCAGATTCATTAACCAAGGCAAAACTTTAAGTTGTAACAAAACTTATTTTTCTTCGTCTATCAACCAAGACAATCCCTTCTCTCAATAACTTGTACTCCTAAAAAAGATCATCAAACACTTCTTTCACCTTTTCACTCTTTTCCAAGACAGTTTGCTCATCATGCACAATAGATAAAATAAACTTGACATAATCAAATTTACAACGAGGATCGAGAATGTATTTAAAGTTATATATAGTGACCCAGAGATTCTATTTGAAGTTATAAGTTTGTTCATAAAACTTACCCAAAAACTTAACCAATTTCCTAGCATTAATCCAATCAAGAAATGTAGTCACTCCATCATCTGCATTAAGATTATTCTTATAAAAAGAATCCACTTCGTCAAACTTTTCAAATACTTTCTTATAATTTTGTTGTGCCTGGTGATAAAATATCGGTAGGGTCTTGAGTTTAAATCTCACTTTCACTTATAAAAAAAAAACTACATTGAGGCGGATCTGACTCCTCCTAGAGGTGCATTTGAACTAATTTGATCCATTGAAGAAAAAAAAATTGTTAGAATCTTAATGAGGTTAAGATAACTTTTTTTTAGCTTATTTCTAACAAATATTTTTATTATAAAGTAAAAATAAAAAATAAAAAAATATGGTTAAATAAACACTAATAACTGATTATAAAAAAAAAACACCGATAACTAAAAAAAGGTCTCATAATTATGCTAAATATAATAATGAAAAATTAGATACTCCCTCTGTCCACAAATAACTGTCTTTCTGAAACAGTAATTTTCAGCAAAACAAATACTAAAAAGTCAAGTAAAGTGTACAATAACTTTCAGTAGAAAAATGACAGTTATTCGTGGACGGAGAGAATACTATATAAAGTTAGTTTAGTTATATAAAAATATCTAACTTTATAATTGCATGCATCCAATTATAGTAAATAGAAAGAGAATGAAGGAAAAGGCAGAGAGGGTGAGGACGAACATAGTTTTTTGTTTTGTTTAGGCCTTCATTAACACCCATCAATATATATTAAATTATTATATAATTTAATTAATTAATAATTAGTTACTTGAAAAAAATAACACATGGCATGTTTGTATAATTTCCTGAAGCTTAGATGGTATCATAAGAAAACTTTCTTTGCTTCAACTTTGATATATGTAGAGATGATTTAATAGCTAATAACCGTCCTTGATTGCACGAAAATTTGAAAAGTTATCGCTGAAGTAAAAACATTTGGACACTAGTAAAATAGTGATATATTATTTGTAAATTATGTCCAAGTCATTTTTTACATGTAGAAAATTTCTTCTCTTATGACATGCCTAGGCATCTACTTGTACATGGGCACACAACTTGACATTTTCTCAAAGTTAAAAAAAATAGAATAATACTCTACCATTTTCTTTTATTCATTTTTTTCTACTTCAATAGATATAGCTTTTGATTTGATCAAATCGAGCTCAAATTTTATGGGCAAATTCTTGATGAAATTGAGCAAAAATCAATTAATAGGTCAGTTGGAATTTTGATCGTTCACATGCATTGAGAAAACTCCACTCAAAATGACCTTTAAATAGGGTATGAATATGACTCATTTTCGATATATTGGTTAAAAAAGTAAGTTATTTCAAGTGGTTAAGAAATTCAAAGAAATAGCAAAATATATTTTTAAAAAATATAGAAAATATGGACAAAAAATGTAACAAATACATTAAGGCCTGAGACTATTAAAAAATTGATTATTTTAAATTGATTTTCAATTGTTGCCATTTTTTTGAGTTGACAGGTTGGCTGGGGTTTTGGTTGTTCGTTCGAAACAAAAAAATCTACTCTGAATGGCTTTAAAATAGGATCGATATGAATAGTGTTATGTAAGTGTGTGAATAAGTTATGAATAATAAAATTATGTGTGTGAATAGTATAATAATTTATGATCAATGTGTACAACCAAGTAAAACCTGTAACTCAACTATAAAAATTATACGATATACGTCACTATCACCAATAATAACAATCAAACAATCCAATCATAGAAGAAAAAGAGAATAAGTATCTAGAAAAATAACATCAATCACAATCTAGTGAGCGGTCAACATCGTTCATTTTGAAAAACTAGAAGTAAAGTTTGACCCGTCAAGAATCCGTCAAAACCGAACCACACCGTCTGATGATTGGCCAGAAACTTGGAACAACCTTTGCTTCTTGCTCGACTTCAATCACGATCATGAAATATGAATCAACCATCATACCTCGATCTTGATATCGATCTCATCCCAATCTCTAATTCCCTTGTCCTGTGTCAATTTCTCTCGGTTGTACAAACTAATTTACCGCACCTACTGATACGATCCTAGTTGCGTAGGATGCGTAGCACATATTTGATGATCTAGTTCAAGGCTTGGATTTCGAATGGGGAAGATAAACTCAACAAGTACGAGCTTAGACCTCTTAGCAACCTGTGCTAAGCAACCTAATCGATTTCTTGTGAGGTTCTTGACTCGATCCCTCAACCTATATTCAACCTGTGAATATCAACCTCGGGCGACGACTCAATAAGGGTGAATTTTTGGGTTTTACTTGCTAACCTAATCGAGTGTTCTAACTGAAAGAGGGACAAGGTTCACGCATGAAAAATTGAGAGAAATATCTCTGCGTTTGATTATCAAAATTCTTCTTAATTTACAATGAGCACAAAAAAGGCTCTATATATAGGCATTTACCTAAGTACAAGTTTAACTATAACTATAAGTTCTAATACGAGTAGGAATAGAAGTTCTACTTGATAAATAACTCTAATAACTTAATAAACTAAATAAGAAATATAAAAAAACATTTCAGAAGCTTTAGAATAGATTTCGAACAGCTGGACTCCAAGATGGGCTGCAATCTCCAAGTCGCGGGCTGCTGCGCGTTCACACTGCGCATCAAAATGTCGACCAATTCTAACTTTTAATCCACTCGTCCGATTGGGCTGAAACCTATCCCAAACGAAATATAACATCTGAAAATAGTGGGAAGGGTGCTCTCACTAACATCCAAAATAAACGCGTATGGCGTTGACTGACGCATTTGGAAGTCCGAATCCGAGTAGGACTCTGTCCGCAAAAATGTAGCTCCGAGCTATCTCTCAAACGGCTCGTGTGTTTGGGCTCAAATTTAGACAAAATCTCGCTAACATCCTGAAGTTTAAGAAATGAAGTGGATCGCAAGCTTTTGACTTCGATATGACTAATTTGGCTTAAACACAGTCGCTTGGTGCGCCTGTGTGTTGAACACTTGCGTGCAAGAATGTCACTATGAGCCATCTTGAGATCTACTAGTCCGAATGATCTCAAATTTTGCCACGATCCTCCTAAGACACCAATCTATCTTGTATTTACTTTGGATCCCAGATTGAAGCCTCGTTTCCATGACTTGGCTTGTGTGGATGTGAAACCTCGAGATAGGAGCCTCTAAGCTACCTTCCATGTCATCCTTCGCCTAAAGGCTTGATCCAGCAGCGTCTCTTGCCTTATCTCCATGTATAGAGGTTGTCTTAACCTCACTGGATGCTTTGCAATGTTCTTGGCTTGAGGTATTCATTTGATTGGCCTTGGCCGCAAGGTGTGTGCGCGTTGCGCGTGTAATGGGGCTAGACATGAGGCTAGGATCGTATCATTCCCTCCCCCTTCGAAAGGATTCGCCCTCGAATTTGAATTTGGACCTGCACCACAATACCTCAAGTTAGTAATATTGAAATAATCATGAATTGAACCATACCAACCTTTAAGATCCATCTTGGCGGCAACGTCTTTAAACATGTCAATGTGTTGGATAAGACCATCTTCCCAAGCGGTCATACTTGCTTGTAGTTGGTTTGGAAACCATCTCCGGTGTAAGCACTACCAATCCCAAGTTCCTATCTTGAAGGATTTGCTCATCCTTCCATGGTTTCTTGTAAACGCCATCTCGACACTCAAGCGCACACCATAGCGCTTCGCTTGTCCATGGGCTATCCGCATTACTTTGATCCCTTTGCTACCACTTATACCAAACAATACACTCAAAGGCAACAACATTAAATCGAATAATGTCATATGAATAAAACTGTATATGAGTTGAAGCAATAATCCAAAAATAATAGCATATGTCGAAAGGTAGTAAGTAAATAAAATAATTTGAAGGCATTCCTTCCATGTGAATTCATACTTACAAACCGAAACACGCCATGAGGACTCAAATGTCCATTGATCCACTTTTCTTAAAACTCCGAATTATGGTTGACAAGCTATCTTAATTAGCATCTTCGTGCTCGGCCTCCTCCACAATTCCATCTATGAGTCACTAAGTGACTCCTCCCTATGATTACTAACAATACTCCAAGGAACAACATGTGAAAGTATAACATCCTTAAAGAATATATTAGTAATATATGTACACCAATAATGTATCAAACCATCAAACACATCAAGCTCATCAAAATTTCGCAAAGGGTTATGCGACCTATATAAGCGATTTCGCTTGAATAGACTTCCCTCAAGTCCAGTCGACTTATCGATAATTTTATCATAAATTTCACATATGGCAGAATGATCAAGCAATATAAATATATGTGGAATCTCAAATAACTTTGTGTTAGGGAAAGGGTACACTTCTCGGTCTAACCAACATGCTAAAACGCTTGCGCTTTCGCAAGTAGCCTTCCAAGGCATCTAAGTTAGCCTTCGGCTTTTGCATACATTCCTCATTGATTAAATTAATTTTAAAATCAGTCTCATATAAATCAAGAAGGTTTGCATACTCATCCAAATCAGATTTAAGAAAAGAAAGGTGCAATGTATCTTCTCGGCTAGGGTTTGCCGAAATAGTCACCATGAACGATTGGCACTCCTTTCATTTTCTTGGCAGTAAGGAATGGGACTTCTCTTCTTCCAACAGCCTTCTCTTTCTCTGCACATGAGTAGAAAGAACAATAGAAGAGAAAACAAATGGATTAGGGTTAGGAAAATCTAAGCATAATGGCCAAAAATTCAATTTTTGGTGGCTCACGCCAAAATAGATTTTTCCCACATATAATGCATCCCTCACTTGTTCTCTCTTGGCGTAAACACACATCTCTCCTTTTTTTCAAAAATGCCACTCTCTGCATGCTCTTTATTTTCATGCAAGTGTTTTAAACTCTCATCTCTTTTCTCATGCTCGCTCTTTTCATGAGGTTTTTTTTTTTATTTCATCTCTTTTTGCATGCTCGCTCTTTTCATGAGGGTTGCTCTTCTCACTCTCTCTTTTTCCATGCTCATTCTTTTCATGTGGTCTATTTTCCTCATTATTTCTCTCTTTGGTTTCAATCAACTTTCCTCTTTTGCTCTCAATTTCCTTAGTGACCTCATAATCGGTATAAGCCTTCACTAGTACTCTCAACTGCTCGAGATAATCCTTAAAGGTATCACTCTTGCCCATTTTGTCCGACGTAACATCACCATTGTTCTTATTGACCACTCTATTGTTGGGACATTGGCTAGAAGTGTGCCCTCCGCCTGTGCATGTATGGCATAAAATATCTCGCGTTCACACATGAGTTGAAGAAGGAATATCTCTCGCCAAACACGTCTTGGGGTCGTCCTTGCCCTTGGAGGGTGAAACTTTTGGCCTAATGCTAGTCATACTAGAATCAAAGTGATTATCGTCCTTGCACTTGCGATCGTCTCCATATAACTTTTGTGATCGCCTATGCGCACCACTATGCTCATCATAACACCTTCGCCATAACTCTCGCTCCTCATAGTACCGATCTTGCCACTCTCACTCTTCATCCCTCTCGGCTAGATACTCCAATGAGATCTTATTTTTATTACCTAACCATGACATACAAAATGCGTGAGAGTTCGGTGCGCCGCTAATGTTAGCATTTTGGAACAAACACTTACCCAGGTTACACTGAAAGTATATAGGAACAAAACGCTTCCTTATAAGCATTTTTAAAGTTTTCCAATTGTCGATGGGACCGCCGTAAAATCTCTCTCTAACGGTGTTAAGATCATTCAACCAATGGATGACATATCCACTGAATTCAGCCGAAGCTAACTTTACCTTTTCCTCTTCGGAATAATTCTGCTAAAAGAAGATGGATTGAATTTCCCTCTCCCATGCCAAGTACTCAATCAAACCCCTCCCTTTAAAAGGCAGAAATTTCATCTTTGTTTTTCCTAGATTGGCATCATCTCTATTCTCAAATCTAGGTCGCCTTTCATCCATTCTGTCTCGCCTCTCATAGGCATAATCCTCATAACCTTGCCTCTCGGGCCATCGCGTGTGATCGTCACTCAAATGTAATAATATTTTCTAATGCCTAAATGCACAAATAAAATGTGTAAAGGGCAAGACAGGGTCAAACCACAGAGATTGAAGGAATAATAAATCAGTTTCAATGTATGACAGGGAGTAAATGCAGCCAAACGTAAAAGTACCACTAGGGGGGTTTATATTGATTAATATAATTAATCAACGTAGATGTGGTAGCTAACAAGACAAATAATTAAAACAGATATCAAGGGCATGAAAGTAAAACACAAACAGAGGCAAGATACTAAAATACTGGCAAGGGCACGAAAGCAAATAGAGATAGTTAAGGCATATAAAGATTCAGATAGGAAAGGATCTTAGCAAGGAGTGTTCTCGGGTTGTTTCCAGGGTCAGGCAATCATCGGCACAAGGATCTTCCATCCTCACACCATAGAAATGCTATAAGGGCCTAGTTTCCACTCAACATCCCCTACTTACCTTCGTAGATAGAAGCTACCCCTCGTTTCTACTTATGAGGTAGCCTTGACGTTTCGCCGTCCCCCAAGCACGAATGCGGGGGAGGAAATACTTAAAACGCCAATGAAGCGGAGGTAAGACATTTCTAGGGCACGATACCCCTCAATGTGTCAAGCTCGTGGCAGCACCCTAATCGTTCGAATGCCCTAGATTGGTGAGATCACACTGTAGTAACCTCTCCACTCTAGGCGTCTACTACTCTTAATGGCCTCACATCAGTTATTACCATTAAGATGGCAATAATCACAAAGAAACACTAAAAGTTGATCAAGCCCTTAACATTCCCAAGTGAAAGTAACAAGAAAGCGGCAAGCAAACGAATATGATAATGAAGATGTATTAAACACGTTTAGGCCTCTTAACTAATCCTTACAACCCTTGAAACACTCTTTGCTAAGATAAAGAAGTTTAGCTACTCATAAATAGATATGAACAGTAGATAACAAGTAGCATAAAATGAAAGATGATAAAGGGAAAGGGTTTAGAGAAAACCGATAGATGATTTAATAGTTCAAAGGAGAAAAGCTTGCTCCTTTTACAAACCGGCGGCTAGCTCCAATATCAAGAAAGCGAATCCCTAAAATTAAGGTAAAAGTGGAGTGATGTCTTAATATCTGCCTCCTCACAAAAAACCCTAAAACTATGCTTAAATAGGCTTACATCTCGCTAGGGGACAAAACAGCTAAGGGAAGAGAGAGGGCAGCCAAGGGGAGCGTGATAGCACATGTCCTTCAAGGGGAATATTCTGGAATCTCTAAAGCGCCTGGCATATTCTGGAAACGCATGGAATCCCGTGCGGATCTTTAGAGATTCCTCTCTTTGGCTTCCGATTGAGAATGGATGTAGAGGTATAGCGGGCGAGAGACTGCTCACTGGTCTGGTTAGCATCGAGGGCTCGACGACACTCTGATCTTCTAGGCCTTGAAGCTTGAAATCCCAAGAATTCCTAAAAAAATGCATCTTTTCACTCTTTTTCTCCTTTTGGCGCTGATCTGCAATAAAGATGGAAATAAAGGTCAATTAGCAGAATCATGCCCCCGAAAAGGCTAAAATAGAGGAGAAAATCACGCCCAAGAAACATGTTATCAAACATCCCCACACTACCCAATGCTCACCCTCGAGCATTAACAAAATTGAAAACTACCTTATGCAATGTCTTACGTCTTCAACCCCTTAACACACAGGATAGAAAACTCATTCGACAAGTTGTACCCGACCAAAACATATCTTGCCCTAGAAAAGCACCTGCATCTGGCTAATAGGATAACTACCCTATCAATTAGACTTTTCCAGACCAAGCCTTTTCACCAATAGTCCTCACATGGATATGTGTTTGCACTCATACTCGCAACAAAATATGTGTTTAGGTTGATCGCTCAAAAATGAAAATAACATAACACAGGCAGAGTTTGCACATCAATCTAAGTACTGTAGTACTCATGCGAGGGCAATCTAGCGATCAGAGAAGACTTTGCAGAAAAATAAAAAATAAAAGAATAAAAATAATTTTAAAGAAACAAGAAAATGTTGGAATGGGTGCGAAGGAGAAAGGAGAAAAGAAGGGGAGGAAATAGAATAGAGGAAAAAAGATGAAGGAAAAGGGAGAAAAGAAAAGAAAAGGGAAGAGAAGACAAATAGCCTGACATGCTGTATAAGTTTTGTTCCCCGCATATGGTGGTTCACAATATGCATAATATTATAGGGAGCATCGTCGTAATAGATAAAGAGGATTGTTTATGAGCAAAGGCAAGATTAGCCAACCCATCCGCCACCAAATTATGAATTGATATGAACTCAGATAAATAAAAGTTTTTGGTACAAACATCTTAAGGTTATGATTCACAAATATTGATCATTGATGCAAAAATATTTAAAACTAATTTTGTAGGGAAACTATAGAAATCAAGTTCACTTTGACACCCTACTCTCCTCTTATATCAAATCACTTATAAGATTTAACTAGTAAATTGATAAAAATAAGGAAAGACTACCCTTGACCAAAGAGACAATTCACTAGTCACTTTAAGTCAAATTGTTCCCTTTCTCTAGTCTCAGTATCCTTCTAACAATGTAGACCCAAAATTATCAGGAATAACTATATTTAGGTGTAGGGCCCCTTGGCCAGAAGGAAAGCAACTCGATGAGTAACACCCGCTGGCGAGGGCTAGACGATGGCCTTGGCGTTCTTCAAGGGAGGAGATCTTTATCGGCGCCGAGGGCTCGTTCCGGTTGCATTTTTGTTGCTTTGCTGTGCCTGCTCTACTTTTATTCAATTTTGATTTTTGATATATATATATTTTAGAGAAATAGCAAGCAGGCAGGCGTTAATTTTTCTTCTTCAGCTTGAAATTTGCATTGGCATTTAATTTCTCGGAACTGGAGCTGGTAATCTTTGAATATTTCTTTGAGTGTTTGACTTCGAGGGCTTGACGCATGACTTTACTTCCCCACACTTGAGTTTTGTTGTGGTGAGGAAGTAATCTGATGTTGTTGTCGTGGCCTCGATTTCTGATTTTTGCAATTGCTCTGTCTTGTCCTTGATTTATATTTTTCCTCCCCACACTTGTCTTCTTCATAATCTGATGCTTTTCATGATGAAGAGTGTTACTCACCTGCCAAGGAAGGGTCAAAGAAAAAGCTCAATTAGTTAGAAGAGAAAACAGAGAGGGAATGGGAGTCGAGGGCATGAAAAAGGAAAGAGAAATGGAGAAAGGGAGGAAAAACAGATGGAAATAAAATAAAAATAAAGAGAAGAAAGAAAAGAAAAATTGCAAAGTCTCTCGATAAGGATGGACTGGAGCAAACGTTCGGTTGCGGGGGCATGAACAAGAGTTGGGGTTATAGGCTTGACTGTTGTGGATGCATCGGGGGCGGGACGTGATGTCTCGGCTTGGGCAGGATGAGCGGATATAGTTCAGGGCCGCGACAGATCTAGATAGCTGAAATTGCTGCCAGACTTGGTGCCAAAAACTTTGTCACTAAGTGGGGTGGATCCTGCAGAGAAACTTAGCACACCTCGTGAGACACATAAATGACCCATACCGTCTAAGGTACGGGCGTCTAAATCCTTGAACGCAAGAGGCTCAGAAAGGTCACTGGAATAAAAATCCACATTGTGCAAATTCACAGCAAGCAAGGAGATAAGAGATCCTAAAATGGGGCCTCCGGAACTATTTTGGACATGAAGAATACCCTCGGCAACCCAAAATGCTAGATTAACCCGACGTTTATGCTTCATGCACCATAAAAAGAATAATTCCTACAACGACAGCTAGCCCGAGGATCCAAATCGACCCGAGAAGGTGAGGGCCAGAAATCGATGCAGGATACGCGATGCAGGGTCAACTAATTCATGGGCTTTGGAAGACTTAAGGTTAAACTCAGCATCAGGGTTATCAGTAAGCTCGCGAAAGGCAGAATTTGCATAAAAAATGGCTAGAATAATAGTCAAAACATTTTTATACACAGCAGAATTCAACTCATTTGGCTTAACAAAGTTCAGCATGCAATTAAATTCGCTAAGGGACAGTTTGGACCATTTGTTTGTCAATCTGAAATTGATGACATCAGGAGTAGAAGAGTTGGGTCCAAACTTGCCCTTAGGCTTAAAGTGGTCAGATGCAACCCAAAAAGTGGTAAAGAACTCGAGCGAGAGTTCAACAAAGGTTGGGTGTTCTAGGAAGAACAGTGATTCCCAACCAATATTGGCAACTAACTCTCAGATTCGAGATTCAATCCCCATTTTGGTCAAAAATTCCAAATCGAGGCGCGCACAGGAGCTAACGCCTTTGGAGTTCAAAAGATATAGTTTATCAGTCGAGGGCTTATCATTAAAAACCAACTAGTAATGCAAGAGAGAAAGGTCAGAAGTCACCTAGGTAGAGTTCGTTCGAGGGGCAGAAGGAGGAACTAGCGTCTTGCCCTCGACAGCTGGGGTATCGTCCTGACCTCGAGGCTTCTTGGAGGTCGAGGCCTTCCCCTTATTGGAGGTTGAGAGCTTCCTCTTTCTATCCACCGGTGTTTCAGGCTCTTCCGGTGGCTCCACTCTGGCCGGAGCCTTCGATTTCCCCTTTTTGTAGTCGATCTTGCCGCGACTTCTTTTTCCTGCTTCTCTTTCTCTGCGGCTTCTTTCTCCGCTGCACCCTTGGCCTCGAGATCTTCCTCGCCTTCTTCATCATCGGCCTCGTTACTCTCTCCAGTACCCTTTTCCTGGGCATCAACTTGCTCTGGCTCCTCCTCTACCTCTGGTTCGGCCAGAGGCTCCTCTTCTTCATTGTTCGAATTGTGGGCCAGAAAATCATCCAGGGCAGCCTCCACTCCGAGCTTCCTAGCGGCAGCTAGAGAGGTCTTTTTGGTCTTGGGTTTGGCTCTAGGCTTGTCGTTAGCAGATGTAGACCCAGGTGGTAGCTTGACCATGTAACCACATCTAGTTATGGTCGACGTTGGTGGGATGGAACCGGTTATCTCGACGTCGCTTTCGATGGGAGTGAACTCCGCGACTCGCGAATCGAAGGGTGGAGAAGGGTTTGGGGGCTATGGAATGGCGAAATCCTGGTTGGTGTTGGAGGGGGGAGAGGCTGTTTTGAAGGAACCAGGTGAGGAGTGAGACTTGGAGGCGGCGGGGCTTTCAGATCCATCCATTGGATGTGGTCCTGAAGCAAGCTTGTGGGCGACTTTCTTTACTCGCGGCATTATTCAGGGTGATGGATGTGGACAGGGATGATGGAGATGGAGGTGGCGTGTCTGTGTGGGAGAGAGATAGGGAAAGTGATTTGGTTTGGAGGAGAGTGAAGACGAAGAAGGAGCGTGGGAGAGAGAAGGGGGCTGATGTCTGACATAAATGGCGCAGCCTTCAATTAACTAGGGTTGCTTTCTTGTCTGGCGCAGATGACGTGGTGCCTTGGGCTTCAAGGAGCAACGAGCCTGTGCGTATCCCAACTACCTAAAAAGTAACTTTTAAAATTTGAAAAGGAGGTAGTTAGAAAGGATGAGGACAAAAAGAGAGAATAAAGGGGTTAATAATAATAAATATGAATAAGATCATCTTGGAAAGGGAAAGGTCAGAGATTAAAGGAGATAAATAAGGGATAAAATATTAAGGAAATAAAATCAAAGGATAATCTACTTAAACAAAAATATAACTAGAAAAAGAAGTCGAAAGATATGAAAAAGATAAGGGAAAGAGAAAGAGGTGGAATGGCATAAGAGATGCCTCTAGTGTGGCCTGTTTAATCATCGGGGCCTCGACATTTTCTGGCAATCTAGGTCTCAATAGATAGGGAATCTACCATCATTTCCTCGACTATCGAGGGCTTGAATCCTTCATAGAAGGGTTTCAGCCTGTGGCCGTTTACTTTGAAAATGGTTCCTGTGTCCGGATTATGGATCTCAATTGCACCATGATCGAAAACTGTCGTGACCACGAAAGGTCCAGACCATTTGGACTTAAGTTTCCCTGCAAACAAATGCAAACGTGAGTTGTACAATAACACTTTTGTCTAATGGAGAAAGATTTAGGACGAAGGTGCCTATCATGATAGGCCTATGTCCTGCCCTTGTAGAGCAGAGCATTCTCATAAGCATTATCCCTCAATTCTTCTAATTCCTGGATTTGCAAGCGTCGGTTCTGACCGGCATGCCCGAGATCCATGTTGACTTTCCGGATGGCCCAGAATGCCTTGTGCTCTATCTCAACTGGAAGATGACAGGGTTTGTCGTATACAAGTCTGTAGGGTGTCATGCCAATTGGGGTCTTGAAAGCCGTCTAATAGGCCCATAAGGCATCATCTAGCTTCAGACTCCAATCCTTAGGGGATTGGTTGACCTTCTTTTCCAATATAGACTTGATTTCTTGGTTAGACACCTCAGCCTGACCATTCGTTTGAGGATGATAAGCCGTGGAGGTTCTATGATAGACTTCATACTTGGTGAGAAGGGATGATACTACCCGGTTGCAAAAATGGGTAGTATCATCCCTTCTCACCAAGTATGAAGTCTATCATAGAACCTCCACGGCTTATCATCCTCAAACGAATGGTCAGGCTGAGGTGTCTAACCAAGAAATCAAGTCTATATTGGAAAAGACGGTCAACCAATCCCCTAAGGATTGGAGTCTGAAGCTAGATGATGCCTTATGGGCATATTAGACGGCTTTCAAGACCCCAATTGGCATGACACCCTACAGACTTGTATACGACAAACCTTGGGTGCCACGATCACTGACCAGGTCACTAGGGGTACCAAACCTATTAAAGATGTGGGCGCGTAGGAAGTTCACTACCACCTTGGAGTCTTCTGTCCAAGTTGCCTTAGCCTTGATCCACTTTTAAACATAATCTATGGCGAGAAGGATATAGATATTGCCGATGGAATTGGGGAACAGGCCCATGAAGTCGATACCCCAAATGTCAATTTTTTTGCAAGGAATGATGTTTGTCAGGGGCATCTGGTTTCTAGTTCCGATATTCCCAATGGCTTGACATTGGGGGCATGAAGCACAAAATAGATAACTATCTTGGAAGATGGATGGCTAGTAGAGACCGACTTCTAAGACTTTGAGAGCAGTTTTCTTGAACGTGAAATGTCCTCCCTCAGTCGCTGAATGGTAAAATTTTAGGATCGAGGGCACCTCATCCATAGTCACGCAATGGCGGATGATCTGGTCCGAACAATGCTTCCACAAGTATGGGTTATCCCAAATGTAGTATTTGGATTGCCTCCTGTCCTGTTGCATTCGGAGGGTGAGGCGTCTGCGGGGTAGGTACCAGTAGCACAAAAACTAGCTATGTCAGAGAACCAAGGAAACTGAACGGCATGGGCAAGACATAAATGTTCATCCGGGAAGGTGTCTCTCATAGGTACAAGCGAATCATCTGGCTCGGTTGGAAACCTACTCAAATGGTCAGCCACGGAGTTTCTGATCCCTTTTTATCCCTGATTGAGATGTCGAACTCTTGAAGTAACAAGATCCAGCGGATAAGACGGGGCTTGGTGTCCGCTTTCTTTAGCAAACATTTCAAGGTGGAGTGGTCTGAATAAATGATTACATGCGTGCCCAAGAGATATTGTCTGAACTTATCCAGGGCATAAACAATGGCAAGTAGTTCCTTCTCCGTGGTGGTATAATTTTGTTGAGCTGGGTCAAGCAACTTGGATGCATAATAAATGACATAAGTTTCTGATTCTTTCTTTTGGCTAGAACAACGCCGAGGGCTTGATTACTAGCATCATGCATGATCTCGAAAGGCAAAGACCAATCGGGGGCACGAATGATCGGAGCTGAAATAAGCCTGCTTTTGAGAGTGTCGAAGGCAACTTGACAATTCTCATCAAATTCAAAAGTAACTTCTTTCTGGAGCAGACGACACATAGGTTGAGCGATTTTAGAGAAATCCTTGATAAACCTTCTATAAAAACTGGCATGCCCTAGAAAAGATCGCACATCGCGAACACTGGCGGGGTAGGGGTAGGGTAAGGATTCAATCACTTCGATCTTGGCCTTTTCTACTTCAATTCCCTTGCTCGAGACAATATGGCCTAGAACGAGACCTCGATCCACCATGAAGTGGCATTTCTCAAAGTTCAAGACAAGATTGGTCTCGATGCATCACTCTAAACACTTTTTCAACTTACACAAGCATTCGAGAAAAGAGTTACCATAAATCGTGACGTCATCCACAGTTATTTGTGCAGGATCTTTTCTTTTTATGGTGCATGAAGCATAAGCGTAGGGTTAATCTCAATTTTTGGGTCGCCTCGGGTATCCTTCATGTTCTAAATGGCGCCTAAGGTCCTATTTTAGGATCCCTTATCTCCCTGATTGCTGTAAAATTGCATAATATTAACCTATATGACAGCAACCTTTTTGAACCCCTTGCATTCAAAGATTTAGATGTCCGTACCTTAGACGTTATGGGTCATCTTTGTGTTTCACAAGGTGTGTTGAGTTTCTCTACAGGTTATACACCACTAGGAGATAAGGTTTTCGGGATCAAGAACGGGGGGCGATTCGACTATCCAGATCCTTCAAGACCCCGATCTTCTTCTATTCCTCCTGCCCATGCCGAGACATCTCGCCAAACCCAGAAAGCATCTACAACAGTCCAGACCCCGACTCTAGCTCTTGTCTACGATCCCGCACAAACGCGACTCCTCCAGGCCATTCTTAGGGAACTTCAGGCTTTGACGGCTGAAGTTGCCCGGCGCAATCTCCCACCCCAATGATCCCACCCCCGAACAATTTTAAAACTTCTTGCCCTCGAGGAGGATCCTGAATAATTTTTACCACTTTTATTTTTGGATATCCTGTACTATTTTTAAGTTGTTTGAACTCCTTTGTGAGCCCTTCCCGCATTGAGGACAATGCACTGCCTAAGTGTAGGGAGGGATTTATTGTATGTTTTGAATGTTTGTTTGCATGTTTAAATTCCTGTTTGTTGCATGATTGCGTGTTTACGGATTTTTCAACTTTTTTGGATTTTTCTTTTAGTCCTTGCTAGGAAATTTTGCCACTGCCCATTTTAAAACCCTCATTGATTGACATGTATTTTTGATTTCTGATACATAGGAGAAACATGACATTCATCGCATCTATGCCTAAGCATGCATTTCTAGACCTGCTAACCCTTATATCCAATCTTGGCATAGACGCCAGTAATCACTATTTGAACCCGTGAGCAATTTTGAGCTTCATGCCTATTTATTTCTGAGTAAAAATGCTTGACTAGGCACTGTCTAGGTTTGCATAATATCCCTGGGTATAGGCACCATTAGACGAGGGAAAGCAGCGAAACGACGAGGAAACTTTGCAACTTTTTAAATTTCTTTCCTTCTTTCCTTCTTTTCTCTCTGAATTTTATCCCTCTTTTTCCCTTTTCATGCCCTCGATTCCCATTCTCCATTCTCTTCTAACCATTTGCTCCTTTTTATTATCCTTTCCTTGGCAGGTGAGCAGCACTCTTCATCACAAAGGCAAGGGCTAGATTCCGAAGAAGATAAGTGTGGGGAGAGAATATTATCAAAGGCACGAAAGAGCTAGAGTAGAAATAAAGATTCGAGGCCACGACAGCATCTCAATATTACTTCCTCACCACTCCAGAATTTAAGTGTGGGGAAGTAAAATTCAATTCCCAAGGCCTCGGAATCAAGCGCCCCAAAGCAGTATTTAAACCTCTGCCAGCCCAGCTCCAGTTCAGAAAAAGTGGAAAGTAAATGCGAATGTGAGTTTCGATGCTGAAAAAGAAGAAGAGTAAATGCCTGGTCTGCCCGCTTTTATTTCTTCTAACAAATAAAAAATAAAAAAATAAAAGAAGAAGAAGAGAAAAGCAGAAAAATATTTATCTCCAAACTCGCCATCAGCCTTCTTCAGTAAGTGCTGCTCACCATCTTGCCTTCTTCTAAGCCAAGGAATCCTCCCCCAGATTTGTTTTCTTCTCTTTCCATTCCTTTCCTTCTTCTCCCTTCATCTCGCTCCACTCCTCTCTCCTTTCTACCCCTCTTCCTTCATTTTTTCTTTTTCTTATTTTTATTTTGATTTTCTGCAAAGTTGCCTCTGATCGTTAGATTACCCTCGCATGTGACCTGCAGTACTCGGATTGCTGTGCAAACTCTGCCTGTGTTGTGTTATTTGCATTCTTGAGTGATAGCTTAAACACATATTTTGTTTTGAGTATGAGTGCAAACACATATCTAGGTGAGGATTGCTGGTGAATAAGTTTGGTCTAGGAAAGTCTGGCTGATGGGGTCGTTATTCCATCAGTCAGATGCAGGTGCTTTTCTAGGGCTAGATTTGTTGATTGGGTGTAGTTTGTCAGATGTCATGTCTATTCTATGTGTTGGGGGTTGAAGATGTATGTTAGTACATGAGGTGGTTTTTCAATTTTGTTAATGCTCGAGGGCGAGCATTGGGGCAGTGTGGGGATGTTTGATAACATGTCTCATAAGCATGATTTTACCTTCTTTTCTAGCCCTTTCGGGGGCTGGATTGTGGCATTTGATCATTATTTCCATCTTTATTGCAGATCAAAGTCAATAGAAGGAAAAGATCGAAAAGAAACATTTTTTGAGTATTCCTGAGGATTTTCAGCTTCAAGGCCTAGAAGTCCAGATTGTCGTCGAGGTCTAGACGCTAACCAAACCAATGAGTAGTCTCTCGGCCACGACAAATCTGCATCTTCTCTTAATTGAAACCAAAGAGAAGCATCTTCCAAGATCCGCACGGGATTTCGTGCGCTTCCAGAAGTTGTCAGGCACACCAAGATTCTAGGATATTCCCCTAAAGGACATGTGCTGTCACGCCCCCATTCATCCTCCTTCCCCTTAGCTGTTTTTGTCCCCTAGCTAGCTTTAGCATATATAAACTAAGTTTTAGGGTTTTGTGTAAGGACGACTGACCTAGGCAATTAATACAGCTCTCTCTCTTACCCTAATTTCTGGGGATCATCTCCTCTTAGCATTTTGGAGCAGCCGCCAACTTTGTAAAGGGGAAGCTTTTGATTAATAATATTTCATCTTTTCGGTTTCTTCTAATCCTTCTCTCTTATTTATTGTATGTTTATTATCATCCACTGTTTATATTCTAATATGAGTAGCTAAGTTCCATCTTCTTGGTAAAGGGTGTTTCGAGGGTTGTAGGGTTCGGTTAGGAGGCTCAATGCATGCTTAATATATTCTCTTGTGACATATAATTGTTTACCGTTTTAATCCCATGCTCATTTAGGAATGTTAAAGGCCTGATCAACTGTTGATATTTCTGTTTGGGTACTGTCATTCTCTTGGTTATAACTGATGCGAAGCTTTGAGTTAGAGTAGACACCTAGTGGAGGCAGCGCGAGAGGCCTCTATCTAGAGGTAAACGGTTATTTAGGGTATGCGATACGAGTCTGACAAGCTGAGCTATCGCGCCCTAGATCTGTCTTACCTTTCCTTCATGGGCGTTCTGAGTAGTGCCTCCCCGCATTCATGCCTAGGAGGACGGCGGAACGTCAAGGTCACCTCATATGTGGAAACGGAGGGTGGCTTTTATCTAAGAAGGTAAGTAGGGGATGCGGTGTGGAAACGCGGTCCCTATAGCAGGTCTGTACTTGTGTCTGGAATATTTCTGTGCCAATGATTGACGGACCTAGAAAGTAACACGAGAACACCTTTTGCTAAGATTCCTTCCTATCTGATTTATATATCTCTAATTACTTTTCTTGCTTTCGTGCCCCCGATTATGTTATGCTATCTAGCCCTGGATTGTGATTTCATTTCGTGTCCCAGATAAGACGCTTTACTTATTAGTCGTGTTAGCTCCTGATCTTGAGTTGATTAGTTCACTAATCAACATAACCCCTCCCCCTGTGTTACTTGTTCTTTCTCTGTCGCACTTTCTCCCTATCATACATTTTTATTAACATATTGCTCCTTCAACCTCTGTGGTTCGACCCTGTCTTGCTCTATACACATTACCTTGTGCATTTAGGCATCAGGATAAATTTTAAGTATATTTGACTGACGATCAATTATACATGAGTAGTCATACTCTCACATTTTGTCTATAAACTTGCTAAACTGTTAAGAGTTGTTATAATTGTGAACAAAATTCTTTGAATAAAATCCACACTATCCTCAAATTTTTCAAACCTTCCTTAAATTGAGCATGTTCAACATGTTATTGCATCAAGGATAACTTGTGCATCCATTTGAAATTATATGACATGCATAATCTTGCCTGCTTACTCTTATATCTGCAACATGTTTTAGATGTAAGCAGTCATAAACATATCCCTGTGAGCATTTTGGGCCTTCACGCCTTATTTCTTTTATAAGTGCAAATGCCAAACTAAGTGCTAGTTGGATTTGCATAATATCCAGGGTACATGCACCATCAGACTTGGGATAGCTGTAAGATGACAGTGGACTTTGTTCTTTGCTTCCACGTTTCTTTTGTCTTCTCATTCTTTTGTCTTCAAACACTTATCTTTGCTTTGCATTCAATTCATTTCTTTCTAAGCCGCTTGTAAAATCTTTTGCTTCCACTTGAACTCCCTAAATAGCAAACAGTGCCTAACTGAGGTTGTTAACCAAAGGTAAGGTACACATTGAATTTGGTTTGCGTATTAAGGATTGTGAAATCTCTGGATATTGTTGATGGCCAGCTCCGGTAGAAGGCTGGAAAAATCAGGACTTGAAGGCTTTTGCCAAAAATAGAAATAACAATAGATAAAAAAAAATACAACAAAATGATCTCAAAATAATAAGAAAAGAGCATCCCTCACGGAGATCCAAGGATTGGTGCATTTTGTCAATAACGAATGGTGATCTCGAAGAAAGAGCATCCCTAGCAGAGACTGAAGGACTTGTGCGCTTTACCCTTGCTACAACCTTAGTCAAGCGTCGCTCTAGCAACCACGGTGGGACTCGAATTCACAATCACCTGTCCTTCTCTACTAAAAAGCACCTTCATTTTTTAACAGATTATTTCTTCCTATCTTTTTTCCGTCTATCCACTTTGATGCGTCGTCGAAACACGTATCAAATATAGTAATAAAATTTATAAAGTTCCTGATGGGCTAGATGCACAAATTAATGTATATAGCGGCAAGTCAGGGTCGAACCACAGGGAAAATGAAGGACAAGATTTAATCTTGCCCTAGATGTATGACGAGGATGAAAATGCAATAGACATAAAAGTAACACAGGGGGGTTTGGTTGGTGTAGACGAATCTAACCAACGATGGCACTTGATGTTGAGACAGAGAATAAAAATGCAAATAACAAGTAATAATAGACAAACGAGATAATTAAATAAAAAGGGAACGAAAATAAAGCAAGAGAATATCAATAAAAATGGTAAAGACTAACAAGTGTAATAAAGACAATAACAAGGTAAGTAAAGATAATAGATCAGATAAAAGGAGAAATCTTAGCAGGGGTAGACGGCGGATTGCGTCAAGGGCTAGTCGGTCATCGGTGCAAGGATAGACTGTTTTCACGCCATAGACGTGCTATAGGAATCTTGTTTTCACGTGGATCCCCTACTTCTCTTCTTAAGAGAAGTCACTCCCAAGGTACGCTTATGGGAGTGGTCGTGACACTGCACCCAAGGTACGCTTATGGGTCATACACGCAGGCCCGTGAAGTGGAGAGAAGACACGTCTAGGGCTAGACACTGAGAAGTCTGCCCTAACCGGTTTCTTGCCCTAGCCAAATTGGACCAAACGACATGGTGACTCTGGACTAGGTGCCTACTTTATTCCATGGCCTCACGTTAGTTATTACCATGAAAATGACACTATTCATGAGAAACATGCAAATAGGTGATCAAACTACCAACAAACCTCACACGAAATGACAATAAAATGGCAAGAAAGCGGATACAATTATGAAAATGTTTTAAGAACACTTTGACCTCCCAACTATCCTCTTGCAATCCTTAAAACACCCCTGCCAAGACTAAGAGATTTAGCCACTCATGCTGGGAATCATGCACAAGATAGATGGATAAAACAACATAAACAGAGAAGAGGTGCAGATAAAAATGAAAATATGGATTAAAAGCTAATTGGAGCTTGGGGCTCCAATTTCTGGAAAAATAAAGGAAGAACAGATCCCAATGTTAGAGAGGTGGCTACAATGATTGAAAACCCTAAAAAGATGGAAAATATACTAAAGAGTAGCCTTCTTTAACCTAAAGTTAAGGTTCTGTATATAGCCTAATAACCCCACTAGGGGACAAAATGGCAGGGAGGAATATTCTATGCTGAGCTGGATGATTTGCACATGGAATCCCGCTAGAATCTTTTTAGGATCTTTGGTCAAGCGTCATCCGGAAAGAAACATGCACGTGCGTCGTTTAGGCCTGGACAAAAGATCTCGTCTAGGTCCCGACGACAGGTCTCGACGACAAAACTGCATCTAGGGCTCAACGATGTAAGATAGGCAAAAATGCATCCAAATGGCGCGCTTTTTGGCAAGTTTCTCCCTTTAGTCCAAATCTACAAAGTGGTTGGAAAACAAGCCAAATTAGTAGAATCAAGTGTGAAATTAGACCTAAAAGAGAGGGAAAAATATGCATAAAAAGGCATCATATCAAATTCCCCCACACTGCCCATTGCTCGCCCTCGAGCAATCAAAAAGGAAAACACACCCCAAGACATAGATAGGCACAACCAACCATAGCACAAGAGTTAACAAACCAAACAATCAGCCCTAACCATGTCAAGACATACTCTGCCTAGATAACTCTGCATCAAATCATTAGGATAACGACCCTAACGAAGAAACTGTACCACATCAGACTTGGCATCAGCAATCCTCACCGGGGTAAGTGTTTGCACTCACACTCAACTAGGCTCGGTGTTTAATCACTCAAGTATGCAAATTAACAAGACACACAACATAGTTTGCACATCAACCCGAGTTAAAATCCACATGCTTAGGCAATCAACAATCAGAAATGAACCTTGCACCATAAAAAGGATTGAAAGGAAATGTGTATAGAGAATATGAAGAATATGGAGAGAAAAGGGAAAGAAAGAAAGAAAGAAAATAGGAAAAGCAAGAGGATAGATTATATACAAAGCACAAAGAGGAAGGAAAAGAGAAGGAGGATAGAACGAAAAACCTGGATGGAGATGAAGCGGTGAGGCAGTATCCGTCAAGGGAAGACAGTCGAGGGCTAGATGAAATTCTTCTTCTGGGGGGAGTTCTTCTCTTGGGAGCCATGCTGACAATACTTCATTTTTCTTGTTCGTGCCTTTGCCTTCTTTCGCTTTTCTTTTTTATTTCTTTTTTCTATTTTTTTTTGAAACCAGATAAGACTTTCTTTAATTTTCTTTGTTTCTGGTTTTGAATTTTTTTTGAATTTTTTTTTAATTTTTTACAAAGATGAAAACGAATTTGACAAACTTCAGCTATGAAGATTGAGTTAGCTTGAGGATTTTGCCAACTTACTTCAGCTAGGGCTTGATGAAGGAACGTTGGCTAGGGCTTGATGACTTTGCCCTAGACCTTTTTCGGCATCTACACCTTCTTGTCGGTCTCCCCCACACTTGGGCTCTGCTGATCATCTAGCCCACTACCTCTGACAAATACTGCTCACCTAGAAGGAAAATGGATCAAGAAAAGTTAGAACAAGTGTTTAAAGAAGAGAGAAATGAGAGGAAATGAGATGTCGGGGGCAAGATGAAAAAAGAGAGAAGGGATAGAAAGCAAAGGAAAAGAGAACAAAGATGCAAAGTTCATTTTTCTCGTCTTTTTGCTGCTTTCCCAAGACTGATGGTCCCCATACCCGGGGGTCTCATGCAAACTTAGTTGAATGCCTAGCTAAGCATTGAATCACACATGAAGAATATAACTGTTTAGTCTCAAATGCTCACAAGGTGCTATAAGTGATTGCTGATGTTTAGTGTAGATGCAGGTTATAAGAGCTAGCAGACAAAGCATGCAAGATCTAGGGCAAGACCAGCATGAAAGGCATTTTATTTCATGTGCACAAGTCAGAAGTGTGTGTCCATACTCGGGGGTTTTAAAACTAGGCAGTGCTACTAAATTAGCAAAATCCTTTAAAGTGAAAATCCAAAAAACCATGTCTTTGTACAAAGCATGCAATCAAACATATACAAAGCATGTTGTCAATCATACATACTAACATATCACACAAACACACATATCCTCCCCCACACTGAGGCTTCGCATTGTCCTCAATGCGAGAGAGATACACAAAATAGACACGAGAGTTCAGATTATAAAAGGAGTTCAAGAGAAGGGGGAAGGGATAGGAGAATGTTGTGGGGTGCCCTAGGGCGGTGGTGCATTGTCAGGGAACGCTACATAGGCGGAAGGTTGCGCCTAGCAACCTCTGTGGTCAAGTCTTGTAGTTGCTTTAGAATGGATCGAAGAAGAGTGTTGGTCTCTTGAGTGGCAGCAAGGAGGGTAGGATGAGCGTCCTGGGCAGCTTGAGAAGTAGGCGGCTCGTCTTGGGCGGGATGGATTGGAGCGTCTAGGGCAGAACTAGTTTGGCCTGGATGTTTGGTCTGGGCAGCAGTCGGATAAGTGAAGTTTCCTCCATGCTTAGTGTCGAAAGCTTGCTCTCTCACCAGTGTACAACCTGCACTAAACCTCAAGACACGCTGTGAAACACACAAATGCCTCATCCCATCAAGGGTTCTGGGGTCTAGCATTTTAAAATCAAGAGGTGCAGACAGATTGCTACAAGGCAAGACCAAATTAAAGAAATTGTAGTTTATGGCAATACTAGTGATCAATGACCCCATAACAGGACTACGAGATATGGCTTGAACAGACGCAACAGCAGTAGCAAACCAAAACCCAAGATTAAGTCTAACCTCATGCTTCATACACCACAAGAAAAACAACTCTTGCATAGATAACTGGCCAGAAGAATGGAACTTGCCCGAGTAGGTAAGGGCCAGATATCGATGCAAGATCCTCAGAGCAGGGTCAGAAATTTCGTGTCCTTTGGCAACTTTAGGGCTGAGCTCGGCATTTTCATTGCCGGTCAGCTCCTGAAATGCAACATCAGCATCAAAATCACTAGGATACATGGTATGGCCAGATCTATAAGTAGAAGACTCCAACTCATCAACATTCACAGCACCCAACACACAATTCAGTTTATTGACAGACATTTTAGACCATTTTCCCATCAGCCTAAAATGAACAATATTGGGGGCTGATAGGCACGGACCAGTCTTGCTCTTAGGCTTGAATTGGTCCGAAGCAAGCCAAAATGTGGAATAGAACTCAAGTGAGAGCTTGGAAAAAGTCGGGTGCTCCAAGAAGAACAAAGCTTCCCACCCAATACCTTTTACAAGCTCTCGAACTCGAGAGCCTATACCCATTTGGTCCAAAAACACAAGATCAAGGCGAGCGCATTGGTTAACACCTTTTGAGTGAAAAGCAACAAGTCTATCAAGAGAGGGTTTATCATCAAAAGTAAGCCAACCCTTAAGATCGGTGAGTTCAGATGTAACCTGATCTGAAGCTGGCGTGGGTGAAGTGGCGCGAGGTTTTGTAGATCTGGTGGTGACCTTTTCTTTGCCTTTTTCCTTCTCGGTGGCCTTTCTTTTCTTACTCGCCGGAGCAGATGGTTCGCTTGCGTCGATGGAGACCTCCTCAACCTTGACGGAAAGAGGTGGTTTAGGCTTCCTCCTGACCAAGATTATTTCTTCCTCTTCTTTGGACGCGGCTTCCTGCTCGACGGTGGTTGCCCGCTCAATCGTCAGCGCCGACGACTTATAGATGTTGGGGTCCGGGTTCTTTTGGACCGAACGGCCGGATTTAGTAATGGTGTGGGTCGCTGGATTAGACCCGGTAACTTCTAGGTCTTCATCGGACGGCGGCTGAGAGTTGGAGGGTTCGCCGGCGTCGGCAGCTTCTTCATTTTCCGGCCCTAGGTCGGTGTGGCGAGATTGGGAGTGGGAATGGCCGGAATCAGCGGCTGTCGGCGAGGAGGATGTCGAACAGGTAGGTGAGGGGTTTTTTCGGGCGGGAGTGGGGCGGCGGCTGGTGGTCCCGATTTTATGGGCCACCATTTTAATTTTTGTGGGTCTTTTGGGAGACATGGAGAGTGTGTGGCTAGGGAAGAAGATGGAGTGAGGGTGAAAGGGACATGGATGAATGCTAGAGGTGGGGGAGGAAAGGAAAAAAGAAAAAAGAAAGGAAAAGAAAAAAGATGAGAAAAACGTTCTCAAAAGACTTAAGTGAGGGGAAGGAAGCTTGCTGACACGTGGCGTGGCGTGATAGAGGGGTACAGTGAGGCGCGGATCGTGGATGATGTGTCGACACGTGGTGCGTTGTGAGTAGCTGAGGCGGATTTTGGGACACGTGGCATGCGCTGATTGGCCAACGCGGATGACTAAGGCGTTGATTGCTGATGACCGTTGAAGAATGACGCGGGACACGTGGCGCGCGGGGATTCGGCGATGCCGATTACGTGACACGTGTCACGCGCTGGTTGGCCATCGTTGAATTGCGGATAAGATAACGCGTTTGGACGCGTGACGCTCAGGGCTTGGAGGCCGCGGATTGTGGGACGCGTGTCATGTTGACTGGGTGGATAGGGAGAGGACGCGTGTCGCGCTTTGGATGGAGAGGCATGGCGCGCTTTGACTGGATCGGCGCAACCTGCATTTCAAAATTTGAAAAAGGGATGGAAAGGAGGGAAAAAATAAAACGAACAAGGGAGGAAAAATTAAAAGGGAGATAAAGGAATAATACATAAGAAAATAATAAAAATAAAAATAAAATAAAATAAAATAAAATATAGGAATAACGGAAATAATTATCTAAAAGAGAGATACGAGGAAAAAAATTAAATGAGGCGCATGAAATGCCTCCTTGACTGGCCAATTTTTACGTCCAGGCCTGGACGTTGTTAAGCGTCTAGGGCAAGACAGGTGGATCTGCCACCCTCATTTCATCGGTCGTGAAGGGTTTGAAACCTTCATAGAATTGCTTTAAGCGATGACCGTTTACTTTGAAAGCGACGCCTGTGTCTAGGCTCTGGATCTCGACAGCTCCATGGTCATAAACCGTGGTAACCAGATAGGGACCTGTCCACTTGGATTTCAATTTGCTTGCGAACAAACGCAAACGAGAGTTGTATAATAGGACTTTTTGTCCAACAGCAAAAGATTTTGGGACAAGAAGCTTATCGTGTTGAACTTTTGTCTTGTTTTTGTAGATGAGGGCATTCTTGTAGGCATCATCTCTTAATTCCTCCAGTTCTTGGATTTGCAAGCGACTGCTTTGGCCGGCTTGGTCAAGATCCGTATTGACCTGCTTGATAGCCCAGAAGACTTTATGCTCAATCTCCACTGGAAAATGATACAGCTTGCCATAAACAAGTCGATATGGAGTCATCCCTATTGGGGTCTTGTAAGCGGTCCGGTAAGCCCATAGAGCATCTCCAAGTTTCGTGCTCCAATCCTTCCGTGACGGATTGACTGTCTTTTCAAGAATTGCTTTGATATCCCGGTTGGAAACTTCAGCTTGCCCATTCATCTGGGCGTGATAAGCGGTGGAGACACGATGAGTCACTCCATACTTATTGAGGAGAGAGTAGACGATTCGGTTGCAAAAATGGGTGCCCCGGTCACTGATTAGGGCGCGTGGGGTACCGAATCTATTGAAGATATTGGAGCGTAGAAACTCGACAAGCACTTTTGAGTCATCCGTCTTGGTTGCCTTGGCCTCGACCCACTTAGAAATATAGTCGACGGCGAGGAGGATGTAGGTGTTGCCCAAAGAATTCGGGAATGACCCCATAAAGTCAATACCCCAGATATCGAAGATCTCTCAAGAGATGATACCTGTCAAGGGCATCTGGTTACGTGCACCAATATTCCTTGTAACTTGGCATCTAGGGCAAGACGCACAATACATATAATAATCACGGAATAGGGATGACCAAAAGAATCCGACTTCGAGAACTTTCATTGCGGTCTTTTTAGTACCAAAATGGCCTCCCTCTACGGAAGAGTGACAAAAATTTAAGATTGAGGGCACTTCCTCAAGATTCACACAACGCCTAACCACTTGGTCGGAGCAATGCTTCCATAGGTAGGGGTTGTCCCAGATGTAGTATTTCGCTTGCTTCTGAATTCTGGTGCGTTCGCTAGGTGATACATCCGCGGGGAAAGAGCCTGTAGCACAAAAATTTGCAATATCCGTGAACCATGGATATTGGACAGCTTGGGCAAGATAGAGATGCTCGTCAGGGAAGACATCCCTAATTGGCACTAGTGAATTATCATCTTGGGCAGGAAGTATACTAAAATGGTCTGCGACCACATTCTCTGCACCTTTCTTGTCCTTGATGAGAAGATGAAACTCTTGGAGGAGCAAGATCCAACGGATAAGGCGTGGTTTAGCATCTACCTTCGTCAGGAGGCACCTAAGGGCAGAATGGTCGGTGTAGACAATGACGTGAGTGCCCAAGAGGTACTGACGAAATTTATCTAGGGCATAAACGACAACCAGGAGTTCTCTTTCAGTGACTGTGTAGTTTTGCTGGGCAGGATCAAGTAATTTGGAAGCATAATAAATCACATAGTATTCTTTGTCCTTCGTCTGCCCAAAGACGGCTCCAAGCGCATGATTGCTGGCGTCGCACATGATTTCAAAGGGAAGGGACCAGTCGGGGGCTCTAATAATAGGTGCAGACGTCAGTTTGGCTTTGAGAGAGTCAAATGCTGACTTGCACTTGTCATCGAATATAAAATCAGCATCTTTTTGCAATAGACGACACATTGGCTGGCTGATTTTTGAGAAATCTTTAATGAACCTCCTGTAAAAGCCGGCATGCCCTAGAAAGGAACGGATGTCTCGGGCGCATGTAGGATAGGGCAATGACTCAATCACTTCGATTTTTGCCTTGTCGACCTCGATACCTTTGATGGAGACTATGTGGCCCAAGATGAGGTCGTGGTCCACCATAAAGTGACATTTCTCGAAGTTAAGAACCAGATTGGTCTCGACACAATGTTGAAGAATTTTTTGCAGGCTGGACAAGCATTCAGAGAAGGAATTGCCATAGACGGTGAAATCGTCCATGAAGACTTCGATGCATTCTTCGACTAATTCGGAGAAGATACTGATCATGCATCGCTGAAAAGTGGCTGGGGTGTTGCAAAGGTCGAACGACATTCTTCGATATGCAAAAGTGCCAAAGGGGCAGGTGAAGGTGGTTTTCTCCTAGTCATCTAGGGCCACTGGGATTTGGTGAAAATCAGAATATCCATCTAGACAGCAGTAATGGGTCTTTCCTGCGAGGCGCTCCAGCCTCTGATCAATAAACGGGAGGGGGAAATGATCTTTCCGAGTGGCTGCATTCAAACGCCGATAATCAATACACACTCTCCAACCGTTCTGAATTCGGGTTGGAATCAACTCTCCGTCTTGGCCAGTTATAATGGTGATTCCGGATTTCTTTGGCACGACCTGGACGGGGCTTACCCAAGGGTTGTCCGAAATGGGGTAGATCACACCCGCGTCCAAGAGTTTCAATATTTTTGTTTTCACCACCTCCATTATTGGGGGATTCAGGCGTCGCTGTGGCTGGCGGACCGTTTTGCTTCCATCCTCAAGATGGATCCGATGGGTGCATAGATCTGGAGATAAACCCTTGATGTCCGCAGTAGTCCACCCTATGGCTGACTTGAACTCTTTAAGCAAAGAAATCAATTCAGCTTCTTCGGCATGGTCTAACCGATTGGAGATAATAACTGGGAGCGAGTTGTCTGCACCTAGATAGGCGTATTTGAGATGCGCTGGAAGAGCTTTCAACTCAAGAATAGGCGCCCGCACAAGGGATGGAGGTAGTTTGGTGTGCTGACCGTGATAAGGAGAGATAGCAGTTTGGAGGGAGGCGTCAAGAGGCTTTTCCTCTAGGGCTGCAACGATGGTATGCAGCTCCGGAGGAATATTGATCGTTGAGGCCAAGATGTCCAATGTTGCTGGCGTGATGCTCCAATCTAGGGCAACCTGTAAGGGCTCAAAAGAATTTAAATCAGCAACTTTATCGACTAGGGGGTCAATCAAATCAACAAAATTCACACAAGAGATATCAGAGGTAAAATCGGAGGGGTATCGCATGGCATCCATCATTTTGAACTTGATGATTTCCCCATCAAACTCAAGAGAAATAGATGCATCGTAAACGTCTATCTTTGCCCTGGCTGTTGCCAGAAACGGTCGCCCTAGAAGAACATCTGTGGCTTTAGCGGATTCTTCGTTCTCCATTGCAATGACATAGAAGTCTGCGGGAAATAGGAAGTCGCCTACTTGGACCAAGACGTCCTTAATCACACCTTCAGGGCAGATTATGGAATGATCGGCCAACTGGATAACAAGTTGGGTTGGTTCGAGGGGTCCCAGGCCTAGACTGATGAAGATCGTCAAGGGCATGACATTAATGTCGGCCCCTAGGTCACACATAACTTTTCCTATGTTGACTGTCCCAATGGTGCAAGGGATAACAAACATGCCCCAGTCACTGTATTTTGGAGGGATCTTTTGCTGGATAAGAGCGGAGACCTGGACCCCCACACTTATCTTGTTTACTCCTGTCAAGTTTCATTTGTTGGTGCAGAGCGTTTTCAGGAACTTGGCATAGCGAGGCACATTTTTGATGGCCTGGAGAAGTGGGATATTGACGATAACTTTTCTGAACATATTAAGGATTTCGCTGTCCTCTTCCTTCTTCTTGGTCTTGACGAGCCTTTGAGGAAAGGGCGGCTCGAGGATCTTGTGTATATACTCTTGGGTGAATTCTTATGGGCTTGTGTCACCTCGTAGAGCCATCCCTCGTGGAGATCTAATGCGGTCCTCCATCACTTCCGGGAGTTTAGGCCCAATAAACTTGGCCTTGGGTATTTTCTTGGGCAAGATTTCGGTCTCGACCACTTGACCTTCGTCTAGGCTAGAATGCTCCCGCGTTGGTAGCTCAAGACCGCTACGGAGCGTCATAGCACACGCTTCGTGCTTTGGATTTGCCTCGGTTTGGGGCGGCAACCTGCCCTTGTTTTTCAATTCTTTCATGTCCGCGGCCATGATGCTCATTTGTTTTTATAGATCAGTGATGACGTTCCTATAGTGAGCTACCTCATGAACCAGTGGGGTAGAAGAATTGGAGGTTTGGCCCTGATTGGGCTGATAGAAAGACTGTTGGTTATTGGGGTGGGTAGATCTAGGCTTGAAGTTTTGGACGTTGAAAAGTGGTTGGGCCTGATTCATGTACTGATTGTGCTGCATTGGTTGTCCTGGTCCAGACGCTTGTTGATTGCTGACCCAGTCGGAGTTTGGTGGTCTCCACACCTGATTGTAATTTCCCATGGCGTTGATACTTTGGATCTCATCAAGGATATGGGGGTATGCATCTGTAGGATGATCGGTCAAGTTGCAGATTTGACAGGTCTTGACCTGAACTGACTGTCTAGGGGCCATGTTCTGAAGCATGCCCATCATAGCTGTTAATTGGGTCTGCATCGCGGCCACTTAGGCATCTTGCCCTAGATGATGGCTTTCCTCGGGTATGCAATTTCTTAGCCTTCGCGGCGGCAGGTGTGAGTCTGGTGATAGCACCACCAGCAGCGGCGTTGAGCAAGGCCTTGTCACGAGCTTTGAGACCTTCACAAAAATATTGGATGAGGGCGTGCTCGGTAAGGTTGTGTGAGGGGCACATAGCTTGCATCTTTTTGTAGCGCTCATGGTACTGGCCAAAATCTTCTTCTTTCCTCTAGACTATAGACACCAACTGCTTGCGAGTTACATTAGCCATTTCTGATGGGTAGTATTTTTCGGTGAAGGATTTTGACATTTCAGCCCAAGAATTGATGGAATTTGGGGGTAGATCATAGAACCAGTCTAGAGCATCATCTTTCAGAGACCACATGAAGGCTCGAAGCTTAGCGTGCTCAATACTGACATTGGCTGGCTTCATGGCGTCGCAAATAGAATGCAATTGCTGAACATGGCGGTGAGGGTTTTCCTTTGGAACGCCACGGAAGAGGGGAAGATGGTGCATGACCGCGGACTTGAGCGTCCAATCATGGGCAACAGTGGGCCAAATGATACAGGTGTTGGGTGTTTCAGGTGCACCGTTGAGGTCCTCAATAGTTTGCGGAGGATTGTCGATATTAGGAAGGTCTGCCATAATGAATATCTCGGGGTAGACAACCGCTGGGTTGTCGAGGTCAGGATGAAGATGATTGTCGGGACCGGTCTGACTAGAGGTTTGACTATCGAGGGCAGGACGGGGAATTACTCTTCTAGAGGTTGCTCCGGCCTGTCTCCGAAATTCTCTCTCTGTCTTCATGAGCTCGTGGTCGAGGGGTAGAAGGTCAGGTGCAGATCTCCTGGTCATGCAAGTAAAAGAAAGAAATTAGTCCGTAAACACAGTCCCCGGCAACGGCGCTAAAATTTGATGCGCCGTCGAAACGCGCATCAAATATATTAATAAAATTTATAAAGTTCCTGATGGGCTAGATGCACAAATTAATGTATATAGCGGCAAGTCAGGGTCGAACCACAGGGAAAATGAAGGACTAGATTTAATCTTGCCCTAGATGTATGACGAGGATGAAAATGCAATAGACATAAAAGTAACACAGGGGGGTTTTGGTTGGTGTAGACGAATCTAACCAACGATGGCAGTTGATGTTGAGACAGAGAATAAAAATGCAAATAACAAGTAATAATAGACAAACGAGATAATTAAATAAAAAGGGAACGAAAATAAAGCAAGAGAATATCAATAAAAATGGTAAAGACTAACAAGTGTAATAAAGACAATAACAAGGTAAGTAAAGATAATAGATCAGATAAAAGGAGAAATCTTAGCAGGGGTAGACGGCGGATTGCGTAGAGGGCTAGTCGGTCATCGGTGCAAGGATAGACTGTTTTCACGCCATAGACGTGCTATAGGAATCCTGTTTTCACGTGGATCCCCTACTTCTCTTCTTAAGAGAAGTCACTCCCAAGGTACGCTTATGGGAGTGGTCGTGACACTGCGCCCAAGGTACGCTTATGGGTCATACACGCAGGCCCGTGAAGTGGAGAGAAGACACATCTAGGGCTAGACACTGAGAAGTCTGCCCTAACCTATTTCTTGCCCTAGCCAAATTGGACCAAACGACATGGTGACTCTGGACTAGGTGCCTACTCTATTCCATGGCCTCACGTTAGTTATTACCATGAAAATGACACTATTCATTAGAAACATGCAAATAGGTGATCAAACTACCAACAAACCTCACACGAAATAACAATAAAATGGCAAGAAAGCGGATACAATCATGAAAACGTTTTAAGAACACTTTGACCTCCCAACTATCCTCTTGCAATCCTTAAAACACCCATGCCAAGACTAAGAGATTTAGCCACTCATGCTGGGAATCATGCACACGATAGATGGATAAAACAACATAAACAGAGAAGAGGTGCAGATAAAAATGAAAATCTGGATTAAAAGCTAATTGGAGCTTGGGGCTCCAATTTCTAGAAAAATAAAGGAAGAACAGATCCCAATGTTAGAGAGGTGGCTACAATGATTAAAAACCCTAAAAAGATGGAAAATATACTAAAGAGTAGCCTTCTTTAACCTAAAGTTAAGGTTCTATATATAGCCTAATAACCCCACTAGGGGACAAAATGGCAGGGAGGAATATTCTATGCTGAGCTGGATGATTTGCACATGGAATCCCGCTAGAATCTTTTTAGCATCTTTGGTCAAGCGTCATTCGGAAAGAAACATGCACGTGCGTCATTTAGGCCTGGACAAAAGATCTCGTCTAGGTCCCGACGACAGGTCTCGACGATGTAAGATAGGCAAAAATGCATCCAAATGGCGCATTTTTTCGGCAAGTTTCTCCCTTTAGTCCAAATCTACAAAGTGGTTGGAAAACAAGCCAAATTAGTAGAATCAAGTGTGAAATTAGACCTAAAAGAGAGGGAAAAACATGCATAAAAAGGCATCATATCACACTTCCTTTCCTTTCTCTTGCAAAGTCCACTCGATTATTAGAAGGCCCATGCATGTGCATCTTCGTTTGAAGTTTATTCACTCGGATTGACATAGCAAATATGATTTTGTGCTATGTTTGTTGCATTTTTATGAGTGCAAACACATAGCCTTGTTCCTGAGTGTGAACGCAAACACCAATGTCCGGTGAGGATTGCTTACGTCTACATGTTGTGGGAAAGTCTTGTCCTTGAGGTCATTATCTCCTGGGTAAGATGCAGATGCTTTTCTAGGCTTGTATCAAGCATGCTTATATGACAGAAATTGGACGACTTGTTCTCCAAAAATGCATAAATTTGTTGAACTTTCTCTTGGTAAGGAAGTTGTTTTCATCTTGACAAAATGCTGGGGGGCAAACCTTAGGGTAGTGTGGGAATACTTTCATATACATCATATATGATTTGTTCTTATTATTCTCCCATTTACCATTTGCTCTCCTTTTTTTCCATCCACTACTGCTTCATGTTTGTTTCCTCCCTATTTGCAGGACACAAATATACTTCGGTGGAATCTTATACTCTCATGAATCTCCACCAACAAATCCATCCAATATCCAAATGGAGCACGTTACCACTCCCCAATCATATTTCTTGTGGCGGTCCATTTCCCCCACCATCCAATCAATATCCAAGCAAAATTTGTGGCAGCGTCCGGAAGGATTTCAACAGCATCGACCTCCAACGGGCAGTAGCGTCAAAAGAGGAATTTAGCATAGACATCCAACGGGTAACAGCATCCGAAGAGGAATTTAGCATAGACATCCGACGGGCAATAGCGCCCGGAAGACTTTCGGCACCAACCTCCAATGGGCAGCAGCGTCCGAGTGGAGTTTCCCTTTCAATTTCCACATCAATGTCGCAGGGGGCAATAAAAACGCCCGAGCAAAGCTATATCGCCATCATACTTTTTTGCATTAAACAACAACGGACTACGAGTGCTACCCTCGCCGGAGTTGAATTTACTTTTCTTGCAACAGCAACGGACTACGAGTGCACCCTCGCCGGAGCTGAGTTTACTTTTCTTGCAACAGCAACGGACTACGAGTGCTACCCTCGCCGGAGCTGAATTTACTTTTCTTGCACCAGCAACGAACTACGAGTACTACCCTCGCCGGAGCTGAGTTTACATTTCTGCATCAACAGCAACGGACTACGAGTGTTACCCTCTCCGGAGCTGAGTTTACATTTCTGCATCAACAGCAATGGACTACAAGTGCTACCCTCGCCGGAGCCGAAGTTTACTTTTCTACATCGTCAGTGAAGGATTACGACATAAAGTTGCAAGTACTACCCTCACCCGGGTCAAAATCCTTCAATCACCCACTCCCAAGTAAGTCTGCATTTAAATTCTGCGTCACTTTCAAAACCATCGCGGGCACGGGAGCAACCATCTTTACTGCTCATCAAAAAATCTCGGTTACACCTTGTTTTTTGATAAGACAGTAAAGAGGGGGCAATTGTTGCTACCCGATTTTTGGCGCACTTTCTGTTCATCGCATTATTAGCCCATTTAAATCAAAATTCTATCAATTTTTGATCTTTGGCTATTTATTTTAATATTTCGTACCATTTCGTGTCATTTTAGTTTTTTCGTATTTTTACTATCTTTTTGTTCGAACTTCTATCGGTCCCGAATAAATTTTCTCGAACCATGGATCGAACGCCTTCTTTCTGTAGTTGATAATTATCTACTATTATTTTCGTTCGCGCCATCTCATTTTTTTTTATTCAATTTACTTTGCTATAGCATTTATTTTTCGTTCTAACTTTTGAATACTCCGAGCGAGTAAATTCGAACCTTAAATCAAACTTTTTCTTTATTTACTGATTACTATTTATTTTGTTTCATTTTATTTCATGTTTTAGTATCTTTGGTTCGGGATTTTATTCATTTCAAGTGAGATTCCTCGTGTTGATAGTTTGAACCAATTAAATAAATATTAAACATTTTCCAAAAGTCAACTCATCTTAGCCATTGATCAAAAGTTGACTCATCTTTTCTCCTCATCCAACGACCCCCAATTTAAGCATGAGGATTCATGCATCTCTTCCCTGTCACTGCACTACCCAGGCATTTAATGCATATTCGTTTTGCCACTGTGCTACACGCCACCTCACTCCATTTTTGCGTTTTGTTGTTGATCTTCATCTACATCTTGTAGCAATTTGTCTTTTCCTACAGCTTTTCCCTCCATTCGTCCCTATAAATACCATGCCATCAAAGCAAAGCAGAAGGCAAGAAAAAGGAAGAAGAAAAAAGAAAAAAACTCTCTCCCTCGTGCTTAGTAATTCGGTAGCAAGAAAGTAGCCCTAGTAAGCAAGCAAACTGCACCAGCAACAAGCAAGCAAAATCAAGCCAAACAACTCCAGTAGCAAAGGAAGCAAAGTGAGTTTTCCACCTCTTTTTCCACAATTTCGTTTATGCTCCTAATGATTCAATAAATTGCTCAAACTTGGTTCAAATATTTTGTTTTTATGTCAATTTCATTTCCCTTTTATCAATTTAATTGCATCTTGTCTTGAGTAATTAATTGCTTAATTTTTGTTTAAATAGCATGCCTCTTTCTTGTTGAAATTGCTTGCGTTCTCCTTGTTGTTTCGTGGTTGTTTTTGCTTGATTGCATTGCTAGCATATTTGTTGTGTTTTTGGGTTGGGTTTTGGGTTGAAATATCATGCATGATCATCCTTGGTCGTCGGCCATGGCGCCGGCGACACAAAGAAGAAGAAAAGGGGAGGATGGGTTTGATGCGGGAAAAGGAAAGGAAAGGTGATGGGCTTTATTTTATCACAAGCCCATCTTGATTAAATGAATTGTTGGGCTTGATTTTATCCCAAGCCCAACTGCTGTTTTGATGAGAAAAATGGGCCCGACCCTTATTTTTCGTAATTTTCATGATTTAATTTTCGTATGCATGAATTAATTGTTCGTATGCTATGATCAATTGTTTATGCCATGTTAATTTAATTTTCGTATGCATGAATTAATTGTTCATGTGCCATGATCATTTATTTATGCCATGTCTATTAAATCGTTTGCTTTAATCGCATGTATGTTTTAATATTTCGTAAGATTGTTTAATTAATTATTTCGACTTGTTGTAATAATTAGTTAATATTTTTGTCAAATTACTGTGACTTGTTGTAATAATTATTTATTTATTCCATTACTCGTTGTAATTATTTATTTTAATTGTGGCTTGTAATAATTAATTTGGTAATTATTATAAATTGCAATTTGTAATAATTAGTTAACTAATCAGACAAAAATCATATACCTACATTATTATTATTTGTAGCTAATTTTTGTTTTGAAGGGACGAATTGATCATGACAGGTATACTTCCCTTAAGCCCCTTTATTTACTTCCAACGCTCTTATCACATATGATTATATGCATGAACAAACTGAATTGTTAAAATTTAATTTGCATGATAATTAAATTAGAATTTACAAGCATATTTTAAAAGCACCTCATTAATCCGGTAACCTTTTTAGTATGTGACTCGGGTGCCTAACACCTTCCCGAGTACATAATACGACCCCGAACTGCTGTTCTCGGGTTCAGACCCATTCTGCCTTGGTTTTTATTTTTTGCATGACAATAGGTTCCCTAAACCTAGAAACAAAAATAGGGTGGCGACTTCATATGCATTATGTGAGATGAGTCCGATTTCATCTCACATCTCGTCCCAAACCCGCGTCGCGCAATAAAATCCAAAAATGGGGTGTGACAACAACCGAAAATCTTGGGATCACCCTTGATGAAACAAACTACGATGTTTGGTCCCAGATGGTCGAAATGTTAATTGCTGAAAATGAGAAATTTTCCTTCATCTATGGTAATTCTCCTTCACCTATTGAAAAGGATGATAGATACGAAAAATTATTTGGATGGTGAATTCGAACAAGTACGTGATGATATCCTAAGAAAGTATCCAGTTCCTGATGATCCACCTTTCTCCTTGATCCGTCGTGAGGCTGCTCGAAAAATATTTTGGTTGGTGGATTCAAAGAGGTGCATGGCGATATCCTAAGAAAGGATCCAGTTCCTGATGATCCACCTTTCTCCTTGATCCGTCGTGAGGCTGCTCGAAAAAATAACAATGAATGGAAAACCTAAGAAAGGTGAAGCTTCTATTGTTATCAGTCACAATCCTCAAGACAAGGTTTAAGAAAGGTCCAACAAATTAATTGAAAGAAGCAAACCAAAACTGCAGAACTTCAAGGGGAGCAGCATCAACTAGAAGTTCTGAACATGAAAATATAATGATGAGTATGATGACACTCACATATTGGAATATGATGATGAGTATGATGACACTCACATATTGGTGCAAAACCAAGCTGAAGATGGTTATAATAAAGAGAGTCATAATGAACACTTAGAGGGTTATAATGAAGACTCAATGGGAAGTCACAATGACAGTGAAGGGAGTCATAATAAACACTCAGAGGGTTATAATGAAGACTCAGAGAGAAGTCACAATGACAGTGTTGATCCCTGGCAATAATTTAATGTAAAGAATGCATTTCTTCATGGTGAACTGACAGAAGAAGTGTATATAGATCTTCCACCAGGCTGTATAATCTTTAAACATCAACAACAAAAAGTGTGCAGGTTGAAGAAATCATTGTATGGGCTTAAACAGTCCCCAAGAACTTGGTTTGGGAGATTTACAAAAGCCATGAACAAATTTGGCTACTGTCAAAGCAATGCAGATCATACGTTGTTCCTAAAGAAAGGACAAGACAAGATAATTGCACTCATTGTATACGTTGATGACATGGTGGTGACTGGAAATGATCCTGAATAAAGAAGAGCATTGCAAAACTACCTGTCTACTGAATTTGAAACGAAAGATCTTAGTCCACTAAAGTACTTCCTTGGAATTGAAGTGTCTAGATCCTCCAAAGGTATATCCCTATCACAACGAAAATATACTTTGGATTTACTACATGAAACTGGCATGTCAGCATGTCAGCCAGACACCCATGGAAGAGGACTTGAAGTTGTCAGTTGAACCTAACCAAATCCCTATAAATAAAGGGCAATACTAGAGACTGGTTGGTAAATTGATGTACTTGGCTCACACTTGGCTAGATCTCGCCTATGCATTGGGTATTGTCAGTTAGTTTATGCACAATCCTGGAGAACAACACATGAAAGCAATCATACGTATACTAAGGTACCTCAAATCAGCTCCAGGAAGAAGAATCTTGTTCACCAAGGATTCTGATTGTCATAGTATGGTTGTGTATACTGGCGCAGATTGGGTTAGATCGATTGACGATAGACGATCCACCTTGTGACATGGAGAAGCAAGAAGCAAAATGTGGTTGCCCGATCCAGTGCAGAAGCCGAATACAGAGGCATGACCCTTGGATTATGTGAAGCATTGTGGTTGTAATTGCTCTTGACAGATCTAGGATTCTCACCTCTAAATTTGATTGAGCTGTATTATGATAATAAGGCTGCTCATGATATTGCACACAATCCCGTCCAACATGATCGAACTAAACACGTAGAAGTAGATAGTTTCTTCATGAAAGAGAAGCTGGATGGAAGGACACTTAAATTGCCTAGTATTCAATCAAAGGATCAATTAGCTGACATCCTTACTAAAGCAGTTTCAACTCAAGTATTCTCGAAGATTCTTTGCAAGTTGGGCATATGGGATATCTACACACCAACTTGAGGGGGAGTGTTGAATATTCAAACAGCACGTCCATTCCAACCGTTGCGTCCATTCCAACCGTTGTATCCATTAATAGATAGGTGAAAAACTTATATAAATATGTGTTGATACCTCTGTTGTAAAGAATGGAAATATATATGTAAAATATTGAACAATTCAATTGAAAGTATTTCATCACAAAAGCTAAGCAAAGCATCAACAATGTAGTCTCTGTATCCGACTCTCAGAGCCCAACTTTCTATTTCTGCATTCTACTATTCATATCTGAATTCTACTCCCTCCAGCTCCATATATTTGACGTTTTAGCCATTTTACACTGTCCCTATTTAAATGACGCTTTGGAAATTGTGTGCGGTAAGCACAGTATTTTTACTTTTGTAGCCCTTGCGCTTGGAAGCTACACGTCATACACGGTCTTGGGGGGAAGTAAATTTTCCTTTGAAAAAATTGTCGTTGTGCGGCCCACACACAAAAGCCGAGTAAATTTTCCTTTGAAAAAGTTGTCGTTGTGCGGCCCATACACAAAAGCTGACAAAATACTGGGCTCAACAGTAATGAAATTGACCTGCCTTAATCCAAGTGAAATCCACTAAAATGTCAAATATATGGAGCTGGAGGGAGTACTATTTATAAATCCATTTTACTATTTATTAAATATCGCGAGACCCGACAGATATTTTTGTGCGGAATTTAACTAAACATTATTTTTCTAAGAAAATAAGTAAACTAGTTAAAGAAAAGTGTGAAGAGTAAAAAATTTGTACTGAAAATTCTATGTCATTTTAAAATGAGATGATTTTTTCATAAGTTGTTCAAGGCTCAACTAAGAAAAACTAGTCTAAACTTTAAACTCACTTGATAAGTGCACAGTTAAACTAAGCTTGGCTATCAAACTAAGACTACAAGATATAATAACAACTAAAAATAAAAAATATGCGTCTTCGACGAGACATGGATGCGAGGCTGTAAAAAGATTATTGTCCAGTGTGACAATCAAAATGTGATGAGACTTTTTTCTCAAGCTTCTTCGATGAGTCAAATGTATAAAATCTTTGGTGGTGGCAGTCTGGGTTAGCAATGGTTGTCCACTTTGTTCATGTGTTCCGAGAATCAAACACGGTAGCAAATAAGACGGCTAACTTAGCCCTTGACCAACCGCGTCATTATGAATGGTATTCAACGGCACTTTCAGCGCATCATTTTCATCTCTCAGGAGACATTTTAGACGAGTCCTTTGCTCGATGTGTTCATATTTGATTGTTTTACTTTTTAGCTTCTTTCTTATGTAAAAAATAAATAAATGAAAACCCCAAAAAAAGAAAAAGAAAAAAGAATAATAGCTCACCTCATGTCTTCGGACACCACCACATTTTTGGCGCAATGACGTTCAAACCCTAGACCATCCTCCGCCTCACTATCTAAATTTTAAAGTGCTTGAACCCTAATCGATTCCTGAAAAAGTTTCTTTTTGGGTTGTTTTGTTTCTTCAAGACCGAGTAATAATTTCTTTCTTCTTCATCCCATAATGAAAGAATAAAGGTTTCCTTTTCGGGGTTTCTAAGCTTCTTCCGACTCTTGTTATTTGTTCGGTTCTCTCTCTCAAATCATCGTGGCCAACATTCTTCCTGATGGGCTTAAAAAAACCTATCCCATACCGAATTCAACCCAAGCAGAAGAAAGTTGTTGGCTTTCTACCTCTACAATAGAATCTTGGGCAGAAATCCGATGTTTAGCGTGATTTCATCCCCGATTGTGATCTTTACAGCAATCAAGAACCTTCAGAGATCTTTGACCCCTATGTACAGAAATCTGATGATGGTGGTGATGGTTCTCCTATCTCCACCTTATGTTATACATCCTTAGGAAGAATGAAGGAGGAAGTATAACAACTGTTGCTCTTGGTTCTGTCTCTACCCAAAGAGGAAAGATGCTAGCCCAATTGACACCCAAGAACAAAAACCTTCCCTAAAAAGAATGAGGAAATCTGGTGAAGATCACAATTCTGGATAGTCAAACTTGTGGCTTCGCATTAGAAAAAAGAACAATTTCTTACCAAGAACACAAAACAAAGAGATCATAATAGGTATTTCTGATCACTTTTAAGACCACCCAATTGATTGGAGTGTGTTTGGTTATTGGGATTACAGTTATTGTTATTATTAGTAGCTTTTTTTTCCATTTCCATTTTCATTTTCATGGCGAGGAGAAAAAGAGAGACCTAACCAACAATCCAGAAGATAAATGGGAGTGTATTTGGTGATTTGGCATGGTTTTTTCTGCTTAGTATATCACAATCCAAAAGTTGAAAAACACCGAATTCTAATCGAATTCAATGACATTCTAAGTCAGCACAAACGATAAATCACAAATTTGAAATTGGTGATGAGCATAACTACATTTCCGATGCCATAGTTGCTCGTTGTTGTTGCTGCAGAACGTCACTGACCTCTCTTTCCTTTTCCTTTGCCCCGAAGAATTAATTATTCTCAAAGTAACACTAATTAATAAAACAGTTATCACTAACCATATGCATAATTAAGTATTATCTTGTTAAATAATTTTAGTGCCTGAATCTTCATCTTTTCTCTCTTTTTATGATACTAACATAAAATCAGTTAAATTAACAAAAAAAAACTTTTATAAAATGTGTCTATGCTTTATATGATTTGCGCAAAATAAATATTTCAAACTCTAATTTCTTACGCTTTAGAATCATTTAAAAAAAGTTTCTAATTTATAATTACATTACATTACACACAAAAAATGCAATAAAGGAAAGAAAAAAACATGGATACGTAGAAGGGAGGGATACTCCTAAACACTAAGCGAGAATTCACAAGAATTTGACGTATCATCATCTTTAAAAGTATGTGGTGACATGTATCAATGTAATTAAAAAATTAAACATGCAATTATATTAATAAATTGCTAATGAATGAACATTAAAATGTAACCGTCAAACAATTCTATTCATGTTGACTTGTATTTAAAATGTTTATAATAAATGCTTACTCGGGTGTGATGAGCAACGAGTGGATTTATGATCAGATCGATGATTTGTGGCTCGAATCTTACTGCTTGTTATCTACGAAGCATCCGGAGTGGTTTTGTCACGTGCTCAACCAAGGAAGCAGCCGTGAACAGTAACTCAAGAACACAAACAGAGAAGAAGAGGAGAACTTCACTCAACAATGGCGGATGGATTTATGGGGAAAAGGAAGGAGACGGAGGTAGCAGAAGTGAAGACGAAGAAGAAGAGTAGATAGGGAAAGATGTAACAGAAAAGATAAAGGATTCATTGAATCCAAAATAGTTAGGAACTTATTGAATTCTCTAAGCCAATGTTCATTGAACAAAATCACAATTGTTATAATTTCCAGAATATCCCCTCACCTCTGTTCTTTTCTCCCTTTAATACATTCTATTGTTTGCTTATGGAATTGAAAATGCTACGGAATTAAAAATACAATAAACCTAATTTTCTAACTAATTCTCTAACCAACATTCCAGTAGCTTCCAACTGTAAGCCTCCCAAGTAATCCCAGTACCTTCCAGTAGCTTCTAGGGAAGGCACGTGACAATACCCCTCGCTTGGAAATTCCTTGCCCACAAGGAATACGAGAGAGGATAGGTTGACTGCAAACGATCAGCCCACTCCCTTTTTGATGTTGTGAGTTGCATACAGTGGAGTTGCAGGCTCATCCATTGTAATTACTTCCTCCTCACCTTCCTTAATGCTTCCATATTTTGTTAGAATTTGTTCATCATCTTTTGAAACCATCCGAACAACTTGATTAAATTAGCACTTGTGGCCTCTAAGGAGTTGTTGTCCACAGTAGATACACGACTCAATTACCAAACTTGTTATCGAACCAATGAATACGCCTTTGCTACCCAAGGATGAATAAGTTGTGGCATCAAAAGTAATGGTGGTTGTTGAACGAGAGGTCTGAATCTTACTGGTACCCAATGCAGGTTGGTTACTTTCACCATTCGTCTCAGTTTTTGATGCTTGGCTTGGGCTGTAACCTTCCCGAAGGTTAATTCCCAAGAAAAACAAAAGTCTGCTTGTGTTACCAGTTGCTTGACTTGATGCCTCAAGATGCCTTTGCTGAAGATCATTCCCAACCGTATTATTTGAATTTGATATTATTTCATCGTCATGACCATAGTTACAACCATCATCATCACTTACTGCTACCGTCTCATGAGCTGATATTTCAGGCATATCTTCATCTTCCTCTTTAAGCAATCCATATTCAGAGGCATCTTGTTCCTCATCTCCCATCACAATCAAAAACAATTGCGTAGACTTACACTTATGGCCCTTGAAGAATTTCATTTCACAATACTCACATAGCCCTGCAGCCTTTCTTTCTTTTATGGTTTTCAACTCGAGAACTTTGAATGGTAGGTCTGCGGGATTGAGTGTTTGATCTATTGGTACGACCTCTTCTATATACCGGGCTAATATCATGACAGCTTCAAGAGATTGGGGATTGAACATCCTAACTTGATGAGCTAATTTTTGTTTCATTCCAGCCAAAAATAAATCTCTTCCATAGGAATCACACATTTCACTCTTATCATATATTGCTTTAAACTGATCTATATAGGTATCTACATCACTAACCTGCTTTAAGTTCAACAAATCAGCCATAGGATCTGGCCGGAAAGTTTGTCTGTCAATGGAGTGCTACGTGCTTGAACAATAAGGAAGAACCAGACAGAAGAGAAAGGTAACCGCTGCTGTAGTGATTAACAATGGAGCAGAAGCTTGGAGAGGAAGGTTATAAGGACAGGATCATGCTCCGCTACCACTTGTCACGTGCTCAACCAAGTAAGCAGCCGTGAACAGTAACTCAAGAACACAAACAGAGAAGAAGAGGAGAACTTCACTCAACAATGGCGGATGGATTTATGGGGAAAAGGAAGGAGACGGAGGCAGCATAAGTGAAGACGAAGAAGAAGAGTAGATAGGGAAAGATGTAACAGAAAAGATAAAGGATTCATTGAATCCAAAATAGCTAGGAACTCATTGAATTCTCTAAGCCAATGTTCATTGAACAAAATCACAATTGTTTGTAATTTCCAGAATATCCCCTCACCTCTGTTCTTTTCTCCCTTTAATACATTCTATTGTTTGCTTATGGAATTGAAAATGCTACGGAATTGAAAATACAATAAACCTAATTTTCTAACTAATTCTCTAACCAACATTCCAGTAGCTTCCAGTTGTAAGCCTTCCAGGTAATCCCAGTACCTTCCAGTAGCTTCTAGGGAAGGCACGTGATAGGTCTCGGTGTAAACACTCAGACGATCAAGTCAATAGTTATCTTATTAAAATAAATAGAATAATTAGATAATCAGATCGAATAAGATAGTGTGATTGAGAGTCAAAAATAACAATTGAGTTATGCCGTCTGAGATGATGGTTGATCTCACCGGTTGGTATGTAGTTGTCTGTGTTTCTTTTTTGAAAACTAGGTCTCACAAAAAAAGGAAATGTCATATCTATTTACAATAGTGGAATGGTTAAACCTAAAATAATGGGTTTTATGGGCTTTAGCTCAGATGTTATCATCTTAATAATAATAATAAAAGTAATCTAATTTCACCATTATTGTAATTAATTATCTCTCAATATAGATTATATTGCATATAAACCTATACTAAAAAAATTAATAATGCACTAAAACTTTAATAAATTAGAGATTTTGTATAAAGATTAAGTTGTCTAATATATTATATTAATAATTCTTACTATCATTATAATTAATTATTTTAAAAGTTATATGTATAAGTATATACTAAAAAGTTTAATAAATTAAAATTAATAATGTATTATACCAATAATATATTTTTATTATATAATATTTCATTTTTTAAATTATGATTAATGTATATATAAACTAATATAATAATATATTTGTGCTCGCGCTAGTTTAATTATAACAATTAGTATCAAACTTTACACCTCATATATAACAAAGAGATATTAACAAATTATTTTAGAGAGTGACTTAGTGGAGCTGTTGCAGGGTAGTGGGTCAGATTTAATTAAATTGGATTTAGCTTTCATCCAATTCATTAAATCCTTTTCTGGGAATTTAATTAACGGAGTGGAAGAGGACTTGAACGTGGCAGTGGGTGAGCGTGGCCTTGGGCTGAACACGTGGGCACCGAGTGAAGCGCAGGCCGGCGCTTGGGTGCGGCTAGGTGGGCCGGAGGAGTGGTTTGGGGCTGGGCAGCGTAGTGGGCTGAAGCCCATCTTGGGTGAGGCAGCTGCTGGTCCGGCTGGTAAGGAGAGGGCGCTGTTTTTGGCTGAAGAGGGTAACGGGCTGGGCTTGGATCTGATGGGCCACGGGTTGGGTTTTGATGGGAAGGAATTGGGGCTGAGCTTGGATTTGGCAGCAGATGGGCTGCTGGGCCATGCTGAAAATAAAAGGGTTGGCCCAGCTGGAATTAGTGAGGGGTTGACACTAGGACTTCTGAGAGGGGCAACGTTGAGCGAGGAGGCAGAAGAGGATCCGGAGGAAGACCCGGATTTTTTTAGCCCTTTACCACAGGTCCCTTCAGATTCTTGGGGCTCCCTCAATACTGAAGAGATCTTCCAGGGGGCACTGAGGCATGAGGAAATAACCTCAGGTCGGGCCGGCAAAAGGAAAAGGTGGGGGGCCAGATTAATTCGCATAGCCCGGAAAAAGGTGCGATGATCCGTGGACCATTTAGCGCAAGGTGAGGAGTCTGACATGGCTATACCCCTCTGTAGTTTCTCGCTAAAGAAAGTCTTGGGGGATCGGGAGGATGAAGAACTCGGGGATCCGTCATTCGCTTTGCCCAAGAAGGGAAGCAACATGCATTGGGATGGCGATGAAGGTGCTAGTCAGGCGGCGGTTGCGGAGCAACCCCGCCCAGAGCCATGAGTCTCCTGTTCTGGAACTGCCGGGGGCTTGGGAACCCTCAGGCGAGTGCTAACTTTTCGAAGTTATTAGGATTAGAGCTCCCAAGCTTAATTTTCTTGTCTGAAACAAAATTGTACGCGCACGAATTTGAAAAGTTTAATAATAAATGGTCTTTTCCTTATGTTCTTGTCGTTGATTGTGAGGGTGACACTAGAAGAGGAGGTCTAGCCTTATTGTGTAGGAATGATATTTCCGTTAATGTCTTGCGTAGTGATGCTCACTGTATTGATATTGAACTCCTTAATGGTCTGTCAAACGGCCCCCCTTGGAGGTTTACTGGCATCTATGGTTGGCCAACTAGGGCGGATAAACATAAGGCATGGGATATGATTAGGGATATAAGAGATATGAGCCCACTCCCATGGCTTTGTGTTGGGGATTTTAATGAAGTCATGTGGGGTCATGAGAAACTTGGTGGCTCGACAAGACAGTTCAATGATATGGATGAATTTCGGTGCGCCCTAGACCACTGTGATCTTATAGACCTTGGCTTTTCGGGACCAAAATTCACCTGGTGTAACAACCAAAGGGGCAACGGCACTATCATGGAGAGACTAGATAGAGGGACGGCAAATGAGAAGTGGATGAGTTGCTTCCCCGATGCCACTGTTAAACACCTCCCCCGCTTCGGATCTGACCACTGCCCTATCCTGATTCAGCTGACCCCTAGGGTTGATAGATCTCCGAGAGGGAAAGTCTTTCGTTTCGAGGCTGCCTGGCTTAGGGATGAGTCATGTTTTGACTTTGTTAAAAGGTTGTGGGATGGAGGAGAGATTAAGGCAAATGGGGACTCACTAGATAACCGATTAGTACGCTGCGGGGTAGAGTTGTCACGCTGGAGTAAGGAGGTCTTTGGTAATGTGCACAGGTCCATTGTGCAGAAAAGAGAGCATCTGGGATGGCTCCAGATGCAACCAAGCTCAGACTCCACCCTTGATGAGATTGAGAAAGTTGGAAAAGCAGTTGAGGAGCTCATCCATCGAGATGAGGTGATGTGGAAACAACGGTCACGAGTTTTATGGCTCGAAGAGGGAGATAGGAACACAAATCCTTCCATGCCCGTGCTTCGCAACGTAAGAAGAAGAATACAATTGAGAGAATCCAAGACGAGTCGGGTCGGTGGAGGGAGTCCCGTGAGGAAGTAGAGGCGATAGTCCTAGATTATTATAAGACCCTATTTCTTCTGGTGGAAGCGACCTATCCTCAAATGTCCTACATTCCATAAACCCCCGTGTGTCCCACTCCATGAATTTTAATCTTGATCGGATTTTCACTAAAGATGAAGTTTTTAAAGCTCTTAAACAGATGCATCCTACGAAGGCCCCCGGGCCGGACGGAATGCCTCCTTTGTTTTTTCAAAAATTTTGGTCTTTTTTAGAAATTCCTGCTTGCAAAGCTGTCCTTGGAATTCTGAATGATGGGGAAGATCCTGCCTACCTCAACCATACCTTTATCACCCTTATTCCTAAAATAGCCAACCCCTCAAATTGCTCCCAGTTTCGCCCGATTAGCTTGTGCAATGTAGTCTTCAAGCTGATAACCAAAGTTCTTGCAAATCGCCTGAAACAAATCCTGCCTGGCATAGTATCAGAGAATCAAAGCGCCTTTGTCCCAGGTAGACTCATAACCGACAACGCTCTGATAGCCCAAGAGATCTTCCATGGGATGAACTCAAAAAGCTCGGGTCCAGGATGGATGAGCGTCAAGCTAGATATGAGTAAGGCCTATGACAGAGTGGAGTGGAACTTCTTAGAGGCAATCATGACCCGCATGGGCTTCTCACCTAGATGGACATCTTTGGTGATGCGATGTGTCTCAACGGTCTCCTACGCCATCCTCCTTAATGGGGCCCCGGGACCTACGTTCTACCCAGGGAGGGGCCTCCGGCAAGGGGATCCGTTGTCCCCTTATCTCTTTGTGTTGTGTGCTGAGGGCCTTTCAGTGATGCTTCAGAATGCAGCCGCGACCAATAGGATTCATGGATACAAGGTATGCCCGGGCAGCCCACAAGTCAGTCATCTGTTCTATGCGGATGACAGTCTCATTTTTGCGAAAGCAGAGGTAGGAGAGGCTACAGTCATTAGCTCCATTCTGAAGGACTACGAGAAAGCCTCTGGCCAGAAAGTAAATTTAGCTAAATCAGAAGTGTGCTTCAGCAAGAACGTAGGCCACGACGCTAAAATACTGGTAAAAGAAAGACTAGCGATGGTGGAGACGGAATCCCATGCCAGGTACTTGGGACTTCCAGTGTCTTTTGGCCGATCGAAGAAAGAGATGTTCGCTCCGATCCGTGACAGGATCTGCAAGAGGCTAGGAGGGTGGAAAGAGAAAAAGCTATCCCAGGCAGGGAGAGATGTTCTAATTAAATCAGTCATCCAGTCCATCCCGACGTATATGATGAGTTGTTTTGAGATCCCAATCTCCATCTGCGAGGACATAAAAAAGGCGACAAGAAGATTCTGGTGGGGGGGGTAATTCTGAGGAGCGTAAGATGCACTGGGTGTCCTGGGAAAAGCTTTGCCGGTCGAAGGAGGTGGGAGGATTGGGATTCCGGAAGGTTAGAGAATTCAATCTTGCTCTTTTAGCCAAACAAGGGTGGCGGCTGCACAAAAATCCAAACTCTTTGCTCTCCCAGATCTGGAAAGCGCGTTACTTTCCCCACTCGGACTTTCTCGAGGCAGGGATGGGCTCCCGCCCTAGTTACGTGTGGCGTAGCACTCTGGCAGGAAGATCAGCTCTCCAGAAAGGATGCATCTGGAGGGTAGGGAATGGAGAACGGATACGGATTTGGAAAGTCCCGTGGCTTCCGACAACAGTGACTAGGATGATCACAGCACCGGCCACGGGCCTTGATGAGGAGGCTACAGTGGCTGAGCTTATTGATAGGGACCGGAGGTGCTGGAAGACAGACCTTGTGGAACAGCTTTTTCCACCACAGGAAATATCAACAATATTAAGCCTACCGCTTAGTCGGAGTGAGGCGAATGATACTCTTGTGTGGAAAGGCACTACAAATGGGAAGTATTCAGTTCGTAGTGGATACCACTGTCTTACATCGGTTACTGCGCAGGAGTGCCCAGAGTCCAGTAGAGGTTGGTGGAAATTCTTATGGGGACTTTCTATCCCTCCAAAGTTCAAAAACTTCATATGGAGGATGGGAAGTAACTCTCTCCTAACCAGGGTGAATCTAGCTAGGAGGGGTGTATCGGTGGACCCCGTGTGTCCCTGCTGCAACGAGGAGGTAGAATCGACTCCGCATCTGCTGCTGTCTTGCCCGTTTGCCAGGGAAGTGTGGGGAAAGTTTGCGTTCTGGGATAAGGTTTCGGGGCTACATGGAGATGGCTGGGTGGATTGGCTAGCAGGGCTACGGACATCTCTGGACGACTCAGATATAGAGAAGCTCATCTCCATCCTGTGGTCCCTATGGACATCGAGGAATAACATGATCTTCCGCCAGTGTGATGAATCAATCCAAGAGGTGGTTATTAGGGGTGGAAAATTACTGTCTGATTTCTAGGAGGCATGGTGTCAGCATCGCAGGCCCGCTGCCCCGCCTCCCCAACCGGTCAACCCGAGATGGATGCCCCCTCCTACAGGGGTGGTAAAGGTGAACACGGATGCAGCGGTGGGGAATACGGGCATTGGCTTGGGATTTATAGCCCGGGATGCAAAGGGTGAAACAGTATTCTCAGGAGCAATCTACCTTCCGCATGGAGCTGAGGCGCGAACAGCAGAGGCTCTAGCGCTGAGAGACGCAGTAACACAGGCTCGCCAATGGGGATACGACAAGATTATAGTTGAGTCTGACTGCTTGCAGAACGTCCTCGCCCTGACTAATGGAGACTTCCCATTAAGTTACTCGGGATTGGTGTTGGAAGAGGTGGCACGCCTCGCTTCTACTTTTCATAGCTGCTCCTTCTCGCATATAGGACGGTCTACGAATATCCCAGCACATGAGTTAGGCCAATTGGCTTTGATTTCCGGTTTAGGAAATGTATGGATAGGGGAATGCCCCGAGGTGATCGCACCTTTTGTACTTGCAGATTTGAATTAATCCAATTATTTCTTCCTTTCAAAAAAAAAACCATAAAGCGCAATCGAAATGATGAGGACTTGACTAACCGACTTCCCTTAAAATTTGGAGTACAAATTTTGAATGAAGCACCTACTCTGAAATAGTTAATGAGTCAAAATAGTATAATACATTTTGACATTTTGAGAGGCCGGCCGGTAATGGTATGAAGACAAAACAACATGCAAAAGGTAGGATTGCTGCCATCCAGCATGCACTACTTTTCTTTAGTTCTTATCACATTTGTCACATATATAAGTTTGTCACATTAATGGCAAAGGATCGTTTAAGATTGCAAAAATATATATGACCTCATATTTTTTATAAAAAAAAATCACACTACATTGTCACGAATGTAAATGGTGTGAAGAAAATTTAATAGATACCGTGAATCCCAAATATGATCCTTTATTTTTTAAAATTGCTTATATTATTAAATATAAGGTATCTAACTCGTAATTTATATCATAAAAATAATAATATATACTAATCAATTGAACTACAATCTCATATGCACCGAATTAGCTTCATCCCTAAAGTGGGTCAATTTATTAATTTTCTTTTCTGTGCAATTCCAAACCAAATCTTATTTGCAATATTGTTTTTATTTTTATTTTTAACCTTTTGGTAAGAAATCAACCAAAGAAATTTCTCTACAAATTTCTACATGATAACGTTCCTGATTTTACACTGAGATTAAGAAACAAAATATTTTCTTAAAAAAAGAAAGAAAATTCGACATTAGAAGAATACAGAAAATTGTTCTCGTTCTCTTTTCAATCACTTCGTAGGACTACTTTTACATATTTTGAACTCAAAAGCTCGTCTCTTTGTTACAATGATCACCGGCAAGGATTTTTACAATGTTCTTTCAGCTATAGTGCCTCTAAACATAGCCATGATATTAGCCTACTGCTCCGTCCGCTGGTGGAAACTCTTTCAACCCGAACAATGCTCCGGGATCAACCGTTTCGTGGTTTTCGCCGCACCTTTTTTGGTATTTCAGTTTCTTGCCAGCAACAAGCCTTATACGATGAATTTCAAATTCATTGCGGCGGATGCTCTACAAAAAGTGGTAATTCTTGTCGTCCTTTTCATTTGGCAATTAGTCGTTGCCAAACAGGGTGGTTTTGATTGGACGATCTCTATGTACTCACTTTCTTCTCTAGCAAACACTCTTGTATTGGGTGTTCCTCTCCTAAACGCAATGTATGGAGACTTCACATCTACTCTTATGGCTCAGATTGTGGTTTTTCAATCCTTAATTTGGAATACACTCTTGTTAGCTATGTTTGAGTACAGGGGCGCGAAATTGTTGATTGCCGAACAATTCCCCGAAACAGCGGCCGCGATTTCTTCCTTTCAAGTCGATTCCGATGTGGTTTCGCTAAGCGGGCACGAGCCATTGCAAACCAATGCTGAGATTGATGAAGATGGGAAGCTACATGTGAGGGTGAGTAAGTCAAGTCAGTCGTCTTCAATTCTCTCCTCGTTTGACAGGTTGCACGGGTTGAACTCCATGCCTTCTAACTCTATGCCCCCTCGAACGACGAGTCTTTCGAGCGTCGAGATCTTCTCCGTGCAATCATCGTCTGTAAGGGAACAAAACTCAAGGGTTTCTAGCTTGAACAATTCAGATTTCGATCACCAGGCCGGGTTTTCGGGCAGTTCGCCGTGGCAGAGTTGGACTTTGGAGGAGGAGATGCAAAAGATTCGCAAGAAAAACAATAATTATGGGATTAATGCGTCTAATTCACAGCAATATCCATTGCCGAATAGTAACAAAGATCTTCACATGTTTGTTTGGACATCTTCTGTTGGTGGTGGTGGTGATCTTGGCTATTTGAGACATAACAACAGCAGTAGAGTTGAATCGTTTGACCAAGAAATCAAGGGTTCTTCGACCGTTATCGGACCTGGAAATGACATGGGTGCTGTAGCAGGTACTATATTAGCAAAATTATTTGTAAATTTCAATGTTAAATTGTCTAATTTTTGTTTTTTCGAACCGTAAAATAATTAGCAATGGAAGGACATGGTGGTGGATCAAAGAGAAGGCAGATGCCTCGTACAAGTGTGTTGGCTAGGCTCATTCTCATCGTGGTGTGGAGGAAGCTCATTAGAAATCCAAACACACATGCAAGTATTTTGGGCTTGGCCTGGTCTCTAATTTCGTTCAGGTCTTAAACTTTATATTTAATTTATTTATTTATTTTTTATCGCTATTTGAGATTCCTTTCATATGATCGATTGAGTCCGTCCAAAAAAATCAGCTTTTTGAAAAATTATTTAATGTGTGATTTTATACAACATTTTTATTCGATGTTGTGGGCAGGTGGAACATCGAGATGCCATTGATTGTGCTTAAATCTATAAACGTATTATCAGATACCGGTCTTGGGATGGCAATGTTCAGCTTGGGTATAATTTTTTTTTTCCTTTTTTCCAGTATTATTTACATTAGTATAGTTCTATAGTTTATAAAATATTTCACTTAATCCCCCATAGTTTAAAAGTGTGCATTACAAATTTTACTGTTAATTTCCTGAAAATTGTAATTTTAATCTCTTAAATACTTAAAAATTCAAAATAAATAGTAAAAAATTGCAAAAAAATTATAAAATTCGGAAAAAAATGTAACTAATATGGTAAAACTTAATAGAATGAAAAAAACAAAATTATATTTACAATTTTTTTTAATTTATTACTTTTAAAATGTTTTTGAAATTATTTTTTTCAATCTTTTAGTGGGGTGAACTCTATCATATTTATTACATTTTTCTCAAATTTATATAATTTTCTAATTATTTTATCATTTATTTTGAATTTTTTAACCACTAAAAAAATGTTTAAATTAATTGCAACTGATAGAGAACTATAAAGTGTTTATATTATAGGGGATTAAGTAAAATATATAGGATTTTGAATGTAGTTTACTCAAAAAAGAAAAAGGTGAATTTACATATTCTTGACAAGCTAAATTTATAAGAGTGATAAAAAATACAAGTTGGGATACTAGAACTCAACACTCAACATTCTCTGCTTTGAAGGCTTATTTACGGCATTGCAACCAAAAATAGTGGCTTGCCGGAAATCATTGGTGGTGCTTGCGATGGGTGTGAAACTTTTAGTTGGTCCGGGAGTCATGGCTGCAACCTCTGCTGCTCTTGGCATTCGGGGTTCTCTGCTTCAGGTTTCAATTGTTCAGGTTCAATTCCAAACCCTATCTTTATAAATCTATCTTATTAAGGACAAAATAATTTCACCATTATCTCATAATATAGATTATATATATTGCATATAAAAATATACTAAAAAAGTTAATAATACACTAAACACATTATAAATTACAAATTTTGTATAAGATTAAGTTGTCTAATATATTATATTAATAATTCTTACTACTATTATAATTAATCTGTATTAAATTTGGTTAATTTCCCGATGTTAATTATTAAATTTGGTTTCAATTTGTATTCAATCAGTGTTTTTTAAATATTAGAATAATGAGAATATTTTTGTCTTTTAAAAAGAATAAAAAATAGTGTGAATAGATAAACTCTAATAGCATCACTCCAATATTTTATTCCCTTCAATTTCATCATTAATTTAAAGAGAGAAGTAGAGATATGAGACTATGAATTATCGAGGGAATAGTAGAATCATTAATTAAGAATGAGTAATGCTAAACTAAGGTAAGAGACTGCCAGAATTCACAGGCGAAATGACGTGGTTGTCCACGTCATATGCCAAATTACACTTGGCTTATTTACGAAATTATCACCATATCCTCTCTGCCTCAACCGCCACCGTCGATCGTCATCACTCTCGGCAACACTGTCTCCCACCTCCACACTCGGTCGGCATCCTCCACCACACGCGCCTCATCACCACTGCCAAACACCACCATCATCGTCGGCCACAGCGGAACCAAACCCTCTCACCACCTCTTCCCTCTCTCACTCTCAACCGCAGTCGGCCTCCTCTCCTCCCTTCACTCCACACTCCTGATCTTCTCTCTATCATTACAAAAACCATCCTCAAACCATACTCATCTCCCACATCGCATCCGCCACCGGCAATCACTGTTTTCTTTTCTGTTTCTCATTTTCTTTCTTCTTTCCTTGTCAAACGACAAGCTCACTCTCTTCTCTTTTCTCTCTTTTCTTTCTATGGGGAGTGTGGAGATCGTGAGTTTTGGTGGTGCCGACGGCAGGTTGAGGCCGAGAGAGAAGATGTGGCGGTCGGCAGTGAGGATTTGTTTGGGATTGAGAGTGATGGCTGCCGATGGTGATGAGGTCGAGAGTGCAGCCGGCGGTGAGGAGGTCGAGAGTGAGAGACGGTGGTGGTGTGGGAGTGGGTATGGTGATGGGTTTGCATTGGTCAGCGAGAGATGAAGAGAGGGTGAAGGCGGCAGTGAGTGCGGGTTTTTTGTGTTGATGGTCGGCGATGATTGATGAAGTGGGTTTGTGTTGATGGCCGGCGATACTGGTGATAGTGGGTTGAGGCGGTGATGGGTTTGCGTTGGTCGGCGAGAGATGAAGGTGTTGCCGAGAGTGATGGCGGCCGACGGTGGTGGTTAAGGCAGAGAGGATATGGTGGCAATTTCGTAAATAAGCCGAGAGTGATTTGGCAGATGACGTGGATGGCCATGTCATTCCGCCTGTAAATTCCGGCAGTCTCTTGCCTTAGTTTAGCATTACTCGTTAAGTATTGGTCACTTGAATCAAGTATAATTGATTTTGCATAGATAAAAACAAAATTTATTTTCCGATAGGAGTAATATTTTTTTACTTTTATCATATTTTGTATTTTATAAAAATATGACATGATTGATGGTATAAATAAGATATTTTTTACGGTTTAATGACATTTTACCCCTATATTTTAATATTTTATTTAATCACCTTTTATACAAAATGTTTATTTAATTACCCTATATACTTGTAGCTTTTTGTTTAATTACCCTTGCTTGTGACGAAAAACTGACATGACATAGCAACAATGATGTGGCATGTGCCACATCATTTTACCTTCAGATGGTAATGTGGCACATGCTATATCATTGCACCATGCCATATGGTCATGACATGGTGATATGACACTTACCAAGTGACATTTTAGTGCTGATATTTTTTTATGAAAAATTGAATGATGTTATCATGCAATTATAAAAAAGTGTGATTGAACTAAAAAACCATAAATATTATAAGGGGCAATTAAACAAACAATAAATATAACGAGTGATTAAATAAAATATTAAATTATATAAGCAAAAATGTCATTTAATCATTTTTTTACACAACAGCAAATTAATTTACCTTAAATATTACAATCCCAATTTAATTATTGTATTTTGAATCCTTCTTAATTTTTTGTCATGATTTCCTGTGTACAGGCTGCTCTTCCTTTAGGAATTCTGCCATTCATATTTGCCAAGGAATACGATCTCCATGCAGACTTACTTAGCACTTCGTAAGTTCAATCAATTCCATCAGTTTCTTCGAATTAAATTCTCCCATAAACTTAACTTTAAAAGCTCAGAATTTAGAATATTTGAAGCTCAATATTTTCAATGGAATAAAAATCAAAAATTAAATGTTTTAAATTGATTATTATGACGACATTAATTGAACTTTGGTTTTCCTTATGCAGGGTTGTTTTCGGAATGCTAATTGCCTTGCCTGTGACAATAATATACTTTGTGCTTCTTGGTCTTTAAACATGCCAAACCCAACGCAATGCAGCGAAGAATATGCCAAATTAAATCATAAAATTAGATGTGAACTTCTAGATTTATTAATATATGTATAACTTTTTTTTAGTTGATTAATGTTAGCGAACTCCTTGTCTACGTTTCTAATTGTTTCATATTGCATTATGTAAATGAAAGAGATAGGGATTAAAGAAAATTAAGAAAAGAGAAAGGCATATATAGAAGTTTGAATCAAATGGTGTTAATTAAATTAGATATTTCAATCGATGCTCGAACGAGAATACGGTCCAATGAACTCACATCTACCTGCTTGTAATCTACCATTTGAATTATCTAATTATTGTTGTTTTTTATATGAAATATGCGGTTGTATCTATAGATTGAGCAAAATGCTTGCAATGCCATCAAGAACAGAAGAAAAATTGCAGCTAACAGTGTGAGAAATTGCCAAGACCCAAAAACATAATTCCTCATAAATTTCTCAATCTTCACCTTCCATCTTCCATTGTAGTAATTATTTACATCTTCAATAACTTTGTCCAAGAAAGGCACTTTAGTAAGCCTAATTGATTTGCTCATCCCATTCCACAACTTTGCAACCTCCTCATCACTTTTCATCCGGTTCCGAACGATACCCTTTTCCCTAAGTAACCTCACATCCTCTTCGGTATCGATGATCCCGTTCATTAACTCCGTGTAGCGCGTAAAAACCAAGGGCCCGGATGCATTTAAAGCTTCATATGCTACTAAATTTCTCATCACAACTTCAGAATTCCCATCTAAGGTTACGCAGGGAAGGTAAAATGTGGCTTTCTTGGGATCAAAGGTAACACTAAGAATGTTATTATCTTTGGTTGGTAGGAAACGTACACCTGAATAGTACAGCTCGGTGACACAAGGGGTTGTAATTTCTTCCACCAATGGTGGGTTGTTTGGTTCGTTTTTCGCGTCCAGTTTGATCTCCTGTTCTCTGTCTTGTGGGAAGAACATGTATTGAAGAGGTTGTTTCAAGATTGAGAATATGGGCAGATTGGAAAGGATTGTCCATGGCACAATGAGTATGAGCTTAAAAGGTCTAGAGAGTAACAATCTTGTCGTAAGCAATGAAATTAGCTTCCAAATCTTATTCAAAATGTCTTTAATATAAGTTGAGGAAGATGGGTTTTCTTTGTTCTCCTCCATTTCAATATCATTTTGTTCCCCATCATCCTCGATCGCGGGTGTTTCTAGTATGGGCACAATCAAGTCATACAAGTAGTCTAGGAGATGTGAAGATTTGGTAATATTGGTCAGTTTCTGATCATGATCATGCGTCTCCTCCTCATTCATCTTGAATGGTGAAAGCGCTTTACAAAATCCCATCACCATCAAGAATAGCATTTCGTCGGCTAAGTCTAATGATGAGAATTGAACTTCTAGCATCTTTCTCAAAACGAAAAGTGGGATTTGATTTTCAAGCATCATCATATCGCGAAGAATCGCGTTATGGGAAGATTTCCTTCTAGCACAATCAACCAAATGTGACATTCTTGGAGAAATGCAAGTGATTGTTGTTGTTGCACCTTCTTTGATGGCATATGTTTGTAGGAATTCTAGCAAGAATGACGCGTCAATCGCCATCATCCATGCCAATGTTCCGCTGCTGAAATCCAAGAACTTATGGTAACATGCTCGAATCTGGGGCTCGAGATTAATCAAGTGATCAACAATGTGTTGAAAGTTAAGGGTTTGGAGTTGTTTTCGAGCTCTTTTTGCCGCGGCTAGCTTGTACCTCTCCATCTCATGGACCTCCGGGCGCCAGTGATGGTAAGGACCTATTGCAACTTGTTGTGGGGTGTAGGAATCCGGATCACTATCGAGCAAGGGTTTAGGAACATTGAAAACGCAAACAGGAATTTCATAATCAATTTCAATCTCTTCCTCTAAGGTTTTTCGAATGTTGATTATCCATCTATGCTCATCAAAATTTGGATTTGAAGAAAAAGAGTTGTTGGTATGATGGTGTAAAGGCATTTTTGTGTTTTAGGAAAATATTTTAGTAGTAATGACAATTTATGTGTGTGCATTTAAGGGTGTAAAGGTTTTGTTGTTACCAAATAGGTCAAAACCATTTTCATTGATGGTAAAAAAGGTTCAGTTTTCTATACTCAAAAACGTTTTTCATTCTCTACTTAAAAACCAAACCTAACTTCTCTTCTGGATTTCTTTTCTTAAAGAATTTCTTATCTTGTTTTTAATTTTATTCTTTGAATATAATTAGTGAATTAAAAAAAACTCAAGTTTTATCCTTAATTTTTTTTTTTAAATGCTATTTTTTTCCGACTAAACTCATCGAATGAGTTCTCCGAATGATATTTTTAAAGTTACTAGGTTATTTTGGCATGTGGCGTTGCATGTGCGAAATTTATTTGAAAATATTAAAATATAATATTTATGTACAAAAAAAGTATTTCATTCAAATATATTTTTGGTATAATATAAATATTTTAGTAATGTCTCCAAAAATAAGATTAACATAAATTTTTACTATGATACTTCAACTATATTGTAGACAATATATTAGTATTGTTATTGATATTATAATGTGGGTGTCGATAGAAAAATCTTGTATTAATTCTGAAATAATTAATTTTAAGCTCTTAGAATTAAAACAATTTTAACTCAATTAAGTAAATTACTTTTATAAATTAAAATTTAAATATTTAAAATGATGTTTCATATTATTTTTATTTCAAATCTCCAAATACTGTAAATAATTATGTAATTATTTAAAAACAACACTAATGATTTTTTCTTTAAAGATTCAAACTCAATAAATGTAAGTTTAATATTTAATCAAAAATTATGATTTAATTAAATGTACAAATTATTTTTCTTCATGTTTATGTATGAAAAAAAATCACATAATTAGCTAAGGAAAAATAATTCCTTATCATTACAAATTTTACGAAATCAAATTTAAATAATTTAATATTTGTATATATATATTTTTTAAGAATAATACGTTATAAAAAGGATTTCATAGTTTTCTCTATTTTTTATTGAAAAATAGTTTATTGAGGCAAGATAAGTTTTTGTTTATTTTACATATGTTTTTATAAAAAAAAATTTAACTAAAAAGAATTATCACTTTGCACTTTTTTTTTCTGTCATATTTTTTTTCTTTCTAGTTCTTATTCTAACAATGGGAAAGCATGAAATAGAAAAAAATAACAATAACAATAATAATAATTAAACAAATAGTCTAAAAATAATTGTCATTATAATTTAATAAAAGGGAGAATTTTGTTATTGTATTTGTCCTTTATTTTTTTCTTCTTTTTGTAATAATAACATATTTTGTCATCTTTTGACGAAAAAAAATATGTTTTCTTAATCTGTTGGATTAGTATAATAATAGTAGTAATAGTTATTAGTCATGAAACTATTATTACTATTATAAATAAATAAACTATTCTATTTTTAAAATATTTTTTATTAGATTAGGATGATAATAACGTTAGGATATTTATGTATCTCATCTAATCCATAACTTTTGTCAATTTTTTTTGCAATAACTTATGACTTAGAACATAATTTCTTATTTAATTTATTTAATTATATCAATTTCATCAACATTCGTCACTCGCATGAAGGATCCATGAGTGAGATCTTCTGTGTACTTTTACAGCAGTTTATTACTCCCTCTGGTCCGAAATATATGACTTCCTTGCATCCCAATATTCAGTAGGAAACGCATATCGAGGAGGCCGGATGAGGCACTATTTGACCCCAAAAAATCCGTACTTTTTTTCGAACGTACGTTAATCCTTAACGTACTTCCGAGAAAAAATGCGGGGCAAAATCGTCTCAAATATTGATTGTTCCGGCCATCTTAAGATACGTTCCGGAACAGTAAAAGTAAATGCTAAAACGTCATACATTTCGGACCGGAGGAAGTAGGTTACACAAATTTACTCTCATCCATTTGTTATTAATTGAAAAACTAATTTAACTTTAAAGTTTTAAGAACTTTAAGTTTACGATAAATATTTATTTAATTATTTTAGGTATAATGATAACTTATAAATTAGTAACTACCTATTAATCAATTAATTTTATTGTTATTTTTTTATATATGACTTATGCATATTGAGTTGCACGTTTTTTATAGACAGAGGTGAGATTCAAACTTGTGTCATTTAATTTTAATTTTTAATTTAAAGATTCAAAAAGTTACTCATTGTAACAATATCTTATCTCAAAGTTAATTTAACTTTAATGTTCTAACTGATAAAACAATAATCCCGTCCTAGAGGGGGGGGTGAATAGGCAATAAAAAATCGCACACAAAATGTAAGGAAAAATAGCAAAAACACAAGGAGTTATAGTGGTTCCAATTCACAATCCGAATTGTACTCCACTACCTAAGAGCTTCACCCTTAGGATTTTCTAATGCAAACACCTTTGCAATTACCTTGGCTAGCCATTTGCTTGGAAGAACACTTAAAATCTTCCGAACCATTTCTCCATCGCTAGGAGTCCATCCGAGATTACCCATGGCATTGCACAAATTCTGAATTCGTGTGCTAAGATCATAGATGGACTCTCCTTTCTTCATTGCAAGTAGCTCATACTCATGTTTGAGTGTGTTGAGTCGAATATCACGCACTTGGGGAGTTCCTTCATGAGCGGTCTCCAAAGCTGTCCATACTTCCTTGGATGTTTGACAAGCACTCACGATTAAATTCACTAGGAGAAATAGCACAAAATAAGTAACACTTAGCTTTTTCTTCCAAGGTCTTCTTTGTTTTTGATGCAGCGCCCCATTTTGAGAAAGGAAGAGGTTTTGAGGATGTTGCATCAGCTACATCCATTGGAACGTCAAAGCCATTTTCTACACAATCCCAAATCTCTGCATCTTGAGATCCAAGGTAGGCTCTCATCTTTGTCTTCCAATGAAGATAATTGTTGCCATCAAGATATGGTGGTCGGTTAGGTGCTGCACCCTCCTTATGAATGTGGAATCCCTCTTGAGCCATATTTGATCTTCACTTGAGGTGGTTAAACCTTTAACCAAGTGACCTCGCTCCACTACCAATTGATAAAACAATAATCCCGGCCTAGAGGGGGGGGGGGTGAATAGGCAATAAAAAATCGCACACAAAATGTAAGGAAAAATAGCAAAAACACAAGGAGTTATAGTGGTTCCAATTCACAATCCGAATTGTACTCCACTACCTAAGAGCTTCACCCTTAGGATTTTCTAATGCAAACACCTTTGCTATTACCTTGAGCTTTTATGGGTTCAGCTCACAACCTTACACCGTAGTTTTTGCGGGCTCAACTACAACATTACACTTTGGTTTTTTCGGGCTCAACCACAACCGTTATACAATCCTCTTTCAAGGTAAGGATTGAAGAACCTTCACAATTGAATTTATAATAATTGCAACAAAGAATTGGTGTACAAATAATAAATGTATGATTCAAAATAACACCAATAAATGAACAATATTACCTCAAGAAGAAAGCGATCCAAACTCGAATTGAAAGACGCAAGAATGGTTGAAAACCGATATGTAAAGCTTGCGTTGTAAAACTTTGATTAAGAGAGTTTGTAAATGTAATTTGTGTATATGAAACTTGTAAATGCTTTCTTATTATTTGTAACTCATCTTAAATGAGTATTTATAGTGTCAAAAGAGTAGAGGCTCATCCATGAAGGAAGGAGCCAAAAACTAGCCGTTTGCTACAGTGAAAAATATATTCGTTGCTACAGTGAAAAACTATCCATTGCTACAGTGAAAAACTATCCGTTGCCACAGTGAAACTATCCGTTGCTACGGTGAAACTATTCGCTCCCGTTACTACTGTAGACTTCCCGTTGCTACAGTGAGTTTATCCGTTGCTACAGTGAAACTCTCCGTTGCTACAGTGAAATCAAAAACTCTTTTTCCAAAAATTGTTTTTCGTGTAAAAAATCTTTTGACACTTTTCTTGAGGTATTATTGAACATAAATCAAGTGCTAATTAGAATCATACTTACACATTTAATGCTCTAATATACACTTGATTCTTCGAGCTTGCGATAATTGATTCGTTGCTTCTCTTGTTGTCTCGTCGCAAACTACAAATACTTTAACTTAAAATTGCGTTAGTATATTAATTAATTTGTGTGTCCTTAATTCATCAAAACAAGATTTAATGAGCCCTTCCCGGCCTACAATCTCCCCCTTTTTGATGATGACAACCACAAATTAATTTACGACAATATGAACATGCAATTTTAAATTAAAAAACAAAGAAGAAGAATTACTCCCCTTATATCTTTGCCGTAATGCTCCCCTATCGATATGCTACCAAATTGATCATATCAATTTGATTATGGAGCCTCATTGCTCCCCCTACATAAAAGCGTTAGTGCACATGGAGCATAACAAAGAATCAAAATTACTCCCACATATTTTCTCCCCCACATATACATTTTCTCCCCCTTTGTCATTAACAAAAAGGGAAAACAACATCAAAATATTTCTATCAATTAATTAAGGTAGGGAAAATATTTAAGGAGCAAGCATAATATAAATATTACTTCATAAAAGTAATAGTGCAACAATTATCCAATTCAAAAAGTATTACAAACCATAAATGCAAAGAAATTAAAGAAAATTAAACATGGAATGGATTAAAGAAAATGCATAAACTAAAATGATGTGATCAAAGAAGACACTGAGGTGAAGGGCAATGACATGGAGGGCAATGACATTGAGGACAAAGGAACATGTCAACATTCTTTGGACAATTCTTTATGATAAGAAGGGGTAAAATAAAAAGCGAAATCATCAATGCCAAAATTGCCAACATCATCCTCATCTCAAACGATAGCATCTTAAAAATCCGAAACAATGAAGGTTAGGCTTGCGGTTTGGAAATTTTGGATTTCTCTAGAGGTGTAGAGGATCGATGAATTTTGGAGAGAAGAAGACTATATATATACTCCCTCGTGTCCATATTTTCTGATTAAGCTCAAAAACGTACTTCGATTTGTCAAAGAAAATCTGATACATGCGGCTTACCCTCCTATTTGTCAAAAAGAGTCAGATACACATACGGATCCTAAGTCCATTTTCAAAGATTTCTGACAATGTAATCTCTCCTTCGAAACAATGATTATATATTCACTTTTAAAAGCAGCACAACATAAATAAATTCTCAAATATAAACTTAAAAGAAAAAGTTCTAGGAATACCGGTTGAGATTACTCAAATGGGTAGCAAATGTCGATTTTATGTCTTAGCTCCACGAAACGATCCTTGGCAAGAGGCTTAGTGAAAATGTCTGCAAGTTGACTATTAGTACCAACAAATTCAAGCGAAATATCCCCTTTGGCTAAATGATCACGGATAAAATGGTGTCTAACATCAATATGTTTAGTCCGTGAGTGACATATAGGATTCTTGGTCAGTTTTATTGCACTTGTGCTATCACAATAAATAGGAATCTTACTAAACTTTAGACCAAAATCTTCTAAGGTTTGTTTCATCCATAAGACTTGTGCTACACAAGATCCACATGCAATATATTCAGCTTCCGTAGTGGAAGTTGCTACTGAATTTTGTTTCTTACTAGACCAAGAAACCAAAGCTTGTCCTAAGAAATGACAAGTGCCACTAGTGCTTTTCCTATCAATTCTACAACCTGCAAAATCAGAATCGGAATAGCCAACTAGAGCAATGCTAGATCCTTTTGGATACCAAAGCCCTAATTTAGATGTGCCTTTCAAATATTTAAAGATTCTTTTCAATGCACATAAATGAGACTCTTTAGGACAAGATTGATAACGAGCAAATAGACAAACGCTAAACATTATATCCGGTCTACTTGCAGTTAAATATAAAAGACTACCAATCATACCTCGATAAAGAGTAATGTCTACATCTTTACCATTTTCGTCTTTGTCAAAATTGGTGGTCGGACTGAGGGGAATAGGACTCTCCTTGACATTATTGTATCCATATTTGGTGAGGAGATCCTTGATATACTTTGCTTGATTGATAAAGATACCATCTTGAGATTGTCGGATTTGAAGTCCAAGGAAGAACGTCAATTCTCCCATCATGCTCATCTCGAATTCACTATGCATACATTTTTCAAAATCCTTGCACAAAGAATCATTAGTGGCACCAAAAATGATATCATCAACATAAATTTGCACAATTAACATATGTTCACCATCATGTTTAGTGAAGAGTGTAGAATCAATTTTTCCCATTTTAAAATCATTTTTCAACAAAAATTGACTTAAACGATCATACGAAGCTCTAGGAGCTTGTTTAAGACCATACAAAGCTTTTTCAAGTTTAAAAACATGGTTAGGAAATTTATGATCTTCAAAACCAGGGGGTTGTTTCACATACACTTCTTCCATAATGAAACCATTCAAAAATGCACTTTTCACATCCATTTGATATAAACTCATATTCTTATAACATGCAAAAGCTAATAACATACGTATGGCTTCAAGTCTAGCAACCGGGGCAAATGTTTCATCAAAATCAATACCTTCTTGTTGGTTGTACCCTTGGGCCACCAATCTAGCTTTATTTCTAATAACATTTCTTGACTCATCAAGTTTGTTTCTAAAAACCCACTTGGTACCAATAATAGTGTGGTTGCTAGGCCTAGGAACTAATTTCCAAACACGATTACGCTCAAATTGATTTAGTTCCTCTTGCATGGCAATCATCCAATTTTCATCTTGCAAGGCCTCAACATACTTTTTAGGATCAAATTGAGAAACGAAAGCATGATGAACACACATATTTCTAAGAGAGGAACGAGTAACAATACCTTTGTCATTAGGATTACCTATGATTTGTTCTTGTGAATGTGCTTCCATGATTTTCCAAGGTTTGAAGTGGAAGGTACCTTGATCATTTTGATTGACTACATCATTTGCATCCTCAAGGATCTCTTCTTCCGTTTCTATTTCCTTTTGACTTTCTGAATTTTCTAGTGATGGAGTGGTGTTCTAGTTGTCAAACGTTGACGTAAGAGGATTTACTTGAAGACTTCCAAAATCTCCATCATCATCATTAGCTATCTTTTTCACACTTTCAAAAGGATTAGTCTCATCAAATGCAATGTGCATGGATTCTTCTACAACTAGAGTTCTTTTATTATAAACTCTATATGCCTTGCTAGTAGTAGAATAACCAAGAAAAATACCTTCATCCGACTTTGCATCAAATTTTCCCAAATTGTCTTTGATGTTTAATATAAAACATTTACACCCAAAGACTTTAAGATGTGCAATGGTGGGTTTTCTATCATGCCATAATTCATAACAAGTCTTATTAAGCAATGGACGAATTAAAACACGATTTAAAACATAGCATGCGGTACTAACGGCTTCGGCCCAAAAATATTTTGGTAAGTTATGCTCATTTAAAAGAGTGCGAGCCGCTTCTTGCAATGTTCTATTTTTCCTCTCAACTACCCCATTTTGTTGAGGAGTGCGAGGACATGAAAAATTATGATCAATACCATTTTCATTACAAAAATCTTGAAACATGCTATTTTCAAATTCACCACCATGATCACTTCTAATTTTGGAAATTTTAAAACCTTTTTCATTTTGAATTTTATAGCAAAGTCTTTTGAAATTATCACATGCGTCATGCTTATGAGATAAAAATATTACCCAAGTAAATCTAGAATAGTCATCCACAATAACAAAACAATACTTCTTACCACCCATGCTAGTCGTCCTCATTGGCCCGAATAAATCAAGGTGAAGAAGTTGTAGTGGCCTTGAAGTAGACACGGTTTTTGTGGTCTTGAATGAGCTCTTGATTTGCTTTCCATATTGACACGCGTCACACAAGCCTTCCTTTTCATACTTCAATTTTGGTAAGCCTCGTACTAGCTCTTTCCTAGATAGCTTTGCAATAAGGTACATTCCTACATGAACAAGTCTTCTATGCCAAATTGATGAGCTATCTACTAATGCACTTAAACATTTATAATCATTGTTAGGAATATTATTCAAATCAATCATGTATATATTCCCAACTCTATTTCCAATAAAAACTAGTGAGCGTGTGAAAATGTTCCTAACTTCACAATGTGTTGATGTAAAAATCACAATAAAATCTTTATCACATAATTGACTAATACTTAAGAGATTAAATTTAAGGTCATGCACAAACAACACATGCTCAATAGAGGGAGAGTGACCAACTTTACCGATGCCCAAAACCTTGCGCTTTTGGTTATCGCCAAACGTCACGCTTCTTTTTTCTTTCTCTTCCAAATGGGTGAATTTCGACTTATCACCCGTCATATGCCGTGAACACCCACTATCCAAATACCATTTTGCTTCATTGGGTTTCCGGCGTTCCTATAAAATAAATCAATTAGATTTAGGAACCCAAACATGTTTGGGTCCCTCCTTATATGCATATGTATCCTTTGATACCCAAAATTGTTTAAGTTCAACAAGCCTTCTACGAATGTAGCAAAAATATGATAAGTGACCAATTTTCTAACAATAGCTACATTTGTATATAGGCCTAACATGTGAAGGTTTGTTTCTAACTTTTGATGAACTAGCATGATCATTAGAAGCTTTGATAAATGTGGTTCTACCATTACTCATGCTTGTGGAAGAGTTAAAACCAATGCCTCTCATATCACCATTTTTCTTTTGATCATTCATACATTTCTGGTGACTATGATTACTCTGCACATATTTAGCTAATGTACTTTCAAGACTTTTAATCTTTTCTTTCAAATCTGAAATTTCTTGAGTGGCATTAGCACAATGTTCACATGTAGTGTTTTGGTTTTTACCACACGCAGTATCAAGCAATTTATTTTTATTAGCTAAATCTTTGTTTTGCTCCTCTAATTCACTAATATCATTTTTAAGGATTTCTAGTTCCTTAACAAAGTTTAGCATTTTTCTTAGTAGCATTTTCAAAGCGTGCAGCTAGTTCATTAAAAACATCAAGCAATTCATCATAATCACGTTCATCAATAGAGGAATTGCAAGAGTTTACCTCATCATCGCTTTGAGCCATTAAGCACACATTTGTGCATCCATTGAAAGATGTAGAGGTCGATGAAGAACTCTTTTGAGAAGCATCACTATCAACGTCGACACGAAGACACAAGTTTGAAATTTCATCTTCGGATGAGGACTCCGATTGATCACAACTTGATTCTTTATCCTCATCACTCCAAGAGGAAGTAGCTTTAAATGCTCTTCTATGATGCTTTCTTGTCTCCTTCTTGTCTCTTGATCCTTTCTTTTCATACCTCTTCTTCTTTTCAAGGTTTGGGCATTCACTCTTGATATGTCCTGGTTTGTCACACTCAAAGCAAACAATATCAGTTTTAACCTTGAATTTAGAAGGGTTAGAATGCTCACCTTGGTATTTCTTCTTCTTGGGATCATTTTTCCAGAATTGTTTCAGCCTTCTAGTAAAGAGTGCAAGAGATTCATCTTCATCTTCTTTAGAAACATTACTTGTGAAAGCAACATTTTTACTTTTCTCTTTCTCTTTCTCTCCTTCCAAGTCATGCAGCTGCAGCTTGTACTCAAATGCGGTGAGAGAACCAATAAGTTGTGCAAATGTAGGTTTCTCACTTAATTCATCAATGGCGGTTGTCTTGGCTAGCCATTTGCTTGGAAGAACACTTAAAATCTTCCGAACCATTTCTCCATCGCTAGGAGTCCATCCGAGATTACCCATGGCATTGCACAAATTCTGAATTCGTGTGCTAAGATCATAGATGGACTCTCCTTTCTTCATTGCAAGTAGCTCATACTCATGTTTGAGTGTGTTGAGTCGAATATCACGCACTTGGGGAGTTCCTTCATGAGCGGTCTCCAAAGCTGTCCATACTTCCTTGGATGTTTGACAAGCACTCACACGATTAAATTCACTAGGAGAAATAGCACAAAATAAGTAACACTTAGATTTTTCTTCAAAGGTCTTCTTTGTTTTTGATGCAGTGCCCCATTTTGAGAAAGGAAGAGGTTTTGAGGATGTTGCATCAGCTATATCCATTGGAACGTCAAAGCCATTTTCTACACAATCCCAAATCTCTGCATCTTGAGATCCAAGGTAGGCTCTCATCTTTGTCTTCCAATGAAGATAATTGTTGCCATCAAGATATGGTGGTCGGTTAGGTGCTGCACCCTCCTTATGAATGTGGAATCCCTCTTGAGCCATATTTGATCTTCACTTGAGTTGGTTAAACCTTTAACCAAGTGACCTCGCTCCGCTACCAATTGATAAAACAATAATCCCGGCCTAGAGGGGGGGGGGGGGTGAATAGGCAATAAAAAATCGCACACAAAATGTAAGGAAAAATAGCAAAAACACAAGGAGTTATAGTGGTTCCAATTCACAATCCGAATTGTACTCCACTACCTAAGAGCTTCACCCTTAGGATTTTCTAATGCAAACACCTTTGCTATTACCTTGAGTTTTTATGGGTTCAGCTCAGAACCTTACACCGTAGTTTTTGCGGGCTCAACTACAACCTTACACTTTGGTTTTTTCGGGCTCAACCACAACTGTTATACAATCCTCTTTCAAGGTAAGGATTGAAGAACCTTCACAATTGAATTTATAATAATTGCAACAAAGAATTGGTGTACAAATAATAAATGTATGATTCAAAATAACACCAATAAATGAACAATATTACCTCAAGAAGAAAGCGATCCAAACTCGAATTGAAAGACGCAAGAATGGTTGAAAACCGATATGTAAAGCTTGCGTTGTAAAACTTTGATTAAGAGAGTTTGTAAATGTAATTTGTGTATATGAAACTTGTAAATGCTTTCTTATTATTTGTAACTCATCTTAAATGAGTATTTATAGTGTCAAAAGAGTAGAGGCTCATCCATGAAGGAAGGAGCCAAAAACTAGCCGTTTGCTAGAGTGAAAAATATATTCGTTGCTACAGTGAAAAACTATTCGTTGCTACAGTGAGTCTATCCGTTGCTACAGTGAAACTATCCGTTGCTACGGTGAAACTATTCGCTCCCGTTACTACAGTAGACTTCCCGTTGCTACAGTGAGTTTATCCGTTGCTACAGTGAAATCAAAAACTCTTTTTCCAAAAATTGTTTTTCGTGTAAAAAATCTTTTGACACTTTTCTTGGGGTATTATTGAACATAAATCAAGTGCTAATTAGAATCATACTTACATGTTTAATGCTCTAATATACACTTGATTCTTCGAGCTTGCGATAATTGATTCGTTGCTTCTCTTGTTGTCTCGTCGCAAACTACAAATACTTTAACTTAAAATTGCGTTAGTATATTAATTAATTTGTGTGTCCTTAATTCATCAAAACAAGATTTAATGAGCCCTTCCCGGCCTACACTAACGACTTTAAGTTTACAATAAATATTTATTTAATATATTTTATGTACCTATTGCATGTTATCATGATGACATAGATCATGTGTTCGATCCATGATATTATATTGATAATTAATAATATAACCATTTTTTTATAAAAACATCTTATTACTTTACCTAACACATATTTTAGGGTAAACTACATAATATTTTTTATAATTTCAAAAATCTTTCACTTCGGACACTATAGTTTTAAGACTTACATTAGAAATCCTATAATATCCTAAAAGTTTTAATAAAAAAATTTATAAGTGGTTTAAAACTAAAAATAAATGGTAAAAAGTTAAAAAAAAACTTATAAATATTGGAGGAAAATGTATAACCATTATTATTTGGTGATTAGATTATCAAATATTAATTTTCAGTATCTCTTTTTAATTATCTAACTTAATCCTTTTATATTGTTCAAACTCATTAATCAACTTTTGTCACGGAATTAATTTTAGGAAAAGTTATAAATTCTCTTTTTATTTGTCACTTATAGTTATTTTATGATTTTCTTAACCTTAAAAATATTTTTTTCTGAAAAAATATAGCATTGTACTTCCTTCAAATTATAGTTAAATAGTTAAAATACAATAAAAACTATTAACCCATGTAGAAAATATTTTATGTACAACATATAATATTTCTTTCATAAAAATAAAATTAATGTAAATTATTTTGATAATATATGGATAATATTGTCAATACTTGTAAATAAACTTCTCACTTATTCTCATAAAGATTGTTCTTTATTTTACCATATAATTTATGTTAAAAAAAGTATAAATATTATCATTTATTTGTCACTTTTATCTAGTTTATGTTTCTTTAACTCTCTTAAAATCAATCACTTTACTAAATTAAAATAATAAAATAAAATAAAAAATATTAACTCGAATAAAGAATTTTATTTTTAAAATAATATAATAATTTACATTTAAAAATAGAGTGAGATATATTTTTTATATTTAAAAATAAATTAACTTATATTTTACTCATTGACTGTTTTCCAATTCCATACTTTTAAGGATATTTCTCACATTATAGCTCAACCAGTACATTACATAGATTGATCTCTCACAACCTCTTTGAATATAGTAAGGAACTTGTCGATAATCAACTAAGAAAATATTTTTACCACCCATGTCAATTTCACAAAGAATGATAAATTTAAAAAAAATATAAAAGTAAAAGTTCACAAGAATAATTTCATTGAAAGATAATTTTGGTATTTAACATATTTTGGTTCTTCAATAAATTATCTTTCTCTTTTGTATTTTAGCATTTAAATTATTTAATTTTTTTATTTTTTTTAAATTATAATTTTATATTATGATGTGAATATTTCATAATAGAAAATCACATTCTTTAATTTTTCATACTATCAAAAAAATATTTAATATAAATTTAAATTCTAAAGAATTAAGTTAATATACACTCATTATTCATAACTTTAATATTAAGTCATTTTTTAAAAAAAAATATAGTTTATACAAATATAATTTATTTTTGCTAACTTTCTTAACTCACAATACTAAGTATATTTTTCTATGATAAATTATTTACTAATTTCAAATTCTTACTAAAAATTACGTATATTATATTTTTTTATTAATTAAATAAAAGTGCATTACTTAATTGAAAAATTAATTTATAATTTTGTTCACTTTCTAATTTACTATTATTAGTGTTATTTTAAAATATTATTATAAGATACTCTCATGTGATTTTCTAAGAGACTAACGAATGTAGCAGACCCGATTTTATTTTCACTTTTGCTATATAGGAAAGATATCATTTTTTTTAATTTTAAAGTTTGTGTCGTTGTTGTTGTTTAGCTTGAAATTGAAAATATCATCTAGTTTTTATCTAAAAAAATACATAAAAAATTCAAAAAAATACGTAATTATTAAAAATATACTCAAAATATTTATTTTGTAATATTTTATTTATTTATTATATAATAATAATAAATTATTAACTTTATTGATTAAAAAATTAAATATATTCTTAGGTAAACTATATGAAGAAACCCTAAAGTTTATAAATCTCCCACTTTGAACCCAATAGTCTTGGAATTTGCAAAATAAAAAAATGGTTTATTAAGTTATTTAATTATTTTATCAATTATTAATTATTTTAATTTGTTAAAATATACTGATTAATTTATTAAGGGTGATGTTTATTTGAACCAATTAAAAATATGGGGAATTTACTATGACATTTATGATACAAATCCAGAATATTTAATTACAAATTATATTAATTCCTTTTTATTCTTCCTCCAATTTTTCGCATAAATATGATCTCATGCACATACGGCTCGAACACACATATGGATCTTAATTTTATTAGTTATTAAATAAATAAATAATTAAACTCTTCGTGATTTTATATATAACCTCCGCCTCTGTCAATTTATTTTCTCCTCCCATATTCTTCCATGCTTTCATCCGGCGGCTTGAGTGTTATTTGGTAGGTTAAGACCGATTTAATTTTATTAATAGATTTATTAATAAATAACATTATTTGATTATGTATTATCTCTTTTTTTTTTTAAAATAAATATATGTCAAAATAATTTAATTCCACGTTATAAACCGTGTTATCTTTAGCAGATAGAAAATGCATTTTGTGGCTTGCTTGTAAATGTCTGCTAAATCTGTTGTCCCCAATGAGTCCTAGATAGCTGCTATAATTAGATAATATCTTACCCTAAAAAGTCAGTCTGCGTATAAAGGAAGATTGGCATATTCTTTTGCAGGAATTCGCAACATTTCTTCGTGTTCTCGGCTGCTATCCAATTGATGCTGCTCTTTAGATATCGACGTTGGCGCCTGTTCTCATCGGTGATTTGGTCCATCAAATCTACAACAAGCGATTTCATTGTTGTGGAAGAGATGTTTCCATTAAACATAGTTCATTTTCTTCCATTTGTTCTTTTCATCTTCCAAATTGCGGTGGTGGGTTTAGGTATACGATCTGGAGGAGATGATAGAAGACTGTAGTGTAGGGCAATCACCCCTTAAACAATTCTTCTCTTTTGGCTATCTGTCCTTTTAAGTCTTGGATTAGTATCAGCATTTTAATCTTTGCATCCTCCAGTTAATTTTTCTTTCTTTTTGATGTCTTAGTCTCGAGTCCTAATTCCTTACATGTGATCACTTACCTAAACTAAGTGGCATGTTCTTGAAGAGCATGAAGCTTGATGGGGTAAGTCCTTAATATCTCAATGAATGCTTGTGCACGCATAATTGGACTTTTAAAATTTCACATCATATTTTACACTTTATTCATATAAAATTTATGAAAATTATTCTATTTAATTTTGCTAGTGATGGAGTATAACATGATGAGATTTTGGGGTACATATAATTTCCCTTGATGCACATTTCTTATATTCATTGTGTAAAACCTATAAGATAATTGTTTGGCATTTTAAGAAATAAAAGGATTCTTCTTTAGGATCTCATATTTTAAGAAACCGTGTTATCAAAATAATTTAATACCATATGAACAAATTTATAAATTAATATTGGCTCTATGCTAATTAGATTAGGTTAGTTAGGGAGAAAAATTAAAAATTAAGCAATACCAAATCTAATTACCATTAAGAAATATAATGGAGAAGTTGAATATATCTTGGTTAATGATCGAGGAATTACTTAATGTAAATTAAAAAAAACTAATTGATATTAATTATTAAATAGAAATAATTTAAAAAATAATTTTAAAAAAATAACAAAACATAACAGATAATTATGATTATAATTTAAATTAACTAATTATATTTTTAATTTTAGTTACTTATATTATTACATGCTTGGAAAACTAATTATGTATTTTATTTTGGTATCCTTAAATCTTGTGGATCAATACTAATTCTATTCGCACCTGACCGAGTATTTAGGTATGTTATTAGCTATATATACTATATATTTAATATATATTATCTAACTTAACTACCAATTGAGTTAATATTAGTACTCCCGCTATTGTTAAGAATTTTAATGCTCTCACAATTTTTTTTAATTATTTCTTCAACAAACTCAGAACAACAGGTTTTGCTTTAGGTAAATTGGCTGAATTATTTTTTTTTCAAATTAAAAAATGACAATTATTATTGGATAAAGTTTTTAATAGATTTATAAAAATTTAAAAGAAAATTAAAGGTGTATCCCAAATTTAAAAGAGACAATTATTATTGGATAAAGTTTTTAATAGATTTATAAAAATTTAAAAGAAAACTAAGAGTGTAATAGACTTTTAAATAATAATTTAAGAATATAATAGATTTTTAAAAAATAAGGTCCACCGTGCTTTTTATATAGTATATAGATATATAGATAATTAGGAGTAGTTAGTCAATATGGATACTATTTTTTAATCAATTGTTGTTATTGTGTTGCTGATTTCTATGTGTGCTCTATATTCGGTTTGGGCTCGGATGATTTCCGTTGAGTTCGTTAAAGTTACTGTTACATGTCTCTTCGAGAAATTTATACAGGTTATAACGATTTTATTTTTAACTTATCCCTCAGAAATTCCTCTATTTAAGAGAGTCATTGTCTCCTTTAGAAATAATAAAATAAACTTAAAAAGAAAAAATTATTGGGTGTTATAGGATGCCGACTCATAAGTATGAGTTGTCATACTCTGAGCAATAAAAATCAGCCACGTGTGTTTTTTTTTAAAATTAAAAATTAAAAATGAAAAGCTTTTTTATTTTTCTATCTCTTTCACTTCATCTTTTTCATATCCAACCCGAAATAGGTTAACAAATTAAACAAAAAAAAGTACTCAGAACTAATATCTGACAAAAACACCATGACTGCATATACTCATCACTCATGGAAGATAAATTTAACTTAAAAATCTAATCTCAGTTTTTTTTGGGGTTATCCGTATGAAAATGAAATAAAATTTATTTTTTTAATGTTAATAATGTCAGTAAACTGTGATTTATCATCAAAACCATAAAAACCATCAAAGCCATAAAAGAGTACAGTGTAGATCATCGTCAAAACCAGCAACACTACTAAGATCAACCTGATCCAACGGTGGGAGATTGAGATCAAACGGCAGAGGAGGATTGTTATTCCGGTACAGGAACGAAGACGAACACGCGGCTCCGTCTTTACCACCAACTCCATATCCAATTTCGTTCCCATCATCCACCACGGACGACGAAGAATCACAATAGATGTGACAATCTTCCGGTTGGCTCCACCGAAGACATCTCTTCATCAAACCGGCGGATCTCGCTGATGGTGGTCTAGGCCCACTAAACGACTCCATCTCCGGCGAGGGGGTCCATTTCTCTGTGAAAGAGGCGTCTTTCCATCTCCAGTAAGGGGTCCATTTCATTTTCGTTTGCAGAGAAAAAAAGAAAGAGGAGACGAAGAAGATGAAGTGAAAGAGAGAAAAAAAAACTTTTCATTTTTAATTTTAATTTTTTAAAAAAGACACGTGGTTGATTTTTGATAAAAAGACATAAATGACCCCTGAATTTTAATTAAATGATTAATGTCAACTCTAAACTATTTTTTTGTTTAATTACAACCCTACGTATCGAGCGTTTTGACAAAATACAACCCTACCGTCACAGAAATCTGACGTGGCGACGTTATCTTCCACGTCATATATGTTTCACATGCCATATCGTCGAGCCACGTCAGAATCTTGCCACCTCACATCTCCACGTCAGGCCACGTCGTCGAACCACTTCATATTATTTCTATTAAGTGGTGGTCCCAAGCATGATGTGGAGATGTGAGGTGGCAAGATTCTGACGTGGCTCGATGATATGGCATGTGAAACATATATGACGTGGAAGATAACGTCGCCACGTCAGATTTCTGTGACGGTAAGGTTGTATTTTGTCAAAACGTTCGATTCGCAGGGTTGTAATTAAACAAAAAAATAGTTCAGGGTTGACATTAATCATTTAGTGTGTGTTTGGTGTTGGGAGTTGGGTACCCAACCCAAAACCACTACATTGGTGTTTGGCAACACCAATGTAAACTAGGCTTCTCAAGAAGCCCAGTGCACAAAGCAAGGAATTGGCCATAATCCGGGCTGGAGCAATTTGCTCCAGCAGCAAATCAGCGTTCCAGAACGCTAGTTTGCTCTCTCTCTCTCTCTTTTTTCTTTTCAATTTAATTCAATTTTCTTACTCTATATAATGAATAAAATAAATTAAAAACTATCACAATATAATCTCTATCTCAAGATAAGTAATTCTAGATCTACTTTTCCTATTTTTATTAATTTTTTTAAAATGGATTTTATACCCTTTATAGTCATTTTACATTCAAACCATAGTTTCGAAAAACTATTTACCAAACACCTCAGATATCTCACAACACTTTTAAATTTTTTTACCAAACAACACACTCTGTTTCTCAAAAGTCATTTTCCCACCCGACTAATTAAAGTTCAGGGGTCATTTATGTCTTTTATCCGTTGATTTTTATTAGTCGATGTATGACAAATCACATGTGTGAGATGTCATACTCGGTACACCCTATAATTACACCTCAAAAAGGCTATTAGGACAATCATTATGCACTCTAATTCTTCAATACTCTTTTGTGGTAAATGGCATATCCTTACGTGACTAAGTCATCCTAATTTCTCACTTCTTTTTATTAATAATTATCTTATTAAATGTACACGTCAACATGATTTGATAATGTTTCTCTACAACCCAAACATGAAGCATTATTTTGAATAAATGCATGTGTTGGTCTATTTGATTTAATTGCATATATAGTTTAATATAAATTACAAGGTGTATTTTACCATTTTTTTATATTTTGTGCTGTGTATTATAGTTTTTCCAGACTTACATCCCTGAATCATGATGTTTTTTTTGGAGTGTTTTGATATTTTTAAAACAAATGACCACAATACACAAAACTGATAAAAAATGCTATCATACAATGAAGTTAGAGATCAGAAAACTCACATCATCCTTTTCTTCTTATTTTTCAATTTTTGTTTTTATACAGTAGATACAAAATCCAATATCATTTCGAGATCTATATATGATCTCCAATATGCCGACCTGCGAACCGTTGAACTCTACTTCTCTTTTTTTCATTTTGCAGATTATGCGTCGACACTCTTTCGCAGTCTGGACATTGGCGGGAGCTTCTCAATCGTTATCACATAGCTAATTAACTCTTACCCTTTCTAGCAGGTCCTTCTATTACTGTGAACACCCAATTTTTCGGGGTTATTGGGTCAATGATAAGGCATCATCGTTCATTCCGTATTGTGCCTTCTGATAATTCTGTCCGACGAGCTTCCATGATTCCATCCATTATCATTTACTCACCCTTTCGGGGTTATAGGGTCAACGTTAAGGCATCATTCATTCCGTTAATTGTCCGGTAGATAAGAAAATGATAAACTACTCATTAACATGCCTTGATGCTTGTTGTTAAACTCCTTTGGCGATTTTGTGTCACCTCACTTTACTCGCTGGGCCCATTGTGGGTCCTTGCTAGGCCACGTTGCACTAAAAATGACAACGGTACCCCATGGTATTTAATTATGTTATATATATATATATATATATATATATATAGTTTTAAAATGAATAATAACGGAAACTTTACATCTAATTTTTATTTTTTTGAAAAAGGACCTTGGATTACTTAATGGTGAAACTGTAACACATTACAATCATAGCTTTCGAAGGTTTTCCTAGTGAGAGCATAAACTAGTGTTTGAATCTTTCCTCACATGAATAAACTCACAATCACTAAACATTTGTGCATAACAACATATATCCCTTGCCACTAATCTTACCCTAGAAAGCAATTGGTCATAAATCAGATTGAACCTGGATACGATCAAGATCATTGTCTACAAAATTTGATAGAAAAGAAGTGACATACCATCGGGATTGGGTATTTTTTTAACATGCATTTGTTTTAGAGCTATGTAAACCTCCTCCTCATTGTGAGATTTGTGAGCCTCTTTTTTCTTTTTTATAAAAAAAAACTAATAATTTTTTTCATTAAAACAACAAATTCTTCAAATAAGTGTGCTAAAAAAATTAACTAATAAATTGTTTAACTATTTTTCTCTCATTGATAACAATAGACATACCAAATATTCCCTCCTTCCCCAAAAGAATGACGTTTACTATTTTGGCACGCATCTCAAGGCAGTCGGATGACTCACTATTTGATCCCAAAAAATTTCGTACTTTTTTCTTCGAAAGTACATTAATTCTTAACGTACTTTCAGGGGCAAAATTGTCTCAAATAGTAAGTCATTCAGCCGCCTTAAGATGTGTGCCGGAATAATAAACGTCATTCTTTTGGGAAAGGAGGGAGTAAAATAGGGTCGTCAGATTTATCTAATTAGACATTGCTTCTTTTCTAATTAATTAATTATAACAAAAAAATTTCTTTAAAAAAATCATTCATAAAACCTACACTAACAAGTTACAAGCTTTTTTTTTATTGCATGACGCGTGTCATTATAACAGAGGAAATTAAGGTAAAAGAGAAGATAATAAGGAGAATGTATTTAGCACTCTTTTATTTCAAATACTCCATTTGGATATCCAAAATAGTAATTCAATTCAAATAATCATCAAATATCCTATGAAAATGGTCTCCACCTCCTCCTGGTTCTCATGCCACACCCCCATACTCATCATTGATTTCCTGAGAGCTCTTCTGTCTGGCTCATATGTGAAAAAAAGCAGTATTCTTATTCCCGTCTCCATTCACAAAACGCGTGAGCATTGCTACCACATAACCTCCTTTCTGTGAATCAATCAACTCCTCTAATTAAATAGAAATTTCTTATAAATAAAAAGAGTTATAAATAGAATTAATTTGCAAAAGAGATTACATTTAAAGTGAAATAATGGATCGTAGGGATTTTGTTACTTAGATTTCTCTTCTTAATTTCTTTTAAAAAATTGGAAACTAAAAATCTTTTCCCCTTGATTTGATCTTAAAAGGCTACAAACATTTTCTAACATAAGTTAAAATATGTTAGAGAGCGAAGAGGAGCTAAATCACCAAGTTACAAACAAAAAATATAGGTATCCACAAAATTTAAGAACCAAAACAATTGTAATAACGCCAAAGGGTTTGATGAATTCATGCATGAAATGCATTGATTCAAACCCTTTTTTATCTTCTTTTTTTCACAATTAAATCTAATTGAGAAATTAAGATGAACCCCATTAGATTATTATCACACCCTTTGTTTCTTCTTCTACCAATTTTATTTTTCATATTTTCATCTTTTTCTTCCTGTACGCTTGGAGCTAATCCCCTTGATCAGTTCCTACCCGTTCTGGCCAAACAAATTGAAGGTATTTTCTTTTGCTACATATTCAATTGGTAATGTTCTTATAATCATAATTTTTCTTTAATTTTTTGGTTAGGTTTTCTTCCGAGCAGTATTGATCTGTTTCATAATTATAATGAGGATGCCAACCGATCAACAATTATATTAGCAGCAACACAGACACACAGGAAAGACCCTCTTCAGAAACTCAAATATTACACAGGAGGATGGGATTACAGAAATATGCATTACTGGGCTGTGAGTTCCTTCTTTATTTTGTATCAAGGTTTTAATTGGGTGTTAGAATTCAAATTTAGCTAATTAGTCAATTCTGTTTCCTTATTGATCTCTCAATTCTCTCTAATTTTTCAACATTCTTAAATGGAAAATGATTTTTGTTTAAGCTCGACTGTCCATGAGGTCAAATTTTAAGAGTGTATAGAATCGTTAGTGCAGGTGTATAGATGGTTAGCCGCACTATGTTGTGTGCAAATAGTTGTTTGTTTATTGTTTTCAATGAATTTGTGCTTGGTTTTGATAACAATACATAACCTCATTTTCAGAATGTTTTTGATATTTTGCAGTCCGTGGCATTCTCTGGTGCTCCTTTACTCATCATTGCCATAGTGTGGTTTGTGGTACTAGGCCTTTTTCTTGGATGTATTTGCTGCTGTTGCTGCTGCTACTGCCTGTGTTGCCGAACGAAGACCACCAGATATTCTAAGACATGCTATATCCTTTCGCGCGTATTTCTCACACTTTTCACCATTGGAATAATGTGAAGTCCCAGCTTCCCCCTCCTTTTCTATCTTTCTTATTCTGCAGGATACATCCTAACGCTGGTTTTCATTTCTGGTCTCAGCGTTGGGTGCGTTATCATGTTCAAAAATGAGGAGAGTTTCAACGAAAGCGTGATAAACGCGATAGAATACCTAGTGCAGAAAGGGTTATCAGTATTCCAGAACCTTATGAATATATTGGATGCTCTTGTCTCAGCCAAGAATACCTCCTTGAATCAAGTGTTTCTGCCTCCTGAGATCAGTAGTCATATCGACAGTGTTGACCAAATGGTCAAGTATGTTGCTAACATTCCTCAACTGCAATCGCTGAAGGCGGGGCACTCTATACAGGCATTTTTCTACCCTGTGTGAGTGAATAGTATCTCATTCTTTAATCATGTAATTATTCATTGCTCACGCGGTGCTAGTAGTAGGATTTTAATGTTTGAACACTCAGAATTTTCTCTTCATTTGCAGGAGACTGGCCCTTATCATACTTGTTAGTGTGATGCTTACCATGACAATTGTTGGATTAAGTAAGTCTCTCACATTGTTGCTTTAACTAATCACATTCTGACAGTTAGTAGTTATATCCGAGCATTAACGATATTGCCTTGGTTTGTGGTTTTGATTGTTGCAGTATGCTCACTTACCGGCATCCAATTCATCGTGTTCATGTAAGATATCTATTTTACACAAGTTATATAGTACGCATATCAACAAGTTGTATTGAAACTTTCCAGATAACTTGCACCCTTTTATCTGTTCCTGTCCAAAAATTGCAGAATGGCAGTCATAGGATGGATCTTTGTCACAGCAATATTTATCTTATGCGGATTTTTTCTCGTTTTTCACAAGTAAGTTCCATTGCATAGTACTAGTACTAATGATCTTATGGTTTACCATTCAAGAAAACTAAAAAGTCAGGGAATGAATCTTGATCTATGATAAATCTTGTAAAGCTTATGGTTTATATCTGAAATTTTCTTGTTTTTTCGAAACTTGTAGTGTGGTTGCAGATACATGTGTAGCAGTAGATGACTGGGTACAAAACCCAATGGCTAATTCACCACTTGATCTTAACTTTCTTCCTTGCTTGGACAACAGAACTACACAAGAAACTGTACAAGTAACCAAAGAGGCAACCTTTTTCTTGATTGACACTGTTAATGACTACATTGAAGACATTGCGAATAGAGAGATACCACCTGAGATTGGACCTCTTTATCAACGTCATTTGGGACCGTTAGTTCCAGTTTTGTGTAATCCATTCAATCCTGATCTGACAAACAGAACTTGTGCTCCTGGTGAAGTAAACTTTACCAACGCGGCACCGGTAAGGCTCGTAAGAAGACGGGATTGTTTTCTGGTTTTGAATCCTCACAACATTCAAGCAAACAACTTATTCTTTTCTTGCAATCTGTTCTGCTTCATCTTGCATTCATTAGACAAATTGTAAATGTACTAATTCTTAACTGGTAGTTAAAAGGGTAGAATAATGGCATATTAGGTACCCCTAGTACGATACATGTACTCGAAATCGGGTTAATGTAAACCCTAGTCAGGAATATGGATTAATTTTGCAGACATTCCGTTGCTAATTTGTCAAAGGATCTTGCTTTGACTAGGTACCATAACAATCCAATATATTCTGCTAACAGTTAGATTGGTGTTCTGGTTTTTCATAACAGGAATGGAGCAAATATGTCTGTAATGTATCAGCAAATGGTTTGTGCACTACTGCGGGGCGGTTTTCGCCAATGGTGTATGATCAGATGATAGCTTCTGTAAATATCAGCTACTTGTTGTACAGTTTTGGACCGATCCTGGATGAGATCAAAGATTGCAGTTTTGTCGTAGAGAGCTTCAGAGACATAAGTGAGGGTCATTGTCCGAAGCTGAGGATGTACAGTTATAGAACCTATGTTGGGTTGCTTGTGGTTTCAACTTCAGCTATGTTTTCTGTTGTCTTGTGGATGAGTTATGCAAGAGAGAAGAGCCACAAGAGAAGTGCTAAAAAGGCTAGGGTTGAATCTGACGAAAATCCTTTCATAGGATACAGAATAGGATAATTACGAAAGTAGGTCTCATTTTAATACTAAAAATGAGATAAAATATGTTATACCATATTTAAGTTTTTATCTCAATCTATACTAGTCATATCAACTATAGTAGTTAAATATTGATTGGTATGGACGAAATGTCCCATCCCAATATAAAAAGAATATACCATAAGTTTGTTAAATCATGTGAATTTGTATATAATATATATAAAAAAAATATGATACAGAAATGTCAACTGAGACCAGTATTTTAACCAAGGCCGATATATTCCATACTAATGATCAAATTAAAACACTCATTGATACTGAATTGACAACCTCACTTGAGATACTTTTTAAAAAAAGCATTACAGGAAGAAAGTAACTAAATTAATCAATTTGTAACACTTTTTATATTAAAAAAATTAATTGATATTTTTTTTTTAAGTGAGTTATTATAACTAAAGAGGACACCATCAAGTTGGTTGAAGAGTACTTGATTGGGTCTCAAATATTTGTCATTTTATTTTAGTCAGTTCTAAACGTTTTTTATTTATTAGTCCTAAATATTTTATCCATTAGTTAAATATAATCTCAACTGTTAAGAAAAACATTAATATAGAAATAAACTCCGTTAGATTTGAGTATTTTAATATATATTTTTATAAATTTGCCCCTTTTGTGGCACGTCACATTCGTTGAAAAAGAATGGAAAAAAATGAAAAAAAGTTGCAGACCATTAGAGAAGAAACAACCATCAGAAAACCAAACCCTAAGTAAAGAAAAGGATGCTCATATAATCAATGGTTCCATAACCAGCAAATACAAATAGACGATCCTTTATCTGTATCGCAACACCATCTAGACGAGAGACGAGGCACAGGCGCAATAGCCATCTTTTCCCATTCTAATTGTGGTCCAGGCAAATCAAAAAATGTAGCTGATAGAAATCTCCCGGGCTCACCGTCACTCTTTTTTATTTTCTTATCTTTATCACCCTCAACTTATGTATTTACACCAACAAACAAAATTCTTAATCACCAGTTCTTCACCTATGCATATCACAATGTACATTGCCAGTTTTATAAAACCCAACTCCAATAGGCATTGTTAAAAGTTCTAAATGAATCAGAAATTCCATACCTTTGGAGGTGATTTGGTGTCATGATGAGTCGGGTCCTTTTTTCTGGGATGATTACTTTAGAGGGATCAATAGGAACCCAATCTGAAAAAGGTGCAAACTTTGGAGAAGAAGCCCAGAGGTAATCAGCAATTAAGCCAAATTCTAATAAACCCACACAAGAATAACACACTTTATTCCAAGTTAAACATCTCTCTAAAACCTCTCTCTCTAAAAAAACCCTCTCATCTCTTTCTCAAATTAGGGTTTTCCCTTGGGCTACCGTCGACCTCTCCTTTGGCCGGCGGCCACCCCTCATTTTCCCTTCTTTTGGTTTTTTTCTCCTTTACCGCTTCCTTTTCTGTTTTTTTCTGTTTTTTTTCCGGCAATATAAGAAAGATGGCGACGGTGGATGGAGATCGGCGTGTGGTGGCGCTGTGTGTTGTGGCCGTAGGTGGAGACGACGGCTAGAAGAGCGGAGGGTGTCGCGGATGGGCTGCATCGGGTCACGGCAGCAAATCTGTTTTGTTCACGACGACGTTGTACTGGTGCTGGTTTCTGTGGTGTCGGCGAGGTCGACAGCCGGGAGGGAATTGAGCGTTGGCGGTGAGAGCGGTGGAGACAGCGGCTGTGGAGTTGCGGCAACAGGGCTAGTTTTCTGTTTTGAGTTTTGAAGGGGGGTGTGGCGCGGTGGTGATGTGAGGAGTTATTGCGGTGGCGGCTGTGAAGGAGGTATCCGGCTGGGGTTTTCGGTGGCTGGGTTTGTTTTTGTGGTGTTGTTTGTGGTCGTGGGTGGCAGCGTAGTGACGCCGGGTGGAGGCGGACTGAGGTCTTGGATGTGGCGGTAGCGTGGTGTTGTTCTGATGTTGGCCGGATGGGATGGCAAGGTCCGGCGGTGGTGGCGACGAGGTTGGTTTTTGGGGGCTTCGTGTGGGTCGAGACCGAGGTTGGATCGGTTGTTGACGGATGTCTATTTGGCCGAGGATGTCGCGCCAGAGAAGGAGCTGGTGGCGGCGGTTGGAGCTGCCTTGAATCATTGTGATCTCTAGGGTTTTGGACTAGGGTGCTTGGGAGTATTTGGGCCTGGGCTTGGGCCAGAGCCAGGCCCTGCATGTGTATGGCTGTTTTGGTTCGAATTTTTGGAACCATTTTCGGGTTATGAGTTGCGCTATTTTGTTAGCGTGAACTCCGAGTCAGTAGCGATCTGTTTCTCCCGGTTACATTCGTGGGGAGTGATGAGTAAGCTCGTTGTCTGTCGGTCTAGCCAGTTTGTTTGGCCGTGTCTCTTGTATTGCCTTTTGGATCGTGTTCTCTTTGGTCATCTTTTTATGACCATATTAATATTATTTCTGCCTATTAAAAAAAAAAAGAACACAAATCTTGCTGATTTCTACTTCCTAGGTATATGCACCATCTCATATCAAAGTGCTTTCACGTCAGCATCCACTCTCTGTTGGGATTTAGCTTCAGCTGGGTTACTAGAAGGATGCGAAGTGTAGACAAGCAGCAGTTGCGAAGGAGACACCGACAATGTCTGATTGATTTGAGAGTAAGTCGTGTTTATTTTCTTCAAAACTGATAATAATAAAAACCGGGTGAGGGCAATTTTGTAATATGGTACCTAGACTGTGGTAAATACAACCCGAGTAATTCTTCTTAAAGTATGGTTGATTTGTGAGTCCTTTTCGTTCTTTCTGTAGGTACCTGAAAAGACGCTGGGGGGCCTCCCCAGCGTATACACTCCGACGATCAAATCAGTCGGTTGTCATTACGAGTATATAATTAAATATACTGTTGGTATGCACGAGTAGATAAATAAACATACCTTGAGGTATTTAACATTGGTGCCATTATAATTAATTTGTGGTACAAGTCACTATACCTTGGTTGTTGCTTACCATTTGACTCCCTTTCCTTCCTGAAAACCGATAGCTTGCAGGAACCGTTTGGTTGGATGGGGTATGTGCTGGCAATGCCGTTTGGCGTATGATGATGGTGGTGCATACCGTTAGGCACACAATGACATTGAGGATGCCGTTAGGCACCTAATGGTGATGATGCCGATAGGCGATGATGAACAGGCTAGGATGAACACATGATGTCGATAGCTTGTTATCTGTATGCTTACTGGAGCTACCGTTAGCTTGTTGTTCCTGGTAAGTATTGTTGTTAAGGGAAGCCGTATGCTTGCTACTTGGCAGAGCCGGTAAGTGGTTTGCCTGTAGCTAATCCGGTAACTTGCTATGGCTGTTAGTGCAACTTGCTGGTAGCCTTGTTATGGTTGCTGGTGCAGCTTGCCGGTAGCATTGTTATTGCCGTCTGTTTGCTTGGTTTTCCCGATAGCTTTGCATGTCATCTACTATAACCGGTAGCTTGGACATGAAAGCTAATCAAGCTTATTTACCATCATGCCATTATCAAATATTACCATCATGCCATTATCATATATAAATGGCCATGGCTATAGGAAGTAAGTAGTGAGGATGGCCTTCCTGATTCAAGGAGAGGACGATGGTGGTGCCGAGAGAAAGTGATCCTGTTGTGTTAGCTTGGCTATTGGAGATTCATGGTGGTCGTAGTTGCACACGACGACGATGCCGTGACATGATCCTAGGTTGATCGAAGTCCCAGAATCATGGTCGGAGATGGTGGTGTTCTTGAGAATCATGAGATTGAGATGGAGAGGTTGTGAATAAATCAAGAGCCATGGAGGAGATGAAGCCCATTAATGGCCAATAAAGAGAGCTTGTGGTCCCGATTTTAGAGGAAGAAGAGAGCCCCTGGTTAGAGATCAATCGATCTGCCTCCTTTCTCTGCTTATCCTTTCCTTTTTTATAGTAGGTTAAGCGAGGGTTAAATACCAAACTGTTCCTAGACTGCCAAGTACGAAAATACCAGCAATTTGGGGCGTTCAGCGCCTCCTCCTATAAATCCGATCATAAGGGATCTGCCTTCTGAAGTCACTAGCACTTCTTTGCCCTTATTTCTTCGTACTGCTATGGCCTTGGACCCGGTGTTTATCTGTTTCCCGCCATCTCTGCAATTTTGTCTCGACTGATTATCGGGGGCTTGTGCTTTGCCCTTGGTCACATACTCATGTAAGTAACCGTCTTCAATTAACCGCTCAATGTCCACATTCAGCGCCCGACATCATTCCGTGTCATGGCCATATGCCTTGTGGAAACAACAATATAGACTCTTGTTTCCGCTGACAACTTCGCCCGACTTGGTGTTAGGATACTGGACCGACAGACCCTTGCTTTCAATGACTACAAAGATCTCTGCCCCCCATCTTATCAACAACGAAGTTTGAAACCCAAAATACATATGTCTCCCTGGCTGGAGATTAATCTATCTACCCTGACGAAAGTCCGTCTTCCTCCCCCGTCGAAAATCTAATCTCCTGACTAGGGGTCTGGGAGGGGCGAACTCTCTTGGATTCCTAACTAGGGGAGCAACCTCCTGTGCGAACTTCTGGGGCACAGGATTTTCTTGGTATCCCCGCAGATAATCTTGCTCTTCCATCTTGGTATAGTTATTTGCTTTGGCCTGTAGAAGGTCCAAGGTTAGTGGCGGGTCAGCTGACAGCATGTCCCCCAAATTGTCATACCCACAATTCTTCCGTAATGCTTCCACCACGAAGTCAACAGTGGCGTCTGGAGTTTGACCCAGTTCTAAATTGAACCGGTCCAGGTAGGCCTTAAGGGATTCGTCTCGCCCTCGTATTATTTTGAACAAAGCCACGAAAATCTTTTTCAAGGGAATGGCGGTGCTGAATCTGCTTAGGAACTTCTTCTCTAATTCTGTAAAATTGTCCACAGAACCTAGTGGTAGCCCCTCAAACCAGGTACTAGCCATTCCGGACAAAGTCAGCACAAAAATCTGACATAGGGCCTCATCCCTCGTGGTTTGGAACATGACCTGATTTTTCACTCGTGTTAAATGAACGACGGGATCTGCAATGCCGATATAAACATCTGACGGAACCTTGATCCGTCTACTGACTTGATACTTCCGCACCCAATAGGTCAGGGGAATTTTCGGATTAATATCCTGTTCTCTCCTACCGTGAGGGGAAATAGACAGGGAATATCTACGTTCTTCCGCAGGTGGGCCATATGCCTGGTCGTGTTGACGGTGCTCTAACGCAGGTTGTCGATGCACTGGATACCTCTCCCGACTTCTTCTATCGTCTTGTCCTCTTACGTTAGGTCCCTTAAAAGGTTGACATGTAATGCTACGGCGGGTGTCCTGATTGTTGATGTTGTACAAATTATCCATGTGTTCCGCCGGTATCCTTGGGGGTTTACAAATGGCGGCGTGGAGAACGCAGGATGTTCCACGTATCCCTGAGGATGATACTGACTTCCTCCGGGAATGAAGTTGTCTATCCGGGGATCTACCGGTTGGTAGTTTGCGAAAGAAGGCATGGCATAAGAGGCGATCAGAGGTGGAGTATATTGTGTTGGCGGGGAAGACACTAAGGTTGCTGGTTGGTGGGGCCCAGTGGCAAGCATGGCAAAATTTTGATCTATTCTTCGATGCAGGAATGCCTACTCATAGGAGGGAAGAGTTGTATTAGTCGCGCTCGGGCCAGGTGTCCGTGACAGGTAAGTTGGTTCCTGTGCTAGTGAAAGGGTTATTCCACTAGTATTTTTTCGGCGCCGAGGCATTGAACATACTTGGCCTAGGTGTTGCTACCCGATTTTTGACATTTTGTCATAAGCATATCCGTATTTTACTGATTTATGTCGTTCAAACTTCTATCGGTTTCAAACGAGATTTCTCGAACCATAGATCGAACTTTTCCGTCTTTTTTTTATGTTATCATATTTTTGGTCACATCATTTCGTTCATTACGTTTTACTCCATATTTTAGTATTTTTCGTTCAGATTTTTTATCGATTTCTAGCGAGACTTCTCGTACCGATAGCTCGAACCAATTAAATAAATACTAAAGCATTTTCCCTTTCCATCTCATCTCAACCGTTGATCAATCTTTTGACTCTCTTTATGCCCATCCAACGGTTCTCCCTTTTCTTCATCATCACCTCTCTATTTTTTCTTCACTGCCATTAATACCTTCATCATCACAAACGCCTCGTCACCTCCCAACCACCTCATCACCAAAGCTTTCATTCGTCCTCAGCCACACAACCAAAACTTCATCATCACCTCTGCCTCGTCACCGCCACTGCTCATCCCCACTCTCGCCTTGTTCATCACGCCCGCGATGACCACGCGCGCCTTGACCTCCAAGTTCCCTCGGGGCAATCCCTTATAAATACCCCTCAATCTCCAAACGAAAGGAGAAGGAATGGATGCACTTTTGCTATCTAGTTCCTCACTCTGAATTGCTCATCATTAAGGATAAATCCTTTTATTGCTTTCAATCAACTACTGCTCAATTTATTTAATTATTGCATTTCAATTAACTAATTGCCTCTGTTTTCAATTAAATCAATTACCTCTATTTTATCTTCAATTAATTGTTGCTATCTTATTCGATCAAATTGCTGCCTCTATTTCAAGTTAATTTCGCTGCTTTGCTCCGTTCAATTACCTGCGTTTTGGTTTAATTTCCAAGCTTTTGTTTAAATTTATTTCGCTTGCTTTTATTTCGATTAATTGCATGCTGTTTTGAATTAATCGAGTTGCTGTTTTTGGTTGATTGAATTACTGCTGTCATAGGGCTTATTTTGGTCATTTAATTGTGTTGTTTCGTCGCCTGATTGTGCCCTTGGTCGCTGGCAATGGCGCCGACGACCCAAGGAAGAAGATAAACAGTTAAAAAAAAGGGAAGGGATAGGTGACGGGTTTGGCATGTCCGAGCTGATCTTGGGGTTGGCTAGTGCGTGGCCCAAGCGGAGAAAGGAAAGAAAGAAAAGGATCCAGCCCGTCTGCTGGGTTTGGCTGTTGGGCCCAGCTGTGGGGCCTAACCCATCGCATAATTTTCGTATCAATTGTTCGTTTGTAATATTTAAATAATTAATTTGCTTACTTTTAATTGTTAAATAATCGTTTACAATAATTGTTAAATAATCATTTTTGCATGCTTTCAATTGTTAATCAACTTCCACTTGCTTTTTAATTGTTAAATCAATTACTTATTGTAATAAATTAGCTAATAACTTATTTAAATTGTTGTAATAGTTAGTTAATTATTCAACTGCCGGTTTGTAATAATTAGCTAATAAATTGCCTAAATTATTTGTAATAATTAGTTAAGTAATTATTTAAATTGCTCATTTGTAATAATTAGTTAAGTAATTAGTTAAAAATCTTATATGTTTGCTTATACCTATATTATTATCACTTGTTGCTAATCTCGATTTTGAAGGGTAAACAATGATCAGTGCTCACGCTCTCGAGTACGCTTACCTTAAACCCTTTTATTTATTTAATACTTTTTCGTACACTCGTATGCATGTTTATTTAGAAACATTAGAACTCGAATCGTTTCATATGCATGTTTATTTAGAAATGTTAGAACTCGATTTGTTTCATATGCATGATCACCTAACAACGTTAGCACTCGTATACTCGTATTCGTGATTATTTAAAAATGCTAGAATTCGACTTGTTTCATGAGCATTGGCCCGATAATAACAAAAGGGTGCCCACTTTAGTAAAAACGGTAACAATCCCATTAAACGAAAAAATCAGTCCCGACCAACCCCGACCAACAAGAAATACTAAAGCGGCGATTCCTCTAAGGGCCCAATTACTTATTTTTAAATGTTTTATTTAAACACCTCTCTCTTTTTAAACTGTAACCTTTTTAGGATGTGACTCGGGTGCTTAACACCTTCCCGAGTCCATAAATCGACCTCGAACCATCGTTCTCGGGTTTAGACCATTTTTGCCTTAGCTTTTTATTTTTATGCCATAACTTTAGGTTCCCTAAACCTTTAGAAATAAATAGGGTGTCGACTTCATTGCATTATGTGAGACAACCCGTTTTGTCTCGCATCCATCCCGAACCAGCTCGCGTAAAAATTGGAAAGGGGGTGCGACACTAGGCATGACCGTTGTTGGGAAGGTATTCTCCAGACTGGTTGAAGTTGAGTTGGTGATTGACTAGCACTGGATTGATTTTCGTCGGTGTTGTTGAAGTGGGAATTGTGAAGAAGTTGCGAAAAGACGCGTTTGAGCCACGAGGGGGTAGAGTTGGTGGAAAATTCTGATCAGATTTCATCCCTAGAGAGCGTTCTTTGGTAAGAGAGGAAGGGGGTCTTGGATTTCAAGGCAGACTCACTTAAATAATCCAAACTCTCCACGAGAGCACCAAATGATATTCCTATGTGAGGGGTGGGGGTAATTCTGTCAAAGGATGTGCTAACGTGGATGATGTATTCGCTCCTGTGTCACCTGCAAAGCATTGGATGGGGTCTCCAATGAAGAAGCTCCGATGATCAAGTTAGTATTGTGGAGAGTGTGAGTACAATGAGAGATATTGGAATAGTTACCGGGTTTGCAGTGTGAGCTTGAAGGATGTTTGGTTGTGTATGCGTGTATATGTCTGTCCTCTTTCCTAAATAAGGGGAGGGGGTATTTATATCCCTCCCTAGCTTGGTTTCCTGAGTCTAGTGGGGCCCTAGGGCCAGAACAGGTGTGGTCCAAGGCGATCGCATTAAAAGCCCTCACCTCCACATTAAATGCCATCACCTCCACATTAAATGCCCTCTCAACCGCCTAAGACATTTTTGCGTCCGCCGCTTAGTGCTCTAAAGTCCACATTGAATGCCATTACCTCTGCATTAAGTGGCTTTGATTACCCTTGATCCACATGTGCCACTTGGCTGGGACTAGATGTCGGCCCCGATATCCATCCCTCCTGCCGGTAGGGTGTTTGACCCGATACCTGTCTCTTGGCTAGCGGGCGCGATCCTGACGGATGTGGGCCTCCGTCTATGTTGACTATCCGCTAATCTCCCCCTCCAAGGGAGATATCGGTAGGACACATCCGGTTCACGTGGCACGAGCCAGGGGAGACTAAGTCAAAGGGTTATATAATGACCTTCATACTCTTATCCTTTTTCCATGTATTATCATTATCATTCTTAATTATCCTTAATCTTTATCTTTCTTTTTTCTAAATTCACCCTAGAATACCATAAAGAGTAAGTTTTTTTTTTTACTAATAAAATTATCTATTTTCAAAAGAAAAAAAAAACATGAAGAAGGAAAATGAAAGTGGCATTCGTACTTGGCAGCTTCCTTCTAGTACATAAACTCAAAGCAAGGAAGCAACGAAGATGAACCAAGGATGGAATACTCTATAATTGGTATTGGTAGCTTCCTTCCTTTTTTTTCTCTTTTCTGTCTTTTTCAAAGAAAAAATAAAATAAAATAAACAGTGGGATTAACATGTGTCATTAGAATATTAGTTATGAGAAGAGAAGATCAGAATATATATGATCTGGAGTTCCATAGGTGTCCACGCTCCACCAATTATTCTCAAATACTTTTTGGGCCTTGAGTTTCCGGCCATGTTAGACACTTGTTGAATGATTGAGGACAAAGTGGCAGATGGAAAAATTACAATATTGAATTCCCTCATTAGATTGGAGAAAAGTGGCTGCGGATTTCACATGGATGTCATAATTTTTTTTTATCCTTTTGCAAAATCAACAAGAAATAATAATAAAATTCAAAGAAAACAATAGCCCAAGAAAAAGACGAGAGCAGGTATTTTTTTGTTTGAGAAAGATGTCTTGAGTTCTGACTGAGGTCTGTCTGAGATATAAATGCAATAGTAGTATTTCTTACAAAGTTGTAATCTTTAATACAAAACAAATCTAAATAGAAATTATCTCCTTGATATGCTCTGTTTCAAACCAGTCCCGTTGCTTCTTCTACCGCCTTTGCTTCTCATCATCTTCTCCTTCTTTTCACTCTCCCATGGAGCTTTTCATACTCATCACCACCAGCAACCTACCCTCCATGTTGAAAGAGGTGATCTTTACTTGCTTGCTCGACATTTCTTTTCCTTTCTACTTTTTGATGTTACCCAAGTGATGCGAAAATGTTTGTTTTTAAGTTATCTTTTGTTTCGGGGAAATGGGTTCGTAGGGATATTCAAGAAAAGTGATGAGTACAAGAGGGTCTCTTCTTGGGAAATGGTGATGAAGGGAAGGTCTGTTCTTGACGGAAGTAGCAGGCTTGATTTTGATGGAAACCAGACTATGATTTTGGCTGAAAAGAGAACATATCGGAAAGATCCTCTTGACCATTACAAGTATTACAAGGGTGGATGGAATATCAGTAACATCCATTACTTCACTGTGAGTTTCTCTTTTTATGTATCTGATAATATTCTATTGATTTAACTCCAATTACCTTTTAATATGTGATGTTAGTTTCTAACTAGTATTTAAATTGATTCTGGGACCTAGGACAATTAGTACTGCTGTAGTTAAACCCAGGTTACTGTCATTTCACTTGGTATATTGTTTTCATGGGGAAATTGCTTTTCTTGTGTTTGGCATATGTTTTCACTTATTAAGGGTTCAAGTTTCTGTTGTGGGAATTGGGCTTTCCTAATAACTCCATTTAGTTGGTTTTCATTTGTGTCAAAAGCAGTATTCAATAGATCAAGTTTAGGAAAGGATGCTTTCTCTTGGTCTGTGTCAAAATTGAGTTCTGATTGTTGCTTCTTTGCTGTAAATCATAAATTGCTGTGGATTCCAATTTGTAATTCCACTCGAAAATCTAGTGTCTTGCTAATCTTTGCTATAAATGTAGAACGATTCCTTTGACAAAACTGTGTTCTTGATGCAGTCTGCTGCATATCCTGCCGCTCCTTTGTTTGTCATTGCTGTAGTCTGGTTTCTTGGATTTGCTTTGATCATGTTGGTCATCTGCATCCGCCACTGCTGCTGCCACCTGAGCAACTATGGCTATTCTCGAATAGCTTATGCACTTTCACTTGTCTTCCTCATACTTTTCACTACGGGATCCATGTAGGTTCATGTTCATCCCCATTTCTTCCTTGGTGTACTGGAGTTAACACAAGACTCTTACTTCTGACATTTGATGGGCCCACCGTGTTCTGTTTTTTCCTCCAATGATTTCAGTGTTGGATGCATTGTTCTTTACACTGGACAAGAGAAATTTCACATTGGCACAACTGCGGCACTAAACTATGTAGTGGATCAAGCAGATACCGTAGTTGATAACCTCACAATTGTGTCGGGGTATCTAACTACAGCTAAGGGGATTGGAGTCAATCAGTTTACTCTTCCCTCTAACATCCTGGATAACATCAACAAAGTTGAAAACAAGATAAATACTTCCGCCACCGATCTTCGAAGAGAGACGGACAAGAATTCACACAGCATAAAGAAGGTTCTGCTTGCCATGTGAGTAAACGCTTGTTTGCATTCATAATGTTATACGCCCTTAATCATGCTGATGCCTTACTTCAATCATTTGATTTTCACATATGGCTTGCAGTAGAGCGACCCTAATCACAGTTGCTGCAGTGATGCTACTATTAGTTGCCCTTGGTTTTTGTAAGTACAGTGATCACCATGATTAGATGTAAATGTTTTAAAAAATATGTATAATTTAGATGAAGTAACACTATGTTGTATTCATTCGTTGCAGTGCTCTCAATTTTTGGCAAGCAATTTGTCGTGTACATGTGAGTAACTTAGCTACCTTTGCTTCCTTATATTTGAGTGCTCTGCTCTTTCGTTAGTGATCTTAGCATTTTGATGTTTCACAATTCACTCACCATGCTCATAGAGTGATGATTTCCTGGTGGGGTTAATTGCAGACTGGCTATCGTCGGATGGATCCTAGCAGCGATTGCATTGGCTCTGTGTTGTGTATTTCTAGTTCTTAACAAGTAAGTCCGATGGTTAACATTTCCGTCCTCTTTTTTCTCAAAAATATTGTATTGTGTTCCACTTCTGGCAGCTTAAAATGGTATATTAATTCTTACATTTATGCTATTATAAAGTTTTCCTTTCAGATTGCCTCAAGGCCATTAATCTAATCCATGTTCCACTTCTCTCCATTCTAGTTTAGTAGGAGATACTTGTGTTGCCATGGATGAGTGGGTCCAATTCCCCACTGTACATACAGCTTTGGATGACATTCTTCCCTGCGTGGACCCTGCAACTGCGCAACAAACCCTCTCCCAGAGCAAAGATGTCACTTTTCAATTAGTTGGTGTTGTTAACTTATTCATCATCAATGTCTCCAATATTGAGTCGCCAAAAAACCTGCCGCCAAACTTACCACGGAATTTCAGACTATTGTATTACAATCAATCTGGTCCATTGGTCCCCATCATCTGTAATCCATTCAATTCTGATTTGACAGACCGAACGTGTGCTGCAGGAGAAGTAGACCTCAGCAATGCATCTCAGGTAAACCAAATGAGATAATGTTGTTAAAAATTACTAGATTAGTAGATTTTCAATAATTCTGCAGTTCAGGGTATTTATTTCTGTTTGAAGCTTATTGCCAGAGCAACCTGTATTGAACCCTCTGCACTGATCTGCTAACTTTAAGTCTACCTTTAAGACCTGTTTCTCCAATAGTCCTAAAACCATCCAATTTTGTGACCATGTCCAAAATCGAAACTCGTAGGTAATGCTGTTCAGTCATGCAAAACAGAACAACTTTTAAACAAGTCATTCAACTCTCTGTCAGTTTATTAAAAAAAAAAATGATCAGTTATTTGTTGGGTGGCGTTGCTCAAACTTGATCTGGCTCTCTGACCATATATATTCATATATTGAAGCAGTAGAGAGGTAAGCATTTACTGATGCTTTTGTTATTTGCTTGCCTGTATTCTGCAGGAATTGAGCAAGTTCATCTGCCAAGTTTCAGCGGATGGTCTCTGCACCACGCCAGGGCGTTTGACTCCTGAATTTTACGACCAGATGATGAAAGCTATAAATTTGGGCTACTCATTGAATCACTATGGTCCTTTCCTTGTCAACCTTATAGATTGCGCCTTTGTTCGGGAGACCTTCACTAGGATCCATGAGCATAATTGCCCTGACCTAAAGCGCTATAATAAGTTTGTCTTTATAGGGCTGCTCATGGTTTCATTAGCAGTTATGCTTTCTTTGATATTCTGGGTGATTTATGCGAGAGAAAGGCGACACCGGGTGTATACCAAACAGTTCGAAGATTATCACCATTCTGCAGAGGCAAAAAGCAGCGGGGACCGAGACGAGTGATCTCCAGAGCTTTGTTACTAGTGATAACATTGAGTTGTGTTCTCTTTTTTTCATATATATATTGGTCTCTTTTGCCTTTTTGCAGTTAGCTTACACATTACAGATTACATGCTTCTTGTTGTAAATTGACAGATAGAAAAGAATAAAATGACGAAAAGTTGAGTTCTAGAACTTGCAATTTCTAAATTTGCATTAGTATATTATTGTAATATATATAATATAAGAATCTTTTTACTATAAGGAAACCTTTCCCAGTAAGAGAACATTATAAACTAAAAACAAAATATTCTACCATTAATTAGCAGCCCAACATATTTAGCCTAGCAATCACCATGTTCCTTAATTCTTGCAACTTGGACTCGCGTACTGCTAGCTCATCCACCTGCATCCCATCGACCGGCGCCTCCCACCAGAAGTCTTTACTTTCTCCATTCATGTTGGCCTCGTCTATCATCTTCGCCGCCATCTTTTCCTCCTCCAGTCGCGTCAGGGCTTTCATATACTCTTCCTTCTCTGCTCTTGCGCGGCTGTCATTGTTACTATTATTACCACTAGTACTATAATTATTGCTTCCAGCAGGCCCGGCGAGGTATCGGTCAAGAACCAAGTGGACGTCAGGGTTGCCGTAACAATAGGGTTTGTCATGCTGGGAGAAGAGGACTACGGCAACATCAACCCCACACAATGTGGAAAGCTCTGTAGCTTTCGCGAAGAGACCTTTCTTGCGTTTGGAAAAAGTGACGTTTCGGCTGGTCTCCCCCTTGATTTTCTCGATCAATATCTTTCGACGTCCTCTTTTTGGTTGTCGTTGTTGGGGTTGCTCATCTCCTGCATACATAGCAACAGCATAGTTTCCTGCGGTTGCATCCATAGAAGCAGCACCATAGTTTGCTGCAGTTGCATCCATAGTAGCAGCAGCATAGTTTTCTGCTGTTGAATCCATAGTAGCAGCAGCATAGTTTGCTGCAGTTGCATCCATGGTAGCACCACCATAGTTTGCTGCAGTTGCATCCATAGTAGCAGCAGCATAGTTTGCTGCGGTTACATCCATAGCTTTGAGAATTCTTTTCCAAGGGTTTTAGATTTTGCAGGAACCGTGAAGAGATTTTTGCTGGTTGGTAGGGTTTATGAAGGGTTCTTGTTTGGGTATTTATGAGATAGTGTGGAGACATAAAAGGGTGTTTTTTCTTTTCCTTTCCTTTTATGGAAAACATTAATTGCAATTAATTACAGAGAATATTGTGGACCCGCCAATTTAGCTGCTGCGGTGCAGCTGCTGGCCAAAAATTCCGACGCTCGAATTTTTGATTTTTCCGACCCGAATTTTTGCAATTTCAGTTCGGAAAGTTCGAGTATCGGAATTTTCGGTATTAGAAATCGATACTTGAAATTAAAATTCAGGTCAGGACGGGATGAATTTTCCTAAGTTCGGATACCAGGGGTAGGGCTGTTTTTTTCCAAAAACCCGAACTTAGGAAATTAACAGGTAGGGGTAGGGCTGTTTTTTTCATTTCAATGGTTATCGCTTTCTCTCTTCTCTCTCGACTTTCACTCCCATCGTCTTCTTCCTCACCTCACCTCCATGGATCCATCGACCTAACCCTAAGCCTATGTATGGGAACAAGGATTAGAGTGGAAAGGAAAAGAAGAGAAAGGAAATTTTTAAAATTTCCCTTGTATGGGAAAAAAAAGTGCAAGGGAATACAGAGGAAATAAATTATAAAAATTTTCTTCCGGATTCACAAAATATTTTCGAAACTAGGAAGTGTTTTAGAGTATGCTTGATCACATGAAACATTTTGATAATCAGACTGTAATAGGAGCCTTGCAATAACTATGGGCACACAGGACTCTCAACACTTCACAGAAAAGAAGCTGCTAAGTTGGTGGTGCCATATGATCTTTCCTAGTTGCCTTTCAAGAAAATGGCGATTTTGAAATTATTAAGTTTTTTCTGGTCTCTTGGATGTGTTTGTTTACATTGTTGTTTTGACTCTTCGGTAAAATTCAATCAATCTTAGACCCTGTTAACCAAGACATATCTATGATTGTTTACATATGTAGTGCTTGATTGGCCATATGGATTTGATATTTTTGTACATATTTTGCAATAGACATAATGGCAATACAAGAGAAGGATGTCGGAAAAAGATAATGCGGTGGACAAAATTCATGAATAAAGTTTTAATTGATGCTCTTGTGTACGAAGACAGAAATGGTGCAAAAATTGATGGTGTTTTTACTACTCAAGCGCTGAGTGATGTAGTTAAAAAAGTCCGTGAAAAAACAGGAGTTCTTGAAGTTAACAAGGATAAGGTGAAAAACTGCATCAAGTCTCTTAAAAAAAATTCACACAATGCTTATGATATTTTCGAGCATATAAGTGGTTTTTCTTGGAGTCCTATAACCAAAAAGTTTGATGCAGAGCCTGGGGTTTGGGAAAAATTAATCGAGGCAAAAATACATATTTAAATTTTAATATGACATTTTTAGCATAACATTTATATGAAGTTATTTTATATATTTGCATCTTCTCATTTTATTCTTTTACATGCACATCCTCATGCAAAGAAGTTCATGAATATTGAAATTCTTCACTACGATAAGTCACTTTCGCTTTATGCGAAAGATAGAGAAATAGGTGATTATGTTGAGACTGCGAAGGAAAAAGCAAGTCGTTGGGCAAAAATGAAGGATGGTACTGCGACAATGAACAATAATATTGAAGACATTGATCGTTTAGTTGCTAGCCAAGAATTTTCTCTAGAGAATTTTGATGATTTAGATGGACATGAAAGTGAACCGGTGACTCCAGATCCAACTCCCACTCCACAAGTTAATACAAAAAGTCACTCGGTGACATCTCCAAATAAGCGAAAGTGAAAGCGACAGACCAGTCAAAAGGATTATTCGGAAGTGAGCGTTGCTCTTGAAAGTGTTGCTAAACAGCTTGAAAAAGGGAACATAATTGCAGATGAGAGAAATGAAATTGCAAAAAAAACACGGGTGCGTGTTTATTCGGAGGAAGAAGTGTATGAAGAGCTGCTGAGAATTGGAGTTGAGGCTCATGCTCACTATAAAGCCTATGACTTTCTCACAGAAGATGTTGCAAGGGTAAGGAATTTTTTTAGATGTCCAGTACAGGAGCGCAAGGATTATTTGATGCACCAAATGTTTGGTACATGATGGTTGCCAAAACCGTCAAAATAAATTAAGTTACAATTCACCATGCACAAGTTGAATTAAACTACAACAAGTGGTAAAAGGATCATTCCTCAGGGATTCAGTGGACAATTTCAGTTATTTGTAATGAAATATAATGAGTGGTAAATACCAATAATAGTTGTTTGAATGCAATAATTAAAAAGACAGAATTAAAGAATACAATAAATAGAGTGAATGTGTGTATCAAGTGGTGAAAACTTCCCACTAAGGATTCTACCTAGCCCATGACTCACATAGATTGATCACTGATGCAAGAGTGTTAAAACCAACTTATAGGACGGCTATAGAGACCAGGTATGGGTCACCTAGATCTCCTGCTCTCCTCCTACACAAGACTTCCAAAGAGACACTATTGAAAATCCCTAATTGACCCAGTAATCCTAAGAGACACTCTATGGCATTTAACTGGGCAATTGATAGACATGGGGAGAGACCTTATCCCAGGTCTGGGAGAGAGACGTGTCTACTCCTATAAACCAGGTCTGATCTTTCTTCTAACCGTTGACCAGTTAGTCGCCTTTGTATCCTCTTTGATAATGTAGACTCCAGAATCTTAGAGGAAGACTGTAATTACTCAAATTCTAAGTGAAGGTGATCAAGCTTTACACAGAAAGAGCGTAAGCTAGCGTGTTAACAAGAAAAATAAGAATACAAGTGTGGAGTGTGTGAAGTACAATTTGATCTCACAATCGCAGAATCATGGGTGTTGAATCCTTACCAGAAAGAAAGTGTTTAGCCTAGCATCGACATAACAATAATAATAATAAATAAACAAGCATGAACTGAATTCGAAATTGAATTAAGAAGAAAAGAAAACCAAAATGCAAACTGCAACAATGGCGATATAAGTACCGAGGAAGAAGAGATAAACCTCTTTTCCTCGCGGCTGCTTTAAAAATAAAAATCTAGCTTGTTCAAAATTCGAAAGTCGAAACTAGGATAAAATAAAATCTAATATATTGTTTTTCAAATAAATCCAAGGAGAATCGGAGATGTGCGAATCAAAAAGGAGTTTCATGCACACAAGGACTTCTTTCCTTCTGGAAGATGACAGCTCGCGCCCAAAGTTCAGCTCGCGGCCCAGGCCCAGCTCGGCTTCATTAAATCCGTTGACTCTGCTCAACACGCTTCAATTCCTCACCTTTTCCCAGTCCTGGGATAGAACAGTTCTATGATCACCAAAACAGCTCAAAACAGGTTCTTCTTGCTCCTTTTTAAATAATTCTGCTTCCAGCACTAGTTCTGTATAAAAGGAGAGAAAACCCCATCATTTAGTAGTATCATCATCCTAAAATAGACCTAAAAGGATGATGAATAATAGACATTTTAGCGTTCAATCAGTACATCAATTTGATGTCTTTCAATTCTATTAATTATCTAGATTCTAGACTGCAATCATGGACTTATATTTCTTGTTAGGAGCATCTTTTTTATTAGTCTGTTGTATGTTGCAACTGTGTTTGTGTTTATCTTTTTTGTCTAGTTATTACAGTAAGGATCTCGTTGGAAGAACAAAACATTTGGGTTTATGTGATGGCAGAAGTTTCGGCATTTTTATCTTGGGTTGTTTATTGAAATTATCACATGAAAGTGTGGCTACAAGTTTATGGTGGTGTACTGTGTATCTATACATTTATATCACTTCAAATATTTCTATTTCTACATAGGTACACTATAAAACTCTGTAGTGCAATCTTTAAATACATGGCACATAAGATTAACTTGGGATACCCAGACCAACAAAAAGATCTGAACCACTTTTATGTTACTGTAATAACATGGTCTTGGAAACATGTATTTGTTGCATCTAATCAAATTACCTTGCTTGGACTTGATGGTGTAGGAGTTGCACTTCATAACACTTCACCTTGGTCTTCTTCATTGTGGTTCTGATATGATCTACTAATTACGGTTGTCACCATATGACAGTAGAGCTTTTGTAAGACACTATTTATTTCTTTACTTTTTTAAATTGATTCTTGCTTAATACAGCGAATAGGAATTGTGGGAATCAAGGATGTAATGAGGTTTGTTGACAAAGAAATGCAAAATAGAGTTACTCACTTTCAATCAAATAGAATATAGCTAGTAATTTGTTATAAGGATAAAGTGGTAAAAATAACTAAATTTTCTTTCCTTTCCATCCATGTTGTCATACACAAATATTAAAATTTCCTTCCTTTTCCCTTATATATAAAAGATGCAGCCATACAAAGGAATTTTTTTAGAAATTTCCTTCCTCTCCTTTCCTTTCCTTTCCCTAGTTAAATTTCTCTTCTTTTCCTTTGTGCACTTTAGTTCCCATACAAAGCATAAAACACCATCATCTTCTTCCTCACCTCCATCGACCGAACCTATAAAACACCATCACTTTCCATCGTCTTCCTCACCTCCATCGACTGAACCCTAAAACACCATCGTCTTCCTCAATTGACCGACTGAACAAGCTCGTCCCATCAAACTACTTCCTCCTTCTGTTTCTTTCTCTCTTTTTTCATGTTAATTCTTTCTTGTATTCCTTATTTGATTGGATTTTTTATGTGGGGTTTTACTATTTTATGATGTGTATCGTTGTTGGGGTTGTGATGTTTTGACTTCAAGTTTGGTTCTTTTTATCATTGTTGTCATTGTATGGTGGGAGATGATACTAAATATATGGCTAAGGTATTCCCATGGTTTTTAAGTAGGGTCTTTTCGGATCTCACTACAACTTGTTAAGCTTCTATAACCACGATTGAATGTCTTGTTGAAATGCTGCATTGTTTGCTTTTGATACTATTATTGAAGACATAAAAGCATAAGATTTCATAGTGGGAAATTGCAAGGCATGTGTTTATATGTGCACTGAAAGCAAGTGTAAATAGATATTTTTAGTAATTCTTTGTAAAAATGATGCCATAAGAAGCAAAGTGCAGTGCTTATTTACCTGGTGCTTTGGTTCTCTAGTTTTCTTGGATGCAGTTGGAATGGTTCAGTATCTTGTGGTTTGCCGACTTGCAGCTGGTATTATTGTTATCAGTGGCAAGGCCTGCATGAAGCTAAATTATGGAGTAGTTTCTGTAATACTCACTCTAATATTCATGAAGTTTTCTTGACTATGGAAATGTATTTTATAGCAAAAAGAAATGGACATCATGCAATGCGGTAACTATATATATTTTCTGTTGAACATCAGTGTTGTGTGCCTAGGAATAGCATGTCTCTTAGTGGAGTTTTTTTTCACTCTATCTTCCTTTTTTTATCAGCAAATTAATAAATCATAGTTAAACTCAATCCTTGTCAACTTCTTTAATCAACTTCAGCCATGGGTGTGGTGCTACTCGTTAACATTGCTTTTTTCAATTATGAAATTTGTGTAGTATTTAGACAGGTTAGGAGGACGCTGTAACATAACTGTTATAATGGTTAGAAGTTGGACACATAAATTCCTTGCCCTCTCATATAGTTTTGAATGGCTAAAATTAGTTGGATATTGTTGTCCTTTCTATTTATCTTTCTTGGTTCTCCTTTTGTGTTTCAAATGTTTGTATGTAGCCGTTTCCTTATGTCTTTGCTAGTCAACATTATAGTTAATATTGATTGCATGAGAAATACTAATTTGATTGCATGAGAAATACTAATTTGATTTTCTATTTTATTAATTAGGAGGAAGATATCTGATAACATAGGAGATGTGGATGTGGTAATGCAAGACAAACAACAACCAGGAGCTCATTCAAATTTTTGGAATTCACTTGCTAATTTAACTTGCTAATAGTTGATTTTGTTCTTGTTTTATGCTAGAAAATTATCCTCTAATGTTCTTCTTATGATTTCAGGTGCTATCATAGTATCATTTACGTAATGGAGATTGTCGCGCCCCGAAAATAACAAAAGTATTCGCGAGTGTACGACGAATCTGAGACCTTACGATGCTCGGCGTAAAAGGACGCCTCGCAATATGCAATGAAGTCGCCACCCTAATTTTGTCTCTAGGCTTAGGGAACCTAATCGTCATGGCATAAAAAATAAAATAAATAAAAAACTAAAGGCACAAAAAAGGGTCTAAACCCAAGACAAAGGTTCGGGGTCGTATTATGGACTCGGGAAGGTGTTAGGCACCCGAGTCACATCCGAAAATGGTTGCCGGTTGATAAGAGGTGTTTAAAAGATGTTTGATAAAAATGCGTTTTAAAAGGGGGTCCTTAGAGGAATCGTCACTTTAGTCTTTTCCATGATCGGGACCGTTCAGGAATAATTAATCGTTGGACGGGGTTACCATTTTAAAAATCTTTTCGGACGGGGTTATTGTTTTCAAGACCGATTGATTATTCCTGACCGTAGTGTGATGGGACTGAATTTTCCGTAAGACTGAATGAGCGCCCTCTTTTTCATCATCGGACTTATGCATGATTAAATTAATTACTACGTGATTCTATCATGGATTGCTAACAGAGTACAAATTTAAATGAGAGATATTTTAAAATGATAAACCGATGTGGGATCGAAGCCACCAAACACATGCAATCAATATAAGCGGAATTTAAAACAAATGAGCATGACATTTAAAGCGAGTCATTAAACAAGTTGTTCATGTGGATTGATTTTAATTCTAGCAATTCTATATATCGTGCATACGATTAACATTTACGGAAAGCTTTGAAAAAATAAAAGGGAAAGAAAGGCGTACTTTCGAGTGAAGCTTTAAATTTTAAGCCTACAAAATGAGAGTGTTAATGATAGCTCGAAAAATAAATAAGCAGTTTATGAATGCGAGAATTTAAATAAACAGTTGATATATATCGAAAAATTAAATAATGGTTTGACGCATACGAAAATTAAAACGGTGATTTGATGAGTACAGGAAAATTTAAAGGATGATTTGATGCATGCGAGAATTAAATGATGATTTGATGAGTATGTGAATTTAAACGATGGTTTAACGAGTGCGAGAAATTTAAATGATGACAGTTGATAAGCGAGAAATTTAAATGGTGATTTGACGAGTGTGAGAAATTTAAATGATGATTTCATGAGTGCGAGAAATTTAAATGATGATTTGATGCATACGAAAATTTAAATGATGATTTGACGAGTGCGAGAAATTTAAATGATGACAGTTGATAAGTGCGAGAAATTTAAATGATGATTTGATGCATACGAATATTTAAATGATGACTTAATGGGTGCGAGAAATTTAAATGATGACAGTTGATAAGTGCGAGAAATTTAAATGATGATTTGATGAAAAATTAAAGATTTGATGATTTTTGGTGCCTACGAAATCGATGTTAGTAATCGTTCGAAGATAATTAAAATAATAAATAAAAGTAAAGCAAATAGATATGCATTTAAATTTAAACAAGTAAATAAATAATTAATTAAACATCGCATATGACATAAATTAAATATTGCATACGAGCTATTAATTAAATATGGCATACGAGCTATTAATTAAATAAATACGAAAATAAAAGGGACTCGAACAATTGACGAAACTTTAATGGGTTGGGTCCATGTGCATGCTGAATTTTATAAAAAAATAGAAAAGGGGAGCAGATGGGCCTTGGATTAAGCCAAGGCCCATCCGCATTTTAAAAAGAAAGGGACGGGTTTGGCCCGTCACCTTTCTTCTTCCCACAAGAACAACGTGGTTGCTGTTCTTCTTCTTCCTTGCGCCGGCCACCATGGTCGGCGACCAAGGATGCTTCGACTCTATAGATCGAGTCCAAACCCACCCGAATAAAACCCGTGACACAACAGCGGCTCTATTCAAGCAAGATAGCAAGAATTTCTGCCCAAAACAGTGGTAATTTTAACAAAAATGAAAACACATAATTAAACAAACAAATGCTCAAATAATTAACCAATGCAGCGTACGCTCAAATTGAAGCAAGCAAAACGAATATAACTTGAAAATGAAGTGTTTAAAACATATTTGAGCAATTTATTGATTGATTAGGATGGAAAACGAAAATTGGCCAAAAACTCTAGAGCGAGAAAGCTGAAGAAATACTTACAGTGCTTGCTTCCTTTGCTTGGACTGATGTTGATGATGAAAGGGTGCCTCAACCCCGTCCGTTTTGAAGGGTGAAGGGCAGGGTATTTATAGGAGGAGGTTGGACGAATATGTGGTGACGATGCTCGACGATTTGCGTGGCTGGAAATGGATGGAAGCAATGGGAAGGGGTGACGGGGCATGGTGACGTTGCTTCCTTCTCGAAGCAGTGACGTAGCTGAGTCTCTAAGCCATGAGAAGGCTTCGAATTGGAAGAGAAAAATGCTTGCGTTTGAGAATAAAAGAGATGGATGGTTGGTTTAAATCCATGACCGTTGGATGGTTGATTAAGGGATTAGTCAACCAATCCAACGGTTGATTAAAAGGAAAGAAAAAATGCTTCAGAAAATTAATATGGGCTCGAACTATCAGGGTGATGAAACTGGCGAGAAACTCGAACGAAAGTAACTACGTTGTAGAGAAAAATATGACGATTGGGATGATGCGAGCAAAATTTTGAGCTCGACTCTCTAAACGCATTTATTTTGACGAAGTGTCGAAAAAGCTCGTTCGGAAACATGAATATGTTCGAAAAAATGACGTTACGACGAAAATTGCACGAGACGAAGTTGACTGACGTGAATGAAAAAAAGAGTAGGTAATTGTCAATTGAAGAAATAACGCGTTCGATCAATGGTCTGAGCGAACTTACTCGGGTCCAATAAAAGCTCGAACAAAAATAATGATAAAATAAAAAATGCTAAAAGAATGATAAAATACTAAAAATCCTAAATTTTTTGCGATGACCTAAAACGAAAAAATAAATAGCAAATGACTAACGGATAATTAAAAAATATGATTTTTAAGGCTGAAAATATTAATAATAATAATAATAAAAATACGTGACGAAAAATTAAAAATGCGATTTCGAATGCGATGACAACGATGATGATAAAATGTGACGAGAATTTAAAATTGTCCTAACGACAGCAAATTGATTTAAAATGGAAATTAATTAAGTAAAATGACAGAAATGCTAAATTTAATTTAAATTGTGTCAAAATTCGGGTATCAACAGTTGCCCCCTCTTTACTGTCTTATCGAAGTATTCGATGAGCAGTAAAGACGGTTGCCCCCACGTATCCAAACTTTGATGACACGACAGGTCTTACCTTAATCTTACCGTGATGATGTCGCTCTAGGAGGAGGTAAGTTTGTTGATGTCACTCTGGGAGGAGGTAAGTTTGTTGATGTCACTCTGGGAGGAGGATTCGTTGATGTCACTCTGGGAGGAGATAGATTGTTGCTGTCACACTGGGGGGAGAATTTGTTGATGTCACTCTGGGAGGAGATAGATTGTTGGGAGGAGATAGATTGTTGCTGTCACTCTGGGAGGAGGATTTCGTTGATGTCACTCTGGGAGGAGATAGATTGTTGTTGTCACTTTGGGAGGAGATAGATTGTTGCCGTCACTCTGGGAGGAGATAGATTGTTGATGTCACTCTGGGAGGAGATATTTGTTGATGTCATTCGTTGATATCACTCTGGGAGGAGATATATCGTAGATGTCACTCTGGGAGGAGGTATATGTTGATGTCACTCTGGGAGGAGATAAGTCATTGACGTCACTCTAGGAGGAGATATAATTTGATGATGCCATTCGTTGATATCACTTTGGGAGGAGATATTTTTTATGCTGTCCCTCTGGGAGGAGATAATCGTTGATGTCACTCTGGGAGGAGGTATGCTTTTGAGGGTGTTATTCGGTGATGAGGAAATTGATGTTGTCACTCTAGGAGAATAAAGTTCGATGATGTCACTCTGGGAGGAGATAATTCGTTGATGTCACTCTGGGAGGAGATAATTTTGATGATCACTCATTGCGTGAATCGAGTTTTGACCGGACATCCTTTGGTCTGATGTTGGTTGATAGTAACGTACCTTTGAGGGAAATGTCTCTGATAGTGAGGAAGATGGTTTTCTCGGATAATGAGGACATGATCTTCTCTTACTGAAATCGGTTGTCTCTGATAGCGAGGATGGTTGTCTCTGATAGTGAGGACGCTGATGATGTTTGTGAGGTCCGAGCGGGGATACCGCAAAATTCGGAGGTTGATGTAGAAAGTGTAAAAATAGGGTCGCTTAAAGAGGAGTATTTATTATGCAGAAATGTAGAATTATGTAAAGACATAGTCGCTCAAGGAGGAGTATTTAGTTTGGGCAGAAAAGTAGTCGCTCAAGGAGGAGTATTTGGATATGCAGAATAGAATTTGGTTATGCAGAAAAGTAGTCGCTCAAGGAGGAGTATTAATTATGCAGAAATGTAGAATTATGTAAATGAGAGTTTGTAATGCACCTTCGCTCGGATATTGATTGACGGTAACATACCTTCGCTCTGATGTTGATTTGATATTATGGGCGACTGTTTACGAATTTTCAAGATATGGTGTGGGGACATGACCTAACACAACATCAAAAGACAGGGTGTATGTGGGGATGTGACTAATCACAACACTAAACAACACGATGTGGGGACGTGACCCTTCACAACGCTTAATAGACGACATGTGCGGATGTGACCAGACACAACATTTAAAACACGATGTGGGGACGTGACCCTTCACACGCTTAACAGACGACATGTGCGGACGTGACCAGACACAACATTAAAAACACGAGGTGGGGACGTGACCCTTCACAACGCTTAATAGACGACATGTGCGGATGTGACCAGACACAATATTAAAAACACGATGTGGGGACGTGACCCTTCACAACGCTTAATAGACGACATGTGCGGACGTGACCAGACACAACATTAAAAACACGATGTGGGGACGTGACCCTTCACAACGCTTAATAGACGACATGTACGGACGTGACCAGACACAACATTAAAAACACGATGTGGGGACGTGACCCTTCACAATGCTTAACAGACGACATGTGCGGACGTGACCAGACAACATTAAAAACACGATGTGGGGACGTGACCCTTCACAACGCTTAACAGATGACATGTGCGGACGTGACCAGACACAACTTTTAAATGACAAGGTGTATGTGGGGACGTGACCTATCACAACACTAAACAGACAAGGTGTGGGGACGTGACCAATCACAACTTTTTAAATGACAAGGTGTATGTGGGGACATGACCTATCACAATACTAACAGACAAGATGTGGGGACGTGACCAATCACAACTTTTAAATGACAAGGTGTATGTGGGGACGTGACCTATCACAACACTAAACAGACAATATGTGGGGACGTGACCAATCATAACTTTTTAAATGACAAGGTGTATGTGGGGACGTGACCTATCACAACACTAAATAGACAAGATGTGGGGACGTGACCAATCACAACTTTTAAATGACAAGGTGTATGTAGGGACGTGACCTATCACAACACTAACAGACAAGATGTGGGGACGTGACCAATCACAACTTTTTAAATGACAAGGTGTATGTGGGGACGTGACCTATCACAACACTAAACAGACAAAATGTGGGGACGTGACCAAACATAACTTTTTAAATGACAAGGTGTATGTGGGGGCGTGACCTATCACAACACTAAACAGACAAGATGTGGGGAAGCAAGTCTTACCTTGAACTTACCGTATGAACTGAAATGGAGAGTGGTCGACCCGTAAGGGAGCGTGATCTGCCACACGAAGTTGATTTGAATGTGAGGGAGCGTGATCCACCGCAAGAAGTTGATTTGGGAGTGGTAACGTACTCCATTCGAACGTTGATTGGATTTGTTGAAGGGAAATCCATGACGAGGGCATTACAACGATTTCTTCATCGAAGACCCATGATTGAGGAGTGGTAACGTTCTCCATTTGATGTGTTGATTGGATTTTGATGAAAATCCAAGGTGACGAGGGCTTTACAACGATGTTGTCATCAAAGACCCATTGTAGAGGAGTGGTAACGTTCTCCATTCGATGTTGATTGGATTTTGATGAAAATCCAAGATGGCAAGGGCATTACAACAATGTTGTCATCGAAGACCCATGGTAGAGGAGTGGTAACGTTCTCCATTCGATGTTGATTGGATTTTGATGAAAATCCAAGATGGCGAGGGCTTTACAACGATGTTGTCATCGAAGATCCATGGCATGAGATTTCACTGGAGCATATCTATATCCTGCAAATTGAAAGGAAGCAAACACAAAGCAGCAACAGATAGAAAAAGGAGAGAGCAATTGACCTATGTGAAAAATATCAAATATTCCCACATTTAACCCATGGCTTGCCCCCAAGTTTTTTGTTTGGAATGAAAATGATTTCTTTGTTTAAGAAAATAAATTCAAGCCCCCCCCCCCTTTTTTTTTGATAAAATATTCATTCAGTTTTCGTTATATGAACATGATTGATTCAAGTCTAGATAACGTCTACGTCTTGTTCAAGAAATAACGACCTCAAGGACAAGACTTTCCCATGACATGTAGCTGTAAGCAATCCTCACCAGACATTAGTGTTTGCGCTCACGCTCAAAAAATAAGGCTATGTGTTTACACTCCTAAAAATGCAATAAACATGGCACAAAAATTAAATTTGCAATGTCAATCCGAGTGAATAAACTTCAAATGAAGATGCACCTGCATGGGCCTGCTAATAATCGAAAGGACTTTGCGAGGGAGAAAAAAGGGAGGCATTTGTAGAAGAAAGGAAAAGTGTTTTGTGTTTTTATTTTGCGAAAAGGTTTTAATGAGTTTGTGCTCGACGAATGATTGCGATGAGGAAAAATTGTGGTGAACGATGCTCGACGATTTGATCGTGGTGAGAGCAAAGTGCACAAATCCTTGACTCTTTGCTGGAGATGTTTCTTCTTGATTATTTTGAGGGCCCCGTGCCTAAGTCTGCGATGATATTTTTGAGATTATTTTGCTGTTGATGTTTGACCATTTTTGTTTTGCACTTGCTTTTGCTGTTGTTTTGGTGTTCCTTGAACGCTCTCTTTTTTTATTTCGAGATCATTTTGACGAACCGCACCAACTTTTGAATTTTTGCAGGGATTGATCTCTCTCTTTTTGTTTTGAGATCATCACTCGTTGTTGACGAAGCACACCTAGTTTTTGAACCTTAGTTGGAAATTATCCCCCCTCCCCCCCTCCCCCCCTCCCCCCCTCTTTTTTTAGATCATTGTTGTCTTTTGACCATTTTTGTACTTGCTTTTGTTGTTGTTTTTGTTGATTGTGTTCCTTGAACATTTTTTTTGATTTTTATTTTTTTCGATTGATTTTTTTGATTGATTTTTTTCTTTTTTTTAGCAAGCAAAGCAAGTACAATTTTTATTTAGTTTGTCATCCTCTCTGTCTTTGGCAGAAGCCTTCAAGTCTTGATTTATTTGGCCTTCTTCGGACGTTGATTGGTCAGCGATCCTCTAAGGGTTCCTCGTCATTGCCTTGCTTGATGTGTAACTTCAACTCCAGTTTAGCGGTCCCAGTCGAGCACTACTTACTTGGTTAGGAGAAAATACGAGGCTGGAATGTTTGATAGAATCGCACATAGTGTACAAAGTATGCATTTAAGGGCAAAAAGGTTAAGAATGAAAATGTTGAAGAAAAGCAAAGCAAAGTCCAATGTCATCTTACTGTTATCCTATGTCTGACAGTTCATGTACCCTGGATATTATGCAAATCTAACTAGCACCTAGTTTAGCATTTACACTTATGAAAGAGACAAGGCGTGAAGGCCCAAGATACTCACAGGGATATGTTTGTGATTGCTTACGTCTAAACATGCCATGGATATAAGAGTTTAACAGACAAGATCATCCATGTTTATATAATTTCTAAAGAACGCACAAGTTATCTGTGACGTGATAAAATGATGAACATGCTTGATTTAAGGAATGTTAAAACGTAGGATTTTCAAGCCAAGCAATATATATCTATTTTGGTTTTCATTTCTATTTTTGGTTTTGGTATTTTTTTTTGGCAAAAACTAAGAATTTTAGCAGACATGACGCACACACTCTTGCAACAACATAAATTGTGGGAATTTAAAAATAGTGGAAACGTAAATTGCAAAAACGGAAATTGCAAAAAATGTAAAAGGAAAACTTTCCTGAAAAATGAGCTTTGACATTTTTTGACACATTCTCTTGGTCGTCACTCCACTTGCTTGCCCCCAAGTTTACAAGTCTCGTTGCACCTGAAATGTAAAATTGTGGAAATGTAAATTGCAAAAGGGGAAATTGTAAACATAAAGGACAACTTCCTTGAAAAATGAGCTTTGACATTTCTCGACGTCTTCCTTTGGTCGTCACTTTATTCGCTTGCCCCCAAGTTTACAAGTCTCGTTGCACGTGGGACCCTATCCTCATTTTCAGTTGCGGCGATACTTTCTTCACCGGTAAAGACATAGGGTTTATCAAAACCAACTGAATCAACGTTCATCCTGAAACGTGAATAGTACAAGACGCTCGAAGAAAGGGTTAGATATATTTATTTATTTTTAAACCGAAGGGGAACGCAAGTTCCTATAAAAGACAATAAAACATACATACATATTACAAGGAGATATCAGGAAGCGTGGTGGCGGTCTAATTACGCAGAGGGCCCCCCTAGACTTCTTCACGAAAATGGCCGAGCCCTATATCATCCTTCCACTACCCAGAGCATGATTTGGAATAAGGTTGATGGTCATGCTAGACCCTTCGAAAGAGATGCATTTTCTCTTGATCAAGTGATTAACCTTTCCTCTAAGGGCAGAGCAGTTTTCTAGGGTATGGCCCTGAGCTCCGGCGTGGTACGTACATCTAGCAATAGGGTTGTACCACTTTGGGTAAGGAGGTAGTATAGGCTGAATCGGGATTGGTGCAATTTACCCAGCTGCCAAGAGATGCTCGTAAATTTCCTCTAAAGGAACGGGAAGAGGTGGTAGCGGTTCCCTGTTCCAATGGGTGTGTTGGTTCTTTTGTGGGATTTGTGGTGGAGGCGATGGGAAAGGTTGTCGGTTACTAGGTCCCAGGGAGACAAAGATGACATCCTCCTTCATGATAGGTGCTCCTTTAAGCGTTTCTTCTGGTGTGGAAGCAGTGATCCTCCAGGACTTAATTCCTTGTTCAACTCTCTCAGCCACCATGACCATGTCAGAAAAGTTATTTGATGGATTGGATATAAGATGAGTGTAGTAGGGAGCCTTGAAAGTGTTTATGAAAATTGACGAGAGTTCTTTGTCATTTAGCAGAGGAGAAATTCTAGATGCTAGCCCTCTCCACCTATGAGCGTAAGTCTTCACCGATTCATCGGTCCTCTTCTCTAGATCCTGTAGATCAGAATGGTCTGGTGCAACTTCCAAGTTGAATTTGTATTGCTTGAAGAAAGCATCCGATAAATCTCTCCAAGTTTTGATCCTAACTCCATCCAAACTCATGTACCAGGTCAAGGCATGCTTAGCCAAACTCTCTCTGAATAGATGGATTAATAGGGGCTCATTGTGTATCATATTGGCCATTTTGTTGCAATAGGCCTTGAGGTGAGTTTTTGGGCACTCGATCCCAGTGTATTTCTCAAAATCTAGAATCTTGTATTTTGGAGGCAATATGATCCCCGGGACCATGCACATGTCGGCGGGAGCCTTGAGCCTTTCCTCTAGCAGATTCATTCTATCCATATTCGGTCTTTCTGTGATGAGAGCGTTTGGACCGAGGTATGGCGTGGGTTCCTTCGTGATTGGTGGTTGCGTCTGATTGACAAAAGGAGGTCGACTTCCCATAGGATCAGGAATCGCAACTTGAGTAGAGTGGCCCTGAGGTGGGCAAAATCCCCGGGATTCCTGATGAATCAGATTTTGACCAGGGTCCAAAGTGAGGTTAACCAAAGAATGATGTAGAGGTGCATCAACTCCTTCACCCGTGTTGGCTAATAGCTACAGGGTTCGGGGTGGTGGGTACGAAGACAGGATCAATCCATTTCCATTGACGGACCATGGAATGATTGGGGGACTGAAGATCCGGCGATGACGGATGAGGAAGGTCCCATCATTTGATTAGGGTCAAAACCAAGTGGGAACTTAGTGGTTGCTTCATCCCGTTCTTTTTTTACCTGAGCGGCCCTCTCTGTAGTAATCCTGACTTGTTCTTCTAGTTCTGTTAGTCTAGCAGCCAATGCTTCTTCTGCCTTAGCTTGTTCGGTCATTTTTTGCGCTTGAAGTCTAGTTATGAGGGGGCCTTGGCGGAGTAATGCGCTTGCGAGGAGCTACTGTTAACCTGAAAGGGAAAAGAGGAAAAAATGAGAAATAAACACAAGCGATAAACATGCATGGGATGTGCATCTCCGAGGCCTCCACGCTGCTTATTCAATCTTTCAGCCACTTTTTCACTTGATACTTTTGGGGGGGACGAAAAGACAACGCATAAAAGAAGTGTAGGTGCCGAAATTCCGAATGAGCAAAAATGGGTCCCGTGGGACAGAAATTTTAAGTGCTAAAATAACTTGTGCGTGTAAGAAATTTACAGTTCGTATAAAAGAAAAATTGTGAAAAATAGAAATCATGGCAACAAGATAAATAGAGCCACGACAAAGCAGATATGATCATGATGCATGTGCTAGGGCTCTGATTCTAAATTTTCTAACTGGCTTGAACGGTTCCCGGATGATACCATGAAAAGGTCCCTAAAGTGTTGTCCAGTGTCCTGATTCCTTGCGGAATCGTGTAACCTTTTGACTATCTTTAGGGGTTCATCTGAGTTGGGATTGGTGAACACTACCCAGGACATGAGTCCTAGGGCGTCACTACTACCCTCCTAAGTTAGTAATTGTCCCCGAGGTGTAGGGCACTATGAAATGCATATGACAAGTGATATTAAAGCGAATAAATAAACAAATCAGCAATTTATCAAAGCGGGTAAATAAACAAATAAACACCTCAAAAAAATAAAACCGGCTCTGACCCTAAAGTCCCCAGTGAAGTCGCCAAACTATCGCGCCCCGAAAATAACAAAAGTATTCGCGAGTGTACGAAAAATCTGAGACCTTACGATGCTCGGCATAAAAGGACGCCTCGCAACATGCAATGAAGTCGCCACCCTAATTTTCTCTCTACTAATTTTGTCTCTAGGCTTAGGGAATCTAATCGTCATGGCATAAAAAATAAAATAAATAAAAAACTAAAGGCACAAAAAAGGGTCTAAACCGAAGACAAAGGTTCGGGGTCGTATTATGCACTTGGGGAGGTGTTAGGCACCTGAGTCACATCCGAAAATGGTTGCCGGTTGATAAGAGAGGTGTTTAAAAGATGTTTGATAAAAATGCGTTTTAAAAGGAGGTCCTTAGAGGAATCGTCACTTTAGTTTTTTCCATGATCGGGACCGTTCAGGAATAATTAATCGTTGGACGGGGTTACCGTTTTAAAAATCTTTTCGGATGGGGTTACCGTTTTCAAGACCGATTGATTATTCCTGACCGTAGCCTGATGGGACTGAATTTTTCATAAGACTGAATGAGCGCCCTCTTTTTCATCATCGAACTTATGTATGATTAAATTAATTACTACGTGATTCTATCATGGATTGCTAACAGAGTACAAATTTAAATGAGAGATATTTTAAAATGATAAACCGATGTGGGATCGAAGCCACCAAACACATGCAATCAATATAAGCGGAATTTAAAACAAATGAGCATGGCATTTAAAGCGAGTCATTAAACAAGTTGTTCATGTGGATTGATTTTAATTCTAGCAATTCTATATATCGTGTATACGATTAACATTTATGGAAAGCTTTGAATAAATAAAAGGGAAAGAAAGGCGTACTTTCGAGCGAAGCTTTAAATTTTAAACCTACAAAATGAGAGTGTTAGTGATAGATCGAAAAATAAATAAGCAGTTTATGAATGCGAGAATTTAAATAAATAGTTGATATATATCGAAAAATTAAATAATGGTTTGACGCATACGAAAATTAAAACGGTGATTTGATGAGTACAGGAAAATTTAAAGGATCATTTGATGCATGCGAGAATTAAATGATGATTTGATGAGTACGTGAATTTAAACGATGGTTTGACGAGTGCGAGAAATTTAAATGATGACAGTTGATAAGTGCGAGAAATTTAAATGATGATTTGACGAGTGCGAGAAATTTAAATGATGATTTGATGAGTGCAAGAAATTTAAATGATGATTTGATGCATACAAAAATTTAAATGATGATTTGACAAGTGTGAGAAATTTAAATGATGACAGTTGATAAGTGCGAGAAATTTAAATGATGATTTGATGCATACGAATATTTAAATGATGACTTGACGGGTGCGAGAAATTTAAATGATGACAGTTGATAAGTGCGAGAAATTTAAATGACGATTTGATGAAAAATTAAAGATTTGATGATTTTTTGTGCCTACATCGATGTTAGTAATCGTTCGAAGATAATTAAAACAATAAATAAAAGTAAAGCAAATAGATATGCATTTAAATTTAAACAAGTAAATAAATAATTAATTAAACATGGCATATGACATAAATTAAATATTGCATACGAGCTATTAATTAAATATGGCATACGAGCTATTAATTAAATAAATACGAAAATAAAAGGGACTCGAACAATTGACGAAACTTTAATGGGTTGGGCCCATGTGCATGCTGAATTTAAAAAAATATAGAAAAGGGGAGCAGATGGGCTTAGCTTAAGCCAAGGCTCATCCGTATTTAAAAAAGAAAGGGACGGGCTTGGCCCGTCACCTTTCTTCTTCGCACAAGAATAGCGTGGTTGTTGTTCTTCTTCTTCCTTGTGCCGGCCACCATGGCCGGCGACCAAGGTTGCTTCGACTCTATAGATCAAGTCCAAACCCACCCGAATAAAACCCGTGACACAACAGCAGCTCTATTCAAGCAAGACAACAAGAATTTCAGCCCAAAACAGTGGTGATTTAAACAAAAATGAAAACACATAATTAAACAAACAAATGCTCAAATAATTAACCAATGCAGCGTATGCTCAAATTGAAGAAAGCAAAACGAATATAACTTGAAAACAAAGTGTTTAAAATAGATTTTAGCAATTTATTGATTGATTAGGATGGAAAACGAAAATTGGCCAAAAACTCTAGAGAGAGAAAGCTGAAGAAATACTTACAGTGCTTGCTTCCTTTGCTTGGATTGATGTTGATGATGAAAGGGTGCCTCAACTCCGTCCGTTTTGAAGGGTGAAGGGCAGGGTATTTATAGGAGGAGGTTGGACGAATGTGTGGTGACGAGGCTCGACGATTTGCGTGGCTGGAAATGGATGGAAGCAATGGGAAGGGATGATGAGGCATGGTGATGTTGCTTCCTTCTCGAAGCAGTGACGTAGCTCATTCTCGAAGCCATGATGAGGCTTCGAATTGGAAGAGAAAAATGCTTGCGTTTGAGAAGAAAAGAGATAGATGGTTAGTTTAAATCCATGACCGTTGGATGGTTGACTAAGGGATTAGTCAACCAATCCAATGGTTGATTAAACAGAAAAAAAAAATGCTTTAGAAAATTAATATGGGCTCGAACTATCAGGGTGACGAAACTGGCGAGAAACTCGAACGAAAGTAACTACGTTGTAGAGAAAAATATGACGATCGGGATGATGCGAGCAAAATTTTGAGCTCGACTCTCTAAATGCATTTATTTTGACAAAATGTCGAAAAAGCTCGTTCGAAAAAATGACGTTAGGACGAAAATTGCACGAGACGAAGTTGACTGGCGTGAATGAAAAAAAGAGTAGGCAATTGTCAATTGAAGAAATAACACGTTCGATCAATGGTCTGAGCGAACTTACTCGGGTCCAATAAAAGCTCGAACAAAAATAATGATAAAATAAAAAATGCTAAAAAAATGATAAAATACTAAAAATCCTAATTTTTTTGTGATGACTTAAAACAAAAAATTAAATAGCAAATGACTAACGGATAATTAAAAAATATAATTTTTAAGGCTGAAAATATTATTAATAATAATAATGAAAATACGTGACGAAAAATTAAAAATGCGATTTCGAATGCTGACGATGACATTGATGATGATAAAATGTGACGAGAATTTAAAAATGTCCTAACGACAGCAAATTGATTTAAAATGGCAATTAATTAAGTAAAATGATAGAAATGTAAATATAATTTAAATGGCGTCAAAATTCGGGTATCAACAGAGATCACTTGCTTGCTTGGACTAAAATTTACAGTGGAGAAGGGAGTTAGTACTTATTTGTATGGTTAATTTGTTGGTGATGATATGTTGTTGTTATTGTTGTTGTTGCCTTCAAAATGACTGGTTGCTGTTGTTGATTGATCATTCACTGACACTTGAGATGGTTGTTGTGTTCTTTGTACAATTTGTTGGATAATTTTGTTGGAAAATTTGTTGGAAAATTGGTTTAAATTGCTGTAAATTGGTTTGATTTCGGAAATTTTGAAAATCCGAGATTTTCCGAAATTGTGATTTCGAGAAGTCGGGATCGGGACTGTATTTTAAAAGTTCGGGGTTGGGAAAAAAATCAATTTTGGAATACCCAAAATTTTTAAAATCGGGTCTCGGAATTTCCGAAGACCCGACTAGCCAGCCCTAAAAATAAGTGGCGGTCGTCTATGCGAATCGTTTTCTTTTTTTAAAAAATTATATTATTTATTATTATTATAATATTATAATTAAACCCTTAACCTATTATTATAAAAAGGACATGCACTAATTAGTTGAATTAGTTTACGTTTTGTTTGATTTCTATGCTCTATAAAGGCTGTAATTGGGTTTTTCTTTTTATTTACTTTTTTATCAATTAGGGTTTTTCTTTTTATTTACTTTTTTTATCAATTTTAATGTTGACCAAAAATTACTACACGTGAAATTTTCCCTTTTGCCTACAAATTTGCCACCGACCAACTGCTTTGTTTTTTTATAAAAAAAAAGATAAATTAGATTAACTTCGAACACCAGGTACAAAAGACACTATTACCTCGGCGTATTTCTTTACATAAATATTTTATAAACCGGAAATCAAAACAAATTGACCTAATTCATGAGCTTGGACGTTCATAGTCCGTTTTCCATTCAAGAGACGAATATTACCAAATCCGAACCAAACATAAAGATGGGACAAAAACTTATATCAAACAAGGAAAAAGAAAAACCTGCATGCGTAGGACAGACCAAAGGAGCTCTTCTTGGATCGGAGAAGACGATGCAGATGCGGCAAGGAAGACGACCAAGGGAGCACCGACAGAGAGGAAGATGACCAAGAGAACGGTCGTTGGATCGGGGAAGACAACGCAGAGGCAGAGTGGAAAGCCACCGACGTAGCGCCAATGTTCGGATCTGTTGATATCTTCCATACTGCCATGGATGCTTCTCTTGCTCTCTTTTAGCTCATATCTGCACAAAACACTTTCATAAACATAGATATCTGACATATCTAAGCACATAAATTAGATCTAATACTTAGATCTGCCAAAAATAAACTAAAGAAAGCCAAAAAAAAGGTTAAAGGAAGGATGGAGAGGGACAGAGATGGCGACGAAAGGAGAGTAAAGGATAGAAACGAAGAAAAAAATTAAGGAAATTAGAAACTGAATATTAAAAAAAGGGAGCGGGTTGCCAACCAGCCAAAGAGAGTGCTCGGCGGTAGCCAATGGTTAACCCTAAAATAGAAAAGATGAGAGCTTTCAAGGAAAGTGTATTTTAACTTAACTACGTTGTTAATAATTTGTTAGAGGCTAAATTACCAAAAATAAATCATATAGTTTACGATATTTTTTACAGTGGTCTTGTAATTTAAAATTATTCATATAAACTCAAAATTCTACAATTCAGACTTTTTTTTAATCTATGAAATTTGAATTCGGTGGGTAAATGCCGGTCTTTGATGGTATATCTGATGAATGTTACATTTAATTTGCACAGATTTAAATAATAGGGGCTAGAATGAAATATTTAGTAAATTATTTAGTTATTTTAATTTACCTTTTACTAAAGTAAGAGTAATTTTTTCTTGAAACAAATACTATAAAACAAAATGAATATGAATATGCTTTGAGTAAATAAAATAATTTATTAAATTATGACCAATATATTTCCATTAATCAAAAGTGTAAATGTGATATTGCCTACTAAAAAGTAATTAACGTTGTTTTTGTTTAAAATAACATCGAGTGAACATGTGATTTGTTACTTTCAATTTTAAAGTAAAAGGTTGTTGATTCGTTCTATTTTTATAGAAAAATTACTATTTTTACTCACGTTTAACAATAACCCTATGTAAAATATACAACTTAGACTAAAGAGTTAAGCACATGCATTTTTTCTATTTTCCCTAATTAATTGTTTCTAATTTTGTTACCGGGCCCGTGTTTTGGACAATATTACCGAGACTTTGAGGGTGGTTTTTTTCATAATGAATAAGTGTTAATTATTGTTATAAAAATTATATGCTCTATTTACAAGTGCATTACTTTTTGAATAAAAAAAATAATTATATAATTTACTGTCTAGATAAGAAATTAAAAAAATTATTCTTTAGGTATTTCACTCGATTGGAAAGGTGATTAGTATAATAATGATTAGTTTAATTCATTAGAAATATAATTAGTTTTAATCCATGAGTTTAGACTTTAGACTAAGGATATTCATCGATCGGTATCGTAATTTTTCGATATTCGATATACCAAATTTAAATAATTTCGGTGCGGTATACTGTAATACTAAATAATATAAAATAAGTAAAAATAAATATAAAGTACATGGAAGAAATATAATGGTGGTGCACTAGTGCTGCAAAATAAAATGAAACCCAACATTGCTACAAAAATAAAATACAGTAGTAGTGCTGCAAAATAAAATAAACATAAAAACAGAGAAACAAGCAGTGGCCCAAATGATTGTACCAAAAGTTGGTACAGATTCTCCAACCCAACATTGCTATAAAATAGTATTTGCTACAAACAAATACACATGACGAGTTACAGAAATCTGGTGTGAGTGAGTGGAAATTGGGCCGTGGGCCATGGGTTGTGACGTGAGTGGAAATGAAGATGTAATTGAGATAATGGGTGTGGGCCGTGGGCCTTGGGTTGTAAGTAATAAAACGGTAATTACGGTATATCGAATTGTGCAAATTCTAATACCGTACTGTACCGAAAAAAGTTCGGTCGGTAATTTGGTATACCGAACAGTAAAAAATCTTTAAAAAATACCGATCAAACAGAGTAAACCTCGATACGGCTAGGGTTGTGCAAATATCAATCGTACCATAATACCGTACTGAAATTATTTCGGTAATATGGTAACGGTATTGATCAATAAAAACTATGGTACGGTATTGAATTTTTTAAGTTTGGTATACCGAATACCGAAAATTTTATACTGAAAAATTACGGTACTAACAAATGAACACCCCTAGATACAGTATTACAGTAATTTCGGTACGGTCGGTATTTGCACAACCCTAATTTATACTATGACAATTCATCAGATACTATGATGTTTCGGCAGAATTTATTCGCTATTCCGTATACTAAACTTTCAAAATTAGATACCGTACCATATTAGCTATTAATTTAGCTAAATAATTTTGGTACAAAATTCGGTAATTTCTTTAAACCGAATTTTGAAATTAATTTGAACAACAATTTTAAAACGTTCAATTAAAAGAAAAAATGGACAATATTTTGGTTTTTTTTGCTTTTGTCCAAATTTTCTTTATTTTTCCTTTTATTTATTTAATAAAGTATAAATATATAATAGAAATTCCCGTACCATGTTAAAAAATTCGATCAATATTCAATAATATTATAATTTAAAAAATGAATAGAGCAGACTAAAGTTCGATTGATTGGTAATTTCTGTACATACCCCGCTTGGACTAAAACAAATAACGATAAATAAAGGCATATAGCAAAAGAGGCCCGGGCGGTTCATAGATTCAGCGGCGCTGCAGCAGCACCTGAGCTGACCCACCCCTTCCCGTCTTGGCTATTCTCTGTTCGTCGTTGTTGTTATAATGCAAACTTCAATTTTCTATCGGCGGCTAAACCCTCTTCAAATCCTTCTCCCTTTCACTACACACTCTTTACCATTGAAACCCACTTCGCATTTCCACTCCCAAACCCCCAAACCTTACCAAAACCTCCCGCAGAAGTATGACTCGAACTTGGTTTTCGAAACCCTATCGTCTTACAGCAATGACTGGAAGCGCGCTCTCGAATTCTTCCACTGGGTCGAAACTGAATGCCAATTTCAACACACTGTAATGACATACAATCGGATGATTGACATATTGGGTAAGTTCTTTGAATTTGATGTTTCTTGGGAGTTGATTGAAAGGATGAGGAAAACGAATTGTGCATTTCCCAATCATGCCACTTTTCGCGTGATGTTTAAGCGTTATGTGTCTGCTCATCTTGTTAGTGAAGCTATAAGTACTTATTGTGATAGGCTTGAAGAATTCAATTTGAAAGATGAAACGTCTTATTGTGATCTTGTTGATGCGCTTTGTGAATACAAGCATGTGGTAGAGGCAGAAGAATTATGTTTCGGAAAGAACAGTGGTTTAAATTATAGTATTGCAATAAATGTAACCAATAAAACAAAGATTTATAATATGATTTTACGCGGGTGGTTTAAGATAGGGTGGTGGAGCAAATGTAGAGAGCTCTGGAAGGAGATGGATGAGAGGGGAGTGTGTAAAGATCTACATTCATATACGATATACATGGATATACTGTCCAAAAGTAGGAAGCCGTGGAAGGCGGTGAAGTTGTATAAGGAGATGAAGAGTAGGGGAATAAAGTTAGACGTTGTGGCATATAATACTGTTATTCATGCCATTGGGTTGTACCAGGGTGTGGACTTTGCAAAGCGGGTGTATCGTGAAATGAGGGAATTGGGTTGTCAGCCAAATGTTGTGACTTGCAATATTGTTATAAAACTGTTGTGTGAAAATGGGAGGTTGAAAGAGGCTTATGCTATGTTTGTTGAAATGCATAAGATGGGCATTGTGCAAGATGCAAAAACTTATCATTGTTTTTTTGCGTGTATTGAGAAGCCAAATGAACTTCTATCGCTTTTTGACAGGATGATTGAGAGTGGGGTTCAGCGCAAAATGGACATGCTTATGAGGAAGTTTGGAAGATGGGGATTTCTTCAACCTGTTTATGTAGTGTGGAGAAAAATGGAAGAGCTTGGTTGCAGTCCGGATGAATTTGCATACAGCGCCCTGATTGATGTTTTAATACAAAAAGGCATGTTTGAGATGGCTAAGAAGTATGAAGAAGAGATGATGGGAAAAGGGCTTTCAGCTAAACCAAGACAGGAGTTGTACACAAAAGTTGTTGAAGTATGCTAATATCTATACGGATATTCAAAGTTGTCCTTGCAGAGTAGTTCACCCCAGTAGTTAGGATCACCTAGCTAACAACTGAGTGGTGTTTTACAGCTTGAACTTCAACCTGGTATGTCTCTTCTTCCACTGTGGAAAAGTATCTTGGAGATGGTTTAAAGAATCGGGAGAAATCTCCTCAAAATAGATTCTGGAGAGAGCAAGTTGGAGGTTGTTTTTGTTGATGTTTGCTGCAGTCAGAGCTTGTCATGTCATTTGCAGTTGAATTAGTTTTTGCTTCCCGTGATGGCATTTAGCTCACATTTTTGATAGCCTTACAAATAGACAACACTAATTGTCTTTTATAGTTGGTGAGGAGAATAAGGTAACAGCTTTCATCCATTAAGCTGAGGCTATGCTTTCCCCGGATGCTCATGGTTTTGGTTGATGATCAGCCGCAGCTTGGTTCGGGATTCTCCCCTCTATTCTCTTCAGCTCATCAAACATGACAGGTAATAATTAGTTTGGTTCAATGCTACTTGGCTAGAGCCAACATTTCACCAGCAGATTGTCATAATTCGAGTACAAAAAGTACAAAAACCTACAATACATTACTCTGCCCCTTCATTTGTACTTAGTGCGGTAGATTGCAGAATAAAGCATTCAGTCGATATCTTTAAATAATTTCTCAGCTTTCTATGATATAGAATTCTTTTAGTTATATGTTTGGTTTTCATCACTTGAGTTCCAGATTCTGCATGAACTTAGTGTGTGTCATCTGTATGCTACTTGTCATATGAGATCATTTCTACTGCTTTAAAATACCTACATGGAAACTAAGAACTGTCTCATTCTCATTGTAATGAGTTTGAATTACAGTTCTCGGAAAAAATGTAATTCTCCTTTGGGTGATGGCTTTTTTGCTTTGGTGATTTTGAAACATTTTAGAATAAAATTGCATTTGGTTAGTGTGGTAAAAGAAAAAAATTCATTCTTGCAAATAGAGGGTGGGTGGATCCTTGTTAGCTTCAATATTACGGTATACTTTTTATTTTCACTGAAAAAAGAACGTCTGAAGTTGGAACATGTTTTTGTTCAAAAAAAGAAAAAGTTGAAACATGTTAGAGTAAATACTTGAAAAACAAAGTTTAAAGCTAATTTTTTTTTGAGTGATTATTACCACATTTCTTGCATTTTAGTTGACAGTCAAATATTATGATATCATGAGATGGTATTGTTGTTGTTGATACTCGATAATAAGAATTACATCAGAGTTGTTATGAATATTGAATAGTGAGCATCTTTCTTGAGAAAACAATGACCCCTCAAGTGTAGTGGATACAATTGAAAGCTTAGAATTAGCTATTCTGACATTAGATCTGCAAGTTGATTTATATCAGAATGGTAAAGTATGCTGGAATTGTTTTTGTTCTTTGTAGTCCTAAGACTAGACAATAGTAGGACCTGATATTACATAGAAAACTGAAGGCATTGAAAGTGGAATAGTAAAGTTGTGAGGGTAGAATTTTAGCTGCAATATTTAGAGCTAGTTCCTTTGTTAATGCTCTTGGTGTTTGAAGTATGTCCTGTTGAAACATTAAGTTGTTGGCCATGAGCCCATAACATCAATCAAAAGATAAACTTCTCCTGCAAAACAGAAAATGTAGTGAAACTGGAAAGCTAATGATAACTTTGTAGATGGCATTACAGTTAGGAGTGTGGTGGTATCAAAATTCATGAATATTAGTTATAATAGATTGGTATAGTGGATCTTCAGAGGAAGGAAATAGAGTGGTTTTCACCACCAGCACCATACAGAGGCAATAATTTGAAACGCACTGCCCGTGAAGGGGAGGGAGTAATGGACACCACTGATTGGAGAAGTCAATTGGAGATAGAGAGTCGCCACAGAATTATCGATAAAATGTAAGTCTTTCTTTCTATGTTTATGACAAATGTTGCTGTTATCGATGTATTACAATGCTATGCATTGAAAGGATGTTGAAATAAGTGAACTTGCAAGAACCCTAAAACTGTTAAATAAATGAGATTGAATGAAAACTCTCAAATTAACTAACGGGTCTGTTGCATCCTAAAGTAAAAAATATTGGATTTTAACCTATTACAATTAACAAATACAAATATGTGGGATAACTTGCAAAACATGTTCGTTCGATCCACGTCTCCCCTTAAATTAAAAGTTTTGGTCGACTTCCTAACTTAATGTAGTTTCTTATTCTATTTGTGCTTCTCTGAAACTAATTATATTTAGCATGGTTTATGAAACAATGCTGTTCTCTTGCTTCTACTTATTACCTTGTACCTGAAGTAGTTCCTAACTCTATTTGGCATGGTTTACAAAACAAGGGAGTTCTCTTGCTTTGATGACTAATAACTTTGTACCCAGATGCTGATTAAACAGTAATTATCATTTCTTGTGCATATAGAGAGGAGACACTAAAGAGACATCTTCCTTTTCCGGGGGAAAGAGGGATTACTAGAGGTCCAAAAAATTGCTACGAGGATTGAGGAAAAGATTCACGCAGCAGCTACTAGTCAGGTATTTTCTTTATGCTGGAGCTGCAATATTTAACATTCTACAGTCATGTCTACTGGCACAAGTTACTGCATTAACATGTGCTTGTAAAGTTGTAGTATTAAAAGTTCACTGTATCTTGCCCCTAGACTCTGAATTTCTCATGTACTGAAAGACGCGCTGATAAATTTCTTTTGTTGCTTTGTTTTGCTGCATTGACCTCTATTGCAGTCTGATTATTTGGGAAAAAAGAGTGGAACATATAAACAGATGAGGATTGGAAAGTGATGTGTTTGATCGATTGAGAATGCAAGATAATGGAATTGAAGGAGAAAAGGAGAAGAAGAAAGGAAGCAAAAGAGAAGGGAACGATAGGCTTGAGTTTGTAGGCTTAGGATGAGATGGTGAAGAAACAAAACTAAAGAACGATGGTTTTAGACATGCCTGGCCGACACCAATGTGTCGATAGAAAAGCTATGGACACCCTAATCACACTCGGTCATCATGTTGACTTTTAGAAGTCAAAATTTTGACTTTCAGCACACTCTACTCCTTCCACTCCTGCCACTAGTAGTCCAATAAGTCATCTCTCCCGTGATATCTCCACTTGAGATGAGAAATTGAACATGCCTTTAATTATTTTTTTCTTTTTAGTTAACTTCTTTCAATTTTCGGCTTCAACAATATTTTTTTTAAATTGTTATAAAAAATTTGACCTGTTAAATACAAAATGACTACATATATTTCATTTATTTTATAAAATTAGTTATATTATTAATTTATTGTTACAATACCAGAATTGAATTTATGGGGTCATGACCTTCATAAAGTATATGTGATTTATATATATTTGGACTAAAGTAACTTGATCTCCAATTATTCTAAATAATTTTTTTGGAAAACGTAATGAAGATAATTTATTCCAACTCCCTTTTTATTTATTGTAGTTTATGGTGATTTATGCGAGTAAATCAAGTTAAATACCCCTCCAAGGAATTAAGTAATCCAATAGATGTAACAGATCTTGTGATTTGTTTATTTTTGTTTTCTAATTGTTTATGGTTTAGGATACTGAAAAGCACACTCGTGTACTTAATTAATATTAACTTTACTCAAATGTTCGTGATGGAATAGTCGGAGTTAGCGTATAGTGTGACACATGTATAGCAAAGAAATTATTATTAATAGTTTTAATTAATTTATAATAATTATCAAAATATATTTAAGACCATGTTGGACCGTGTAATATCATTTTTATAAGTTTCGAAAAAAAATAATAATATCTTGCCTGGCTACAAGGAGAAGTTAAATTCGCATGAGAAGCATATAATACAATACGTGTTATTAACACAACAACTAGACCTAGAAACAAACTCCCAAGTCACAAGGCTGTGTTAAGCAACTATAAAGTTTTATCATTAAATTAAATCACTTTTTGTTCTCCATTTTTACGAGATATTATATATTCTATACTACTTGTGGAGTGTCATATCATTCATTATACTCACTCACATAAATAATGAAATCAACTATATAAATATGAAATTTCTGCGAACATTATATGATAGACCCCACTAATTATGTGAGACGGTTTAAAGAGTGACATGACATTTCAGATTTTACACATTTTTAAAATGATTTAGTTACAGCTTTCTCAAAAGAATGATGAAAGCATCTCAAGTGTAACACAGGAAGTAGATTACTTGCTGTCTTTTTTCTCATCAAATGGATTTAATGTCTAATCCAAAACACACTGTTGGTTTCCGATGTCTTTTATCTTGAACAGTGGCTTAAAGTATGGTGCCCCAAGTACAGAATTTAAAACAATCAGCTCCGGATCCTCCGCGATCGTCAGCTAATCAGCAGCACAAGGAGCAATAATCAATTGATGCAACAAGTTATGAAGCAGACGGTTGAGCTTGTAAATCTCAGACAAACGCTTGTGCAATTGCAAGTCCAGCAACAAAACTTGTTACAGCCATCTCCTCTCCCTAGTCTTCAACAGAACCTGCCAACTTCTGTTCAGCAGTCTAAACGATCGTTGCCACGATAACATTGGCAACGCAACGCAACGCAACAGCTGAGGTTGGTATTCTTCAACTGCAAACACTAATGGAGCAAGAATAGGAACAAAGTTTGTCCTTTCGTTTCAAATGAATTAGCACCCAACTTTTTTATTGTTAGATAAATTGGTATTTGATATTTTATCTACGATAGAAACCTAATTTTCGTAAATGGGCATGCACAACTCATTAGTTGTCTGACAGGTGGTAAAAATATTGATAGAAACTCGAATCTAAGCTTAAATCTCACCTCCGCTTATAAAAAAAAAAAATATATATATAAATATTATAAATATATATAAATATATTAAGATTAAGAATATAAATATATATATAAGACTAAATTATAAACCAACTCAAAAGAATAGCCCTTTCTTTTATGGTATGTTGAAAGAAAAAAAAAAAGATTTACCTAAAGTAAAACTAAAGTAAAATCAATATTACTAAAAAAAGGAATAGAGTTGGTATTGCTCCCTTTTTTATTTTTCAAAACCTTGTACACACTAAAACAAAAGTCTTATCCATTTGTAGATGGAGTTTCAACAACAGCTAAGTCTAAAGGGAAGTTAGGAGCATTACGTTCATGTATAACTTCCATACTAAGGTTAGCACGGTTAATAATATCAGCCTAGGTATTAATTACACGACCTTGACTATCAACTACAGATTAGTTGAAATTGAAATCATTTAGGTTAAAAGTCATAGTGCTAATACCTAAAGCAGTGAACCAAATACCTACTACAGGCCAAGCGGCTAACAAGAAATGTAAATAACGGAGAGTTATTGAAACTAGCATATTGGAAGTTATGAGCATTTGTAATCGAATCTAAGCTTAAACCTCCTTATACTAAATTTTCAACATTTATTCAATACAATAATTATAGGCCATTTACGGCTCTAGAATCAACTCAATTCAACTTTAATGTCTCGTGAGAAACAATAGTAGAAGATAAATATTTATGTAAAAATAAAGTTTAAATAGTTTGTTAAATAATTTAAAAATAAAAAGTAAAACAATTATGCTCCTATTATAGTGGTTTTGGTAATAGTTTTGATGCGTGAAAAAGTTAGCAAACATCATATTTGTTACTTTAATAGATAGAAGTGCGTGTTTCAATTTGCGTTTTAAAAAAACAACCCGATTTTTCTAAACACAAATTATAGATCAGATTTTGATTTCTTGCGTCACATATCATAAACAAAAAATTGGGTGACAATTTATACTTTCCTATAATAAACTTTCAGTATTTTTACTTTATATTTGTAGTTTGAAGGAATATTCTTTATAAGAAAAATCTTACCGTCACACAATAACATATTTAATTTTTTCATAAAAATAATTAGTATTTTATACTATTTTTAATCATTTTACAATTTAACAAACACTTAATTAAGTATTTTAGCAAAACTTCTTTAACAAATTTTATACCATCGTAGTTAATATTAATATTAAAAGACTAAACAGATCACAGCTTTTATTCCATTTTCATTAAGTTTGATAACTATCAAATTATTTTATTTCAATGTCATAAGTGGTCTTATTATTTATTATAAATATAATAATAAAAATAGTTTATTGTTTTTTTATATGATATTATATATATATTTTTAAATTAAATGGTGTGATAAGTCATTGAATAAATCTAATAGCTAATTAATGATCTGATGTTTATATTAAGTGTCATTGAGTATAAATATAATACTTCTTCCGTTCAAGAATAATTGTCATATTTTTACTGAAAATTACGTTTTAGTGTTTGTTTTCTTGAAATTTACTGTTTGAGAAAAAGAGTTTTTTTTGTAGAGGGAGGGAGTAATAAAGTAGGAAAAGTATAAAATGAAAATTGGAAAGACAAAAAGGCAGCTGGAGTGATGCGTTACGTGCTGTTCCGCTTACAAATTCCCACACATCCATTTGGCCAGAAAAAAGCTTCTTCTTTCTTGTTCTTGCTTGGTTCTCTCTACAATTCAGGGAAACGCAGCTTCATTCCCAGGTTTTCTTCTTCTTTCTCATGGCCATGCTTTTATTTCTTGGCGTTTGTCTTGGTTCATGTTTCTGGGTGTTCTATGCTTTTTTATCATCTAGGCTGTTATAGCTTCAATCATGATTAGATTTTTCTTCTCTTTTATGTTCTTATTTCATTGCATTTTTGTTGCTTCTTGTTTCTGAGTGTTCTATGCTTTTGTTTCTACTGTTTGGTTGTTTAGGTTTTCGTGAATTGTTGTTTGTTTAGATTCTTATGGATGCCGATCATTTGAGGTCTGTTGCCCAAGAAGGAGAGCCTGTAGCTGTAATGGCGGACACCTCTGACTGGAGAAATGGGTTACCCAGAGAACAACGTGACTGAATTATCAATAAAATGTAAGCCTTTATTTCTATTCTTACATAGTTTTTCTACATTATCTGTATTATTTGAATGTCAAGCATTCGAAACTGGAGTCGAATTTTGGTTGTGATTGAGAAATTCTTTTAATGTATGTAGTATCGTAAATCTGTCCATCTCAGCTTTTCTTTGATTGATTACAACCAAAGGATATGGAAACTTTGATGCAATGTAGGAAATCGGTACGAGCTTGAAATAAGCTAAATAGAAAGAAAGAACCCTTAAATTGTTAAAGATATGGCAAAGTAGCAAATGGGCTTTGAATTGATACAAGTCTCCACTCCACACAGGTGTGATAGTCTTGATTAGCTTCCTAACTGAATGTAGCTTTATCTAATTTGTGCTTCTTCGATACTAATGGCATGGTTTACAAAGCAAGGCTTCTCGCTCGCTTTTTAACCATCAACTATCTGTCGTGTGTAATAGATTAGAGACTGTAAAGAGGAATCTTTCTTTTAATGGTGAAGACGGGTTACAAGAACTCAACAAAATTGCTGAGAGGTTTGAGGGAAAGATTTATACAGCAGCCACGAGTCAGGTATTTTTTTTATGCTGTGGGAATGCTAATGCCACAAGTTACTGCATTAATATTTGCTTGTAAAGTATTAGTATCAAAAGATCACGGTATCTTATCCGACTTTGAATATCTCATGTACCGGAATGGGCTGATGAATTTCCTTTCCTTTGGTTTTGCTGCATCGGTCTCTATTTCAGTCTGACTATTTGAGGAAAATCTCTTTGAAGATGCTCACAATGGAAACAAAGTCCCAAAATTCATTGCCCAACTCTTTGGCATCCAACTCTGCTGGAACTCGCAACAAATTCCAAAATTTTGGAGGTATTAAAGTTGCAGGGTGTTGTCTTAAGCAACAACAAAGTTTATTGTTATATGAAGTTTCTCCTTGTCCTTCATTTTTATACGTTTTAAAATTTATTTAGTTATAGGTATGGTGTCAAACTTTGTTTCAACAAAAGAGATGAAAGCCTCAGCACCATATGGAGGTAATAATTTGAGGCTTATTGTCCACGAAGGGAATATGAAAGGCACAGCTCCATACACAGGCTATAGTTTTAGGCCTACAGCCCATGAAGGGGAGATGAACGCCTCAGCACCATACAGAGGCAATAATTTGAAACGTACTGCCCGTGAAGGGGAGCGTATAATGGACACAAATGATTGGAGAAGTCAATTGGAGATAGGGAGTCGCCACAGAATTATCAATAAAATGTAAGTCTTCTTTCTGTTTTGACGACAGATTCCGCTGTTATCGATATATTATAGTGTTAATCATTGAAAGGATCTTGAAATATGCGAACTTGCAAGAACCCTAAAACTGTTAAATATATGAGATTGAATACTTTGGTATCAAATTAACTAATGGACGTGTTGCATCCTAAAGTAAAAATAATGGATTCTAACCTATTACATGTAACAATTATGTGGGATAACTTGCAAAACATGTTCGTTCGATCCATGTCTCCCCTAAATTGAAAGTTTCAATTGACTTCCTAACCTAATGTAGTTTCTTATTCTATTTGTGCTTCTCGAAACTAATTCTACTTAGCATGGTTTACGAAACAATGCTGTTCTCTTGCTTATGCTTATTACCTTGTACCCGTAGTAGTTCCTAACTCTATTTGGCATGGTTCACAAAACAAGGATGTTCTCTTGCTTTGATGACTAATAACCTTGTACGCAGATGCTGATTAACCACTAATTATCATTTCTTGTGCATATAGAGAGGAGACACTAAAGAGACATCTTCCTTTTTCGGGGGAAGAGGGATTACGAGAGGTCCAAAAAATTGCTACGAGGTTTGAGGAAAAGATTTACGCAGCAGCTACGAGTCAGGTATTTTCTTTATGCTGGAGCTGCAATATTTAACATTCTACAGTCATGTCTACTGGCACAAGTTACTGCATTAATATGTGCTTGTAAAGTTGTGGTATTAAAAGATCACTGTATCTTATCCCTAGACTCTGAATTTCTCATGTACCAAAAGGCACTCTGATTTATTTCTTCTGTCGTTTTGTTTTGCTGCATTGACCTCTGATTGCAGTGTGATTATTTGTGGAAAATCTCTTTGAAGATGCTTACAATGGAGACCGAGTCCCCAAATCCGTATGCTTTGGCATCCAACTCTGTTTTGAATAACAACAAATTCCCAGATCCTGGAGGTACTAAAGTAACAGGGCTTTGTGAAGCAAGTATAAAGTTCATCATTTCATAAACTTGCTTCTTGTTCTCAAGTTTTACACTTTCTTAAGAGTATTTAGTTCTAGCTAACACAAGAATGATGAAAGCCTCTGAAGTATACACAGGAAGTAGTTTACTTGTTGTCTCTCTTTTTTTTCATCAAATGTATTCATGTCCATTCCCAAAAACACTGTTGGTTTGTGATGTCTTTCACCTTGAACAGCAGCTCACAGTATGCTGCCCCAATTACAGAATCTAAACCAAGCAGCTCCTTCGCGATTGTCGGCTGATCAGCACAAGGAGCAATTGTTGGAACAAGTTAGGAGGAGGCAGAAGTTTGAGCTAGTAAATCTAAAACAGATGCTTGTGCAATTGCAAGTCCAGCAACAAAACTTGTTACAACCAACTCAGTGACAATCTTCTGAGCAATCTGGTATGCAGCCTCTCTCGACGGAAACATCGCCTCTCCCTAGTCTTCAACAGAATCTGCAAACTTCTGTTCAGCAGTCGAAATGACTGTTGCTTCAATAACATGCGCAGTCTGTGCTGATTCATCTCCTCCTAATTTGGTTCTGTTACCTGGATTATAATAGTTGTTACCTTTTTCCTGTGAATTTTTGTTATGGACTTGCTCATGTTTAAGGCAATGATTTGTTTGCTTGCTGATTTTGTTGTTTGTGTTATATTCATGTAAAAAAGTGTCATTGCTCCTTTGTGGCTGCAAAACAAAGTTCGTGATTTCTGATCTAAGAAATTGTACGCAAAAGACATTTACCTGATTTGGTTTTGCTTTGACTTCTTGCCCTGTGCTCAGACAAGAATCCGAAAATTGCGGTGATGGGTTGCTGGACTTTGCTTAGGTGGTCACTTCTTATGCCTAATGGGTATTGTTATACTCATTCCGGATTTTAATATATGACGTTTTGGAGCTAAGTATGAGAAATAAAGTAATGATTGATGATGGTATTTTTAATATTAAACAATCATATCTTTCTTCTATATTGAATAAATTGACTATTAAGTACTTATCTTTCTCTTTCTTATTGAATAAATTAAGGTAAAAAGGGGTTAGGGGCCCTGGACTCTGATGTTTTATTTAATAGGAACCCTCAACTATTTTTTTATTTAATCACCCCCTGACTTTTTTACATTTTGTTTAATCACAACCCTACCGTCACGTTTTGCTGATGTGCCACTATTATGTGCCACGTCATCAAACCACGTCAGCAACTTGCCACATCATTCCAGCCACATCAAGAAGCGTGCCAAGGGGGTAATTAAACAAAAAAGAAAGTTAAGGGTTGCGATTAATCAAAACATTAAACAAAACATTAAAGTTTAACGTTGTTTTATGTCATTTTCTCTAATTTCATCAATAACCCAAATTCCTCTTTTTCTTTCTTTTTATATACAATAGTATAATGATAATAATAATAAAAAAAATTGAAATTAATGCTTCATCGCTAGAATTAGAGGTAATTATAATTAATCTAGAATAAGGTTGCCTACAAAATAACTTAACAATTAGAGGTAATTATGATTAATCTGATTAATTATGATTATTAATGGATTTTTTTGCATGAACGTCCCCTGTACTAAAAAAAACAGACTCCTCCCTGTACTATAAAAATTCAAATTGACCCCCCTGAACTATTGGTCAATTGCAAACGCACGTCCCTCTGTTAGTCAAACTAAAAGACTGTTAGTTTTGACCTTGAATAGTAGGTTACCCAAAAAAATCAAAAAAATACTGTAATTGATTTTAAAAATTCAGAAAATAATTATTTTCCCTAAAAACTAAAAAAAGAAAAGAAAAGTGATTTTGATGGTTATAGTATTCTTTTTCTTTTTTTCAATTTTCTGAATTTTAAATGTTTTATTATCTCCTCATATTTTCCAATAATTAATGAATTTCATAATTATAAAATATCTCAAAATTAAAATTAAAATTAAAATCAATAAAACCTTTCAATTATTACCCCTTAATTGTATTTATTTTTCGTAACCTTATAACTTTTGTCTTCTTCCTCCATTTCCATGCGCCGCCGCCCACTCTTATTCTTTCTATTACATAGTTATAACCTTATAACCTTATAACTTCTGTCTTCTTCCTCCATTTCCATCAAAGAAAAAATAAAAAAGAAAAAAAAATAGAAAGTATAATAAAATAAATATGACAAAAAGACATAAAACAACCCTAAATTTTAATATTTTTATTTAATTACCCCCCTGGTTTGATGACGTGGCTTGCTTTTTGATGTGGCTGGGATGATGTGGCAAGTTGCTGACGTGTCTTGCTGACGTGGCATCGCGAAAGTGTATGACGTGGCACATAACGGTGCCACATCAGCAAAACGTGACGGTAGGGTTGTGATTAAACAAAATGTAAAAAAGTCAGGGGGGTGATTAAATAAAAAAATAGTTGAGGGTTCCCATTATATAAAACGTCAGAGTCCAGGGTCCCCTAACCCTTTTTTGCCAATAAATTAATCTTAAAACACCTAGGAATTTGCAAAACGACATTTATTTGACACCAATTTTTTTTACCTAAAGCGTTATTAAAAAGAATTCGGATGGGATATCAGTTACATAGAGTAGTTGTTCTCTTTGTTGTACTTTTAAGGTTTTCAGATTTGGATGGGAGTATGACTAGGGGGAAGGGAAAGGGGAAGATTCAAGGGTTTTAGGATCAGTCGGGTTTGAACCAAGATTTGCCATATATTAATTAACGGAATTCGACTATGTGTTGGAATACAAGCCGGGAAAAGCCAACTTGGTGGTAGACGCGCTTAGTCGAAGAGCCAAGCTTGCAGCTATTAGTACGACCTATACTTCATTGATCGCGCGCATCAAAGCAGGGATGTAGCAAGACTATCTAGCCAAGGCGCTTGTAGAGGCATGACCCGGAAGTTTTGGCTAATTCATCAAAAAACACTGTTGGTTTCTGATGTCTTTTATCTTGAACAGCGGCTCATAGGTTACGGGCCCAGGTACAGAATCCAAACCAATCAGCTTCTTTGCAATTGTCAGCTAATCAACATAAGAAGCCGAAGGTTGAGTATGAATCTCCAGCAGACACTCGTGCAATTGCAAGTCCGGAAACAAAACTTGTTACAACCATCTCAAAAGAAGGCAAATAAAAGAGCTTGTAACAAAAAAATGGTTTTAATAAAAGAATTCTATTAAAACCATTTTTTATTTTAACAAATAAAAAAAAATTGTTGGTTTGTTGTTAAGGGAAAAAATTCAAATGATATTTATTTATTTATTCAACATTAAATACAACTTAAAGAAAAGATAATTAAAATTCACATAAATATGAGCTGATGAGGAACTTTTTATTTCCTTGTAAAGGGAAATAAATCCATTTTTATTATTTATAAAATAAAATAAAATAAATACAAGATTCAAAAATGGAAAAATAAGAAAGATTTTTACCAAAAAAAAGAAAGATAAAAAATAGAGTTTGTATGATATGATTGCTTTCGGCTTGGTCTTTTCGGTTGGTCCACCCTCTCATTTTTAGAATAAAGTCATCTCCAAATTCAGGTGTTTCCAATAATACATTTAGAGGTTGTTTGGTATCAAAATTTGGAAAGAGTTCAGTTCATTTAAACTGAATTCTTCCCAAATTCAGTGTTTCTTATACTTTTTTTTAAACGAATTCAATTCTTACAGAATTGAACCATCAAAAATTATACAAGATAGAATTCATGCCAAAATAGGTGTGATTGTTGAAGAATTCATTTAGTTTTTTAATAATTAATTAGTTAATTACTTAAAAGCCCCCGTCTAAAAGAAGAGAAGAGAAGAGAATGCAGGGAGAATGCGAGAGAGGAGAAGAGAACGCAGCAGTGGCGAGGGAGACGCCGCAGCGGTGGCAAGAGAGAACACAAGAGAGAAGAGATCGCGAGAGAGAGAGCTTGCTTCTAATCTCTCAACTTACGGAGAAAAACTTCAACATGTTTTGTTCTTCGCGTGCTGTTTTTGAATTTTTGAACTAGGCATCTCTAATTTTGGCTTCTCCTCCACCACTTCTTGTGTGAAGAGAACCTCCTCGAATTATGATTTTGTTGCTTCCTTGAACTCGTCGGATTCAAGTGGGTTGTTGACAGCTTTAGTATGGAGTCTTGTAATTACGTTGATTTTGAGTGTACCAATTTGTTCTCTTACTTTTGTTACTCAAGCATTATACCAAACAGCTTGTGTACGCTTCTCTTCCGTTCTTTGTAGTCATTCCCATCATTTTCAATGTGTATTGGTCTGTCGCTTGTAGTACTGCATTCCCTTTGGGGTATAGAATACTAGTGTTGGTTTTTGTGTTCTTTGGTCATTGGGATAATTATATGGGTGTTTGTGGCTAATCGGCAACGAATTGAACTGACTGTTAGGATAACTGGGGTTGCTTCTGATGCTTTGTCGGAGAACTTGGGGTTGTTTGTTGCATTGCCGTTGTTGATTATTGGATTATTGGTCTATTACACGCCAATTGTGGTGTTCCTAGTGTTCGCGAAATGAAATGGCAAGATTGTGGTACAGTTGTGCTTGGAAGAATACAGTTGGGTGCCAGTGTACTTTGCGTTGGCTACGCTTACCATGCTGTGGTCTCTTGCTCTTGTGGTCGAAGCGTAGGTGTATGTGATAAGTGGGGCAATTGCCCAGTGGTACTTCAGAAAGGAAGATGGTGCTCCTAAACGGAGTATAAGAAGTTCTTTGAGGTGATTTCATGTTGTTCATTTCTTTGTTTGGCTTAAAACATGCATGTTTACATTATGTTTCTGAGATGTATATACTTACCTAGAAAACATTAACTTCAAAAATTATTGACTCTGCTTTGCTTATTTGTTTGTTGCTCAAGGTAGGTCTAATGAGCCTTTGGTGAGCTAGATGGTTGCAGTTTATGGTGACTTTCAATTCCTTCAATGGTTTCATGATTCTGTTTGCTAGAATGAGAGTTTGATGACATTATATTAGTAGACTGAGAACTTGATAACTGTTCTGAGTAGCAGCCAATTTGAGTAATTATAAGGCTGTAGTTATTCATGTATTCTTCTGGGGAAATAATGAACTTTACACATCCCATGCATTCACTTGATGTTTGTAGTTAGTTGATATAGGTTTTACGCAGTTATTTCACAGCTTGCACACTCCTCTGCTTGGTTCTAGATTTCTAGATTTACACCTGTGCAAACCTCTGTGGTGCTCTTATTTTTACTCTAGATATCTCTATGGGGATTGTTTAGTTAACTTCTCTTCATACCTTCTGTCCACTCCTGAAGTAGTTGTCCATATGTCATTGTTTTTAGTTACTTTAAAAAAGTATAATCAAATGGCTAAACTTTAATGCTTTCATGAAGAAACCTTTCATTCTTGGATAATATTATTATAATGATGAGTTGTTCAGCCATTGACATGTGTCCATTAATCACTTGCAGAAATGCCTTCGAGCCCTCCTCTGGCACTGTTTGTTTCTCTGGACGGCTTTTTTGCATTGTTCGTATAGTGCGTCACACTATTGATAGTGCTAGACAAGGAGATGAAGTCGTGGGATGGTGATTCTTGTATTGCAATTTTTGGTTAATACGTTACTGTCAGCTATAGAGTTTCTGAACAAGTTCACCATCCACTTTGCTCGCAATAACTGGTGAAGCCTATTGCACCTCTGCAAGGATGACATATGAGCTGTTAAAACGTAATCTCTTGTCTACTATGTTTGTAGAGACCATCTCCACTCGTATACTGGCTGGAATTATATTCGTCCTTTCAGCAATATATGCAATCGTGGTGAGTAGTTACATCTTTCTTCACTCTATGCATTCAACCTACTGTTTCCTGCTGTATTCTCACTTTTCTTTGTGTTTACCGTAAGGATATATACTTATGGGCATGCCAATTTTTTACTTGTATTCAAGTTAATGTTTCAATTTTTTCAAGAAAAGTTTCACAATTTGTTTTGCTACCGTTTCCTTGAATCAACTGTTTACTCTTAGATAGTTTCCTGATTCTCTACTTGCGAACAGGTCTGGGCAATCTTGAAGGGTGTGAGCAATCTTGGGGCTGACTCATACATAGTAGCTACTCTTGCTTGGTTGCTACTGATTAATGTGCTGGGTTTCTTTGATCATGTTCTGAACAATGTGATTGACACAGTTTGTGTGCTATGCCATAGACAGACATAGAGGGGAGGTCTACAAGCAGGAGGTTCATGAGGTTTATGTTCATTTACCGATCAGTAGGAACCATAGATCTCCGATTTCTACCATAGCACCTGTGTATGATCTGTATTATTGATTTGTCATTGTGTTGTTTCTCCGTTTGTTGTTTGTAACTTTGTATAAAAGTTTACATCTGGCTATTGGCCATTTTATGGGTAAATTTTAATTTAAAGGTATAATGGTCAAATAAGTAAAATGAAATCATTTCTTAGCTATATCAAACAATGTGTTCATTTCAATTCAATTGAATTCTTTCAATTTTATATTGTTATATCAATCATTAGAGTTCATTCATTAATAGAATTCTAATTGAACTCTATTAATGAAATGAATTGAACTCATACATGATTTGATACCAAACACCCCCATACCATTTATTATTTATGATCTTAAAAAAACAACCTGTCAACAGGTGGGATTATTATAAATTCATATCCAATTTGTTATAAAATTATCAAATCAGATTGATCCATTTATTCATTGAATTCTTAAGATTTAAATACATATCCGCATTCTAACGATTTTAGAGTATTTATCAGATTTAGCGAATATATCCATTCAATTTTAAAAAATAAAATAACATATTTTTAAACTTAAATATTTTTCTTTAAATTCTACTATAAAAAAATTATTAATAAAAAATTTCTAGAACTCTAAAAAAGTCTACCATATTTTCAAAGAAAAAATATGATAAAAAATAAATCTAGAAAAAAAAGAGGTTTGTAGCTTAGTTTATCAATATATTATTATTATTATTATTATTATTATTATTATTGTTATTGTTGTTGTTGTTGTTATTATTATTATGTTGGATCGGATTTTTATCGAATTGGAGTGAGATAGATCCATATATGATTTATTAAAGAAACGGATAAACGGGTTCGAATTATAATCGAATTAACGGAGCACAATAAATAATCCATATCCATTTAATTCGAATTATATTCAGATTAGATTCAGATTAAAATACGATCCATTGAGAGCCCTACTTGACAAATTCTTTTTCCATTAAACTTTTTTTATTCTGAATAATCAGTTTTTCTAAAATTTTATTTAGATTATAATGGATACCAATAATTGGAGGCCAACGGTAATATTGGAGAAGTCAATTATAGAGATTAACATTGAGAGTTAGCGAAACGAGTAAAACGACGGCAGATTTCAACATTGAGAGTTAGGATGAAAAAGATTTTAAATTGTTTTTCCGTTTAGGTAGGATATTAGCCAGCCACCTACGATTTTATTGTATTATCTATAGACTTTTTCATAGAAGTAAAAATAAAATCCGGTGCATGAATATGCTTAGTTGATCCACTCAAAAAATTAGCAAAACTCATTTCTTATTATTTTATTCTTAATCATATTAGACTTGCCGTGTAGATCACATAAATAACCATTAGTTTTTTTTTATTTATAAAATATAAATAACCATTAGTTGCATGTGCAAAAATGGTGCATCTTATAATCTCATTCATTCAACGTAAAAGGTCGAAGCTCAAAAGTTCAATCGGAATAAAATTGAATTGAAATTTTATTTTAATAAATTAATAAATAAAATTTAATATTAGTGTAAAGTATATTTTAAATTTTTTTAAAAAATAAATGAATTTTTTTATATGTTTTAATTTAGGATTTTTATAAACATATTATTGGCGTAATGGTTAAGGTTTTGTTAACCAGCTTATTAAACATGATTCAAATATCATTTTTACATAATTTGGTGATTTGTCATCGGTTTCGGTTGAATGAGTTTGACTATCCTAATAGTAATTGGTAGACTTCTGAATAAATTGATTTGTTTTAAAAAAGTCTCTTACCATTCTACCATAATCAATATTTAAAATAAAAAAAATGTTGTGTTTTAAATTCTTTTTTGTACCACACTAATCTACACTCCATTGTATTATAATTTACAGACCGCTCAAGACTGATTTGTGTCAATTGTGTAAATATAGGCCGTGTTACCTGTAGAATGAATAACTTTTTTTTTATCAAGGTTTATGAACAGAAATAATAAATTGCAATTTTTAAGAAAAAAAATGAAATCATGTTCTAGAGTTTGCGATGATTTGGTTAAAAAGGGTTTGCCATGATTCATGATAAATTGGAGTGAACGCGAAAATAAGAGGAGAAAATGAAAAGGTGTGAGATTGTGATGAGAAGTTAAAAGAATGAGAATATAATTCAATATGGTGGGACCTACGCAAAGGTCAATTGTAGTGGTGCCTTTTACTGATTTGACACATTTTTTTTTTTTTTTACTTTTAAATGACACCTCTACTTAAAAGAAATACTTCCTCCGTCCTTTTATTGTTGACGTTTACTGTTCATGCACGCATATCGAGAAAATCGGATGACGCACTATTTGACCTCAAAAAATTCCGTATTTTTTTTCTAACGTACGTTAAGGATTAACGTACGCCCGAGAAAAAATTCGATTTTTTTTAGGTCAAATAGTGCGTCATCCGGCTTCCTCGATATACGTACACAAATAGTAAGAGTTAAACATTTAAGGACGGAGGGAGTATCATATTTGTTACCTCTCCATCACACCGTTAGTCTATCATCGTTATCCGTCCTACGTGGCATGACACGTCGGACGCCACGTCATAGGTTGCTAACGTGTAATGCCGCATTAGCAAACTCGACCCGAATTTATTTATTTATTTTTAAAAATGGGTACTTCGAACTACAGGTCGTTCAGGTTCAGCCCATGGATCTGAACGACGCATCATTCGAGCTGATCAACGCGTCGTTCTCTTCATTTCAGTCGTTCACTCTTTGATTTCCCAGTCCTAGAACGTTTGGTTGATTCTCCAGCCATTTGCGTGAAAGATTTGTGATTTTTGGTGAAAAATCCGAAAATTAAAAGTTAGGGTTCTTAATGGGATTTTCGCTCGAATTTGAGTGTTTAATCGATGAAATTGATGGATGAGTTTTGCTTATAAATGTATAAAGAGTGATTATCTAAATTTTGGAGCGATTTGGACAAGATTTGAGTGGTTTTTGAGTGAGAAATCGGATTTTGGAGGAGAGGGAAAACTGGTTGTGCGAGTTGGAGGAGAGAGAGAATTCTAGAAATCTGGAAAAAAATCGGGTGAATGACGCGTTGTTCAGATTCATGGGCTGAACCTGAACGACGCAGCGTTCAAACGACCCATTTAAAAAATTTTTTTTTTGGATCTGGCTTGCTGGCATGGCATGACATGCCAGCAGCCTATGACATAGCGTCCGACGTGTCATGTCACGTAGGATGGATAACGGTGTGAAAGGAGGTACCAAATGTGACATTTCTTTTAAGTGGAGCCAGGGGTGACAAAATGGGACCCGGTCCCGTAGACCCGTCCCGGACCCGGGGTCTCGAGCCGGGACTGGGACCAATTTTTGGTCCCATTTTGGGTCGGAACCGGGACTGGTCCCGTCCCGAATAATCACGGGACTGCCGGGTCGGGACCGGGACCGGACCCGGCTAAATTAAAAAAGAAAAACCCTAAAATTAATTTCCAATTTTACACTCATCGTTTCGTCCTCTCCTCTCAATCTCATCTCATCGTCTAAATTAAAAAAGAAAAACCGCACGCACACTCATCGCCCATCGCCTCTCATCGCCGAATTGACACGTCGCTGCCGCCTCTCATCGCCAATCCGCCGGAGTCACGCTGGTTTCCCTTCCACCACGCCGCCGCCGCCTCTCATCGCCTCTCATCGCGATAGTATTGGATCTGCTTCTAGCATTGGATCTGCTAAAGAGGAATCATAACTTCTATTCACCTCAGTTTTCTGCTTCTGCTGCCGCCACCGCCGCTGCGGCCACCGTTGCTGCTTCTAGCACCCCTTTTGCCTCTAGGTTCTTGTTCGGGTAATCTCTCTCCCTCCACTACCTCCCTCCTTTTATGTTTATGTTTTGGTTATCTGTTCTGTATGCGTCTATGCGTGTTTGCTCAAAGAAGTAGTGGAGGGAGATGATATTAGAGCTTTGGGCGAGTGTTAGGGATGTTTTTCTTGGAAATTTGATGGTCGTGATTGACTTGAGGTGGGATAGTTTTTGGTGATTGGACTTTGGTTTAGCAGGAGAACAGTGGTGTTGCGAGGATATTGGAAATTGTTGGAGGAGATGGGAGTTTGAATGTCTGCTATAAGCATGATATATGTAATTGCTGACCTAATATTTTAGACTTGTTAAGATGGTTTTAGCAGTTAGTTTGGTTGGAGGAAGCCTGCAATCCTCAATTTGTTAAGCAGCGTTGTTAATTACTGAAAAGTGATTCTTTAGCAGATGTTAAGTCTACATGTTAAGTCTACATGTTAAGTCTACATGTTAAGTCTACCAGATGCATAAACCTTTGATTAACGTGTCTTTTGATATTCTCAGTGCACAACGAAGGAAAGTGATGTTGATGTTGCAGAATTAATTGGTCGCAGAATAAAAGTTTGGTGGCCCATGGATAAGAGCATCTCTTGGTTCTTTCAAGGCTGAAATTTTATTCAAAACATTTGTCCAGGCTTTCTTTCTCTTCAGTACCCCACGTCTTCCTTATTCATTTCTACCAGACACGCATCTCATCTTTTGTTTTTTGCTTGCATTAGTGTGCTTCACAGACATTGGAGACATTGGAGAGAATTCCTGTGTTGTTTGCTGTTTTGGATCTATTTTGAATCTTTATTCCTGTGTTTGCAGAAGGTTTTTTCCAGGTTTAAAAAGAAAAAAAAAATAGGAAATTTTTTCCCGGGACCATTTTTCCCGGGTCTGGTCCCGGATTCTTATACGGGCCGGGTCCGGGACCAGATTTTGGTCCCGTTTTTTTTCGGGACCAGTCCCGACCGTATTTCTTCGAGACTGCCGGGTCCGAGTCGGGACCGGTCCTGCAGTCCCGTTTTAACACCCCTAAGTGGAGGTACTATTTTAAAAAAAAAAAATACTAAATCAATCATTTAAATAAATTACAGTTGCCAAAAATTTTAATTTCCATTACTCTTACTCTAGACACCAACTATCGGACAGAAAAAATCCCCCGCGCAGCAAAGACAGCTGCTGGGAAAAAAAAAAAAAGGTTGATTGATCCTAAGCTTAAGAACCTTTCATTTCATTCTCTCCCCCATTCAGGGAAACTCATCTTCATTTCTCAGGTTCTTTCTCTTCTTCTTTCTCATGCTCTCTATTCACAATATTCTACCATGTTAAAGATTCAATCTTTGTGTTGGTTCTTGTTTCTGATTGTTGTATGCTTATGTTTCAACTGTTGGGTTGTTTAGGTTTTCGTGAATTATTTGTTTATTGTTATATTGTTTTGATGATCCCTGTTCTCCAATTTTATACGTTTTGGAAAATGATTTAGCTATAGCTATGGAGTCAAGCTTTGTTTCCACAACTGATATGAACACCGCCTCAGCACCATACAGAGGCGATGATTTGAAACGTACCGCCGATGAAGGGGAGCCTGTGATGGACACCAATGATTGGAGAAGTCAATTGCACATAGATAGTCGCCACAGAATTGTCAATAAAGTGTAAGTCTTTCTTTCTATTTTGATGACAAATTTCGCTGTTATCGATGTATTCGAGTGTTAAGAAATCGAAAGGATCTCGAAATAAGCTTACTTGCAAGAACCCTAATGAGATTGAATGAAAACTCTGGTATCAAATTAACTAATGGCTCGTGGTGCTGCAAAACATGATCGTTTCGTTTGATCCATGTCTCCCTCTAAATTGCTATTTTCGATTGACTTCCTAACCTAATGTAGTTTCTAATTCTATTTAGCATGGACTATGAAACAATGATGTTCTCTTGCTTCTACTTATTATCTTGTACCCAGAGTAGTTTTCTAATTCTATTCGGCATGGTTTAATAAACAAGGGTGTTCTCTTGCTTCGATGATTAATAACCTTGTCCCCAGATGCTGATTAACCATCATCATCTCTTGTGCATATAGAGAGGAGACACTAAGGAGACATCTCCCTGTTTCTGGTGAAGAGGGACTGCGAGAGCTCCATAAGATTGCTATGAGGTTTGAGGAAAAGATTTTCGCAGCAGCTACGAATCAGGTGTTTTTTTATGCTGGAGCTGCAATATTTAACGTTCTACAGTCATGTCTACTGGCACAAGTTACTGCATTAACATGTGCTTATACAGTTGTAGTATTAAAAGATCATTGTATCGTGTCCAAAGACTGAAAGTCTCATGTACTGAAAAGCCCTGATAAATTTCTTCTGTTTTGTTTTGCTGCATTGATCTCTGATTGCAGAGTGATTATTTGTGGAAAATCTCTTTGAAGATGCTTACAATGGAAACCAAGTCCCAAAATCCATTGCCCAATCCTGTGGCATCCAACTCTGCTTTGAATAACAACAAATTCCCAGATCCTGGAGGTACTAAAGTAACAGGGCTTTGTGAAGCAAGTATAAAGTTCATCATTTCATAAACTTGCTTCTTGTTCTCCAGTCTTAGGCTTTCTTAAGAGTATTTAGTTCTAGCTAACACAGGAATGATGAAAGCCTCTGAAGTATACACAGGAAGTAGTTTACTTGTTGTCTCTCTTTTTTTCATCAAATGTATTCATGTCCATTCCAACTAAACACTGTTGGTTTGTGATGTCTTTCACCTTGAACAGCGGCTCACAGTATGCTGTCCCAAGTACAGAATCTAAACCAAGCAGCTCCTTCGCGATTGTCGGCTGATCAGCACAAGGAGCAATTGTTGGAACAAGTTAAGAGGCAGAAGGTTGAGCTAGTAAATCTAAAACAGATGCTTGTGCAATTGCAAGTCCAGCAACAAAACTTGTTACAGCCAACTCAGCGACAATCTTCTGAGCAATCTGGTATGCAGCCTCTCTCGACGGAATCATCGCCTCTCCCTAGTCTTCAACAGAATCTGCAAACTTCTGTTCAGCAGTCAAAATGACCTTTGCTTCAATAACATGTGCAGTCTGTGCTGATTCATCTCCTCCTAATTTGGTTATGTTACCTGGATTATAATAGTTGTTACCTTTTTCCTGTGAATTTTTGTTATGGACTTGCTCATGTTAAGGCAATGATTTGTTTGCTTGCTGATTTTGTTGTTTGTGTTATATTCATGTAAAAAAGTGTCATTGCTCCTTTGTGGCTGCAAAACAAAGTTCGTGATTTCTGATCTAAGAAATTGTACGCAAAAGACATTTACCTGATTTGGTTTTGCTTTAACTTCTTGCCCTGTGCTCAGACAAGAATCTGAAAATTGCGGAGATGGGTTGCTGGACTTTGCTTAGGTGGCTTCTTTTGCGTACTGGCTACTGTTATACTCCCGGATTTCAATAAATAACGTTTCGGAGCCGGGCATGAGAATTAAGGTAATAATTGACGACGGTATTTTTAATATTAAACAATTATTTTTCTTAACTAATAATGTACTCATCTTTCTCCTCCTTATTGAATAAATTAATCATAAAGTATTTAGAAAATTATAAAACGTTATTTATTTGAGATCAAATTTTAACTTAAAAAGTCATTTTTAAAAGAATTCGGAAGGAATATCAATTAGATGGAGTAATTGTTCTCTCTGTTGTACTTTTAAGATTCTCGTTTTTCTATTGGTACATTTTAGGTTTTCAGACTTGGACGGGAGTATGAGTCGAGGGAAGGGAAAGGGGAAGATTTAAGGGTTTTAGGGTCAATCGGATTCGAACCAAGATTTGACACATATTACTAAATACTCCCTCTGGATTATAAAAAACGACGTCCGTACTGTAGATACGCATATCGAGGAGGCCGGATGATTCACTATTTGACCCCAAAAAAATTCGTACTTTTTTTTGAACGTACATTAATCCTTAACGTACGTTTGAGAAAAAATTCGGGGCAAAATTTTCTCAAATAGTGAGTCATTCGACCTCCTCAACATGCGTGCACAAATAGTAAAAGTCGTTTAATAAAATCCGGAGGGAGTAGTAAATACACAAATTCTATGCTCTTTTACTATTTTGTGCCTCGTATAATAATTATGTGTAGGGCAATGAGCACTCTCATATTTATCTATTAACACTCTCCATGTTTTACCAATAGACAAAAAGACCCTTATATTATTTCTAACCTAAAATGCAATGATTTTTATTTTATTTTAAATGGAAATCAAGTTTTTTCGATGATAAATGGAAATTAATTTACGTTTTCTTTTCAACTCCTTGTTCCATCTCCCCCACTCCTCTGCCGCCTCTGTCACACAGTCGAAGGTCACTACATTCTCATCCTCCATCTTGATTTAATTGGTTTCCCATGGTTGCCACCATTTGATTAAGAAAAAAATGTGGATCTAATTAATTTTTTTATCACTTTTTTTTTAATTTTGCCGAATTCGTCAAATAATAATAGTAATTCCACTCAGCATTAATACCAAAATAAATTGTGACTAGTGGTAAGAGGTTCGATCCCTAGAAAAGGTGTAACTTTGAAAACTTTATATTGATCATCGAATAATTAAAAACAGGGGAGTTTTGTTTTGGGTTTGTGAAAAATAATTAGAAGTAAATTAAAGCAATGTAAACAGATTTGGAATAAATCCAGGATTGATTGTTGGTGAATAATAGAGAAAATAAACTTCTAGCAAAAACAACGACAAAGTTATGATTCTATTATGTTGATCATTGATTCATGGATGTTTGTTTCTGATTTATAGAGCAGCTATAGCAACCAGGTACACTTAGGTTCCCTCCTTTCCTCCTGCAACCAGTTACTTAAAGGTACACTCATTAAGCAACCTTAAGGTATAACTAAAAAAATTGATGCAATTGGGTCTGTCGTTTAGCAGCTCCGAGTTAGTTAGCAGCTGAGAATCGAAGGCAATTGTAGTAGGATTGGAGCAAGGGAGGGGAGGTGAGTCCCTAGTGGATGAGTTGGTGGGCAGGTTGAAAAAAGTGATTTTAGAAGGTGGCTTAGTGGATCAGTTACAGGAAGGTGTGCAAGATTTAATTGAGTTTGAATATAAGTTTATTCAATTTGTTAAAAAAATTACTAGTAGCAGAAGGAGGGAATTAGGGAGTGGAAGAGATGTGGCAGTTGGGCTGGGTTATGGGGCGGGAACGTAGAGAGGGCGAGAGAGGCCAGTTGGTGTTGGGCTGGGGCTTGGTGGGCCGTGTGATGGGTTGGGTGAGGGAGCAGACGAGCCTTGGGCCAAGGCAGTAGGTGCAGCAGCTGGTTCGGTTGGAGCTTGGCTGGGGAATGACGGGTTGGTGATTGGGTGGGGTGAGAAATTAAATGGGCCTTGGGCCTAGGTAGTGAGCCAAGAGGCTGGTCCGGCTGGAAGGGTGGATGGGTTGGGCCTAGAAATTGTTAATGGGGCAGCTTTGGTCAAGGAGGTGGAGGAGGATCCGGAGGAAGATCCGAAAATTTCTAGCCCTCTGTCATTAGATCCTACAGACACAGGGAGCAGTCTAAATGTTGCTGAATTAATTAAGGGGGCCCATAGACATGTGGACACAGTGTCAGGGAGGCACAGGAGAGGGGGGGCTCACTTTGCCAGAGTAATTTGCACAGCTCGAAAAAGGGTGCGGAGACCTGTGGACCCACTAGATCAGAATAAGGGAGATGGTAGAGATATGCCTCGTTGTAGATTTTCACTAAAGAGAGTAATGGGAGATCGGAAGGATGAAGATCATGGTGATCCACCATTCGCTTTGCACAAGAAGGAGAGAATTGTGCATTGGGATGAGGATGAAGTTACTGGACCGGCGGCGGTTGCGAAGCAACCCCGCCCAGAGCTATAAGTCTCCTATTTTGGAACTGTCGGGGGCTTGGAAACCCTCGGGCGAGTGCAAACTTTTCAAAGCTGTTAGGATTAGAGCTCCCAACTTTAATTTTTTTGTCTGAAATAAAATTGTACGCAAATGAGTTTCAAAAATTCAATATAAAATGGTCGTTTCCTTATGCTCTTGTTGTTGATTGTGAGGGTGACACCAGGAGGTGGATTGGCTTTGCTGTGTAGAAATGATATTTTTGTAAATGTATTACATTGTGATGCCCACTGTATTGATATTGAGTTATTAAATGGTCTGACAAATGGCCCCCCTTGGAGATTTACTGGCATCTATGGTTGGCCAAGTATGGCGGATAAACATAAGACATGGGGTATGCTTAGAAATATAAAGGATAAGAGTTCACTCCCTTGGCTCTATGTAGGGGACTTTAATGAAGTCATATGGGGGCATGAGAAATTGGGTGGTCTAGGAAAACAGTTTAATGATATGGATGCATTTCGGTGCGCTCTAGACTATTGTGACCTTATAGACCTAGGTTTCCCGGGGCCCAAATTTACCTGGTGTAATAATTAAAGGGGCAATGACACAATCATGGAGAGACTCGATAGAGGGACGGCGAATGAGCAGTGGATGAGCTGTTTTTCCGACGCCATTGTTAACACCTCCCCCGCTTCTGATCCGATCATTGCCCTATTCTGATTCAACTGTCCCCTAGAGTTGACAGACCATCGAGAGGGAAAGTGTTTCGGTTTGAGGTGGCCTGGCTGAGGGAAGAGTCGTGTTTTGATTTTGTTAAAGGGATGTGGAGTGGGGGGAGTTCCAGGAGAATGGAGACTCGCTTGATAAACGCTTAAAACATTGCGGGGTAGAGTTGTCGCGTTAGAGCAAGGAGGTTTTTGGAAATGTGCACAAATCCATTGTTCTGAAAAGAGAGCAGTTGGGATGGCTCCAGAATCAACCAGTCTCAGATTCCACCCTCGATGAGATTGAGAAGGTTGGGAAAGAGGTTGAGGAACTCATTCATCGAGAGGAGGTGATGTGGAAACAACGATCATGAGTCCTTTGGAACACAAAATTTTTCCATGCCTGAGCTTCACAACGAAAGAAGAATACAATTGAGAGAATCCAAGATGAGTCGGGTAGGTGTAGGGAGTCGGGTAGGTGTAGGGAGTAGAGGGGACATTCCTAGAATATTCTAAGTCTCTATTCTCTTCTAGAGGAAGTGACCTGTCCTCAAATGTCCTACAAACTATAACCCCCTGTGTTTCCCATTAAATGAATTTGAGTCGTGATTGAGTTTCCACAAAAGATGAAGTTTTTAAAGCTCTAAAGAAGATGCATCCCACGAAGGCCCCTGGGCCGGACGGAATGCCTCCGCTATTTTTTCAAAACATTTGGTCGTTTTTAGAAAATTCATTTTGCAAAGTTGTTCTTGGAATCCTAAATGACGGGGAAGACCTTGGCTACCTCCATCACACCTTTATCACCCTAATCCCTAAAGTAGCCAATCCCTCAAAATGCTCCCAGTTTCGCCCAATTAGCTTGTGTAATGTCGTCTTCAAACTGATAATCAAAGTTCTCGTGAATCGCCTGAAGCAAATACTGCCTAGCATAGTGGCGGAAAATCAGAGTGCTTTTGTTCCGGGTAGACTCATTACAGATAATGCTTTGATAGACCAGGAGATTTTCATGGGATAAATACAAAACGATTTGGTCCAGGGTGGATGAGTGTCAAGCTGGATATGAGGAAGGCCTATGACAGAGTGGAGTGGAATTTTATGGAGGCAATCATGTCCCGTATGAGTTTCTTGTCTAGATGGACATCTTTGGTTGTGCGATGTGTGACATCGGTGTCCTACACCATCCTCTTGAATGGGGCCTCGAGCCCTACTTTCTACCCAGAGAGGGGTCTTCGACAGGGGGATCCATTGTCCCCTTATCTATTTCTGCTTTGCGCAGAGGGACGTTCGGCGATGCTCCAAGCTGCAACCTCGGCTATTAGGATACATGGATACAAGGTCTGTCGGGGTAGCCTAGAGGTTAGTCATTTGTTCTATGCGGATGATAGTCTCATTTTTGCGAAAGTAAATGAAAATGAGGCAGGGGTCATTAGCAACATCCTCAAGGAATATGAGGCAGCATCTGGCCAGAAGGTCAATCTAGACAAATCAGAAGTGTGCTTTTACAAGAACGTAGGCCAAGATGTCAGGACTAGGGTGACAGCGAGAGTAGGAATGGTGGGGACGAAATCTCATGAAAGGTATTTGGGGCTTCCAGTGTCTTCTGGCCGTGCTAAGAAAGGGATGTTCGCATCGATACGGGATAGGATTTGCAAGAGACTAGGGGGGTGGAAAGAGAAGAAGTTGTCCCAGGCAGGGCGGAAAGTTCTGATTAAATCGGTCATCCAGTCCATCCCAACATATATGATGAGCTATTTTGAGATCCCAATGTCCATTTGTGAGGATGAGGAAAAGGCGACTAGAAGATTCTGGTGGGGGGAAATGCTGAGGAGCGGAAGATGCACTAGGTGTCCTAGGATAAACTTTGTAGATCTAAGGGGGTGGCAGGAATAGGCTCTCGCTGTAGTTATGTCAGAGAATTTAATCTTGCGCTTCTAGCTAAACAAGGCTGGCGAGTACATGAACACCCAAACTCTTTGCTCTCCCAAATCTGGAAAGCCTGGTACTTTCCCCACTCAGATTTTTTGGAGGCAGGAATAGGCTCTCGCCCTAGTTATGTGTGGCGTAGCATTCTAGCAGGAAGAGATGTCCTTCATAAAGGATGTTTCTGGCGGGTGGGAAATGGAGAGCGAATTCAGATTTGGAAAGTCCCATGGCTTCCGTCGGTTGCAAATGGAATAATCTCAGCACTGATTATGGGTCTAGACGAGGAGACAACAGTGGCTGAGCTCATTGATAGGGAACAACGGTGCTGGAAGACTGCTCTTGTGGAGAAAATCTTTCTACCACAGGAAGTATCGGAGATATTAAGCATACAGTTTAGTTGGAATAAGGCGAATGATACACTTGTGTGGAAAGGAACCACAAACGGGAAGTATTCAATTCGAAGTGGATACCATTGCCTAACATCGGTAACATCGCAAGTGTGCCCGGATTCCAGTAGAGGTTGGTGAAAATTCTTATGGGGGCTAACTATCCCCCCAAAGTTTAAAAATTTCATATGGAGGCTGGGTAGTGGATCTCTCCCAACTAGAGTAAACCTGGGGAGGCGAGGACTATCGGTGGACCCAGTGTGTCACTATTGTAATGCGGAGGTTGAGTCGACTCCACATCTGTTGTTGTCTTGTCCTTTTTCAAGGGGGGTGTGGGCAAAGTTTGATTTTTGGGATAGGACCCCGAGGCTGCAAGGAAACAATTGGGTAGAATAGCTAGCAGTGCTACAGACATCACTAGACGAACTGGATATAGAACGACTTATCTCAATCCTGTGATCTATATGGATGTCGAAGAATAACAGGATTTTCCGCCAGTGTGACGAATCACTCTAAGATGTTGATAATATTCAGGGTTCTAGAGAAGGGTAGGTGAGGAAGATGGCCGCTAAGAATCACTATGCCTACCGTCCGATATACCTGCAAAGTGCCAGAGAGGGTCTCTAGCGTAGACACTCCGATGCTTAAGTCAGTATGGTTGTTCCAAATGGCAGGGGTTCGACTAGCGATCGTAGGCTTACCTTTCGTCTTGAATAGTGGGGTATTTATAGGCAAAATATGGGTGTTATCTCTAAGGGATGGGCGTTATCTAGGGAAGATAATGCCCATTGATTGACGTCTAATTTCATGCATTTTTGCCATCTTAAACTACCTTGTTTATGGTGAAAATTGTGCCTTTCACGTCAATCTTTCTACTTTTAAAGGAAATGAAGTAAATATCAGCTTTCAGCACAAACTAGCAATCTTGGGCGCAGTCTTGCCTAAGACTGCCGATCTAAAGACGTGCAGAGCTAGGAGTCTTGGAACACTATTGCTGGAGTGTGGAAGACAACTGGATTTGTGCTGGAGGAAATAAGAGAAAAGCTTTCTCCGAAGCGAAAATCAGACAAACAACCAATCTTAGCTAAGACAAGCCAATCTTAACAAGATTGCCAAGAAACGTGATGAGATAGGAGTCACGGGATTTTGAGCTAAAAGAGTGGATTTGACAGCTGGAGACAGATAGAGAAGATCAGTCGTGATCCAAGATTGCATCCTTTTAGAGATTATCCTCTATTTGAACAAAACAATCTATCTATTTTAGTATTTATTTTATTTTATTTCGAATTTGAACAATTGAGATTTGATTTTATCTCATATCTTTTTGAAGTTTGGAATTTGGAAAGAAACATAAGGGGCGGGGACTCTAGCCTTGTTAAAGGCTAGGGAAGTCTATCAATTACGGATCTTCCTCCTTCCAACTTCTGCTTTTGTAAACACTTTGCTGCAAATTCTTCCGAATATCGCATTTTAATTCTATTTCATGTTCTTCAATTATTTCTTTATTTCTTTGATTGTTATGTCTAGTAGCTAAACACCTAATTCTTGGTAGGGGTTGAGTGAGCGTACTTGTGATTCGTGAGACCGATCTGTTCTTATTAACCTCCCATTCGTAATTGATTCGAGTTCTGTTTTAACAAACCGGTTCCCGTCTAGGCTAAGACTTGATCAATCTTAGGCAAGACGATGAATTTGTAGCCAGTCACGAAGGGGACGAGCGAAACTGGAGTGACGCAAGTAGGCAGCTAGCCTCGCGGAGGTTAGTGGACTTGGATTGATATAGGCCTAACTAGACTGACAATCTAGGGCTTCGTGTTGGGAGTAGCTTGGCCTAGACTCTTATCTTTCCTTACGCCATTGAGAAAACGCATGTGCCTCAAGTCAGCAGCCAATTGGATAAACCCTTTAACCAGCAAGGTGTCCACTGACCAGGATCACTAGGAAAGGGAGTTCCCGCCAAGTGGTTTCAAGAGGAGGAAAGTAGGATTGGAAAGGAGTTCCTCCCAATTTATAGCAGAGTTATGAGAGAGAAGGAGAAAATCTAAAGGTCGATGATCGATTAAACAAGGAATGCGCTCACAAATTCGCCCTTACCAGGAGTTTACCTCACATCAGTTCACAACCAATCTCAATCACCAAGCTTAGCTAAGATTCACTTCTGCCTAAGATTGTTTATTTATTTAATTTTTGCTTTGTTTCTTTTTTATTGCTTTGTTTATCTTAATTGCAGAAATAAAACCCCTCAACTCCAGTGACGAGGAAGTCGAGTCAAAACTACAATTTTCCGAAAGATCTCTGTGGATGATCCTCTTACCACGATCTATAAGTTCTTTGTGGACAAGTGATAAGTTGTATTCCTACCCCTAAATTCGTATATTTTATACAACTAAATTTGATGCCCTCGACACGCAATCAAATTTTGGCGCCGTTGCCGGGGATCTTTTGATGGTGTTTTTGTTGTTTTGTTTTTATTTTTGTTTTTGTAGTGATCTTGGCCAAGACAGTAGGCTAAACTGAAAAAATCATGCTCCATAATTCTATCCCTCCTGATTTGAATACATTTAATGTTGAGCATAAATTATTTGAAATATCTAACATGCTTCAAAATCTCTCTACAAGGTACAACCAGGGCCAACAGAAATTCCACCCCCCTTTTCACCCAAATCTGAGATGGAGCCAAGATCTACCACAACCAAGCCTGATATTCCAGCAGTACCAACAGCCTCAACAGTCCCCCATAAACTTCCAATATTTTATACCAGGAGCTCCCCAAAATTAGGCCAATATGCCTCAGTTTCCACATGCCCCTCAACCTCCAAAAGTTACTGGTGTGCCTATAGAAGAGACCTTGCAAAATTTTATGCAGGCCACCCAATCAATCTTGGTAGTGATGCAGAACCAAATTAGTCAATTGGCACAACGAAATCAGCCGGATGACCAAGGCAGATTACCCTCCACCACAGTAGACAACCCGAAGTACAATGTGTATGCTATCAATCTCAGGAGTGGAAGTATACCGCCGGAAAGGGAAGGTGCAAAGTCAGACAAGGATATGAGGATGCTTTATGAGTTAGATGAGGAGGAAGATGAAGAAATTCAGGCGGAACAGATCTTAGCCGAGCCAGAGGCCAAGACTGATATTCTAGAAAAAACAGTCAAAGAGGAACCGATCTTGGCCAAGCCCGTGGCCAAGATAGATGAGAAGGTTGTAGTGCAGGAGGAAACAATAGAGATTCCGCCCCCTTTTCCTCCCAGATCTTCAAAACAAAATAAATTAGATGAGGCTAAGGAATTTATGAATATTTTTGGCAAAATTGCAGTAAACATTCCTATGCTTGATTTAATTGCTAAAGTTCCTTCTTATGCTAAATTTTTGAAAGAGCTTTGTACTAACAAGATAAAACTTTTAGGTGTTGAAAGGATTAATCTTAATCATAATGTTTCTGCAGTTCTACAGGCCAAGCTCCCCGAGAAGTGCAAGGACCAAGGCACTTTTGCAATCCCATGTAAGATAGGCAATAAAACTGTGGAGAGAGCTCTCTGTGATTTGGGAGCTGGAATCAATGTGATATCTCTAAGTGAGTATGAGACATTACAGATGGGTACAATGAAGGACACTAGAGTGGTGATCGAACTTGCCGATGGGTCAATAATACATCCGAAAGGTGTGGTAGAGGATGTACTTATACAGGTTAATGATTTCATTTATCCTGTTGATTTTTACATTGTTGAAATGAACACTAACATCCCTTCCAGCGCCACTGATGTTATTTTAGGAAGGCCATTCCTAAGAACAGCAAAAGCCAAAATTGATGTACATCCAGGAATTCTTACCTTAGAATTTGGTGGTGAAACAATAGAGTTTAACATGCATGATGTCATTGAAAATCCTAATAAAATGCATGGTGTTAACTTTGTGGAAATCCTTGGACATGCTACTGATGAATTACCAAAATATTATCCTAACATTTCACTCTCAAGTATGCAGGCACCAGAAATTGAGCTTAAAAGCTGTCTTGGCCGCAATCTTGGCCAAGATTCAGTTCTGCCAGCTAGCCCACCTAAAGCCATGGACTGGTGGACTGACCATCTTCATAAGTTGTTTTCTACTATTCACAGTAGCCATAACTCACCATTTTTGATGCAGGAACAACTAAATTTTGACCTTGAACAACCCTCTGATCCATTCAAATTTACACATTTAGGGGTTGTCAAAAGGATACCACCCAAAGGTCCTGACAAGCTCAGTGCATGGTGTGAGTTTGAAAAAGTTTCTTGATGAAAAATCCATGGCAATGTCGAGCCCAAGACGATAAATAAGGGCGCCACATGAGAGGCAACCCATGTTTTTATTCATTTACTTCCATTTTTTCTTTTGAATTTTTGTGAATAAGTTCAGAGGTATTTCATTGATCCACATATTTTACACTTGTTTCCAGAGTTGCTGCAGCACGAGGAGTGTGTTCAAAATCAGAGGAAAAATCATAGCTTCGGCAGTTGCCTTAGCTAGTGTCTTAGCTAAGATATTTTTTCAGAACTAGATTAAGCAACCCCTTCAGCAACCACCTCTACTCCAGCATAGACCTCTGTCCTCTAAGATCTCCTTCAGCTAAGTGAATACAGCCCCCAGGTCGTGTCTTTTCTTTTCTGTAATTTATTTTCATTGTGTCTTTTTATTTTTAGCTCTCATTTACACATTGAGGACAATGTGTCCTCTAAGTGTGGTGAGGGTATTTTTATGTGTCTTGTCTGTATATACATGTTTTTTTTGTGTTTTTGTGTGACTTTCTTTTGTTGCATGAATTTTTTTGAATCTAGGCTAAGTTAGGTGGCCTAGATTGTCTAGTTAGAGTCTGATGTATGATTTTTGTTGTTTTTTTATGAGTGTTTTTAGGTTTGTGTGATTCATGTTTTGTATAAAAGTCGGCAATATTTTGGACTATGCTTGAAGCCTATCCCTTAATGTCTTAACCTTGACCTTTAGCATCCTTCACCTTGTGACCCCATATCTTATGAGCAAGGCATTGAAATGGGTTGACACATTCAACATCGGTAAGGGTACGATTCCGGGTATCTTTTAAACATCCATCTTATACATGATTATGAGGTCTAGCATTGTGTAACAGAGTTGACAAATAGACAAGCTGCCACTAAAAATATTAAGTATCCCCTTAAGAAAAAAACTGCTAAGTGGTGAATGAAATTTTTGCCTTGTGTTGTGCTGAATCTGCTCTGATATTATTTCCCCATCAGGGTAGAATATTCGGAGAACTACTTTTATGCCCAGTAAGTTGCGTGCTCTTGAAAAAAAAAATATGTCTTGATATTTTTGCCTCACCAAGTGAAAATATTCAAGAAACTTTCAAAAGATCAAAAGAAAAGAAAAGAAAAAAATTATTTGTCTTGATATTTCTACCTCACTAAGCATTAATACTCAAGAAACTTGTATCAATACTGACATAGAAACTTTTCAGCAAGGTAAAATTAATAATAAGATGAGCAGCATGAATTAAGGGGAGAATATGGGAAGTCGGTGGTTGCCTTGTCTTGTTGAGTCTGTTATGGAATGCAAAGATGTTATGATCATGTGGAATTCGGATGTTTGGGGTGTTGAGTAGGCCACGTTCATAAGGGTTGGGATCCATTGAGAAGTATGTTGACTGTCATAGGTACAAAGGTATAAAGGGATTGGCTAAGGGTATTCTGCCCAGGAAATTTGCCATTGTGTGTTTCTTTTGTTTAGAGTCTTTTTGTTTTTGTTTTCTTAGTTTAGAGTCTAGTATGCTTGGGGGCAAGCATCATTTAAATGTGGTGAAGTTTGATTGACGTCTAATTTCATGCGTTTTTACCATCTTAAACTACCTTGTTTATGGTGAAAATTGTGTCTTTCACGTCAATCTATCTGCTTTTAAATGAAATGAAGAAAATATCAGCTTTCAGCACAAACTAGCAATCTAGGGCGCAGTCTTGCCTAAGACCGCCGATTTAAAGATGAGCAGAGCTAGGAGTCTTGGAACGCTATTGCGGGAGTGTGGATGACAGTTGGATTTGTGCTGGAGGAAATAAGAGAAAAGCTTTCTCCAGAGCGAAAATCAGACAAACGACCAATCTTAGCTAAGACAAGCCAATCTTAACAAGATTGCCAAGAAACGTGATGAGATAGGAGTCACGGGATTTTGAGCTAAAAGAGTGGATTTGACAGCTGGAGACAGATAGAGAAGATCAGTCGTGATCCAAGATTGCATCCTTTTAGAGATTATCCTCTATTTGAACAAAACAATCTATCTGTTTTAGTATTTATTTTATTTTATTTCGAATTTGAACAATTGAGATTTGGTTTTATCTCATATCTTTTTGAAGTTTGGAATTTGGAAAGAAACGTAAGGGGTGGGGGACTCTAGCCTTGTTAAAGGCTAGGGAAGGCTGTCAATTACGGATCTTCCTCCTTCCAACTTCTGCTTTTGTAAACACTTTGCTGCGAATTCTTCCGAATATCGCATTTTAATTCTATTTCATGTTCTTCAATTATTTCTTTATTTCTTTGATTATTATGTCTAGTAGCTAAACACCTAATTCTTGGTAGGGGTTGAGTGAGCGTACTTGTGATTCGTGAGACCGATCTGTTCTTATTAACCTCTCATTCGTAATTGATTCGAGTTCTATTTTAACAAACCAGTTCCTGTCTAGGCTAAGACTTGATCAATCTTAGGCAAGACGACGAATTTGTAGCCAGTCACGAAGAGGACGAGCGAAACCGGAGTGACGCAAGTAGGCAGCTAGCCTCGCGGAGGTTAGTGGACTTGGATTGATATAGGCCTAACTAGACTGACAATCTAGGGCTCCGAGTTGGGAGTAGCTTGGCCTAGACTCTGTCTTTCCCTACGCCATTGAGAAAATGCATGTGCCTCAAGTCAGCAGCCAATTGGATAAACCCTTTAACCAGCAAGGTGTCCACTGGCCAGGATCACTAGGAAAGGGAGTTCCCGCCAAGTGATTTCAAGAGGAGGAAAGTAGGATTGGAAAGGAGTTCCTCCCAATCTATAGCAGAGTTATGAGAGAGAAAGAGAAAATCTAAAGGTCGATGATCGATTAAACAAGGAATGCGCTCACGAATTCGCCCTTACCAGGAGTTTACCTCATATCAGTTCACAACCAATCTCAATCACCAATCTTAACTAAGATTCACTTCTGCCTAAGATTGTTTATTTATTTAATTTTTTCTTTGTTTCTTTTTTATTGCTTTGTTTATCTTAATTGCAGAAACAAAACCCCTCAACTCCAGTGACGAGGAAGTCGAGTCAAAACTACAATTTCCTGAAAGATCTCTGTGGACGATCCTCTTACCACGATCTATAAGTTCCTTGTGGACGAGTGATAAGTTGTATTCCTACCCCTAAATTTGTATATTTTATACAACTAAATTTGATGCCCTCGACACGCAATCACCCACGTCCCTCAAGTGACGTCATGGCTTATTTGGGATGGGATAACGCCGTGCGTGTAGCTGGATAACGCGTGAGACCCCCCCACTGATGTCGACCATCCCAGAGTTCCTTGATGTGTGGGGGGCGATAACCTCGATGGTGCATGCCCGATAGGGGCTATAATGTTCCGACCTTAACGCTGGGTCTACGGACGAAAATGCCCCTGAAGTTACGTCTATAGTTATCATAAGCCCAACCGAAAATGAGCCCGAGTGTTCACCAAGGGCTGTCGCTTCATTTTCAGCCTTGTCTGCTCAATGGTCTTCAAGGTAATGGGGTGGTTCGATTATCGAGAGACGCACCCTTTTAACCGTCATTCCTCAAGGCCTATAAATTGATTTATTCATTGCGCTAATTTTTTCACATCTTTTCTGCATTTCTCTTGGCATCTTCACCATGGATGAACTTACTAGGAACTTCTTGATCTCCAAGGCTCACACTCTGAAGAATCTCACCCAGGCCGATGTCGACTTTTTGGAAACCATAATGACCAAGACCTCTGAGGATATTTTGGAACTTCAGGGGATGATGACCCCTCTACTATCCAGGCAAGGTGCGGCTTCTATGGAGGATTTTAGTCCTCTAAAGAGTGTGTCGAAGTTAGCTGCCGCTGTCTCCCACATCCAAGTGGTTATCACCATGTTGCAGCACAAGAAGGACCTGTTGGGGTGCTGCTTGGAGGGCGTGAGGGTTTGTTCCTCCGAGCTGACCTCCATTGCGGATGCTCTGAGAGAGATTCCCTCCGTGCCTAGGGATGATGACGTCGGGTCCAATGCTTGACCGCATTCAGCTGCCTTTACATTTCTGTCTTTTCTTTTCTTCTTTTGTAAGTACGCGTCGGTACTTTCAGGCCGTTTAGGCCATAAATAAAATGTCTTCCCGTTATCTCGCTTGTGACTTTCTTCTTTTCATGGTGTGAGAATAACGTGCCGACTAGGACTAACCTTAGCCCAATCGAAAATGAGTCTGCCGTTGGTTGGACTCTCACAATACTTGCTTTTCCTCATTTGCCAAGTGGTGATAAATATTCTTGTTAACCATTTTTGCATTAATTTCACGCCGCCTCCTCAGTGCTAACTGATTGGGTGGTTTTTTCAGCATCTCTTGATCAGTGCGAATATCCACCAGACGTGATCACAAGATCCAATTTTGTAATTATGATCATTCTTCTCAAGGCGTATTAATTATCCCCAGAGGGCGTGAGAAAAGGTAGGAATGCCCTTTCGCCACGACTATTTAATGGGATTTTTCTTTCTTTTTCCTGTTCATCTTCATTTCGTTTCTCTGTTGAGATTGCTTGCAATTTCATGGCCGACTCATATTCCATGGATTCGGACGAGCGTGACTCTCCACCAACTCCTCCAACTTCTCCCGATTCTGACGATCTGATGCGAATCAACGCATCCAACTACCGTTACCACCAGCTGGTCCAATGACTCGAGCCAGAGCAAGAAAGCTTCAAGACCGATTGTCATCTCTCATTCACAAGGAGTTGGAATGTGAGATGTCAAGTGAGGAAGCTGCACTTCGAGAGAAGACCCCTAGAGTTGTGAATCTCCTTACATTCACAATAGCCGATGATGATTCTGCTAGAAACGGCACTTGACCGTTTGTCACAAAACGGCTCTTGTCCGATTCGTTCAAAACGGCTCTGACCGTTCTCACGAAATCGGCATCTGCCCGTTTCACTCAGCCGTTGCCGATTCACTCATCTGTCGCGCGTGCCGATTGTTCAAAATGACTCCTGCCCGTTTCGCGTGTCCAGAAGTTGGCGCGTTGACTGAAGATTTAAGTTGTTGACTTTAAATTACTTTAAGCTTAATTAGGTAATTAAACAGTTTAATTAGTTAAGCTATCTTCCTATTTTAGAAGTCCTACTTCTATTCCTATTAGGTTTGCTTTTAGGGTTTGATTGTAACCTATATAAGGAACTACTTTGCCTCCTTATTAGGTTGGCTGTTATTTGATAAATTGAGATATTCTCTTCAATCTCCGCCCCTTGTTCAAGTCGGTTGAACCTTGTTCTTCTTGAGTCCGCAATACTTGAGTCGTATACAAGTAAATCTTGGAATTGTATTATTGTGTCGTTTATCTTAGTGTGATTCTCACATTGTTGAGTCTAGTCCTAAGAATCTGATTCAAGAACCTTGACTTGAAATCGATTAGGGCTCTTAGTATAGGTTAGCTAAGTGGTCTAAGCTCGTACTTGTCGAGTTATTTATTTCCGCAGGAAATCCGTCTTTGAACAAAGATCAATATTGGTGCTACGCATCCTAAGTAGCCAGGATCGTATCAGTTGGTAGCGGAGCTTAAGGCGTTCAAAGATTGGTAAGTATCTTCAATTGTTTCAAGTTTTCTTTGTTGAAATCGGTATCCCTTTCTACTCCATTCCAAAACCGATTTCTTTGTTGTGCTTGGTTAGTTACTTGAATACAATTGGTTGTGTTTCGGTCCAGTTTGTTGTGTTCAAATTCGCTAAATTACTTGCGTTTTCTACCCACAAGAAGGTCACGAAATACAAGAGAAAAAAAAAATTCTATTCAGTATCAGTTGTCGAATTTATATTTATATATATAGCAACTGAAGTCCGATTTGGGTGATTGTGGTTTCGTTGGAAAGCTGAATCTGTTGGGCTTCCGAATCAAAAAGAATCGGTCGATTCGGAGTTCAGAGTAAGAAGTTCTGATCAAAACACTAAATTGTGTTTTGCTGTCAAAAAAAAAAAAAAAAAAAAACAGGGAAAATTCCCAAAGAAAAGAAAGGGATTCGATTCTGCAAATACAAAAATATATAGAAGTATTTGCTCCATAAAAACCAGATTTATCAAGGAATTAAATTGAACTGCGATTGGATATTACAATCATAACTGAAATTGAATTTGTTTGAGTCCGTTCGAGTCAATTTGAGCTTTCTTGATTCCTTGAAATTGCCTTCTACTCTACTTGCTATTTGTTTGATTGGTTGTTCTTGCAATTACTCAAATATCAAGTGTCACAATTCTTTTCAGTGCTAGTTTTCTTTGCGAGTCTTCTTGGAAGCTTTTCTTTGGATTCTTGAGTCTGACTAACGTTTGAACATTGCAGGAGATTTTGAGAGAAATTGTGAGATTATTAGAGTGATAAAACACGAGAGTAAACACGTGAGGGAGTGCTAGGAATAGTGCAATTTTACGTTTCCTTTTGTGTTGTGATTTCAGGAAAAATATAGATGTCCCAAGAAGGAGTACAACAACCCGATCTGTCGGCTATGCTAGCCAACATAACGGAACAGCTCCAAACATTGAATGAACGGCAAGTAACTGCCAATGAGTGGCAGCTAACTGCCTCTGTAAGAATGGCTAGGGTGGAAGCGTTAGCTACCATAAATCCAGTTCCTATAGCCGCGAATAACCAACGTGATGGCCGTTTGACTGATCTGTCCGAAGAAGATGACAACGCCCGTCGACCACGTGATGTGAATCGTCGGCGTAATCTTGCTTTGGTCCCTCCTAGGCGACTTGCCAGACGTGGTCCACAATTACCACATTCTGATTTGGAAGAAGAACCTGATGGGGGAGAAGGCTGGATAAATGCAAGGGATGGACAGAGGAGAGAGAGACGAGACCGTCGTGATGGTAGGAGAGAACGGGAGGATGACCGTTTGGATGCTAATCTCAGCAGCATCAAAATGAAAATACCTCCGTTTGAGGGTACTGACGACCCTGATACCTTCTTGACATGGGAACGGAAAGTAGATGCTATTTTCTTATGCCACAATTATTCAGAGGGTAAAAAGGTCCAGTTAGCAGCAGTAGAATTCAGTGGATATGCTAGTCATTGGTGGGAGCAGCTCAACCTGAAGAGAGCCGCTGTTTATGCTGGTCCGATTAATGACTGGGTTGAGATGAAACAGGCGATGAGACAACGGTTTGTCCCTGCCCACTTTCACCGTGAGCTTCATCAACGGCTTCAAACCTTGAAGCAGGGCAGCAAGGGAGTTGGTGCCTACTTTAATGAGATGGAGATTGCTTTAGCTCAAGCAAAAATTACTGAGGAACCTGAGGTAACGATGGCTCGGTTTATTGCTGGTTTGAATGCAGAGATTGCCGACGCCCTGGAGCTGACGCAATACAATACTCTTGAGGAGATGCTTCACATGGCTCAAAAGATTGAGAAGCATCGGAAAGCTAAGAGCTCTTCTAAGTCTACTGGATCGACACCGTGGAAGAAGCTGTCTTGGTATAAGGAAGACAGAACGGCTTCTACCGTTCCGAAGACACCCGCCAGTGCCGTTATCCCGTCCAAAACGGCTACTACTAAACCTTACACTCCACCTGTGGATCGGCCAGCCACTAAGGAAATTGTTTGTTTCAAATGCAACGGTCGAGGACACAAGAAAGCGGAGTGTCCGAATAAGAGAGTCTTCATCATCCGGCCGAATGGAGAGGAAGAATCGGATGATGAACAGGAGAAAACAAAACCTGAGGAAAACGGTCAGACCGATTCGGATATTGACCGTCAGAGAGGTGAGCATGTTCAGTTGCTTGTCATCCGACGGAACCTGAGCGTGCAGACCACAGAAGAAGTGTGTGATGAGGAGCAACGGACCAATCTGTTCCACACCCGAGGTGTGATTGATCACAAGGGCTGTTCCATTAGTATAGACAACGGAAGCTGCACCAACTGTGCCAGTGCGCTGATGGTTCATAAGCTGGACTTGCCGACGGTAAAGCATCCGAAACCGTATCGTCTACACTGGATGACGGATGACAACGGTATTAAGGTGACCACTTGTTAAGTTTCGTATCGGCAAATACCAAGATGAGGTTCTCTGTGATGTTGTGCCGATGCAAGCAAGCCATATCCTCCTTGGACGCCCATGGCAGTTTGATCGCGAAGCGAATCATGATGGGAAGAGAAACCTCTACAAATTGGTTAAGGATGGTCAGAAATTCACCTTGGCACCGTTAACACAAGCTGCAGTGTTTGAGGATCAGCAATGGCTTGCTAAGTCACATGCTGAATATGAAATTGCAAAACAGCTTGCGAGAGAAAAAGAAGGTTTGAGTGTGAAAAGTATAGAGGGAACCACTGAGTGTGTGAGCCTTAAACATTCACATGAAAACAGAAAGCATGCAGAGGGAGAGTGTAAACATTCGCATGAAAACAGCAAGCATGCAGAGGGCGAGTGTAAACATTCGCACGAAAAGAGTAAGCGTGCTGAGAGTGGCATTGAGAGAAAAGGAGAGGTAAATAAAAAGAAATTGAGTGTATATGCCAAGGGGAGCGAAGTGAGGAGAGCCATGCTTTCTCATAACAACTGTTTTGACGCAAGCCGTCCTCTACTTCTAATCCGTTTTCGCTCTTCTTGTTTAACCTCCAATGAAACGGAACGGCACAACACCGTTCCGATTGGTATATCTTCTCTCTTGCAGGAATTTGGAGATGTTCTACCCGAAGAGATGCCACCTGGCTTACCTCCGATTCGAGGCATCGAACATCAGATCGACTTTGTTCCTGGATCGGCAATTCCCCATCGGCCGACTTACCGATCCAATCTAGAGGAGACAAAGGAACTGCAACGGCAAGTGGACGATTTGCTTGCGCGTGGGTACGTTCGGGAGAGTCTGTCTCCATGTGCCGTTCCAGTCATTCTAGTCCCAAAGAAGGATGGATCTTGACGCATGTGTGTTGATTGTAGAGCAGTCAACAAAATCACTGTAAAGTATCGCCATCCTATTCCTCGATTGGATGATATGTTAGATGAATTAAGTGGTAGTAAATTATTTTCTAAAATTGATTTAATGAGTGGCTACCACCAGATTCGTATGAAAGAAGGGGATGAATGGAAAACTGCTTTTAAGACTAAGTATGGTTTATATGAATGGATGGTTATGCCGTTTGGCTTGACTAATGCTCCTAGCACCTTTATGAGATTAATGAACCATGTACTTCGGCACTTAATTGGTAAATTTGTTGTAGTTTATTTTGATGACATTTTAATCTATAGCAAATCATTGGATGAGCATGTTTTACATCTTAAGGAAGTTTTTCTAACACTTCGTGAGCAGAAATTATATGCTAAACCTAGTAAGTGTTCTTTTGCATTGGAACAAGTTGGTTTTCTTGGTTTCATTGTAAGTGCAGATGGCGTTAAAGTGGATGAAGAGAAGATCCGCGCAATACGGGAATGACCGACGCCGAAGGCCGTTACCGATGTGAGATCATTCCATGGATTAGCAAGCTTCTATCGGCGTTTTGTAAAGGATTTTAGCACCATTGCCGTTCCATTGAATGATTTAACAAAAAAGAATGTTGTTTTCAGGTGGGAGCAACAACAGGAGGAGGCGTTTGCTACCCTCAAGAAACGACTCTGTGCCGCTCCCGTGCTAGCATTGCCCGACTTCAGCAAGGCGTTTGAGATAGAGTGCGACGCCAGCGGATTAGGAATCGGTGCCGTTCTGCTGCAGGAGAAACGACCGATTGCCTTTTTCAGTGAGAAGCTCAAGGATGCTCAGCTCCGATATCCGACCTATGACAAGGAATTCTATGCTCTTGTCCGAGTGTTAGAAACATGGCAACACTATCTGATGCCAAGGGAGTTTATCATCCACACAGACCATTTGAGCTTGAAGTACCTAAAGGGTCAAGGGAAGCTCAATCGGCGACATGCCGTTTGGATGGAGTTTATAGAGGCGTTCCCTTACCACATTCAGTACAAGCAAGGTAAAGAGAATATTGTTGCCGATGCGCTATCGCGACGGTATGTGCTGATTACTTCTCTAAATGCCAAATTGCTTGGATTTTCGCACATTATAGAGCTCTATGCAACCGATTCTGATTTTGGTGCTCTTTACTTGCATGGCGTTTCTATTTCTGGTTCTAAATTCTACAAGCATGAGGGTTATTTGTTTAAAGGCAAACATTTGTGTATTCCTCATTGCTCTCTTCATGAATTACTTGTGCATGAAGCCCATAGTGGTGGCTTAATGGGTCACTTTGGCGTGACTAAAACCTTGGATGTATTGCATGATCACTTTTATTGGCCTCACATGAAGCGTGATGTTGTCCGCATTATTGCTAGATGTTTAATATGTCGTCGAGCCAAGTCGAAATCTGCTGGTCATGGAGAATACATGCCGTTACCTGTCCCTTCTCACCCTTGGACCGATTTGTCTATGGATTTTGTCGTTGGATTGCCTAGGTCTAAGAACGGGAAGGATAGTGTCTTTGTTGTGGTGGACAGATTTTCGAAGATGTCCCACTTTATTCCATGTTCTACTACTTGTGATGCTACTCAGGTCGCTGATTTATTCTTTCGTGAAGTAGTCCGTTTGCATGGTATACCCTTAACTATTGTGAGTGATAGAGATACTAAGTTTCTTAGTCATTTTTGGTGTGTTTTGTGGAAGAAACTTGGTACTAAATTATTGTATTCTACATCTTCTCACCCACAAACCGATGGTCAAACTGAGGTGGTAAATCGGACTCTTGGCTCCCTTTTACGCACCTTAGTTAGTAAGCATGTTTCTATTTGGGTTGATCATTTACCGTTTATTGAATTTGCTTACAACCGTGCTGTTCATTCTACTACTCATTACTCGCCGTTTGAACTTGTGTATGGCTTTAATCCTAGAACTGTTTTGGATTTAACTCCCTTACCTTTGAGTGATGTTGTAAGTTTAGATGGTGCACAAAAGGCTGATTTTGTCAAGCAATTGCATGCTAAGGCAAAACAGAACATTGAGCGCATGAATGACAAGCTTGTACAGAAACGAAACGAGGGCCGACGGCTAGTGACGTTCCAGGTGGGCGATTGGGTCTGGTTGCATATGCGCAAGGAGCGTTTTCCTGACCAACGCCGTGGCAAGCTATCTCCTAGAGGAGACAGACCGTTCCAGATTGTTGAGAAGATCAACAACAATGCCTACCAACTGGCATTGCCGAGTGAGTATGGTGCCGTTAGCTCTACTTTCAATGTTTCTGACTTAGAGCTGTTTGATGCAGATGACGAGTATGGACTTTCCGCTGATACCGATTCGGATTTGAGGGCGAATCCTTCCGAAGGGGGAGGGAATGATGCGAATCCACGCATCCAACTACCGTTACCACAGCTGGTCCAATGATTCGAGCCAGAGCAAGAAAGCTTCAAGACCGATTGTCATCTCTCATTCACAAGGAGCTGGAATGTGAGATGTCAAGTGAGGAAGCTGCACTTCGAGAGAAGACCCCTAGAGTTGTGAATCTCCTTACATTCACAATAGCCGATGATGATTCTGCTAGAAACGGCACTTGACCGTTTGTCACAAAACGGCTCTTGTCCGATTCGTTCAAAACGGCTCTGACCGTTCTCACGAAATCGGCATCTGCCCGTTTCACTCAGCCGTTGCCGATTCACTCATCTGTCGCGCGTGCCGATTGTTCAAAACGGCTCCTGCCCGTTTTGCGTGTCCAGAAGCTGGCGCGTTGACTGAAGATTTAAGTTGTTGACTTTAAATTACTTTAAGCTTAATTAGGTAATTAAACAGTTTAATTAGTTAAGCTATCTTCCTATTTTAGAAGTCCTACTTCTATTCCTATTAGGTTTGCTTTTAGGGTTTGATTGTAACCTATATAAGGAACTACTTTGCCTCCTTATTAGGTTGGCTGTTATTTGATAAATTGAGATATTCTCTTCAATCTCCGCCCCTTGTTCAAGTCGGTTGAACCTTGTTCTTCTTGAGTCCGCAATACTTGAGTCGTATACAAGTAAATCTTGGAATTGTATTATTGTGTCGTTTATCTTAGTGTGATTCTCATATTGTTGAGTCTAGTCCTAAGAATCCGATTCAAGAACCTTGACTTGAAATCGATTAGGGCTCTTAGCACAGGTTAGCTAAGTGGTCTAAGCTCGTACTTGTCGAGTTATTTATTTTCGCAGGAAATCCGTCTTTGAACAAAGATCAAAATTGGTGCTACGCATCCTAAGTAGCCAGGATCGTATCACGATCCCTCTCCGCCACGCCGGAAAAGGCGATTCTCTCGATGTGGGGATTGTAAGGGGTCGAAGAGGAAGACCTCCGACTTCTACGTCCCTACTGTAAGGAGGGGCGATGAACTGTTTCCTCACATCAGTCGTTTCATGGAAGGAATCCCAGTTAGCGACATTAGTTCTGAAATTACGGCTTCTACCGTCAAGGGTGACTCGTGCACGACTCCTTCAAAGATGAAAAAGCCTTCAGAGGACCCTCGGTCAGGGCTTGGCAAAGAGAAAAAGGCTGATGATCCTTTCCCTTTACTTGATGCAGAACTGCCGTCTTCGGATGGAGATGATTTCTACTGGCCTTCTTACTGGCTTGACGAGGACTGACTTTGCCCGTTACGCATATTGTAGACGTCGTATGGCTTTTTCATGAATAAAGTAGCGTTCCCCATTTTCTTTTCTTTGTTGCTGTGTTCTTGCGTTAACTCTGTAATCATTGGGTAGTTAATGCCAAGTGGTTGGTTACTGCTCCGCACAATCGTCTTTTTAACTTCTTGTTGTTAACTGCCTTCTTCTTCTAAAGATATAAATGCATGGCTTTAAATGTTCTTCTGATACCTTTCCACGTGCCATTTTCGGTTTTACGTGTGTTTCGTTCTGATTGGCCAATTAGTCGCCTTTGCCAGGTTTGGCCTTTAAAAGGAAACAACTTCTTTCTTCTCAAACTTTTACTCATATTTCGAATTTTTCCTGCTATTCTCTGCTCTTCTTCTTTTCTTGAAGAAAATTTTCCCAACTGCTCGTCGACTCAGGTGATCTGTCTATTCTGTTGTTCTTCTTTCTAAGGTACCCTGTTTCACCTTCTTCTGGTTTTCCTTTTTACTACCTCTTCATTATGCGTCGCACGAGATCTCAGATTGGCCCTCGGGAGCCTATAGATTCTGAGTTCGAGAATACTGCAACCGTTCTGCGGCTCGAGTTAGAGAGTCGTGGTATCTCTTTCCCTAACGGTTATACCGTTATGCTTCCAGAGAGGCATATGAGACTTCACAACGTCCTGTGGGGAACTCGTAGGATGTTGTATTTTAAGATGTTTCTTTATGGTTTCCGCCTTCCTGTTTATGCTTCGATAGAGGATATACTGTGTCAATGTAAGATTAACCCGGCACAGATAACGCCCCCATCATGGTGTGGTATCTATGCTTTCATCCGCGCCTGCGAAATGAAGAATATTCTTGCCCCTTCTGTCGATTTGTTTCGTAAATTCTTCAGCCTCACTTGTCGCAATGGCCTAGTGAGCGTTACTCCAAGATGGAATGACGCATATGCCCAGTCGTTCAGGCAAAATTTTCGAGAGTTTGAAGAGACCGTTGATGACTGGAAGGGTGGTTTCTTTGTTATTGAGTTGCCTTCCCACTTATGGCGTAGAGGCTTTAACCGGGGCATCACTGATACTGACCGGGTGAAACCGGTCGTCTTGTCTAGAAAGGAGTTGGCTCAAGCTGACGCCTTGTTAGAGATGGAGATGCCTTTTCAGATTCGAAAGTTTGCTTTGTACATGCCTTTATCTGAGTGTCCCGTAGGTAAGTCTTTAAATTCTAGCGTTATCGTTCTTCCTTTTCATTTACTGATGTGACTTTTTGCAGGAGGCATTTTCCAGAGCTCCACCTGACTGTAGCGTCCCATTAAAGAGAAGAAGAACTTCGGGGGTGGCCCTTCAAAGAGGGCGCGTTTCTACTCGTGCTTCTCGCTTTGTGGAGAATTAGTTGCCCGTTCGGGAGATAAGGTCTAGCTCAGGTCCGTCAACAGTCGAGACAAAGGTTTTTTCATACGAAGGTGCGGGTTAGGGTGAAGATATGGACACAGAGTCTTGCCTTCGTCAGGATTCTAAGGCTCAGCAAAAGAGACTCAGGGAAGAGAAGGAAAATCAGGTGACTGAGAATGCCATGCGTCCTCCTTTGTTGCCACTGACGGGTTGTACTTTCTCTGATATTGCCACTTCTTCTGGTACCGCCAAAGATTTCCCTTCGATGAGTGTTGATGTTCTACCACTAACACCCTGTTCCTCTGCTGCCAACGCTCTTTTGCCGTCAACTGAGGTTCCCCTAATAGCGAGACCCTCCCCCGCTATCGAGGTTTCTGTGTTATCAACGGAAACGCCGTTGACGACAAGCTCTTCCCTTGCCGCTGAGGCCCCACATTCTCCTATCTCTTCTTGTATTCCTGATGTGGTGGTGCCAACTCCGAGCTCGAGCGTACTTCCTGATCCACCGGTGAGGGTTCCTCAACCGTTGTTCTTTACTTCTGTTTCCTGTGTTAGCAATTCTGTCGACGGTTCCTTTGGAATTGACGGGCTTCGTGCCTTGGGGTATCGGACCCATTATCGCGAGATCAACCAACGACGATTTTAATGGGTGAGATGTTCGGTTTGCCTGAAGATGAAGAGAAGTTGCTACAAGTTCCCCCCGATATTCAGCGTGCGCGTGTCCTGAATGATTCTTTGGCCAGCTTCCGCAAAATGCATTATTTTCTCAAGGCTCACGGCAGCAAACTTCAAGGTTCATCTGGCTCGACGGAGCAGCTCGACCATGCCTTGGCCAAAGTGAGGAAATTAACGCGACTTTAGAATCGTACTTGAGCGGAACTAGATGATTGCCGCGCTGAACTTGCCAGGGAAAGATCCAAAGGGAAAGCCAAAGTTGAAGCCTTAGAGGCAGAGTTGGTGGCTGCTGACAAGAAAAACTCTCTTCTTCGTGAAGAGATATTGGCCTGTAACGTGGATTTAGCCAAGGTTCCATCAAAGATAAGCTGGTGGAAGAAAAAAGCTATGTGGGCCTTTACCGCCGGGTTCGCGGACTATTATCGCACTAGGACTTTCGATCCTACTAAGATAGCCGACTATGCCTCTGCGAAAATAAGTGAGATTGATAGGAGCAAGGAAGGTTTTCTTTCCTCAAAGGAGGAAAAGTAGGCGACGACGGCGATACCGAGGCGCTCCCATTATCGGATGATTTGGATACCGCGGAGGACGCAGGAGGCTCCACCCGTCCCCGTTAATTGTTGTTTCTTTCTCGATCTGAACATTGATGCCATTCACTTTGTAATAATAACGCCCAAACTTCTTTTAAATAATAATAGTTAATCTCTGTTGCGTTATCTTCTTCTTTTGTGTTATTGATCGTTAGTCAAATATACTTAAAATTTATCCTGATGCCTAAATGCACAAATAAATGTGTACAGGGCAAGACAGGGTCGAACTATAGAGATTGAAGGATTAATATGTTAATAAAAATGTATGACAGGGAGAAAGTGCAACAGAGAAGGAACAAGTAACACCGGGGGAGGGGTTTATGTTGATTAGTGAACTAATCAACTAAGGATCTGGAGCTAACTAGACAAATAAGTAAAACTTCCATCTAGGGCACGAAATGAAATCACAATCCAGGGCTAGATAACAAAACACAATCGGGAGCAAGAAAGCAAGAATAGTAATTAGAGAGATATAAATCAGATAGGAAGGAATCTTAGCAAAAGGGATTCTCGGGTTGCTTTCTAGGTCAGTCAATCATTGGTACAAAAAATATTCCAGACTCAAGTACAAGCCTGCTATAAGGACCGTGTTTCCACACCGCATCCCCTACTTACATTCTTAGATAAAAGCCACCCCCCGTTTCCACATATGAGGTGGCCTTGACGTTCCGCCGTCCTCCTAGGCACGAATTTGGGGAGGCACTTTTCAGAACACCCATGAAGGGGAGGTAAGACAGATCTAGGGCGCGATATCTCAGCTTGTCAGACTCGTATCGCATACCCTAAATAACCGTTTACCCCTAGACAGAGGCCTCTCGCACTACCTCCATTAGGTGTCTACTCTAACTCAAGGCTTCACGTCAGTTATAACCAAGAGAATGATAGTACTCATATAAAAATATCAACAGTTGATCAGGCCCTTAACATTCCTAAATGAGCATGGGTTTAAAACGGTAAACAATCATATGCCATAAGAGAATATGTTAAGCATGTATTAGGCCTCCTAACCGAACCCTACAACCCTCGAAACACCCTTTACTAAGAAGATGGAACTTAGCTACTCATACTAGAATATGAACAGTGGATGATAAGCATACAATAAATAAAATAGAAGGGTTAGAAGAAACCGAAAAGGTGAAATAGTATTAATCAAAAGCTTCCCCTTTACAAAGTTGGCGGCTGCTCCAAAATGCTCAAAGGAGATGATCCCTAGAAATTAGGGTAAAGGAGAGTGATGTATTAATATCCTAGGTCAGCCGTCCTACACAAAACCCTAAAGCTAAGCTTATATAGGCTAAAACTAGCTAGGGGACAAAACAGCTAAGTGGAAGGAGGGTGAATGGGGGCGTGACAGCACATGTCCTTCAGGGGAATATCCTAGAATCCTGGCGCGCCTGACAGCTTCTGGAAGTGCACGAAATCCCGTGCGGATCTATAAAGATGCTTCTCTTTGGTTTCGATTAAGAGAAGATGCAGATTTGTCGCGGCCGAGAGACTGCTAACTAGTCTGGTTCGCGTCGATGCCTTGACGACAGTCTGGACTTCTAGGCCTTGAAGCTGAAGATCCTCAAGAATGCTCCAAAAATGCTTCTTTTTGATCTTTTCCTCCTATTGACTCTGATCAGCAATAAAGATAGAAATCATGATCAAATGGCAGAATCAAGCCCCCGAAAGGGCTAGAAAAGAAGGTAAAATCATGCCCATGAGACACGCTATCAGTTATCTTGGTGACTGCCGACTGAATTAACGCTGCATCGCGTTATCTTGATCATCACGTTGTTGCGCCTGTCTTGGTTTGAAAATCGATTCCACTTTTTCAGAGCATTTAATGCTTGAGAATCCCTCATTAATGCGGGAGAAAAAGTCATGATAGCCAAACCACACGTGTCAATTTGGAGAAGTGCTATGGGTTGGTGCCCCCTAGGGAATGGTAAAATCGAAGAGTCTTCTCGCTTCTCTAAAAATGTACTCATTGCTCGTGTCTTTTCCTCCTGACGCGTCCCACGCAACGACCGTTACAACAGTCGTTTTGATTAACCGCTAGGGTTATAAAACCTGCCACATGTTTTTTTTCCTCCTTTTGTTATTTTATTTTCTCCATAACATCTCAAGCCGACTTGCGTTTCTTCTTTCCACCGTCTGGGCACTCTAAGTTTCTCTCTTAGAAAGGTACTTTTGTTCTTTTCTGTCACTTTCTTCATCTTTTTACTTTTGCCATGGCTAGAACTCGTTGTCATCCTCAATCCAAATCTATTGGGGAGGAAAAGATTGAAAACATTGTTACCACTATCACTTCTCCGACCGTGTTTCAGCGGAAGTTAACTAAACACAATGCCCATATTCTTGAGGGTTGCTCGGTTGAAGTTGCCCCTAATTCGCTACGCCTTAATAGTGAATTGCCCGACAACCGTAGGCTTTTGTATGCCAAGATGTTTGACTATGGTTTCCAGTTTCCTCTTGATTCTTTAGTGGAACAGTTATTTGCCACTCTTGATTTAAATCCTCTCCAATTGACCCCTAATGCGTACTGTTGAATTTACGCGTTCATAGAACTCTGTAAATACAAAGAGATTGCCTCTCCTTCCCTTTTACTGCTTCAATCGCTTTTTCAATTGTATAGTCGTAGGGGTGTGATAGCGATATCGCTATGTTATGATGATAAATAGCTAAAACCTTTTACCTAGAAGCTTCTGCACCTTGAATCTTCCATTAATAATTGGAAAAATGAGTTCTTTATTATTAATCTACTTGGCCCCTGGTGGAGGACCGGTTTTAATCACGATATCAGGGATGGGGCCTGGGGTCGGCAGAGGCCTGTCCCTTCGCCTGAGCAAGGCTGGTTAGACAAACTACTCGAGCTGAACTTTAGTGATCATACTTGCAAACTGGTGTTCAGGATCGACATTCGAGCCTGTGTTGAGAGTGAGTATTTTGCCATTTTCCTTGTTATTTTGAGAGGTACTAACGCTAACATTTTCTCGTGATTGTGCAACTCCTGAGCCTGGTTGGAAGCCCGAGTTCGTTAGAAGACGAGAGAGAAGGGCTCAAAAGAGGAAAGAGAGAGAGGAAGCTGCTGCTGCTGCGGCTATTAATCCTGTTCTACCATCTGCCGCGATTATCAGTCCTGTTCAGGCGTCTTCTTCTCAAGTTGGTGAGGGAGCTGTCACTGTTCCCGTTTCTATTCCGACTGCGTCTGTCGCTATTACTTCTGCATCTATCGTTGTTACTCCTGCCGAAGCGTCTTCTTCCAGGGTTCCCATCGGAAGGAAAAAGAAGAAGAGAAGACGCGTTGCCGCCCTTACCTGTCCTTCAACATGGTAATTTCTTCGGAGGTGGCTGTTAATGATATTGCCACTGTATGCATTTCTTCCATTTCCTCGTTATCTCGCGTATTGTGTTTTTTAACGTTTCTCAACGTTCTCTGTCATTTTCTTATCTTTCTCAAAATTTCTTTTTGTAGGATACTACTGCTGCCTCTGCTCACTCGTCACCAGAAGATAACATGAACTTGTCCCATGTATTCCAACAGCCTCGCAAGAAACCGCGACATAACGGGGAGACTGTGAGCTCACGGGGGGGGGGGGGGGGGGGGGGGTCCCGTTATCAATCAGGAGAGGGATACTGGGGATGTTGCCTTCTAGGGGTCAAGCTTCTGATCCTTTGAGGACTGCGGGCATTTCCGGGCCCTTTCATATTTCACCCAATTCCTTCGGCACGTCACCTCTTCCTTCCATTTCCCAAGCCATGGGCTTCATTGGGGACTTAACGGAGTCCGATTTTCCAGCATACCACTCTCATGATTCCTTTGGGCTTGTCATGGGCACTTCTTCTTGCCAACCTCCATCCCCAACTACTTTATTTTTTGTTCCCTCGGATGCTCCAATGTGTCCACCTCCTAAGGGGGAGGTTGCCGCTCCCAGTCTTATGGCTGATTTGAGTTCACTATCCGATTCCGGGCCCGTTACTCATCAAATTGACTTGGGTAGCTTGCGTAGGATTGGGTTTGCGACTGTAGGGGGTGATAGCTCTACCGCGGCTTCTTCTTTGCTGGCCTCCCATGTGTTATCGCTCCAGGAGGAGGAGGAAGTATTTCTTTCTCAGACTCCTGAGGAGCAAGTGCATTCGGTGCGCTCCGATATATTTTATGCTTTCCACAACTTCCATTACTGGGCCAGACACATGACAAGGAAAGTTGATTCCCTCACTTTTTCCTCCAACGAGCTGCATAACGCCCATCACCAGGTTTCAGAAGAACTCGCTAGGAAACGAGAGGAAGCAGAGAAGTTATCGGGGGAGCGCGAGGATCTGGCGACAACCTTGGCGATTGTTAAGAAAGAGTTGAAAGATGCTAATGAGCGGGAAACTACTAGGATGACTGCTCTTAACCCCGAATTAGCGGCAAAAAAGAGTAAAAATGCTGCGCTGGAAGAGGAGAAGGTGACACTAAGAGAGGAGAAGGCCGCACTGGAGAAAGAGTCGGTAGAAAAATGCAAGTGGTATTGCGAAGCGACTGCAGGTGTCATGTCCGACTACTTCGTGCAGCTTTATGGGGAGGAGACGTTTCGCGATGAGGACCTTACTCAAGTCTTTCTGGAGAAGTCCGTGGTTCTTACAGATGACAATTTTTATAGGACAAAGGCGAAGAACTGCAAGGGGCAGGGGGATAGCGGGATGACAGCACCATAGGCATTTTGCTACCCTTCTTGAAATTTGGGCATCGTCCTGTTTTTGTTCTTGCTCTTAGAGCTTTTGCCTTTTGTAACCCCTTGGGGTTTTTAAACAATCATGTATTTTGCTTGCTATCTGCCTTTGTGGTTGATCTTCTTTCACTGTTTCTTTTCTCTGAACTCCCACGATAAGATAATGATATCGATATTAAGATGATGACGTTAATAAGAGGCCTGAGTATTGCCTGCAGGGCTGCCATAACGCAGCAAAACCATAGAATTCCAGTAGAGATAGTATAACCATAGAATTGCCATGTAATTAGTAGGATCATAGACATGTGATAACGGGTATTTTGCAAGATATCGCGACATGACTAGGCATGTGCGTTTCCATGTCAGGATAGAATAACGTTGCTTATTAGATAGAAGATAACAGATAGCTTTAGAAATAGAACTTATGAAAGTGAGATATCGTAACAGACATTACCCATGATATGTAACATATAATCTGTGGTCGCAAGAGAAAATATTGTGAGGTTATCGCCGTATACGTCTTTAAATCGAGAGTATCATTCTGGAGGCGTTACTGCCTCAAATATTGCCGTCATTTCCCTTGAAGAGATAATTTAATCAGCTAGATGACTTTCAGAGCGGTAGCATCCATAACAACACTGTATAGATGTAGATATCTCGCACCAGTGGCTGAAAATGCCATATCAGCATCCTTCCTAAGGACTCAGGTTTTATGAAATCCTTTTTAGGGGTTGGTCTATGAGCACGATGACGGGGTGGGCTTGGAAATATCGGTCCATTTTGCGCATGGCCTGTATCAGCGCAAACGCTATTTTTTCTATGCGAGCATATCGCAGCTCGGCATCTTTCAAAACATGGCTGACAAAATACACGGGGTGGTGGTCGTGGTTGTTATCTCCTACGAGGACAGCACTGACCACTTCATCAGCCACACTGAGGTATAGGTATAGAGTATCCCCCGTCTCGGGTCGTGTCAACACCAGGTCGGATGAAAGATAAGCTTTCAGGTTTATAAACGCCTCTTCGCATTCTCCTGTCCAGCCAAAAGGAGCCTTTTTGCATATAACCTTGAAGAAGGGCAGGCATCTCTCGCCTTACTTAGAAATAAACCGTCCTAGGGCGATAACGCGCCCTGTGAGCTTTTGCACTTCTTTGACAGTTCGGGGGGATATCATATCGTGAATGGCTTTGACCTTCGAGGGATTGGGCTGGATGCCTTTCTGGCTAACCATGTAACCCAAGAACTTGCCCGTTTGAAACACAAACATGCATTTACAGGGGTTCAATTTCATTTGGTGCTCTCTCATCACGTCGAAAACCTCTTTCAAGTCTGCTAGGTGATCTTCAAAGCTTCGACTCTTGACTAGTAAATAATCCATGTAGGCTTCTACTTTCTTCCCGATTTATTTCTCGAACACCTTGTTTGCCATACGCTGGAAAGTTACCTCGGTATTTTTCAGCCCGAACGGCATCGCCGTATAGCAGTAAGTGGCATTCGGGGTGATGAAGGCGGTCTTTTCTTCATCTTCAACGGCCATGGGAATTTGATGGTATCCGGAGTTGGCGTCTAAAGAGCTCAAATAAGCATACTCGGCAGTCTGGTCGACTAACTGGTCGATTCGAGGGAGCGGGTAGCAATCCTTGGGACAAGCCTCGTTTAAATCAGTGAAGTCAATACACATACGCCACTCTCTGTTAGGCTTTGGAACAAGAACGGAATTAGCTAGCCAAGTCGGATATTGCACTTCTCGGATGAAACCTGCGTCTAGGAGTTTTGACACCTCCTTGTCGATAGCTGTTGTTTTTTCTATAGAAGATGCTAGCCGCTTTTGCTGGATCCGTTTGACGCTGGGATCAATGTTAAGTCGATGCTCCGCTACCTCACGTGAGATACCGGGCATATTGGCGGGCTTCTAGGCGAACTCTCCTTTACATTTGTTTAGTAATCGAGCTAACTGTGTGTTTTCTTCAGGGCTTAGCTTCTCGCTAACTAAGAAATTCGCCTCCCTGACCCCACTAACAGGGATGGGCACCATCTTATCCACTGGCTGGGTACGTTTTTCATCTTTCTGCTCGAAGAGATCCGCCATCACGCGCACATATCTATCACAACTCTTTTGAGTCATGAGTAGATAACACTCAGCTGCCAACTTTTGATCACCTTTGACTGTGACCACTCCATCCCAAGAGGGATACTTTAACCTCAAATGCTTTTGGGATATCGCTGCACCAAAATGATTGAGAAACGGACGTCCAAGTATGACGTTATAGGGCAAGGTAAGATCCACTATCAAGAACAACAATTCCTCCGATCTTTTGCACGTGTCTTCTCTAAACTACACAGGCAGTAAGGTGACTCCATTCACTGGGATAGGAACTCCATCCACCCCAATTATCGGCTTTTTGCAAGGTGTCATCTCACTGGCGGGACGCTTCATGAGGTTGTAAGCCTCCAATGAAAATAAATTTACTGCACTTTCGTTATCGACGAGGGTTCTTCTAACTCCATGATTGCCAATGACGGGCATGACTACTAACGCATCGTTATGTGTAAAATTGACGCCCTTCTCGTCTTCCTCATAGAAGGATAACACCATTCGATCTAACACACTTATCACTTCATTTTTTATTAACGCACCTTCTCTTTTCCGCTTGTCCCCTTTAGTGGGCGTTAACATCACAGGCTCATCGAGGTACGACGTGCCTCCAGCTATAATGTTGATGATGAGAATGTCATCGTCATGGATTGTCAGCATTTCCCTGACTCTCCCACCAGGGGCAGAGTCGTTTCCTGGAGCGTGAGGAGGTGCTTGTTTGCTGTCTGATGCTCTACTTACCGGGTTACTCCTGGCTTCTTCTCTTGCCTTAGTGGCAAATTCCCCGAGATAGCCTTCTTCTACTAAACGTTCTATAGCCAACTTTAACTCTCTACACACGTCTGTGGAGTGTCCCTTGACTTTATGAAATTTGCAAAAGGCATTTTCTCTTCCTCTCATGATTATCTCCGGCTTCATAGGGATGGATAACGGATAGGCAGATTTCGTTGCTCCACAATTGCTAAGATTTCTGCTCTCGGAAGTATAAGGAAGGAAGATCTGGGTCATAGACTCGGCCCTTGAGTGGATCCACTTGTCGCTGAGCGGGGAAGTTATCGGGTCTTCCCCTTGAAAAATTGCCTCTTTGCCGGTTGGAGGCTTTAGGGATGTGGTCTTTTTGTTGGGCATAATAGTCAATAAAATGATCATTAGGGGTCGTGCTGGTAGGAGCGTTAGAAGCATCAGGTACGTTTTGTGGCACGTTTTGAGTTCTGTCTCTATTCTCTTCCTCTTCCATCCTTGCGTAATTATGGGCTTTCAGCCTCAGCGCATCCAAAGTCGTCGGGGGGTCCACCATCAATGTGTCTCGAAATTTTCCATAACAACAGTTTCGTTTCAAAGCTTCCACAATGAAATCGATGGTAACGCCCGGCGTTAACGACATTTCCATATCGAAACGACTAAGGAACTCTTTCAGAGATTCTTAAGGTTTTCTGTGTATATCGAACAAAGCTGATGCAGACATCTTGATGGGAACAACTGTGCTGAACCGGCTTCGAAACTTAGCTTCCAACTGTGAGAAACTATCAATGGATCTGGCCGGGAGTCCTTCAAACCAAAGGCGCGCGACTCCTGACAACGTCATGACAAAGATCTGACACAAGGCCACGTCATTGTGAGTTTGGAATTGCACGAAGTCTTTCACCTTGTTAAGGTGGGAGATGGGATCCTTTATGCCGTCATAAGACTCCGTAAGGAGTTTTACGTGCCAATTGACTCTGTGATGCCTTATGCGATAGCTGAACGGATGACTTGCATTATCATCAAGGGTTTCATGAGGACAACGGGGAGGAGAAGTTTCCCTACGATGCCTCTGGTCCCTAGGATCAGGTGCGTGATGTCACCTAGGGGATCGGCTACGACTCCTTGGTGAACGGGTTCGATATCTTCTGCTACTCGATCTTTCGCCTTGTCTAGGGATACATCCCTGACCATCTCCTCTCGCCTGCCATCCCAACGATCTCTGTACTCGTCATGCCATCGTTCCTCTTGGGAAATGGGGATTTCTCGCATGTGCTACATGGAGGGTTCTACTCGCCTATGTGCGAGTTGCATAAAGTTGACAAGGGTCGTCGTCACTGGCAAGGTTAGCGGAGTACTCCCGTGTTGCCGAGGTGATAACGGCTGATCAGTAACAATGGACGGGGTGAAAGTGAATATCAAATGAGGAGAAATAGTGGATCCTAGGGCATTGGGAGTCGGTCCTGCAGCTAATGCAGTCAACTGATCCATTTGGGCAAAGCGTCAGAGGTCACTCCGATGCTTACCGTCCGGTATACCTGCAAAGCACCAGAGGGGGTCTCCGGCGTAGACACTCCGATACTTAAGTCAGTATGGCTATTCCAAATGGTAGGGGTTCGACTAGCGATCATAGGCTTAGCTTTCGTCTTGAATGGTGGGGTATTTATAGGCAAAATATGGGTGTTATCTCTAGGGGATTGGCGTTATCTAGGGAAGATAACGCCCACGTCCCTCAAGTGACGTCATGGCTTGATTGGGATGGGATAACCCCCCCGCTGATGTCGACCATCCCAGAGTTCCTCGATGTGGGGGGGGGGGGGGGGGCGATAACCTCGATGGTGCACGCCCGATAGGGGCTACAGTGTTCTGACCTTAACGCTGGGTCTACGGACGAAAATGCCCTAAAGTTACGTCTATAGTTATCAGATGTAGTTATCAGGGGTGGGAAATTGATGTCTGACTTCAAGGAGGCACGGGGACCGCAGTATAGTCTCGCTGCTCCTATCACTTAACCTGTCATTCTGAAATGACAACCTCCTTCTACATGGGTGGTAAAGGTGAACACAGATGCAGCGATAGGGGATATGGGAATTGGTCTGGGATTTATAACTCGAGATGCGAGGGGTGGGACGGTTTTTTCTGGAGCATTTTACCTCCCTCATAGAACTTAGGTGCAAACAACAGAGGCACTTACTCTAAGAGATGCTATAACGCAAGCTCGACAATGGGGGTGTGAAAATATTATTCTTGAGTCGGATTGCTTATAGAACATCCTAGCTCTGACCAATGGAGAATTCCCATTAAGCTATGCGGGATCAGTACTGGAAGAGGTGGCACGATTGGCTTCTACTTTTCACAACTGCTCCTTTATACACACCAGGCGGTCCACGAATGTCTCCGCACATGAGTTAAGCCAATTGGCTTTGATTTCCAGTTTAGGAAATATTTGGACAGGGGAATGCCCCAAGGTGATAACGCCTTTTGTACTTGCAGATCTAAGTTAATCTATTTCGATATTATTTGTCAAAAAAAAAGAACTATTGTATGGTTATAATGAATATATAATCAAACCAGGGAGAGACTAACTCTAGGCCAAAACTATGGTTCACTTATAGCCTTTAAACTTAATTGCTCATTCACTCTAGTCTCAAGGAGCTTCTGACTGAGATCGATCTAGTTGTCTGCTTTGGTTCTCGGGTTTTGTAATTTGCAGCCTTTTGAACCTACATTAACTATTCATATTGAAACCTAAGGTGATCAGTCTTAAATACAACATGAATAATTTCGATAAACGGAGGTGGGATTTGCACTTGGGTCCGAGAATTTATTAGAACCTTTATTACTAGTCAGAAAACCATTGAGTTATATGCTCACTAATACATAGTTAACAATTGGGATAAAGTTAAAAAAACAACCCTGAACTTTTAATGTTTTAATTAATCACCCCCTGGATTATTTTTTTATTTAATGACCCCGATTTAAATACCGTCAGATATTTATTTTTAACATCAGATATTTAATCTTGTTTAATTACCCCCAATCGTTAAAAATATCTGACGTGTCATAAACACCGTTAAAAAAAGTTGCCACGTCAGCGAAGACATGACAACTTTTTGCTGACGTGGCAACTTTTTTAACAATTGGGGGGTAATTAAATAAGATTAAATAAGTATAGAGGGTCATTAAACAAAAAACATAGTCTAGGGGGTGATTAATTAAACATTAAAATCCATGAGATTTTTTTTATAGCTTTTACGCGTTTGTATATGTGAGTATGTGCTTTGGCATGTTTTTTCCTTTGGTAAACATATATTTATGTCCCTTTATATATATCGCATATCTATAAATATACATGTTTGTGTTAAATAGTAGGTGAGATTAATTGAGTTTTTTCTTCCCTATTATTTTTTTATTGATAAGGTTTCTTACATTTTTGGTGATACAATGATGCAAATCCAGGAGTACCTTTGCCACCTTTCAGACCAATGACTCACGCGAGGAGCAAGGAGTCACAAGCGCGACTTTCACAACTTATTTACAAGGAGTTACAGTGCGAGACACTCATCGAAGAAGTCGTGCTACGCGAGAGAAGCCCGCGTCTTGTATCGCTTCTCATGGTCCAGAATAGAGATGACATGATCATGTCATCCCTTCGCGTGATCACCCCTAAAATAGACGCAAGAATCGATTCGAGCCAGGCGGTGATCACGCCCAAAATAGTGACTTGGGCTCGGCGATGACGTGATCACGACCAAAACAGAGGCACAAGACGAGGCTGAAGGTTGCTTGACGTTATCACGCCGACGAGAGCCAGTTTGCATAAAAAATGGAATCTTCTAGACTTTATATTTTTAATTAGTTATTTTATTAATTAATTAAATTAGTTTGGATTTATTTTAATTAATTAATTAGAAGTTCAATTAGAGGAAGGACTTTTATTGTAAGGATTTAGGGTTTCTCCTATTTAAAGGAGCCACCTTTTTCATTGTAAGGTTCCGTTATCTTTTAATAAAAAATTCAGAGAGAATTTTCTCAATTGTTCTTCACGAAACTTGTCCCTCATTGAGTCCGAACACTCGATTAGGATAGCAAGTAAAACCCAAAAGTTCACCCCTATTGAGTCGTCGCCCGAGGTTGATATTCACAGGTTGAATATAGGTCGAGGGATCGAGTCAAGAAGCTCACTTGAAATTGATTAGGTTGGTTGACACAGGTTGTCTTCAGGTCTAAGCTCGTACTTGTTGAGTTTATCTTCCGCATCTGAAATTCAAGCTTAGAACTAGATCGGGAATTACTCGTTACGCATCCTATGCAACTAGGATCGTATCATACAAGGAAATAGATGATTATATCTAGTAATATTGTATTTATCCTTTTGTATAAATTTATTTATTGGATGAACAAAAAAAGAAAAAATATATAACTTGTTTATAGAGAAATATTCGCTCATTAGTGCAGTAGATTAGGAAATATTTTTGCTAATGTTAATTAACGCGTTTCTTGAAAGTCTAAATAGATTTACATTCGTTTTACATATATTGGTCCACAAAATATAAGCTCATCTAGCGATCAAAGAGCCGGTGGTTGTTATTTTAAAAAAGAATCGTTTATCTTTATTAGTATCAATTATGTAATTTTATATTTGTTAAAAATGTTGGGTTTGTTATTAAGATAAGTAAAATGGGAAATGGAAGTATTTATTTGCTGAATTAGTGCAAATCCACATGCCCAATGTTTTTAAAATTTATTTCAAAAGTCCACAATTTTTTTTCTTCCAAATTGGCATAAAAAATACTTTTAAAATGGGTTAGAGGTAAAAAAAAAACCTAGATTTCAATGTTTAATTAATCACCCCCTAGACTATTTTTTTATTTAATGACCCTCCTAAATTTATTTATTCTTGTTTAATTACCCCCTACCGTTAAAAAAGTTGTCACGTTTTTGCTAACGTGGAAACTTTTTTAACGGTGTTTATGGCACGTCAGATATTTTTAACGGTAAGGGGATAATTAAACAAAATTAATAAGTTTAGGGGAGTCATTAAATAAAAAACTAGTCCGGGGAGTGATTAATTAAAATATTAAAATTTAGAGATATTTTTTAGCTTTATCCCGTTAACAATTTGAGGTGTTTAACACTACTCAATCTTTATTTTAGAAAAACAAACAAATTGTAGAATTGAAGAGAAATGAAGAATATGATTTTTTTTTCATTTTTAAAAAGATGGAAAGAGAAAAGAAAAAGTAATTTACTTATGCCTACTATTTTGATTATCATATTTTTTTTATTTGGTTTTGACTGGTTTAACTTCATCTTGACTAGTTTTTTGAAGGGTAGAATAATCGTGAAAAATTGGACTGGAATTATGATTTGTCACTAGGTTTATTGGTTGGTTCAAGCTGACTGATCCAGTTTTCAGTTAAAGTGTTTACTGTCGTCCGATTTGGTTTAGTCATGTTAACACTAAAGACAAAGTAGCGAACTAGTCACAGAGTCGAGTCTCTCAACCCCTGAACTTTTTCTTTTTTATGAACTAAAAAAGCTCGTTGATCCGACAGATTAAACTGATGAGGTATGTGATTTGGTGCAAAGTTTAAATAGGTTGAACCATTTTTCACTATAATTTTAATATACTATATATTAAATGGGTAAATGATATAAAACAACCCTGAACTTTAATGTTTTATTTAAATGGAACCCTGAACTATATTTTTATTTAATTGCAACCCTGAACTTGTGCCCTTTTGTTATTTTACCCCCTACCGTAACTGAAATTCGATGTGGCACCGTTATGTGCCGTGTCAGCTACTATTCACGATGCCACGTCAGTGCGCCACATCACTTTTCAGGACACGTCAGCCTCCAAAATGACATAAAACAACCTTGAATTTTAATTTAATGTTTTGATTAATCGCAACCCTTAACTTTATTTTTTTGTTTAATTACCCCCTCACTTTTCAGGACACGTCAGCCTCCAAAATGACATAAAACAACCTTGAATTTTAATGTTTTGATTAATCGCAACCCTTAACTTTATTATTTTTATTTAATTACCCCCCTGATCATCGCTGATGTGGCGTTGTGATAGTAGCTAACACGGCACATAACGGTGCCACATCGGATTTCAGTTACGGTAGGGGGTAAAATGACAAAAGGGCACAAGTTCAGGGTTGCAATTAAACAAAAATATAGTTCAGGGTTCCACTTAAATAAAACATTAAAGTTCAGGGTTGTTTTATGTCATTTTGCCTATATTAAATTGAGTAGCATAATATATGTACATATATGTAAAAAACTGGTCTGACCTCAATCTCGGTAGAACCAAATCTTTTCCCTATCACTCGTCTAGGTTGGTGCTTGGGTCGGGTTTTACATCCTTAATAGTACAAGTTATATCCTTTAGTTTTTTGTTTGAAGAATAAATTTTCTTGAGCCTTGACAAAAGCTAATTACCAATGAGCTCTTAGTAGTACTTTCTACGATGAAAGAAATGCAAGGTTTCAAATTCGAGTCTTCTTCTTTATATTATTTATTTATGTTTAAAAAAAAAGAGAGCTAAGTAAACTAATGAAGTAATTAGCAAAATTGTAATACCCAAAAAGGAAAAAAAAATTAAAAAAATGACACATATGGTTAGTATGGATGTTTTCTTTTCGGCTGGTTTGAAGGCTGACCGGACCATCACCATTTCTCTCTCACCCCTTTATTGAAAAAAAACCTATGTTCGTATTCAAGTACTTGTTGCTCGTGTGCAATCCATTAATCATTTATTTTTCTACCTCTTAACTTTTTTTACTCGAAAGGTTATTTGTAGCTTCTTGTTTAGATTATGATGGATGCCAATAATTGGCGGTCGGCTGCTTTGGCACTAGAGCCTGCAATGGAGAACAATGATTGGAGAAGTAAGTTGCAGAGTGATTTTCGTTAAAGAATTATTGATAAAATGTAAGTATTTTCTTCATTCATTTACAGTAACCTTGAACATTTACAACAACAATTAATGGCTCAACAAAGTGACCTCTCACGTATGCATCAGCTAGATGTGCATAAAAGGATTCAAGAACTATGTCGCATAGCCCGCTTCTTGTGTCAACAACATAAAAATTTACTTGACTCAATAGCTAGAGCCAGAAACAAATTCTCCGATACTAAGCAAGTAGATATTTCTTTTTGTTCTCTGGTTTTATATGTTTTAAAGTAATTTAGTTATAGCTATCAAATATTATTGATGAAAGAATTTATATCTTGTTCTCTAGTTTACGTGTTGTTTTTTCATCAAATGGATTTGATATCTAGTCCAAAAAATATTGTTGATTTCTGATGTCTTCTATCTTGAATAGTGGCTCGTAATTTGCTACCCCAAATAAAAAGTTAAACCAATATGCTTCTTCTCAATGTCAATTAATTAGTATCAGAAATATATTTTTTAGCATATGTGGGTGATTTTGAATTTTCTTCCATAATATGTGGCATTATAAAAGAAAAACAAGAATGATTGCTAAATAAAAGGAAGAGCAATGCAACAAGTTGAATGTCAATTTGTATCTTAGCATAAATTGGGGGCAAATTTGAAGTTGATAAGATAAGTTAGGTGCTTGAAAGAAAATGTGCTTATTGATTTTGACAAAATAATTTAGTAGAAAAACTCAATTTTTTTAGAAAAAATATAATAGTAGCATGCTACAAAAATTCAGAGCTAAAATGACCATGAAAAAGGATAGTGTCGGTGTTTTTGTCCCTTAAGAACTTAAAAAGGAACAAAGCCATATGAAAAACAGTCGATTTGAAGGTAGTGTCTTTTATTTCACTATTTTTAATGGGCAAAATTATGGAAACTGTCTTTTAAGTAAACGGGTCATGGGGAGCCACAATTTACTTCCCCAAATCCATTAGCTTTGTGGACAAAAATCGTCCTTGCAATAATAAGTACAATAATGTTAAATTATCATAATTAATTGCTTAATTTTTTTTAATACTAATCATCAAACTCAATATAAATTAAAAGTATCTAAGGTTCAACAAATAACAAATCTTTAAACTCCTTTAAATCCCCAAAATAAATTTATGTACATTAATTAATTATAATAGTTTTCCGTACCGAACTAGACCACTCAATTCAATAGATAAAATAGGGGATCGATTGACTTTTCGGTTCAATTTTGATCTAAAAATCAATTTTGGTTGAACCAATAAAATTGGTGACCATATCGGTTCAACTAGCAAATCGGATGAATTAGGTATGATTTTACGGTTGAACCTATTTTTTTTTCAAAGATCATAACTTTTGATCCAACCTTTGGAGCAAGTTTAAATTTTATGGTAAAGTTGTAACAAGATTGAGCAAACATCAACAATTTGATTTTCTTTTTCATATTTTCATGTTTAATTATTTCAAATTAAGACAAATTATCCTTTGTTTTCTCTTATTTTTGAGGTTATACACTACGTCACTATGTTTATGAAATATTAAATTAGTTTTTATGTTTTAAAAATTAAGAATTTCTCATTAAGTTAAATAAAAAATTACTTATGTATATATAAAAATATTTAAGAGTATTAATTATATTGAACACGATGCCACCATAGTTGAACCTCTAACTAATATTTAAGAGTATTAATTATATTTAAGAGTATTAATTATCTTGCCCCTCTAGTTCAATCTCTTGGTGTGGTTTTAAAAACTTCGATTTATAACTACCCCTCCTTAATTATAACTATTATTTTTTGTTTAAAATTACATAATAAACCTACGTATTTATATAAAATTTAAAATATATAGATATAATACAAATTCAGATAATAGTGAATATCAACGTATATAAATCTATAACATCCATTTACAATCGAATATCATAGATGAGTAAGTATCTACTTTGGTCAAATCGACAAATCAGATATCTGCTTTTATCCACTCTACTATCATCCTTGTATATAAGAGGATAAGATTATCCTTGGTGGTACGATTCAAGCTCTTTTTAGTGATCTAAAAGGTATGAATTTAGAGCAAGGATCTAGCTTGAGTTGTCTCACAAATCCATCAAGAAATACACAAGAGAAAGTGGGTGGAAACGTTGGAGATATGGAGCGGAAAGAGTACAATGGAAGACAAATAATTAGAAAATCAACATGGAAGAAATGCAGATTGATACTTGGAGATGAATTAGATTGGAACAATATAAACACTTGAATTAAACTTGTAAATAACTTACACAAATTTAGGGTCTTGAATATTCCACAAATTACAAACACATAACCGTCACAAAAGATGTAGCAACAAACTACGAATGTAAGGTTGATGTTTTATTTGCTGAGAATCGAGGGAACTTCCGACCTTGATCTCTACTGGATGAGCTTATGGTGTTTAGAGGGAGGATTATTCTTTAACTCAACAATAAACACTCAACATAAACTGAGGAAGAAGAGAAAGAGACTAGCTATTTACATTAGGTTGCAAAATGGCCCTTTTAGGGCAACTTTCGGAAATTAATCCCAGGACTAATTGTATGCCGTTGGCTTCGATTTTAGAATTTCTAAAATTATCGTGGCTAACGGTATACGTTAGTGGCTTAACAGTTCGATTTTAGAATTTCCAAAATTATCGTGGCTAACAGTATACCGTTAGTGGCTTAACGGTGTGTCGTTAGCTTCGGCTTCAAAATTGATGGACTTGGATTTTTGATAGTTCCGCACACGATTCTCGGCCTCTGACATGGTGTGCAATCATCATTAGTGTCCGACCTTTGTGTTGATACACCTTCTTGCTAATCTCGGCCTCAATCCTTAAGGTAATCTTCTTGGCCATGCTTCTTATAATCCGCACTCTTGGCCCCATGTCTTGTTCTTCAAGCTCTAAGGTAGATGTGATCGTATCATCACCTCCTCCTTTGAAAGGATTCATTCTCGAATTCATTCCTTCAATCCCCTCGTTTCCTGCATCATAAAGAGTTAAATTATTAATATGAAAAAATTACTTATTGATCTATACTCACCCGACAAATCAAGGATATAAGCATTGTCATTGATCCGGTGAAGGATTTAGAAGAGTCCGTCGCTGTGGGGATTCAATTTCTCTTGCTGCTATTGAGGAAATCTATCTTTGTGCCAATTCAATCAAACCCATTGTCCCGGTTCAAAAGAGGTAGGCGTCTTGCCCTTGTTTTGCTTGTTGGCCACTCTTTTGTTCATAGTTTCAATGTTCTTCCACACTTGCTTGTACAACTTCTTAACCTCATCTGCTTTGGTTTCTCTATCTACACATTTAAGTATATTTAACGGTAAAGGTAAGAGATCAACAGGGGTTAGGCATTGAAACTCGTATACCACCTAAAATGGAGAAAATCCAATGGTAGAATGATGAACATGGTTATATGCGAACTCAATGAAAGCAATGCTATCTTCCCATTTAGTGTCATGTTTGTCAACCATGACTCGTAGCAACGACCCTAAAGTCTTATTCACCACTTCCTTTTGACCATCTGTTTGAGGATGACAAGTAGTGGAGAACAGAAGTTTAGTGCCGAGCTTTGCCCACAATGTGCACAAAAAATGACTCAAAAAATTGGTATCTCGATAACTCACAATGCTCCTAGGCGTGCCATGTAAGCACACGACATGTTGAAAGAATAAATGAGCAATGCGAATGGCATCATGAGTGTCGCACCCCCTTTTTCGGTTTTTAACGCGATCCAGTTTGGGACGGATGTGAGACAAAAATGGACTCGTCTCACATAATGCAATGAAGTCGCTACCCTATTTATTTCCTAGGTTTAGGGAACCTAATCGTCATGGCATAAAAATATAAAAAACTAAGGCACAATAGGTCTAAACCAAAGAACAACGGTTCGAGGTCGTATTATGGACTCAGAAAGGTGTTAGGCACCCGAGTCACATCCTTAAAAAAGGTTACTGGTAAAAAGGTGTTTGGAAGGGACAATAAAAGAAACACATAAGTTAGCCCTCATAGGAAATGCCACTTTAGTATTCTTATGGTCGGGACAACTTCGGGACTACTTCAGGACAAGTACTTCTGCTTAACGGAATGGTTACCATTTTTTACTAAAGTGAGCGATCCGTTATTATCATCGGGCCATGCATGATTAATTAATTACTACGTGATCCTATCATGGATAAAAACTGGCACAATACCAATTCAATGAATGCAAATAACCATGTGGGATCGAAGCCACTATGCTTATGTATCAATGCAAACATAACAATTAATTTCATGGAATAAAAGCAAGTGATTTAAACACGTATACATGTGCGTTGATTTTAATTTCTAATAATTCTAAATATCATGCATACGATTATGATGTGAGTTTTAAACATTTTTAAATAGCATGCATACGAATAATATTTACAGAAAATATTGAATAAATAAAAGAGATAAGAAAGGCGTACTTGCGAGCGAAGACTTAAATATTACCTACAAGGTGAAAGTATTAGCGATAGTTCGAAAATAATAAATAATAAATGCGCATACAAACATTTATTTAATTTCTAGCAACCAAGCAATTAAATAAACATGGAATAAAGTAAACAAAATATCATGTGAGCATATGAATAACTTTACGAAAATTAACACGTAAAATAATTTAAACAAATCGTCATACGAAACATGTGAACATTTCATACGAAAATTAAACATGACATAAAAGAAACAATTATCGCATACGAGAAGTCATATGAAAAATTAATCGTGAAAGTTATGAAAAATAAATGGGACGGGCTTTGGTTTTAAGTTAAAACAACAGTTGGGCTTGTGATGAAATGAAGCCAGCTTTAATTTAAAACCAAGATGGGGTTGTGACAAAATCAAGCCCATCAACTTTCTTTTTCCTTTCCCGCCTTACCTCTTCTTCTTCCCTTTCTTCTTCTTCACGTCGCCGACTCTATGGCCGACGACCAAGGTGAAACCAATGCAATAAAATATGACCAAACTAACCCAAATAAAACCAGCAGCACAACAACAATTCAAGTCAACGAAAACAGCAAGCAAATTAACGTAAAACAGTGGCAATTTCAAAGAAAATGAAAATAAGCAATTAATGCAACAATTGCTCAATTAATTAACCAAAGCAAGGAACAATTAAATTGAAGCAAACACACTGATTTCAACTTAATAACAAAGCATTTGAAATAAGTTTGAGCAATTAATTCATCCTTTAAGAGCATAAACGAAAATTTAAAGGAAAAGTTAGAGAGAGAAGCTTACTTGCCGAAAACGCTTCGGAACAAGAAGGATGAGCAACAAATGGATAATGAGAGTGAAATTAGGTGTTGATAATCCTCGAACCCGGGGTGAGGATAATTCTGTAATCTTGACCTTCGAGGAGACAAGTGTCCACGCTGCTACTGTACCTGCAAGGCGCCGGAGGGGACCCCCGACGTAGACACTCCGATGATCAAGTTAGCATTCATGATGATAGTAAGGTAAGCAATGTTAAGAGTAGATTTTGGCAGAGTATGGGCTAGTATTTTTCTTGTCCTCTTCCCTTGATCAAAAGGGGGGGGAGGGTATTTATAGGTGTGGGAACCCCGGTAGCTAGGATGGCGGGGACCTCCTCGTTGACGTTGACCACCCCGGTAGCGCTGCGTGGGAGGTACCGGGTAAGTGGAATATGGTCTGGGATCCTGAGCTAAGGATTCCGGGCGTGTAGCTCTAAGCCCTTAAAAGACTAGAATGCCGTGGGGGGTCCATTATGGATTATCACAAGCCCAAATGAAAACAAGCCCGAGTGTTTACCAAGGGCTTCCTCTCGATAGAAGCTTCTTTGCCCGGATTCTTACTTTTAAGTTTTGTGTTCCTTTTTCTTGTCCATTTGGCACATCCTTCTCTGTCCTCTCGACACATTTTAACTATTTGACCCATCAATCCTTATGCCCTTAACACGTGGAGAATTCTAAGATAACTTTCAGATATCACTTTTACTACTTTCACCACCGCTTTTCCTTGTGCCTATAAATCAACCCTTTCTCTTTTAACTCTCCCTATCAGTCAACATTTCCTTCAAACTCTTTTTCTTACTTACCACTTTCCTTTTTACCATGGAAACTCCCATTATTACATATCTTTTCTCCACTGCCTCATTTGCAGATTTTAGTGCTTCTTCAGATATTTCCGTCTTGGAGCGTATGATAGACGACATTGACCTAAATATTGCCCAACTGCGAAGTATGCTCAGCCCTTTGGTGGCCCGACGGGATTCAATATACGACGGGGATAACAATGACTTGGAGATAATTTGCAAGACTACCACTTGTATTTCCCACATTCGCGTGGCACTCAGTATACTGAAGGGTAGGAGGAACTTGTTGGAATGCTCCTTGGAATAAGCGAAAGCCTCTTCTGTCGAAATGGCCTCTATCCTTACTGCCTTGAAGGAAATCCCTCGTTCTTCTCCTGTCGATGATGAAGATGATGATGAAGATGACCTTCCCTCCTTCCTTCCTCCAAAGTAGCTCTTTTTATCTTCTTTTATTGTCCCATCCTTTGTCCATACCGTTTAGTTTGTAATAATGTAGTACGAATAATGCAGTAGAACTCATAGCAGTATGCATGGATTCCGGTTGTAAAATATTAGCTTCCAGATCCGGTCTAGCCTTTCCCAGCTTTATCCTGTAAATATACTTCGCATGACGATCCTCTGTATCTTTATTAGGAAACCTATAACTTCTGGAAAACTCTTTCCTGTTCCTCCCTCCGGTATTCTCGAATCTTAATTGCCTCCCACCAACGCTAACTGTAAGTAATAATGACTCCAAGATGCTTTATTTCTCAAAAATTAATCATAACCCTCGATTTTCCAAATGAGTGACTTTTTAATTTCCCCTAACTTGGAAAACACCGTATTTTCCTCCAATCGGCCACTTTGACTGATGTCCTTAATAGACAAATTAATGCCTATAAATATTCGGTTCCCTTTTAACCAACTCAGTTCTTGCTTAATCAAAACCCTTCCACTTACTTGCGCCTTCTTCTTTCTTCACACTGTTCCCTCTTCTCATGAAGCCATACAAATGTCAACCCAGAAAGAAATATCCCAAGAAGGGGATATTCAAACGTCATCCCAAAGTATCAGCTTTTGCAAAACTTAAATCTATCAAAGAATTCGAGAAACAATTCTTTGATACCTTTGGTACTTCTGTCGATTCAATTCCTCAAGGAAGTAACTTCTCCGCTCTTGAGATTCCTCCACCAACAAACACTAAACCCCCTTTTCCACTTCTGGGAAAATGAAAGGGTGGGAACGAAAATCAGGAACCAGAAAGTAGCAGTGGTAATGGGATGAAGAAGAAAATTCAACCAGAAGAGGGGAAAATGATGATGGACACATAACCCCCCTCCCTTCAGGAGGAAACGACAATGGACTGGTGGGATGAGGTCCTCGTCCCCGAAGGAGAACCCTTCATCCCTTCTTCCTTGTTTGATGAGGATTAAATCCACCTCCCCAAATTTTCTATATTATTTGTAATATGTTTTTATGTTTTTTTTTCTATTTTTGTGGCATAATAAATATGTATAATTAGTACTATGTTTCCTGCTCTCTCTTTCTTTCTACATTCCTTTGCTTCTTCTTCTTCACTCCTTTTACAAAACAAGGATCGTCCAACAAACTAATTTTCAAACGTATCATAAGTGAATCCGGAATTAACTCATCCGGAAATGCAAGTAGCTGAGTTCTTCATCAATCTGGTTTGACCAATCCGGCCTAAGCTATATCAATCATGAATTCGGCCAATCGCTATCCTTAACTCCAACAACTCTTCCAATTTCCTGTTCTCCTATGACCTCTTCCATTCCGGCTTCAATAATCATTTCCTCAACTCTGGCTATAACTTCCCCCACCACTACTGTCACGAATTCCCCTGCTCCATCAGCCATGAATCCATGTACTACAAAAGCTTTCCTAGAGGGTTCACGAATTCTCCCACCAACTCTTCCTTCTGGAGCAGAAGAATTGGCCGCATTAACACCCGAAGCTCATAGCTTTCAACTCTAGAACGATCTCCACTCTATCTCACGCAGGCTGCGCTATCTTGTGGAAGCGGAAGAAGCTACAAGTTCAAGGGAAAATCTAGCTGAGCCAAACCCAGAAACTCCTACTCCTCCTCCTATTGCTTCTTAATCTTAATCTTGCACTTTCCCGAACAATTTGTATTTTCCCAAACAATTTTCATACAATTTTATTTGACGTATTATTATTTTGAGACCTGAATTATTACTATAATTTTTAAAACTTGCAAAGATGATAATTTTGAGAAATGAGCAAAGATACAAATCCAGAAAATAAACAGGAAAAAGGATTTTGCATTCGGCCTCGGAATTAGAATTCGGCTTTATATCAATTCAAATACACAAAGTAAACCCGAACAATTCCACATTGAAAACCTATTCCGGGTAAAGTGGAGAACTATTCTGAGTAAAAATCATTCTGGTGAGATAACCCTTTTTATTTTATGATGATTCTGTGATTTTTCACACAAAAAGATTTCAAAAGAAATGCTAATAAGGAAATTCCGGCCCAAAGAATAATTAATATATTTTCCTTTCCCCAACACTTCTCACCAAAAAAAATATTCTAACCTTCTGTCAAAGCATTAAATATTTCAAAACCCCTAAAAAATGCGACTAAGGAAGAAATGATGACTAACACGCACATCTGCTATACGTATAATTATACTCTTTTATATACATCTCTTCCCTTTCCTTTAAATCGCTACCTAGCAAACGATGGGTAGCCGGACCATCGCGTCACCTAAGCACTTTAGGGTTATAAACTATTAATATTACTTCTATGTATTCCTTTTACCCCTTTTCTTTACGCCACTCTCAATTCTTCTTCCCAGAAAATCTTTTACTCACATCCCTTCTTCTTCTTTGCTCCCTTCCAAATATCTTTTCCTCCTTTCTTCAACTCATTCACTATGTCTGATGATAAGATCGCTAATCTTCCCGAGTCTGACGAAAGCCCTATTAAAACCTCCAAATCGGGCACCAAGCCTCAAGGACGAGGAGAGGAAGAAATTGACGACATCATCTCAACCCTTACCTCGTTACCCTCCCTCGAGGAAGAATTAAAGAAATATGGAGAAAAATTCCCAGAAGGTTGCACCCTTCACCTTGCTCCTAATGATATTAGATTGAATAGTGCTTTGGGGGAAAACTAACACATTTTATAAACTAGGATGTTCTTTTTTGGTTTCCAATTTCCCCTGCATCCTTTCATGGCTGAAATATTATCTACCTTTAATTTAAATCCTGCCCAGTTCAGTCCAGATGCTCTTATATATCTGTACTCCTTTTTTCGTCTTTGTGACTATAAAAACATTTCCCCTACCATTGTCTTGCTACAATTCATGTTTCGCTTGTATAATCGGAGAGGTTTGATTTCATTGTCTCCTCGTTATACTGATGATTCTCTAAAGGGTTATACCTGGAAACTTTACAAGATTGACTCATCACAAGCCAAATGGAAGAATAACTTTTTCATCCTTAAGTTTCCCACTGCTCTATGGAGATCCGGATGGAATCGTGATCTCACAGAAGGTGATTGGGTTAGGCCGGATCCCCTTCCTGAGAAAGAGTGTGGTTTTGTCAACCGACTACTCGCATTAGATACGACATTCTACACCCGCCGTTTAGCAATTGGATTACCCATTGAAAAATGCCGACTAGGTGAGTCTCTTTTTCCCTTTCAATATCTACCTTGAGATTATTACTATAAATATTCCGACTTACTAACCATACTATAACCACCTTGTAACCATTGATCCTAACTAGGTTCCGAAATTTATTCGCAAGAATACTCGGAATGAACGAAAGGTCCAGTCCGGAAGAATCAGTATTACTATTTCTGAGGAACCTGTGCCTCCATCCAAGGAAAAAAATTATCTCCTGACCATACTAGCAAGGGCAAAGGTCTTGCCCCAATGTGTAAACACAAAAGAAGTCGTCGAAAAACTTCTAATGTTATCAAGCATATCGATTCGACTTCCGCTGCCTCTAAGGTACCTAAAGTACCTACAACTTTCGACCCTGCAACCGCGACGAATCCTTCTACCCCTGAGGTTGCAGACCAAGAGACTGAAGAGACTCCGGGATCGCACATGGGTTTACCGGAATCCTCCACAACGACTGCACCGGAATCCACCGTCACTGCTTCAGGCGATCATTCCGGGGGCACCATTATTCCTGAGGTTGTCATTCCGGAAGACCAGTCTCATATTTCTGAAGCCCCGGAATCCCCTCTTCAAGATATTCCTCATAATTTCCTGTCAAGGAATCAGGTTTGCCTCCTTTGGCTCCTTTATCACCTTTTATTATTTCTTTTCCTTTCATCATTACTTAACCTTCTTTATCTACTATATAGGAGGTCACCAGAAACTTTAACACAACCAATACTCTTGAGAATCCGGAGGACTTTGTGAGCTTCTTTATTGTTTATGAGAAGAAATCCACACACGAAAAGCCTTTCGATGAACAGGAAGAGCCAATTGATGGTGGAATCCATGCTGACATTACAATTGACGACTATGAGGTAGCAGATATGCTAGCAACCACTGTCAATGCTGAGCACACCATCTTCATGCCTCCTTCTTCACCTCATCCATCTTCCCCTTTTACTCCAACAACAGAAACCACTACTGGTACATCCTCTTTTCCTCCTGTACTTTCTTCTGCCTTCATTCCCCTTGTTCACTTTGGCCCTTCGTCTTCTAAAATGGGCATAATTGAGGAAGCTTCCCCTACTACTGGCACCTTGATAGCTAATTTGAGTGCCCTAGAATCTCCCAATCTGACTGCCAATTCTATGAGCTTAAACCTATATACTTCGGCTTCCGAACCTCCGACTCCTCCAGAGGAAAAAAATGCCATTTAAGCTCAACCGGATGAAGACCAACTTTGTGCTCTGCAATCCTTTCTCTCTTCTGCTATACATCATTCTCGTAGCTTAACGAGCTACAACTTAAAAATAAAAACTTCTCAAGACAGAGCAATCTGGGAATGTGCCAAAAAAGAAGAAGAACTTGACATTCTTCGAAAAACTTATCAAACTGCTAAAAAAAAAGAGCAAGATTGTCTAGCAGCTCAAGAAGCTGCAGAGAGTGCATTGCGGGAAACTTTACGAGAGCTGGAGATTTCTCAGCGGAGTGAAGCCCAGTACCAAGCCAAGTATGAGAATATTTTGACAAATCTGGAGATTGCTAAAAAAGGTGAGGCCCGCTATCAAGCGAAATTTGAAGCTCTCTCAAAAAAGGTCAAAGGAATAACCGAGCAAATGACAAAGGATAATGTGGAAAGGAATTATTTGAAGATGTCCTTATCAGATGAACAAGAAAAAAATACGGCCTTAGAGGAGAAGAATGCGGCTTTAGAAAAAGAGTTAAGTCGTGCACAGGAGAAAAATGTCCCCTTTGATAAAGAGATGGGCCTGACCAAGAAAAAGTGCCACTGGTTTATGTGGGAAGGAGTAAAAGCAATGACAGAGGCTTTTGTTGAACATTATGAAAATGAAAAATTCAGTGTCTCTGCCGTTGCTGAGTTGATGAAGCAGAAAATTCCCCTTATAACAGATGAGAAGTTCCATGTTTCACAACCCTCCACTGAAAACTGCGGGAGAAGCAAAGAATCAAGCACCCCCGGTTCCTCTGGAAATCCCCTTCCTTAAATGTTAAAATAACTTTCCTATTTTGCTATGTAAATAACTATCTAAAAATAGCATTTTCTTTATCCAGTCTATTATTATCTTATTTTCTATGTTTACATCACATTTGATCTCTATTTGCCCGCTATGGCCCTTCTTTCAAAATTAAACCGTTTAACACAATATTAGAATTTTCTAATACTAAGGTTAACAAAGCATTCCGGCCTTTAGCATTCTGACTTATAGTAAAGCATTCCGGTTTTTAACATTCCGGCTTATAAACCAAGGATTCTAGTTAACGAAAAATTCCAATCCTTAGACCTCTGAGTTAGTAAGCAAGGATTCCGGCCCTTGGGGTCAATAAAAGACTCCAGCCCGTAGCAAATAGCTCCGACCTATATATATATATCCATCCAAAATTGATATATAAGTTATACAAAGCACTCGTAATAATAACATAACAATGTCATATTAAAACAATAAAATACCTGGCATTACACCAACATGGTATTTGTGGATCAAAATTATTGAATCCTCAATCATTAGTTGACCTTGTCTTCATTTTGCTCCAGAAATTGACGCGAATTTCAATTACCCATCTGTTTGAGTATCTTTTTTCGTAGCCATCACAACTTTCCATCATAGCCTGACCGTTTATGATTGGGCACAGGCCTCTCACTAATCCTTGCCACCATTACCGGAAATGGGATTAGGAGGAAGCTTTCATCATAGCCAGACCATTTATGATTGGGCATAGGCCTCTCACTAATCCTTGCCACCATTACCGGAAATGGGATTAGGAGGAAGCTTTCATCATAGCCTGACCGTTTATGATTGGGCGCAGACCTCTCACTAATCCTTGCCACTATTACTGGAAATGAGATTAGGAGGAAGCTTTCATCATAGCCCGACCGTTTATGATTGGGCGCAGGCCTCTCACTAATCCTTGCCACTGTTATCGGAAATGGGATTAGGAGGAAACTTTCATCATAGCCCGGCCGTTTATGATTGGACGCATCCCTCTCACTAATCCTTGCCACCGTTGCCGGAAATGGGATTAGGAGGAAGCTTTCATCATAGCCCGACCGTTTATGATTGGGCGCAAGCCTCTCACTAATCCATTCCACTGTTACCGGAAATGGGATTAGGAGGAAGCTTTCATGATAGCCCGACCGTTTATGATTGGGCGCAGGCCTCTCACTAATCCATGACACCGTTACCGGAAATGGGATTAGGAGGAAGCTTTCATGATAGCCCGACCGTTTATGATTGGGCGCAGGCCTCTCACTAATCCTTGCCACCGTTACCGAAAATGGGATTAGAAGGAAGCTTTCATCATAGCCCGGCCGTTTATGATTGGGCGCAGGCCTCTCACTAATCCTTGCCACCGTTACCGGAAATGGGATTAGGAGGAAGCTTTCATCATAGCCCGGCCATTTATGATTGGGCGCAGACCTCTCACTAATCCTTTCCACTGTTACCGGAAATGGGATTAGGAGGAAGCTTTCATGATAGCCCGACCGTTTATGATTGGGCGCATGCCTCTCACTAATCCTTGCCACCGTTACCGGAAATGGGATTAGGAGGAAGCTTTCATCATAGCCCGGCCATTTATGATTGGGAGCAGGCCTCTCACTAATCCTTGCCACCGTTACCGGAAATGGGATTAGGAGGAAGCTTTCATCATAGCCCGGCCATTTATGATTGGGCCAGGCCTCTCACTAATCCTTTCCACTGTTACCGGAAATGGGATTAGGAGGAAGCTTTCATGATAGCCCGACCGTTTATGATTGGGCGCATGCCTCTCACTAATCCTTGCCACCGTTACCGGAAATGGGATTAGGAGGAAGCTTTCATCATAGCCCGACCGTTTATGATTGGGCACAGGCCTCTCACTAATCCTTTCCACTGTTACCGGAAATGGGATTAGGAAGAAGCTTTCATGATAGCCCGACCGTTTATGATTGGGCGCAGGCCTCTCACTAATCCTTGCCACCGTTACCGGAAATGGGATTAGGAGGAAGCTTTCGTCATAGCCCGACCGTTTATGATTAGGCGCAGGCCTCTCACTAATCCTTGCCACCGTTACCGGAAATGGGATTAGAAGGAAGCTTTCATCATAGCCCGACCTTTTATGATTGGGCGCAGGCCTCTCACTAATCCTTGCCACCGTTACCGGAAATGGGATTAGGAGGAAGCTTTCATCATAGCCCGGCCGTTTATGATTGGGCGCAGGCCTCTCACTAATCCTTTCCACTGTTACCGGAAATGGGATTAGGAGGAAGCTTTCATGATAGCCCGACCGTTTATGATTGGGCGCATGGCTCTCACTAATCCTTGCCACCGTTACCGGAAATGGGATTAGGAGGAAGCTTTTATCATAGCCCGGCCGTTTATGATTGGGCGCAGGCCTCTCACTAATCCTTGCCACCGTTACCGGAAATTGGATTAGGAGGAAGCTTTCATCATAGCCCGACCGTTTATGATTGGGCGCAGGCCTCTCACTAATCCTTTGCACTGTTACCGGAAATGGGATTAGGAGGAAGCTTTCATGATAGCCCGACCGTTTATGATTGGGCGCATGCCTCTCTCTAATCCTTGCCACCGTTACCGGAAATGGGATTAGGAGGAAGCTTTCATCATAGCCCGACCGTTTATGATTGGGCGCAGGCCTCTCACTAATCCTTTCCACTGTTACCGGAAATGGGATTAGGAGGAAGCTTTCATGATAGCCCGACCGTTTATGATTGGGCGCAGGCCTCTCACTAATCCTTGTCACTGTTACCGGAAATGGGATTAGGAGGAAGCTTTCATCATAGCCCGACCGTTTATGATTGGGCGTAGGCCTCTCACTAATCCTTGCCACCGTTACCGGAAATGGGATTAGGAGGAAGCTTTCATCATAGCCCGACCATTTATGATTGGGCGCAGGCCTCTCACTAATCCTTGCCACCGTTACCGGAAATGGGATTAGGAGGAAGCTTTCATCATAGCTCGGTCGTTTATGATTGGGCGCAGGCCTCTCACTAATCCTTGCCACCGTTACCGAAAATGGGATTAGAAGGAAGCCTTCATCATAGCCCGGCCGTTTATGATTGGGCACAGGCTTCTCACTAATCCTTGCCACCGTTACCTGAAATGGGATTAGGAGGAAGCTTTCATCATTTATTTCTTGACGGATTCGGAATGCGGAGCCACCTGAACCGGTATGTGACACGGTTTTGAGCAGGCATTACGCTCTCGTCCCCGGATCTATTCTTTTATTAGCATGACGTCGCATGGATAGGTGTTCTCACTCTTGATATATTCTTGTTTCCATCTATAAAATAACAACAGAACAATACAAAGATATTTTTTAATATGGTTCAACATTAAAGCCTACATCCACGATATTAGTCATTATCATAAGAATTTACAAAATAAATGTCAGCTCTAGGATGATATAATTTCAAATGAGCTATATTCCAAGAGCGAGGTAACGGGGTACCGTCCATAGTTTCCAAATGATAAGCTCCTTTGCCAATAACATGGGTTATCCGGTACGGGTCATCCCAAGTGGGACTAAGCTTTCGCATACGCTGCCCGTAGATCTCTTATCTCGCAGCACCAAATCTCCTATCTTCAACAGGCGTTCATTAACCGACGATTATGATATTTCGCCATTTTTCTTCTATAATAAAGTGCCTTCAAAATGGCTCGTTCTTGCAATTCAGGCAATAAATCAAGATTAACTAGCAACCTGTCCTCATTTCTTTCTTCATTAAAATATTATACTCACAAGCTCAATGCCCCAATCTCTACTGGTGTAACAACTTCTGTTCCATAAGTCATCGCAAAAGGAGTTTCCCTTGTACTAGCTTTAGGAGTCATCCGGTAAGCCCACATAACGTATGGCAACTCTTCTACCCACCGCTTACGAGCTCCTTCCAATTTTTCTTAATTCCTCCAAGTATGATCCAGTTAGTCAACTTTGTCTGACCGTTGGTTTGTGGGTGCGCTACTGAAGTAAACCTTTGTTCAATCCAGAATTCCAAACAACGCTCCGGAAGTACTGACTGGTAAACTAGGTCCCGTTATCACTAATGAGAATCCGGGGCACCCCAAACCGGAATATTATCTGATTCCGAAAAAATTGCCAAGCGCTCTCTGCAGTGATCTCTGGAACAACTTTAGCCTCCGCCCAATTAGTAAAGTAGTCCACTGCAACAATAACAAACTTAATTTGAGGCGTAGTTTTTGGGAATGGTCCCAAAATATCAATCCCCCACTTAGCAAAAGGACATGGGATGACAATCTCAGTGATCTCA